>CM033714.1:67459910-68178182 GCA_019671005.1 Hibiscus mutabilis | reverse complement strand
CCAGGTCGTGTTCGTGAACGTATAAAGAACTTTTTTATTGCCCTTGGAAATTACTGAAAGACTGGCCTACGACCCCTCACAGAAAAAGGGTCTCCGCTTAAAGGAAATAAGTCTTTGGGCGTACTTTTTTTGACGAGGCTCTTCAAGACCTTCTTTCTATTCTATAGAAGTGCCAATAGCTAATAATATAAAATCTTACTATTAAAATAGAGAGAGGGGCACGTAGTTTCAAAGAATTAAATTAAGAGAATCAGCGATCTATGCCTACTGAACGTCAACCACCTCTTTAAGGTCTTGATAGTTAGGGGCGCGAAGCCACTGTTCTCTCCTCTTAGCGAGTCCGTACCCACTCCTCTTATTGGCTGGGATGTACACAGCAGTCGAGCAACGTATAATAGCGTCGATCGTGATACGCCTTGATCACCGGATAGATTGAGTCAAGTAATGGCATCCACCGAGAGCTTACCTTAATCGGCATGACATCAAAGAAAACTACCACTCCACTTTTAAAAGGAAGGCTTGCCTTACGGGCATTTGTTTGCTTTCTTGAAATGAGCTATCTTAACTCGATTGGGAAAAGGCAAGAGGCACGGCTCTCAAGCCTCGAGAGAAAGCGAAATAAATCCTATAGATTATTAGGGCTGGCGAGCACAGCATGAGGAAACTAACATGCACCCTATTTTAGACTCAGGATGGAAATGACCTCCTAGGTCAATACCTCATACTCTTGGTAGAAATTTTAACTGCCACTCTCGAACTAGATGCGCTTACCGATGGCTGGCTTTCATCTTTACTTTAATAACTTTCTATCAAAGAAACTATTTTTTGTCCAAGAACATATATACTATTCTAAGCTAGCTTGTTACCTAAGATACTAAAATTAGATAGGCTTTCATGCTTCCAATGGGGTATGTTGTCAAACTTGCAACCCCACTCCATCAGTCAATTAGTAACTAGTCCACAATTGAAACTGTGAAGCAAGGCATGAAACACTCCCTGATAAAAAGAACAAAACTACAAAAGAAACTCAAACTTCCACTTCAACTTCCCTTGCAATTTTATCAAATGGAACTGGTATAGGGGATTCGCGGTCTGGCTTCATAATAAATAGAGGTACTCATTTGACAGATATCCTTTAACGAATTACCCAATTCCTTTCATCTAACTTGGATTTAAAAGCAAGCATGATTTTTGATCTTGTAACTGATAGAAGGATTGGGATATGATTAACGAATGAACCACACTGACACAGAAGAAAAAGACATAGGCGAGAGACATAAGGGTTTATCAGACAAAGGAAAGAATCTAAGCTTTCTTAAAAGGAAAATGTACATTCAAAGATTGGAAGACTTAGCGCAACCGCTTAGCGGAAGGAATATTCTGAAATCACTAGCTGCAATTAAACTAAAGGAAAACCTTGATCGATATGATATTAATATTTTATTAATGGGCTCAAGCATGCGAAGAAAGCTCTTCGAGCTTCCCTTATATTATAGAAATATTTGTAGAAAGGGGCAAGGAAGGAGCTATGAAGGATATTCGCTGATATGGTTAGTAGTCATATAATATAGCGTATATGCGACAATTTTTCCCCTACTGAAGGTATGATTTCTCAATCGAGTGACATTCTCGTCTTGCTTGACTCGAGTGCTAGCTTTCTTCTTCTTCTGTCAGAGACGGATCTTAGGCTACCGGGGACCGACTTTCAAAAAGCACCTTTGGGCGGAGCTTTCTGGATCCACTAACTGACTTAGGAGACAGAAGTAAGAGCTTGCACATCGCCCCAACAATTTCTCGAAACATCTTCTCTTATATACGCTATTTGGCTTGTTAGGACAGCAATCATGAAAGTCTGCGGGTCGGATGGTTTTCCCTTCTTCTCAACAGAATCCGATAGATAAGAAAGAATCGAAAGCAGTCTTTTGCGCATTGTCTTCTTCACATTTCTCGTTTTGTTCCACTCCCCTACTAGGAAAAAATTCTATTTAAGTGACGGCGGGATGGTTGGCTCTGGTTCAGTACATAGACTACTCTTAAAAAAATGTATTAAGTCGGGGTATCATCATTCTTTGAAAGAGGCTACGCTCCTTCCTTTCGTTCTCTGACCGATCAAGATAGATTGCAATTCATTGATCTGGGGGACGATATATTGTATTTAACTCAAAACAACTCTGAGATTTTGTAACATTGTGATGTTCCTATTGTGCGGCCTTCCCTTGAGACTGACTTCATCTTCCCACCACGCTATAGCAGGGCTAAATCTCTGATAGGTGCTGATGCCCTAGGTAGCTGAGTCTGGGTTGGAGGTCTAGTCAGTCTGGAGACCTACGAGTATGACTAGCTGCTCTGACACCGGGATTTCCACTGAATGAGCGAAAAAAGTAAGTGGAACAGAGCATACCTCGAGATAGAGGACATGAACGAAGTAGCTCGCTCTTTTAGTAGGCTAGTAGATCAAAAAAGTCGAGGTTCGAAGACCCTCGGGTGAGAAAGAATAGGAATTTATTGTTTCAAAAATCGACTTATATAGAGTCAAAAAATACGCAGCAATTGAACCCTCATCTGTCTTTGCTGCTTGACTGATGGAAAGCTTGACTTTCTTACTGTTGAACGACTCCGATTTGCAGATGTTTTCAGGAACCTAGGCCTAGTCATTTTCTTTTACTATTTCAAATGTGAGGTTTTATGAATCGATTGAAGAATAAATTTACTTAGATAGAGATAGAGGCAAGGAAACCTGGCTACTTTCTTTCGAGACATGGTTGAAGAAAATGCCCTGCCTTCAACATCGCTTATTCTGCCTTGCCTCTATCTCATAGTACGGAGTAGAAGATAGGGTGTTAGTTGTTTCATGGTTCCCAACGGGACGTAGCTAACCCTTCTAAGATAACCAAGTCTCAAGCTAAAAAAAGCGTATCCTAGCCCAAAAGCTCATGGGACAATCAATAATAAACAGTGACACCCAACCTGGAACAATAACCAAAGCTGACAGCGAGAGGAGAGTGAAGTCACGAAGTGAGAGGAGAGAGTGACAAATCAGATTCTCTAGATCTTTTTAAGGAAAAAGCAAGAATAGCCTTCACTGCCAACCTTTCCTCTTTCTTTGATGCATCCGATATTACCGCCTCTTGGGTCCTATTCCAAGTATCGAGCTCGGTAGCGAGCCTCTTGTCCTTATCCCTGTCTACTTCAAATGGCTTAGAGAAAGGTCCATTTTTCTTTTCGCATCTCGGAATTCAAATAAAGGTTCAGACGGCTGAGTGCAACCAAGAACATTTTCATTCCAAGGCATTGTTGATAGAAGGAATTAGCCTATTCGCAACTTCTTTTGGTAGGTACAATAACCTTCCTTGATCCCTTTGGAAATTCCCAACACTTCTCACCTCCGCTCCCTCAAAAGAGAAAGAGAGAAACTGTGAAACTAAGGTGATTTCTTACTCCCCTCGGGATGTGAACTGAGATTAGGTAGTGGTAGTGGTTACAACGAGAGTCCTAACTCATTCCCTCGTTGCTCATAATCTGACTTATCCTAGGTAGGTTACTGGTATTCCACGGGTTTTTGTTGGTTCATTTTCCCTCTTTAATTGAAGAACTCAAGAACCGGTAAAGAATAAGCGATGGACATTCCTTTATACGTGTTTCGAATTACTCAAGACCAGCAGGGCATCCATATTTCTCATCTTGGGAAATTTCCCTAGGTCAACCTTTGCTTCACAGGGGTAAGACCGGGGAATAACAGATGCCACTGCTTTCTCATTCTACAACCCACCCATAAGGGTATAGGGAATGATGGGTGGGGCACCAATCACTAGGGATTGCCCATAGAAGGGTTTCAGTGCGATGATCTAGGCCATTCCTTTAAGCGGGAATCGTGGATTGGTCATACGAGATCCTAGAAAAAAGGATTTAAGAATACTAGGGCTAGGAAGAGATTAGCGATGCCTGTCTATCATTGCCCTGTTTGAGGATTAGATCCTCGTGACCCCATGGCCGATTGTGGGTTAATCCACCCCAAGTTCAAAGCGAACCTGGAAGGAAATGAAAGAGAGGAACCCATTTCCAGCATGAGCCAATCCGATAACGGAGAATGAGATCCTTTGAGCCCGGTGGTAAGGTCCAGTTATTTACACAGCCTTACACCACAAGGCTATACAACCTAGAGTTGCTTGATGCAGTGCCTTATATATTCTTTTTCATTTTCAAGTGGATGAGATTGGGTTTGAATCAATTTTAACACTTATTTATAAATAATCGACATCTTTTAAATATAATTAAAAAAATAACCCTTAAATAATTTTCCGGCTTTATCCTAGGTGACTCACTCAAGTCCACTGGTCACTCTCATCCCTTTCGGAAACAAGTTCCAGCAATGTACCAACCAAATTATTTCCCTAAAACTAATATGAAAAATAAAGGCTCAAATGGAGACAACAAATCAATTTTGTGTTTGCCTCAGAAACCCTAAATCTCGATGACCGCTTTCTCGTGATAAGAGGTTTACTTTTGATGAGCTTGATAAAGTCACCTACTCACCGCTTTCATTCTTGATTTATGAGATTTTGGTGGCTTAAAATTGAATTTAAAAATTATTTTTTATGTCAATAATTATTAGAGTATGTAATTAAAATTTTCAATTGACAACTTTTTTTTTAAATTGTAGGTTCAAAATTTAACAAGAGTAAAATTTTTTTTCACGATAAAAATTATTTAAAAAATTAAACTTTCATGATAAGTATTGAAATAAAAATAGATAAAACTAAATTAATTTACTTATAAATTAAACATGTAATAATAAATATTAGAAAAAATAATTATTAAGAAGTGACAAAAGTAAATTAATTTATTTGTAGATTAAACTCCTAATAAAAAATTGAACTATAAAAATGGATAAAGTTAAATTAGTTTACTTATAGATTATATCCATAATAGTAAATATTTAAAATTTTTAATTATAGACTCTGAATAGGTGCCTTTCCGGCACTTGTTTTTTTTTTCTAAAAAAATTATTCAGGGAAAATTTATAATTTTTCGGTGTTGTTTATCTAATGAGATGATATTAAACATGTTTAAATCTTATAATGGAGTTGATGCTTTAGGTCCCGTTTAACAATTTCGGGGTAAGTTAGATCCTAGGGCCATCAAATGTATTTTCCTAGGATATCCTGTTCAGAAGAAGGGTTTTAAATGTTATTCCCCTAGAAAATTTTATGTTTCTATGGATGTTTCATTTCATGAATCTCAACCTTTTTTCTCAGATTCTCAAATTCAGGGGGAGAGTTGGGATGAATTTCAGCCTCAACAGATTCAGTTACCTCTAAATGAACCTACTATTTTCTTACCTCTAAATGAACCTACTATTATACCCACCCTTATTCCAACACAGGATCATATCCCTGAATCTACTATGATACCAGATTCTGTACTTGAAACTTTATCTCCTAGAGTTGAATCCGTACCAAAAACTCCATTAAATCTTCCTTCCGAGAACCAACTTGAAACCAGAGAACTTAGTGTCTATACAAGGAAGAAAAGGAGGCCTATTCAGGACACTACACAGCTTAGAACTGGAACCGATCCCATTGTCCTTGGAGGAGGAGGAAGGTATGGAAAATTTGAATAATGATGATATTGAACATATTGATACATCTGACTTACCAATTGCTAAAAGAAAAGGTATCAGGACATGTAAAAGTCATCCGATACAGAGATATGTGGCTTACGGAAAGCTAATGCCCTCATTTAAGGCTTTCACAACCAAGATTGATAATATCCAGATCCCTCAAACAGTACATGAAGCCTTGAAGGATCCAAGATGGAAAAAAGTTGTAGAAGATGAGATTTAAGCACTGCAGGAAAATAAAACCTGGGTGATGACTTCTTTACCTCCAGGAAAGAAGGTTGTAGTTTGTAAATGGGTATTTACAGTTAGATGGTTTGAGAGATTTGCGAAGGCTATGGTTCAAAATGGTTTTAAGCAAAGCCAAGCAGACCATACTTTGTTTAGAAAGGTGGTATTCAATGGTTAGATGACTCTCTTAATTGTCTATGTTGATGATATGATTATCACTGGGGATGACAAAGAAGGAATAGAGAAGCTCAAATCTGTTTTAGCAAAGGAGTTCGAAACCAAGGACTTGGGAAGTCTTAAATACTTCTTGGGAGTGGAAGTTGCAAGATCAAAGGAAGGTTTGGTTATCAATCAAAGGAAGTATATCCTTGATCTACTCACAGAGATTGGAAAGCTTGGGTGTAAACCAGTTAACACTCCAATGGACCCAGGTTTGAAATTTGGTAAAGAAGATATGGGGAATCCTGTGAACAAAGAATCCTACCAAAGGCTGGTTGGAAAGTTGATTTATCTTTCACTCACTAGACCAGATATTGCATACTCAGTGGGCATAGTTAGCCAGCACATGAGTGACCCCCGGGAAGAGCACTTAGAGGCTGTTAATAGGAACCTAAGGTACTTGAAGTTCACACCAGGATCTGGGCTTATTTTCAAGAAACACCGGGACGAGCGGTGAAAGTGTATACTGAGACTCAAGTTGGGCAGGTGAATTAATAGATAGGAGATCCGTAAGTGGTTATTGCACCTTTGTATGGGGTAATCTGGTTACTTGGAGAAGTAAAAAACAATCGGTTGTCTCTAGGAGCAGTGCTGAGGTAGAGTTTAGGGCAATGGCCCTTGGGATATGTGAAGCAATGTGGATTAAGAAGCTTTTGACTGAACTAGAGTTGGATGGAAGTTCACAGTTTGAAATTTATAGTGACAGCCAATCGGCAATGAGCATTGCAAGGAATCACATGCAACATGACAGACCAAACATATTGAAATAGATAGACATTTTATCTATGAGAAGGTCAACAATGGGATTGTAAGGCTGAACTACATTCCTACCAAAGACCAGCTTGCAGATATCTTCACCAAGGCACTACCAAGAGCAACCTTTGATGTGCTTTCATCCAAACTGGGTGCATACAACATATACACGCCAGTTTGAGGGGGAGTGTTGGTTAGCACGAGTAAAATAGAGTTATAATTCTATTAGGAGTTGTAATCTTATCCTAGTAAAGTTATAATTCTATTAGGAGATGTAATCTTATCCTAACAAGTAGTTTAGTTTTATTTAAACTTTGTAAATAGATAAAAGTCCTATCCTTGTAGTTAATTACCAAGGATAAAACTCCTTGTAAAAAGCCTTTAAAAAGACTTTCTGTTGTACATCGAAATTAACAGAGTAATTCTAATAAACCTCTGATTTCTACAGTGACCTGGATCACTTTTTTGGAACTTTGTTGCATTCATATTACCTTTCACCAAGATTACCTGAAAATATGTTCTAGAAAATTGAGGAAAGATTTATGCCCAAATAACTTTATTTATAGTAAATCATTTATCAAAATCTATGTAGCTGGCTTTTGCATTTTTGCTAGAGTATCTTTGTTGACATGACTCAACATGAACTTGGTTATGGATCTTTGTCAGAAGCAGCTGACTTAGTTTGTGATATTAAATCCTCTAATTAGACCAAATTCTTGCCATGAAAAAAGTTCTCTTCTTTGTTTTCCTAAAATTACTACCTTTCAGTTGCTGTAGAATCTTCATCCCACACAATCAACAGACTATTTATAATCAATTAAGGTGTACCTGGAGAAGAATCTTGAACAAAAAATGAACATAGTATTTGAGATGGCGAAGAAAGACCGGATAAATATTGCAAATCAGGATGAGACTAAAGCAAACTTGATGGAGGAAGAGAGAAGATGTGAGAGATATTTAGAAAAACAGAAGAAACAAAAAAAGGAGAAAGTATGTGAAAGTTTGTGGCTGCTTTAAATTTAATGGTTGGGTTTAAATCCAATAATGTACCATCCCACTTTCACCTTGCTATTCCTGCCACCCTCTTTGCTTTCTTTATTCCAGTTTGATTCGAACATGGAGCATTAAGGAGATTTGGGCCTCAATTTATCTACTCTTAGGAGCTAAAAAGGAATTTGATTGTCCTTATGATTTTACTTCCATAATACCCTCAAACCAAGATAGTCATAACAAGTTCTTTTTTGTATAAAAGATGGTCAAAGTACTGACAGTAATGTTAATCATCTAAACATTTTAAAACATTAATCTGCAAAGATAATGAATTTTGGGTTTAGGAATTGGAAAGGTGGAAAAAATGAATTTCAGGGTGCTTTGTAGGAAACAAAGTGAGAAGAAAATAGGAAGGAAGATCATTTTCCACACCTACTAACTAAAACAAACCAGTGCGAATTAAAAAAAATTGACAAAAGACAAATGTGAATGGTGTGAATCAAGTTTGTATATATAGAAGATTATCTTCAATTTTCACAATTTGTTTTTCATCTTAACTTACCAAGGATATAATGGAAAATGATACTTTTTTTTAATCTTTCCTCCCTTGGAATTTTTCTAGCTAAAATTTATTTTAGGTTTCACGCTTTTCTCTTGCTCTGCTTTGTTTTGAGTTCTGACCTTATTGTTTTATTTTATTTTTAAATTGTATTACTGACAATGTAATTTTCTTTTGTGTTAAAGGCAATTCCTGCTTGGTTTTTATTGTGACTACCCTCTATGTTTCTGCTGTTACATGTTTGGGACCTTCATTTTATTTTTCATTATTTTGTTGTCAATGAGAGTGAAGATGGATTTAATTTTCAATAAAAAAATGTTTTTGCTGTTTGGTGCAGGTTCTAAAGAAAGCAGATATGATTCGTAAGAATGCAGTTGAAAGTATATTAGCTGAGCATGATATTTTGATTTCAGTTCGCAACCCATTTGTGGTGAGCAGGTCTTGCTTGCAGAGAATTGTCTTTTCCTTAAGGGCTTGTTACCTTATTCTTATATTAATCTATCATCTATGTGCTGTATAGGTTCGATTTTTCTATTCATTTACTTGTCGTGAGAACTTGTATCTTGTGATGGAGTATTTAAATGGAGGAGATTTATATTCATTGTTGAGAAATTTAGGCTGCTTGGATGAAGAGGTTGCTCGTGTGTACATAGCGGAAGTAGTAAGTTTTGGTTCTTTTTGGCCCTTAGTTTTTTTTCGGGATACACATTTTTTGGTTTAATCTACTATAAGGTATATATATTTTGGCTTATGTTAATTGAATTCTTTTTCTTTGTTATTTTTAGTGTAAAAACATATATAAATGTTTTTACAGGTGCTTGCCTTGGAGTATTTACACTCTTTGCATGTGGTTCATCGTGATTTGAAGCCTGATAATTTGTTGATTGCACATGATGGTCATATCAAGGTGATGGTGTAATATGACCTTCCTTGTTTCCCTTCTTTTTCATGGATATTAGAAGATACACATTGCATACTTTTGTTATTGTTGTTTTCAGTAATTATAATTGAGCCGTTATTGACAGTCACAAGGGAAAATATCATTTGTTTTTGGGTCTGAACTCTGAAGCGGAATATCATATTTCTATTTACAGTTGATTTTTTATTACTGTTGTTATAATGCAAAATGTTATCTTTCTCTTTACTATTCTTTCATTATTTATGAGATTTATTGATATTACAATGCTAAGTTGAAGTGTGTTGTACGGTACTGGCTAATTAGAGGGAAAACTGAAACTCATTTTGAAAGGTGAGATGTGATTTAGTGGTCAAAGCACTACCTATTTTATCTCAAGATGATAATTTGTTGAGCAAATGAGGGTACTGAAATATACTTCTTTAGTGCCAACCTTTTTGGCCTTTCATTATGTTGGAACGTACCCTTTCAAACTAATAGTTTAATATTCCTTTGTTGCAGTTGACAGATTTTGGGCTTTCAAAGGTTGGTCTCATCAACAACACTGATGACTTATCTGGTCTAGCAGTTAGTGGCACGTCTCTACTCGATGATGAGCAGCCTCAGTTATCTGCATCTGAGCACCAGCAAGAGAGATGGAAGAAACGGTCTGCTGTTGGTACACCTGACTATTTGGCACCAGAGATCCTTTTGGGAACAGGACATGGTTTGTATAACTCATTTTAGTTTAAGGTGCTTTAATTATCTTTAAATCACCTGTTTGCCTTAGAGGTCAAGTTAGATTAAGGTCAACCTGAAAAGTGTATTAACCTTTAAGCTCAAGCAACCTAGACTAAAATTATTAGTCGATCAAAAGATTTTTGACCGGTATCTTGGTCATAATTTGATCAAGGCCTATGGTGGCTGATTGGTTGCCCCTCCATTTGTTCCTGATACACTTATGCATTTCTTCTCTGGTTGATCTTGTTTAAATCTGTAAATTTACCATATTGTCAAATTTGCCTCAGGTGCAACTGCGGATTGGTGGTCTGTGGGTGTCATTTTGTTTGAACTGATTGTCGGCATTCCACCCTTCAATGCAGAACATCCGCAGGTAATATCTTAATTCTAGCTGTTCTAGTTCTTGATTCTAGCTCCCTTTTACTGTTCTTTTTATGCATTTTGTTAAGTAGTGTTATCCAGGTTGCATTGAGAATGAGGCTTTGTAAGAATGAAGCTATTTCTAGATTAGTGATAGACATGTTTCTAAATGTTTGGTCAATGGGGGTGGAAAATCAATCATATCTTTGGTTAACATCAATTCAAAATGTGAGTATGTATCTGTAATTCAGGATAAGGATAAAACCTTATCTCTTTGCTGTATCTTAGACAGATTATTAGGCAGATTATGGGGCTTAATCTTAGGGATTTATATTTTATTTATTTGTTACCTAATTTAGGGATTTTTTACTTGTATATATATCCTATATTATGGTGAATAAAAGGAGAGTGAAACTTACAGTTTTACACCAGTTTCTACACGGTATCAGTCTAGGGATCGATTCTCTGATTTAAAAACGATGGTTTCTCCTACTGCATCCTCTGGAGCTACTCCTTCGACAGATCCTCATTTTACTGTCGATGATTTTTCGAACTCCTGAACAGCAGTCACTTGCCATCGATTTACGGGCCATAATTATCTTCCATGGTCCCAATCATCAAAATCTTCCCTTCTTGGTCGAGGAAAACTCGGCTATATTTCGGGGAGAGTAAGAAACCTCCTTCCACAGATCCGAGGATGTGAAAAGTGGGTGCGTGAGAATGGGTAGGGTGTTGTCTTGGCTAATCAATACCATGTCCCCGACATTGGTACACATTTTCTCCTTTACGAAAAACAACGCGATATATATGGCAAGTCGTTCAGAGACCTATTCTAACACGACAACACCTCCAACTATTTAACATTGAGAGTCGGGTGTCCAATTTGAAGCAAGATGGTCCGAGTGTTACTGAGTATTTTCACACTCTGTCAAGCTTTTGGCAGCAACTTGATCTATATGCGAACATGATTGGGAAACTCCTAAAGATGCAACTTTGTACGAAAAGATACAAGCACAAATGGAGGGTCTTTCAATTTCTCAATGGTCTCAACATTGACTGAGATGCTTTGAAGGCTCGGATTCTTGGTACAAAGCCTCATCTTTCCATTCGCGAAGTCTTTGCGTAAGTCGAGAAGAAAGAAAGCGAGAAGGTCTTTTATGCTTCTGTTGTTCCCACATCCGATGATTCTGCTTTAATTACTCGATCTTCCTCCTCAACTAAGACTAGAAAGGGCAGACTGTTTGTGATTTTTGCAAAAAAACTCGGGCCACTTGAAGGAACAATCTTGGAAATTACATGGCAAGCCTGGTGATTGGAGATCTACTTCACGAAAAGCACCCCGAGAATCACAGTCCAAGTGCAGCCACAAGACAATGAGCAGTGGTGTTTTTTTCAGAGGAGCAACTTGCTACACTCCAAAAGATGTTTGGCAACATGAGAGGCACTAGCAATGCAAATGTGGTTCTGTCAGAAGAAGGTACACAGACTGGGTTCTTCCCTACAGCCTTTTTAGCTACACAAGATGCTCCAGCGTGGATTATTGACTCAGGAGCATCTGACCATATGACTGGTAACAGAACATTATTTTCTACCTTTGAACCCTCATGCTCTAAGCAATCTATTAAAACTGCAGACGGGTCTGTATCCCCTATACATGGGTCTGGTCCAGTTTCTCTTAATAAGGATATTTTCCTTAAGGATGTTCTTTTTGTACCAAATCTTACTTGCAATTTACTCTCAGTGAGTAAACTCTCTAAGGATTTGCAATGTTGCTCAAAGTTTAATGATAATGATTGTATTTTGCAGGCACTGGATTCGAAGAAAATGATTGGCAATGCTAGATTGCACAATGGGCTCTATATCATCTATGGCACTCCTAAATCAACTCATTCAGCTTTTACTAGTTCTGTTTCTCCTTTAGGGCAGCATGATGAAATTATGTTATGGCATTTTCGGCTAGGCCACCCTAGTTTTTATTATCTTGCTAAACTATTTCCTGCTCTATTTATTAATAAAAAACCACAGTTGTTTAAATGCCATATTTGTCCTCTTGCTAAACAAACGAAAGCCTTTTATCTCCCATCTACTTATAAATCTTCTCAACCCTTTGCTTTAATCCATAGTGATGTTTGGGGTTCCTCTAAAGTGAAGAATATTAATGGGTGTCGATGGTTTGTTTCTTTCATTGATGATCATAGTAGGACGACATGGACTTATTTAATGAAAGATAAATATGAAACTATATCTATTTTTGAAAGGTTTTAGACTACGGTTGAAAATCAATTTCAGAGTAAAATTCAACTATTCAAATCCGATAATGGGGGAGAGTTCTTTGCTACTTCTTTGGGTAAATTTTTTCAGGAAAAAGGCATTGTCCAAATTAGCTCCTGTGTGGATACACCACAACAGAATGGGGTTGCCGAGAGAAAGAATAGGCATTTACTAGAGGTAACTAGATCCTTGTTATTTTCTGGACATATACCAAAATATCTGTGGGGTGAGGCTTTGTTAACTGCCACTTATCTTATCAATAGAATGCCGAGTAAAGTCCTTAAATTCAAGACACCAAGGGCTGTTTTCTTAGAGAGTTATCCTCATTTCAAACCTCTTTCCTCTGTTCTTCCTCTTAGAATTTTTGGCTGCACTGTTTTTGTAAAAAATGTGGACCCTTCAAAATCAAAATTAGATCCTAGGGCTCTTAAGTGTGTCTTTGTGGGATATTCTTCACTTAAAAAGGGCTACAAATGTTACTACCCTCCTACTAAAAAATTCTTCGTCTCGATGGATGTAACCTTTTTTGAGCAGGAACCTTATTTTACCAAAGCTACAATTCAGGGGGAGACTTGGACAGAATTCCAGCCTCTAAAACATCAGGTATACCCATTCCCATCTTCTTTAATACCTTCAGATGTTCTGCCTACTGCATCTCATGATATTGAGTCTCCACCTAAATCAACTACACAAGTACATTCTCCTATTCCTGTTGATGTTCCTTCACCAACAGCCTCCCAGATTTCACCTCCTAAAACTATTCCTCAAAACACACAGACTACAAAAAAACTCAGTGTCTACACCAGAAAGAAAAAGACCATTCCTGAGGCCATTTTGCAATCTGACACTTGTCGAGAGTTGGAATTGAGTCCAGCTGCCTTGGAGGATGATGGAGGTAATGAAATTTCTCCTTCTTTATTTGATATGGAAATTTTACCTATTGCTAAGAGAAAAGGGGTTAGACAATGTACAAAGTATCCTATTCAAAGTATGTTGCCTATGGAAAGTTAATGCCCTCTTTTAAGACCTTTACACTTGCGTTGATAAGGAGGAGATTCCCAAAACAATTGATGATGCCCTAAAAGACTCTAGATGGAAGAAGGCTGTTGAAGAAGAAATTCAAGCACTTGAGAAAAATGGCACTTGGATCATTCTCGATTTACCACATGGTAAAAAACCAGTTTAGCGATAAGTGGGTCTTTGCAATAAAGTATAACTCGGATGGCAAAGATAGAAAGGTACAAGGCCAGGCTTGTAGCCAAGGGCTTTACACAAACCTATGGTATTGACTATAATGAGACTTTTGCACTGTAGCAAAACTAAACACTGTTCGAGTACTTCTTAGTCTTCTTTGTAAACAAAGACTGGAATCTTCACCAACTTGACATAAAAATGCCTTCTTGAATGGCAAATTAGAAGAGGAGGTCTCTACATGAGAATGCCACCTGGGGATGAAGTCCGAGTTAGGAAGTCGAAGGTTTGTAAACGGAGAAATCTCTCTATGGTTTGAAGCAGTCACCTAGGGCTTGGTTTGACAGATTCACAAAAGTCCTTAGAGAGAATGGATATAAACAAAGTGTCAAGCGGATCATACTTTGTTTGTTAAAGCATCTTTCAATAGGAAGAAAGTTATCCTTATTGTATATGTTGATGACATTGTAGTGACAGAGATGATGAAGGTGGAATCAGTCGGTTGAAGAACTTATTGAGCAAAGAATTGAAACAAAAGACCTAGGGAAACTCGGATATTTCCTAGGCATGGAGGTTGCTAGACCGAGCAAGGGTCAGTAATAAACCGAGAAAATATGTACTGGATTTACTCTCGAGGCTGGTATCTTTGGGGTGTAAACTCACGATACTCCTATGGAAGCTGGCTCAAGCTCAAAGGAGAAGAAATGGGAGTCGAGGTTGATAAAGGTCAGTTTCAAAGACTAGTGGGAAAACTCATTTACTTATCTCTAACCGACCAGATATTTCCTTTCTGTCAATGTAATTAGTCAAAGATATGACTAAATCTAGAGAAGGGCATTTAGAAGCTGCAAATGTAATTCTAAGGTATCCGAAAGGTACTCGGACATGGATTATTCTTCAAGAAAATCAAGATAGAACTGTAAAATTATTTACTGATTCTAGTTGGGCGATGAAATTCTTGATAGAAGGTCGACTAGTGGATACTTGCTCTTTTATATGGGGCAACTTAGTTACTTGGAGGAGTAAGAAATTTGTTGTTTTTCTAGGAGCAAAGATCTTTGAAGCAGTATAGAGCCTTAGCATTAGGAATTTGTGAAGGAATATGGTTGCTCGACTTCTAAGAGAGTTAAATATAGAGCATGAAGGGAAACTAGAGATCTTCAAAGTGATAATCGATCTGCTATTCAGATCGCAAAAGAATCCAGTCCATCATGATCGTACCAAGCATGTGGAGATCGGCAGACATTTTATTGCTGAAAAAGTGAATGGTGGAATTGTGAACTTAACTCATGTTCCTACCGAAGAACAACTTGCAGATGTGCTCACTAAATCACTATCCAAACCAGTCTTTGATAAGTTTTTGTCCAAGTTGGGCCTATACAATGTATACACACCAACTTGAGGGGGAGTGTGAGTATGTATCTGTAATTCAGGATAAGGATAAAACCTTATCTCTTTGCTGTATCTTAGACAGATTATTAGGCAGATTATGGGGCTTAATCTTAGGGATTTATATTTTATTTATTTGTTACCTAATTTAGGGATTTTTTACTTGTATATATATCCTATATTATGGTGAATAAAAGGAGAGTGAAACTTACAGTTTTACACCAGTTTCTACACAAAATTCTCAATGATAGTTACCTTCACAACTTTCTTGTGGTAGTACAAGGGTTCGAAGACACAAGTCTTATGCCAATTGGTGGGTATACTTTTGTGTTCCAGATGTTCCTTTCTTGACAGGGATGGAAACTACAGAGACAATATTAGAAGTAAATAAATCAGCACAAAATAATATTGGTTTTTTCTAGCACCTTGGTCAATTAAGGGGGTATATCTTCTGTTTGGTTGAGTTAAAACTGTATGGCAACTATCGTGGTATATTACTCACTTCCAGTCAGTCTCGGACTCTAGATTCCTGAACTAGAAGGAACTTTTATGCTTTTCTTAATCTTTTGGTTGAAAAACTGGTTTTCCTGGGTTCTTTAGTATTGATACAGTTTTAAGGATTTTTTTCTCCTTTAAAGATTGTTCATTGTTTGAAGTATAGGATATCTTAAAATGATGCTAAAATTATTGATGAGCTATCAGCTTCGGAATTTTCGTTTTAAATTATTTCTCTTTCTTACTTGAATTTTCTCTCCATATTTGGTTCTAGACAATATTTGATAATATTCTCAACCGCAAAATCCCTTGGCCAAGTGTGCCAGATGAAATGAGCCTAGAAGCACATGATCTAGTTGATCGGTAAGGAAATTGTTTTATTGATGTCATTTTGGCATTTTGCGAGAATTTGATGCATGTCGAGATATATAACTTTGTTTGCAAAGAACGAGTCTAAGCAGTTTCTTATAACATAATTTCATTGACATTTTTGTGAATGGTTAAACATTTGGCCCTACTTTGGCAACTTTTCCCAAGTTTGGTACCTGAACTTTTTTTTGGTCCATCCTGGTACTGCAGCTTTGATTTCATCAAATATTTTGCCCCCAAAAGTTAACACCTTTAATTTTTTTCTTACATGGCAACATGAACCAATCAGAACACAACATGTATAGCTAAAAATAAATCCACCTCACTTCTATATTTTTCAGTTGTCCCCCCCCCCCCCAAAGTTCCTTTAATTTCCACCTAAGTTGCTCAGACAAGTGAGGGTACGTGTCTAGGCGTCTGACTCGACAATTTCCTTGAATTTAAGACACGAGAACTAGACACAAAAGGGTCGAGAGGACATGTTTATATTTTCCCAACTAAGTTAACAACTTTGTTTTCTCAGTTTATAGAAACTGAAACCTCTCTTTATAGCCCTATACTGATACAGCAAGACACTTCTATATCATCTTAATTGTTGCTATTGCAATCCCCCTAGGTATTTGATGAAACTTTCATTCTGTATTCCTCTATAATTTGTTTTTCTAGAAGTTTTATGTTTCTCCTTTTTGAAGATTTTTTACAGATTACTAAGAAGCTAACTTTTGCTATTGTATTAACAATTTATTTAAAATTTCTATATCCTGGAAATTATGTTTCCTTTTTGCAGTATTTCATATCTTAAAACCCGTCTCTTTAGCACTATTAATGCTCTTTCTCTCTCTCTCATTTTATTTTTTAAAGAAATTTTTAATATGGCTATTTGTTATCCTTAACTTTGTAAAATATTTTTTCAAAAAGATAGAGATTGCGTCAAGATGTTTTAGCAGAGGGTTCTCCAAAATCACTGGCATCAAGCTTAAATGTGTCTTGGGAGTCTCTTAGTTTTTGTAATGTTCTTTTTGTTTCGGTATTTTTCTTGGTTCGAGTGCCTTGTTATGGACTTAAAATTGCTTAATTTATTCAATTTCCAGACTGTTGACAGAAGATCCCAATCAGAGACTTGGAGCCAAAGGTGCATCAGAGGTGATATTGAATCTTAAATTTGAGTAGAAGTTTTGAGACACTTTTTCCTTTCTCTTTATATTTTCGCATTTAAATAATTAGCTGCCTTTAGATTTTTTTTTTGAAAGTGCTGCCTTAGATATTTGAATCACAAACAACAATTTTTTTGTACAGGTGAAGCAGCATGTATTTTTCAAAGATATCAATTGGGACACTCTTGCAAGGCAAAAGGTGTGTAATGTGTATGTCTTTTCCATCTTTCTGAATTTTGAGCCATCCAACTGTTTCTCAAGTGTCATATTTGATCATAATGCTTTTCATATCTTACAGGCTGCCTTTGTTCCCAGTTCAGAGAGTGCACTCGATACTAGTTACTTTACTAGTCGCTACTCGTGGAATCCTTCCGGTGACCATGCATATCCCGGTAGTGAACTCGATTACTCCAGTGATGCTGACAGTTTAAGTGGCAGTAGTGGCTACCTGAGCAACCGCCAAGATGAAGTGGTACCTTAGTCCCAAAAATTTGCCGTTTCGTAGATGATGGTTTATATATGACTTGTGTTTGACTTTTTTGTTGTTCTGTTGATCACAAATGAAACAGGGAGATGAATGTGGAGGTCTGGCTGAATTTGAGTCCGGTTCATCTGTCAATTATTCTTTCAGTAATTTCTAATTTAAGGTATTCTTTTTGTGAGTATGTATCTGTAATTCAGGATAAGGATAAGACCTTATCTCTTTGCTGTATCTTAGACAGATTATTAGGCAGATTATGGGGCTTAATCTTAGGGATTTATATTTTTATTTATTTGTTACCTAATTTAGGGATTTTTTACTTGTATATATATCCTATATTATGGTGAATAAAAGTAGAGTGAAACTTACAGTTTTACACCAGTTTCTACATGGTATCAGTCTAGGGATCGATTCTCTGATTTAAAAACGATGGTTTCTCCTACTGCATCCTCTGGGGCTACTCCTTCGACAGATCCTCATTTTACTGTCGATGATTTTTCAGAACTCCCTGGAACAGCAGTCACTTGCCATCGATTTCTGGGCCATAATTATCTTCCATGGTCCCAATCATCAAAATCTTCCCTTCTTGGTCGAGGAAAACTCGGCTATATTTCGAGGAGAGTAAGAAACCTCCTTCCACAGATCCGGGATGTGAAAAGTGGGTGCGTGAGAATGGTAGGGTGATGTCTTGGCTAATCAATACCATGTCCCCGACATTGGTACACATTTTCTCCTTTCTGAAACAAAGAAAAAATATATGGCAAGTCGTTCAGAGACCTATTCTAACACGACAACACTTCGAACTATTTAACATTGAGAGTCGGGTGTCCAATTTGAAGCAAGATGGTCTGAGTGTTACCGAGTATTTTCACACTCTGTCAAGCTTTTGGCAGCAACTTGATCTATATGCAGAACATGATTGGGAAACTCCTAAAGATGCAACTTTGTACAGAAAGATACAAGCACAAATGAGGGTCTTTCAATTTCTCAATGGTCTCAACACCGACCGAGATCTTTGTGAAGGCTCGGATTCTTGGTACAAAGCCTCATCTTTCCATTCGCGAAGTCTTTGCGTCGTCGAAGAGAAGAAAGCAGAAGGTCTTTTATGCTTCCTGTTGTTCCCACATCTGACAGTTCTGCTTTAATTACTCAGTCTTCCTCCTCAACTAAGACTAGAAAGGGCAGACCTATTTGTGATTTTTGCAAAAAACTGGGCCACTTGAAGGAACAAAGCTTGGAAATTACATGGCAAGCCTGGTGATTGAGATCTACTTCACGAAAAGCACCCCGAGAATCAAAGTCCAATTCACAACAAGACAATGAGTAGTGGTGGTGTTTTTTTCAGAGGAGCAACTTGCTACACTCCAAAAGATGTTTGGCAACATGAGAGGCACTAGCAATGCAAATGTGGTTCATCGGAAGAAGGTACACAGACCGGGTTCTTCCCCTACAGCCTTTTAGCTACACAAGATGCTCAGCGTGGATTATTGACTCAGGGAGCATCGACCATATGACTGGTAACAGAACATTATTTTCGCCTTTGAACCCTCATGCTCTAAGCAATCTATTAAAGCTATGAGACGGTGCATATCCCCCTATACATGGGTCTGGTTACATTGCTCTTAATAAGGATATTTTCCTTAAGGATGTTCTTTTTGTACCAAATCTTACTTGCAATTTACTCTCAGTGAGTAAACTCTCTAAGGATTTGCAATGTTGCTCAAAGTTTAATGATAATGGTTGTATTTTGCAGGCACTGGATTCGAAGAAAATGATTGGCAATGCTAGATTGCACAATGGGCTCTATATCCTCTATGGCACTCCTAAATCAACTCATTCAGCTTTTACTAGTTCTGTTTCTCCTTTAGGGCAGCATGATGAAATTATGTTATGGCATTATCGACTAGGCCACCCTAGTTTTTATTATCTTGCTAAACTATTTCTGCTCTATTTTATTAATAAAAAACCACAGTTGTTTAAATGCCATATTTGTCCTCTTGCTAAACAAACGAAAGCCTCTTATCTCCCATCTACTTATAAATCTTCTCAACCCTTTGCTTTAATCCATAGTGATGTTTGGGGTCCCTCTAAAGTGAAGAATATTAATGGGTGTCGATGGTTTGTTTCTTTCATTGATGATCATAGTAGGACGACATGGACTTATTTAATGAAAGATAAATCTGAAACTATATCTATTTTTGAAAGGTTTTATACTATGGTTGAAAATCAATTTCAGAGTAAAATTCAACTATTCAAATCCGATAATGGGGGAGAGTTCTTTGCTACTTCTTTGGGTAAATTTTTTCAGGAAAAAGACATTGTCCAAATTAGCTCATGTGTGGATACACCACAACAGAATGGGGTTGCCGAGAGAAAGAATAGGCATTTACTAGAGGTAACTAGATCATTGTTATTTTCTGGACATATACCAAAATATCTGTGGGGTGAGGCTTTGTTAATTGCCACTTATCTTATCAATAGAATGCCGAGTAAAGTCCTTAAATTCAAGACACCAATGGCTGTTTTCTTAGAGAGTTATCCTCATTTCAAACCTCTTTCCTCTGTTCTTCCTCTTAGAATTTTTGGCTGCACTATTTTTGTAAAAAATGTGGACCCTTCAAAATCAAAATTAGATCCTAGAGCTCTTAAGTGTGTCTTTGTGGGATATTCTTCACTTAAAAAGGGCTACAAATGTTACTACCCTCCTACTAAAAAATTCTTTGTCTCGATGGATGTAACCTTTTTGAGCAGAACCTTATTTTACCAAAGCTACAATTCGGGGAGACTTGGACAGAATTCCACCTCTAAAACATCGGTATACCCATTCCCATCTTCTTTGATACCTTCGGATGTTCTCGCCTCTTCTGCATCTCATGATATTGAGTCTCCACCTAAATCAACCACACCAAGACATTCTCCTATTCCTGTTGATGTTCCTTCACCAACACCTCCCAGATTTCACCTCCTAAAACTATTCCTCAAAACACACAGACTACAAAAAAAAACTGTGTCTACACCGGAAAGAAAAAGACCATTCCCGAGGCCATTTTGCAATCGACACTTACCGAGAGTTGGAATTGAGTCCAGCTGCCTTGGAGGATGATGGAGGTAATGAAATTTCTCCTTCTTTATTTGATATGGAAATTTTACCTATTGCTAAGAGAAAAGGGGTTAGACAATGTACAAAGTATCCTATTCAAGTATGTTGCCTATGGAAAGTTAATGCCCTTTTAAGACCTTTACACTTTGCGTTGATAAGAAGGAGATTCCCAAAACAATTGATGATGCCCTAAAAGACTCTAGATGGAAGAAGGTCATTGAAGAAGAAATTCAAGCACTTGAGAAAAAATGGCACTTGGATCATTCTTGATTTACCACATGGTAAAAAACCAGTTAGCGATAAAGTGGGTCTTTGCAATAAAGTATAACTCGGATGGCGAGATAGAAAGGTACAAGGCCGGGCTTGTAGCCAAGGGCTTTACACAAACCTATGGTATCGACTATAATGAGACTTTTGCACCTGTAGCAAAACTAAACACTGTTCGAGTACTTCTTAGTCTTGCTTGTAAACAAAGACTGGAATCTTCACCAACTTGACATAAAAATGCCTTCTTGAATGGCAAATTAGAAGAGGAGGTCTACATGAGAATGCCACCGGGGATGAAGTCCGAGTTAGGAAGTCGAAGGTTTGTAAACGGAGAAATCTCTATGGTTTGAAGCAGTCACCTAGGGCTTGGTTTGACAGATTCACAAAAGTCCTTAGAGAGAATGGATATAAACAAAGTGTCAAGCGGATCATACTTTGTTTGTTAAAGCATCTTTCAATAGGAAGAAAGTTATCCTCATTGTATATGTTGATGACATTGTAGTGACAGGAGATGATGAAGGTGGAATCAGTCAATTGAAGAACTTATTGAGCAAAGAATTGAAACAAAAGACCTAGGGAAACTCGGATATTTCCTAGGCATGGAGGTTGCTAGATCGAGCAAGGGTCCAGTAATAAACCCGGAGAAAATATGTACTGGATTTACTCTCGAGAGGCTGGTATCTTTGGGGTGTAAACTCACGATACTCCTATGGAAGCTGGCTCAAGCTCAAAAGAGAAGAAATAGGAGCCGAGGTTGATAAAGGTCAGTTTCGAGAGACTAGTGGGAAAACTCATTTACTTATCTCCGACTGGACCGGATATTTCCTTTCTCACAATGTAATTAGTCAAGATATGACTAATCCTAGAGAAGGGCATTTAGAAGTCGCAAAACAGAATTCTAAGGTATCCGAAAGGTACTCACGGACATGGATTATTCTTCAAGAAAATCAAGATAGAACTGTAAAATTATTTACTGATTCTAGCCGGGCGATGAAGTTCTTGATAGAAGGTCGACTAGTGGATCTTGCTCTTTTATATGGGGCAACTTAGTTACTTGGAGGAGTAAGAAACAGATCGTTGTTTCTAGGAGCAAAGATCTTTGAAGCAGTATAGAGCCTTAGCATTGGGAATTTGTGAAGGAATATGGTTGCTAAGACTTCTAAGAGAGTTAAATATAGAGCATGAAGGGAAACTAGAGATCTTGGTGACAATCGATCTGCTATTCGGATCGCAAAGAATCCAGTCTATCATGATCGTACCAAGCATGTGGAGATCGACCGGACATTTTATTGCTGAAAAAGTGAATGGTGGAATTGTGAAATTAACTCATGTTCCTACCGAAGAACAACTTGCGAGATGTGCTCACTAAAGCACTATCCAAACCAGTCTTTGATAAGTTTTTGTCCAAGTTGGGCCTATACAATGTATACACACCAACTTGAGGGGAGTGTGAGTATGTATCTCAGAATTCGGGATAAGGATAAGACCTTATCTCTTTCTTGTATCTTAGACAGATTATTATTAGGCGCAGATTATGGGGCTTAATCTTAGGGATTTATATTTTTATTTATTTGTTACCTAATTTAGGGATTTTTTTACTTGTATATATATCCTATATTATGGTGAATAAAAGTAGAGTGAAACTTACAGTTTTACACCAGTTTCTACACTTTTCTTTTACCTTGTAGGTGCATTGATAATTTTTGTTTTATAATTTGCTAGCCCTTTCACTATTGCCAGAATGGCATTTAGAGAAATATTTTAGGTTTGCATTTTTTAGACAAATTTCCATATCCTTCCTTTTCTTTTTATTATAGCAATTTTGTTTTTACTCCAATGTTACATAGAATTATAAATGCATACCTACATATGGTTTGACCATTTATAGAAGACAGTTTGCGCAATTCTTAATTTGAATCGGTACTGTGGTTTTTGTGGTTAGTTTTCTTGATCAAGTTTTGCTAATACATCTTTTTCATCGTGTTGGTTAGAATCTGTCCCAGCTCGCATCGATTAACTATGACCTGCTTCCTAAAGGTTGGAAGGATGATCCTCCGGCAAATTCGAATGCATAGGAAGCTCCTCTTGTTTGTGAGAGCTCCGTTTTATTTTGTCACATTAGATTGACGTGGTATTATTTAATGAGCTTCATCATCCATGCTGTTTGTATAGCCTGTACCTGTATGTATGTGATTTGAATTTTTGTTACACCTTTTGTTCTCTGTCTTAATAAGTATCGTTTTTTAAAGTAACTTGATATGGTGTTTGATGCATGCAGAGATGGAAGAAAACTTGGGATTGTAACTGTTTCGGGATGTGCTGTTTTCGTAGGTAGGTAAACAACTCTAATACCCGGATTTCAATTTTACCGTGCACCCAATGTGACTGATAACCATGATGAACCCTAATTTACATGCCACGATGTGATGGTGTAATTTGTCATCTCTCACTCCATAGTCTTCAGTGTAATGAAAACACACCCTCTATGTTCAGTTCAAAAGGGCTTGTTTAAAGGGTTCTTGGGAAGTTGTAATTTTTTGACTGGTATGGTGGAAAATGTTAGTTCTAAGTACCAACTATTATGATATTATATATTGAGATGGCCTTATATTATATGAATTTTTATTTCTTAAGTTGGTATTTTTGTTAAATTAAAATACTTTTTAAAATTTTTTTTTCTTTACTTGTTTCTAAAAGGGGAATTGAAAAAGCAACTTGTAAAGGTTAGTAATTGGTTGGTAAGTAGTAATAGGGAGAAAGTGTGGTTTCTAAAGATGAAAGTTTTATATTTCCATGTTTCACGCTGACATTAAATCACCATTCTTCAATATTCTTTTTGACCACTTGAGACAAGTATCGTCTTCTACTTCTTTATTAGTTTAGATTTTTAAAAATCACTTTAAAACGATTAAGTTTAACCTAAAATTTTAGAGTTCATTTTGTTTTAGAAAATATTTTTTATTTTTATTTTTTTTCTGTTTTTATTTTAAAAAAAATAATTTTCATTTTAAGTTTTCTAAAAATTAGAAAACATGTTTGGTTAATAGAAATAGAAAATTATTTTTAAAAATGAAAACAATTTCATTATTCGAACCATAGTAGACGTATACAGAAGATTCATAACATAAAAAAGTTTTTTTTGTCAACAAAAATTGTTTTTTTATGCGTTTGTAAAACAAGCAAGAAATCGAAATAATGATTTATCTCGTATATCAAAGTATTTCGAAATAAGAATTTCTAAATGGATAGTTTGTCCAAAATTTTAGAAAAGATACATGTCCCAAAACTATATATATGATGAAAATTGAAAGATGAGAAAGTGGAAAAGGTGATAATAATATTTAACAAAATACAACTTACTCTTAATCATTTAATCTCACTTTATGCACTTGCATATAATTTTTTTTGATAATTAAAGGGAAGTACTATCTTGTCTCGTTAAAAAATCCCTCTAAATTTAAATAGAGAAAAAAAGTATCAAAGGTAGTAATTAATAACCATTAATTAACGGAAACAACTGAAACTAAATGGGAAATCGCAGTTGGAGAATCAACAAACTCATGAAAATCAAATGGACGCTTTCACACGAGCTGAGCTAATGCATCCGCAATTTTGTTATTACCACAGTTCACCCAAACCAACTCTACTTCCAATCGTCGAGTAAGAAAATCTCAAATGTGTTGTACAATAGACGGACTGCTTCCATAATGTACCCGATTCTTTAACACCCCAAGTACATTTTTACAATCCGATTCCACTCGAAGTCCTAAACAATTCTTTTAGCAAAGCCTACTATCCAATCACCTTGGTAGTTTCGAAGTACCCCGCCAGACGTCGCTCCCCCAAAGGAAGGACGGGCCGAGCTGTCAGCATTGCAGCGCACCCAATCGACTGGAATAGGAACCTAACGACTCGGATTATGTGATTTGTATAGTAATTTAGTATTTGTGTAATAATCAATGTTATCTTTTAATAAAAAAGTCGACAATTAAATATAGTTATCTTCTTTTATTGTAGTTATTCAATACAATTAAAAATCTTAACGAAACAACATGTCCATATAGTATTTAATCGGATAAAACATTTTTTTATAATAATCAGCGATTATTTTTTCTTTTAAAAAATAACATATTTAAGAGAATTTTTTTTGAACTTCATGTTTTATTTTTTTTTCTTTATGAATTCTCTCGATTTTGTATTTATTGCACTTTTATTTATTGTTTGAATGAAACTCATTTTCTTATTGTATTAAGGGGCGTTCGATCGAGTCGAGTCAAAATTTTTTGAGTTATTCGAGTTGACGCGTCATATTTTACAACTTGAACTTAATTTGAAATTTTATCGATTCGATTCGAGTTTATAAAATTCGAGTCGAGTCGAGTTTTCGAGTTCCTATATAAATTTAATTGTAATTATTTACCATGTTATCATATAGCTTGATTCTAATTTAAACTACTTTCTCTAATCATATAAAATATGCATATATATTTCTTCATATTATTTTTCACGTGTATAAGTAAGATTTGTAATGTTATTTAATAAAAATATAATCTAAACTTCTAAAATATATTTATAATATTAATTTTAAATAAGGAACTTTGGGGGATAAAGGTATTGGTGGGAGTATAAATGAGTTAATGAATTGATGGAAAGAAAAAATAAAAAAAATCAGTTGAATGATCAAATTGAATAAAATATAAAGTTAAAGGACTAAATTGCAAAAAGAATATATTTATTAAAAATATGAATTGAATTTATATAAATATTATATAGTGTTAGTGAATCATGTGGTTTAATTTTGATCAAAATAGACTTAAAACGAAAGAGAAATTGAAGAAATGAGATATCATTCAAAGTTGAGGGGCTAAATTACAAAAATTTAAATTTTATTTAAAAAATATGAATTGAAACTAAATATGTATTCTACGGTGGTTTAGGAGCATGCGCTTTAAATTTGATCAAAAATTGACTTAAAATGAAGGAGGGATTAAAGAAATGAGGAAATCATACAAAGTTAAGGGGCTGAATCAAAAAAATATGAAATTTATTTTCAAAAATATAAAATGAAGATAAATAAGTATTCTACATTAGTTTAGGAATAAGTGGTTCAAATTTGGTCAAAATAGACTCAAAATTAAGGATGAATTGAAGAAAAAATGAAATCAGAGACTAAATTGCAAAATTGTAAAATTTAATTTTTTGATTTTTCAGTTTTTTAAGTTGAACAAATTTCAACTCGACTTGAACTCAAAATTTTTTTGAGTTATTCGAGTTGACTCGAATAATTCGAACAACTCAAATAACTCAACTCAAATAACTCAAAATTAAAAAAAATTATCATTTTTTTACTCGAGTAGAATTTTACTTGCCGCTAGTCATACTAAATAAATAATAATAATCGGAATCGACAGTGGCCTATCTATGCTGGAAAGCTATAAATAGTTTTGAGCTGCTAAAAGTCAAAAAACTACAATCGAGATTACCTAGAATATACTCCTTGTCAGTTTTCATTCAGATTCAATTTCAAATTATTTCTCCTTTTTTTTTTTTCAATTTGCGTACACACACACATCCATGATTTCTCTCCAATTCACAAAGGTTGGCCACCACAACCGGAACTCATTCGCCGACTTTGCCGTCACTCGTCGTGCTGCTCCTCGGAGATTGAATAGGCCGACTCGAGTCGGCTTCCAGGTCTGCGCATCGAATCCTCAAACCGAGCCGGATTTGAGCGTGAGTGTTAATGGATTCCGTATGCCCAATCCGTTTGTGATCGGATCCGGTCCACCCGGCACTAACTATACCGTGATGAAGAGAGCCTTTGAAGAAGGCTGGGGAGCGGTGATTGCCAAGACTGTAAGCTTTTTTCCTTTTCTTTTCTTTCCTTTTTTGTTTGCGGTGGTTTTAGTTTGATAAATAATACAGAATTGTTGTTTAGATCGTACCTAGGCATTGGAGAATTTGAACTTCATGTTTTCTTACAGTTTCTCAGCGATTACTCGGACCGAAACGGTTTGACTATGCATATTTGGCCTTAAGTCTTTTTGTTTTTATGGATCTCTTTCAACTGATGAACTCAAATCAAATCTGAAATGCTGTCTGAGATTGTTCTTTTAAATCCAAATGATCTTGGCCTATAGAATACTAAGTGTTGAATCTTTGATACCGCATTGTTCTGCTAGGTGTCGTTAGATGCTGCCAAGGTTATCAATGTCACTCCAAGGTATGCTCGGCTACGAGCTGGAGCGAATGGTTCAGCCAAAGGACAAATAATTGGGTGGGAGAACATTGAACTCATCAGTGACCGCCCTCTCGAAATTATGCTAAAAGAATTTGAGCAACTGAAAAAGGAGTATCCGGATAGGATTCTCATTGCCTCCATTATGGAGGAATACAACAAGGCTGGCTGGGAAGAACTTATTGATCGAGTAGAGCAAACTGGGATTGTAAGCTGTGTTCTTCACATAGATTCTATGTTTCTTTATATTTCTCGCACATAAAAGAATTATTTGTCATCAATTGATATTGTTTCTAGGATGCCATTGAAGTTAATTTCTCATGCCCTCATGGCATGCCTGAGCGTAAAATGGGTATGGCGGTCGGGCAAGATTGTGCAATGTTGGAGGAAGTTTGTGGATGGATAAATGCAAAAGCAACTGTTCCTGTATGGGCGAAGATGACTCCTAACATCACTGACATCACAGCGGTATGTCTACTTTCTTGTCTAATTGTGTCACTGCTTTTGTTGAACTGCTTTCATGCATGTTTACATTATGAATCAAGAATGTGAGGCGCTTATTTGGAAAGCTATATTTTTTTAACCTTATGACATCTGATCTCTGCCTGTTCTGCTTAAACTTGATGGCACATTTAATAAGAATTCCCATTAGTTGAAAGCATTATATGTGTAAGACTAACTTTCAATTTTCTATCATATATGAAATTATTCTGTATTAACTTTCTCATCTATAAACAGAGGAAAAGATGGTGTAAGTTGTAATTTCCAGGTATAAGCAGAATATTCATTTATGACAAAATATGCAAGTCTGTTTCTTCCATATTGCTTCTTGTCTAAATTACTGTTGAAGATAAATGGAAGTGGATGTCTTTGTTGTTTCTATTTATATTGGAGACATTGAGAATCAATAACACAAAATATAACAGATTGAGAACTTATTTTTTGTTTTTAATAAATTTTTATGATTATCAAGGGAGACAAACCACTAAATGGAATTTTACTCCTACCAGGAAAAAAGAGGTTTTTATGCTATTTTCTTGAATTTGTATGGGGCTAGATTTATTTGTTTCTCTTGGGTTGAATTTTTTTTCAATCACACTGCTAGTCCAGCTCTAAGTTCATCATTGATTGATATAATTCATGGTTTTTCTTGAGAATGCCAGCTATCAGTAACTCAGCCTCAAAACTTTCTAGTTTTGTTTGATTGTTTAGCTCAAATGTTACTGTTGACAGAGGGGTTGAAGCACTATTGTTTATACATCCCATTAGAATGAATGCAATGGGAATGTTTTGTAGAATAGGGTATTTGATACAGAGGAAAAAAAATGTTCTCTGTTAATTTTTTTCCTTTAAAAAGAATACAAGACGAGTCTTTTTATAGAAGACTTGTTATAAGGGTTTAAATTACAGATAAACTATGAGAGTCCTTATCTCTATCTAATCAGATAAAGGAATTAGAGTTAATCTAAACTACCTCTAACTAATAACAATTATAGAAGAAATAAAACTCTAATTTACAAACGTCTACAGCTTACACTCCCCCTCAGGCTGGTGAGTATACGTTGTAGAGTCCCAGCTTGCATGTGAATTCATCAAAGGTGACTCTTGGTAGTGCCTTGGTGAGAATATCAGCTAGCTGGTCTTTAGTAGGAACATAGTTTAACTTCACTACTTCATTGTTTACCTTTTCTGAAATGAAGTGCCTGTCAATTTCAACATGTTTGGTTTTATCATGTTGGACAAGATTTTTAGCAATGCTTATTGCTGATTTACTATCACTTAGAAGCTCAAATTGTTTACTTTGACTTAGTTCCAACTCGGTCAAAAGTCTTTGCAACCACATACCCTCACAAATTCCGAGAGCAAGGGCTCTATATTCTGCTTCAGCACTGGTTTTAGATACCACAGATTGTTTCTTGCTCCTCCAAGTTACTAGGTTACCCCAAACAAATGAGTAGTAGCCACTGGTTGACCTCCTCTCTGTCAATTCTCCAGCCCAACTTGAATCAGTATAAACTCTCACTTGTCTATCTTCATTTTTCCTGAAAATCAGTCCATGTCCAGGGGTCATCTTTAAGTATCTGAGGATTTAGTTTACAGCATCAAGGTGCTTTTCTCTTGGGTCATTTAAGTGTTGGCTGACTATACTTACTGAGAATGCTATATCAGGTCGTGTGAGGGACAAGTAAATCAATTTTCCCACCAACCTTTGGTACTGTTCTTTGTTCACTGGACTGCCCATCTCCTCTCCAAATTTCAGGCCTATTTCCATTGGGGTTTCGGCTGGTTTACAACCCAGCATTCCTGTTTCAGAGAGTAAATCAAGGATATATTTCCTTTGATTTATAACAATACCATTTTTTGACCTTGCAACCTTCATCCCTAGGAAATATCTCAAGCTTCCTAGGTCTTTGGTTTCGAATTCCTTAGCCAGAAATCCTTTTAACCTGCTGATCTCGTCAAGGTCATCCCCAGTAATTATTATATCATCTACATAAACAATTAAAATGGCTTTCTTTTTACCTGATGACACTTTTACAAATAGAGTGTGATCTGTTTGACATTGCTTATAGCCATTTTGGATAATTACCTTAGTGAATCTCTCAAACCAGGCCCTTGGAGATTGTTTAAGGCCATATAGGGATTTTATCAACTTGCACACCTTTTGTTTTCCTTGACCAACTTCTATTCCAGGGGGAATTTTCATGTAAACATCTTCCTCTAAGTTTCCATTCAAAAAAGCATTCTTGATGTCCAATTGGTGTAGTGTCCAGTCCTCATTTACTACCAGGGATAGCAAGACTCTCACAGTGTTCAATTTTGCAACCGGAGCAAATGTTTCTTGGTAGTCAATCCCATAGGATTGTGTGAATCCCTTGGCCACCAGCCTTGCCTTGAATCTTTCCACACTGCCATCTGAATTATACTTGACAGTGAACACCCACTTGCATCCTACAAGTTTCTTCCCTTGTGGTAGATCAGTTAGAACCTAAGTCCCATTGCTTTCGAGTGCTTTGACTTCTTCATTTACTGCTTTCCTCCAATCTGGATCCAAAAGAGCCTCCTCCATTGTTGCTGGTATTTTAATTCTGTCGACATTTGCAGTGAATGTCTTAAAGGAAGGCATAAGATTGCTATAGGCAACAAATCTTTGTATAGGATGACTAGTGCACTTCCTCACCCCCTTTCTTTGAGCAATAGGTAAGACACCAGTATCAATAAGAGGTAGAGGAACTGAAACTTCATTTTGAGAGGATCCTTTACCATTCAAACTTTCTGAGGCAGTAGGACTAAGGTCCAATTCTTGGCAGCATCCAGGTTGTGTGATGGCCTCTGGAAGGATTTTCTGTCTCCTTTTGTAAACACTGAGCTCCCTTTTCTCAAGCTGAGGAGTTTGGTTTATTTGAGGTGTTTTTGGTGAATTTTGACATGGTGGAGAGCAAGGTGCAGTAGGTAAAGTAGGAGCAGATTCAAGAGAGGGTAAACTGTTAAAAGGAGATGTAGGACTGGAAGGAAGGGAATGAGGCAAAGGTGAGGTCGAAGGTACCAAGATTGAAGGCAAATTTAAGGGCTGGAAGTTGTTAAAAATCTGAAATTGGTCAAAACTCTCCCCCTTAATTTCAGAATTGGTGAAATATGGCTCATTTTCAAAGAATGTAACATCAAAAGAAGTGTAAAATTTTTTAGTAACAGGAGAGTAACATTGGTAGCCCTTCTTGTTGGAGGAATAACCTAGGAAAATGCACTTTATAGCTCGAGGATCTAATTTTGATCTAGACTGATTTGTATTGTGAACAAAGGCAGTACACCCAAATACCCGTAAATGAAGTGACAAGGATAGAGGTTTAAAATCTGGAAAGTTTTCAAGAAAGACATCTCTAGGTACTCTAAACTTCAAGGGTTTACTAGGCATCCTATTAATCAAGTAAGTGGCAGTAAGAACAGCTTCACCCCAAAAATATTTAGGAACATTGGCAGCAAATAATAATGACCTAGCAACCTTTAATAGATGCCTATTTTTTCGTTCAGCTACCCCATTTTGTTGAGGAGTGTCAACACAAGAGCTAAGGTGGACAATACCCTGTTGTTGGAAATAAGTACCTAGGGTTCTAGTGAATTATTCACTGCCATTATCAGTCTTGAGAATCTTAATGGTACTTCTAAACTGAGTTTTGACCATATTGTGAAACCTTTTGAAGATTGTTTCTGCTTCAGATTTTTCTTTCATTAAGAAGGTCCAGGTTGTTCGAGAATGGTCATCAATAAAAGAAATAAACCACCTATACCCATTTAAGTTTTTTACTCGGGAAGGGCCCCAAATGTCACTATGAATAAGGGAGAAAGGTTGAGAAGGTTTGTAGTGGGATGATGGACAATTGCTTTTAGTATGCTTGGCAAGTTGGCAAATATCACAATGGAATAACTTTGGATTTTTATTGATAAAGAATTGTGGTAACAACTTTTCAAGATAGAAAAAACTCGGATGTCCTAACCTAAAATGCCATAACATAATATTATCAGAGAGAGGAGAAATGTGTTTTGGAATAATAGTAGCCTGAAGGGAATAACTTGAGAGGGCTTGTTTTTGAGGAGGTAGTAGTCCTTCAAGGATGTAGAGGCCACCATACAACCTAGCACTGCCAATCACCTTTCTCGAGCCCAAAGCCTGAAATTCACACAAGTCCAAATCAAACTTGATTGTACATCGCAAGTCATGAGATAGTTTACTAACAGAGAGCAAATGGCAGGCTAATTTTGGTACATAGAGAACTGAATCTAAGCAAATATTGTCAGTTAATTTAATGGAACCACTCCCTTCAATAGAGGATAAAGTGCCATATGCTGTCTTGACATTTGCTTGTGAAGAGCTATTTTTGAAATTCTGAAAGAGACTTAGATCTCCAGTCATATGATTAGATGCTCCTGAATCCACAATCCAAGTAGTAAACCTGTTTGTATTAGCTATAGTAGCAAATGAAAGACTATCTTCATGCGTTGTCAATGCAACCTTGGATTCACCAGATGTAGTCAGTGGACCAAAAAACTTTTGAATCTCTACCACCTTTTGTTTACTGAAGAGGCTACTGCTGGTCCTGACAGACTCTGACCAAGGAAGGTAATTGTTGCCATTTAGTCTATGGCAGGTGATGGTTTCTGGTGGAGCTTCTGCGATACTGATTTGTGGGGTAGAGGTTTCAGCAGCCTCAAAACTAACTTTAGATGTTTTATCCATCTTTGGCTAGGGTTTGTGAGTAGGATCGACAAACCTAATCTGATACCACGTAGAATAGGGTATTTGATACAGAGGGAAAAATGTTCTCTGTTAATTTTTTTTTCCTTTAGAAAGAATACAAGACGAGTCTTTTTATAGAAGACTTGTTACAAGGGTTTAAATTACAGATAAACTATGAGAGTCCTTATCTCTATCTAATCAGATAAAGGAATTAGAGTTAATCTAAACTACCTCTAACTAATAACAATTATAGAAGAAATAAAACTCTAATTTACAAACGTCTACAGCTTACATGTTTCTCTTTTTCCTTCTTTTGAAATTCCCTTTTTTTAATTGGGATAATATTGATTTATTATTGCTAATTGATATTATCCTCATATTGTATGTTTTTAGCCGGCAAGGTTGGCTTTAAGTACTGGTTGCGAGGGGATAGCTGCTATAAATACTATCCAGAGTGTGATGGGAATCAGCCTAGATACTTTACGCCCAGAGCCCTGTGTTGAGGGGTTTGTATTCTCAAATTTAACAATCTTTTGTTTTTGACTGGCTCAGAATTTATCCCGGAAGATTTTATGCACTTAAACTTCTGTTTACAGCTACTCGACCCCTGGGGGTTATTCGTGCAAAGCAGTTCATCCTATTGCACTTGCTAAAGTGATGAACATTGCACAAATGATGAAGTCGGAGTTCAATCTGAAGGATTACTCACTTTCTGGAATTGGGGGTGTTGAGACTGGGGGTGATGCTGTTGAATTTATTCTTCTTGGTGCAAACACTGTCCAGGTAATAATTCTTAAAATCGGATTTCTGCTAATCTCTTCATGCCTCTGGATAAATTTGTTTAAATGAGGTTTTTGCATGTCGATCTTAAGGTCAAGGTTATTTTATGCCATTGAATATTTGGAATGCATATTCAGATACTGTTTTCTTTGTAATGTATAGCACAATACATTATTTCGGATTTTATAAAAGAGTTCCTTTGTGTAATACCCGTCCCTTTCCACGCTTACCTCATATAGTCAAAGACTACATGGTTGTTAATCTACCCTTCATTTACTGGTGAATGACTTAAGTTTGCACGAGAGTTGTTTGGTGAAGCAACACTAGACTAGACAATGGAATGACAGTTGTCTTAATATCGCAATTGAAACTTGTATTCATCGATTATTTCTCTATGGTCTTGTTTATAGGATATGCCTCAGAATGAATGTAATTCTTTTTCTTCGATAATAACTAGCTGAAAATTGTCGAGGACACAAGATTGGTGCAAGGCTATGTAGTGGCATAGAAATACTCCTGAAATCTCTATATATTTTTTCATTAGCCTTTAACCTGGAAATTTGTAGTAGTATCCTTACAGTTCTACGATATACATTAATATGATTTGCTGAGAGCAGAACTTACTCGGTTGTCTACAGTCTCCGGACTCGTTTATGTTTTGTTTTATCATTTCATGAATTACTGAAGTCCGTAATCAATTTCATTCCATGTTTTAAGCTTGCATCGTCATTGCTATGCTTGTAGGTCTGTACCGGTGTTATGATGCATGGGTATGGCCTTGTCAAGAAACTCTGTGCAGAGCTAAAGGATTTCATGAAGAAGCACAACTTTAAAACAATAGAAGATTTCAGAGGGTGTGTGCTTTATTTCTTGCAATGGCGATTGCACATAATTTACAAATGTCTGGTTGGATAATGCATCTATTTTTATTTTCTCAGGGCTTCCCTTCCGTATTTCACCACGCACACGGAACTGGTCCGGAGGCAACAGGAAGCTATCCGACAAAGGAAAGCTGTTAAAAAAGGTCTGGAATCCGACAAGGACTGGACCGGAGATGGCTTCGTCAAAGAGACCGAGAGCATGGTTTCGAACTGATGGCACTGTGAAATTAAGGCTTTTTTCTATTTGAAAAATTTAAAATAAATGGGTTTATAGATATGTTTTGTTGCGTCTTCAAAAGGGGTTGAAGGTGCTCATGTCAAACAATTGTTTATACTCTTCTAGAGACAAACTGCTAATGAAGTTAAGGTATTAAACAGAAAATCATATAACTAAAAAAATATTCATCGAGCATTGATCCCACGTTTTAGTAGTAATTTTGTTTTTAATTTTGCATAAAACTTATGTATACGTTACCTATAAAACTACTCGAATTCGGATCATGTAAAGAGAACAATAATTTTTTAATATATGCTTTTTAAAAATTTTATTAAATATTTAAACAAATAATATAAGTAATGAGTTGATTTGTTATCTAAAGAATGATACAACCTCAAAGATAACAGTTCAATTAAAAATATCTAAACAACCTATTATCTACTTGACATTTTTTGAGTTTTTGGTGTAATTTTATTGTAATATTTGTTTATTTTTTAGTCCTTGATAACATATATATATAAAGGCGAATTCAAAAAAAATTTAAGGACGGGCACACACATTAGATATTAACAATAAATTTTTTTGTACGTATGTAGGTATAAATAAAATTTTAGTGTGGACACACAATAAAATGGATAACTAATAAAAGAAATTTAAAATTTTATGGTGGACACAAATAAAATTTGAAGGTAGGCACACTCAATAAAATAGATAATTAATAAAGAAAATTTAAATTTTTAGGGTAGGCACTAAACCCTCTTTAAATCCATCACTGCTCACATATCTTACAGACAAGTTGTTCGAATTCAAGTCTCTTAAAAATAATAATATTTTTTATTTCATCTGTACTCCCTGAAAATTTTTTATATATATTTTTAAAAACTCTATTAAGTGAATTTTTAATATTTTTAATAACTTAAAAGATCGTTATAAATTGCGTCTAAAAATTAAACAGTTGATTTTTCTTTCGTTCTCTGAATGATCTTTCCAAACAGTCCAAATGATTGGAACTTCCCAGTTGGTTGCAAAACAAAGCAATAATTGACGATTCGTATGATCAAAGCTACTCGTTGCTTGTTCCATTTTTATATGCATTTTTTCTCCAAGTGGTGCAAGTTTGAACGTCTAAAAGTCTCGCTATTAAATGCAAAACTCCCGACTCATTTGGACTCTGCACCAAAGAAAAACAAGCAGATAAAATGATTTTATCATATTCTTTTAGAAAAAACTTTGATAGACTAGCTTGTTTAATTTTAGGGTACAAGGTTAAAATTTTAAGTTAGAGTTTAAGGGTTTAGTTTGTAGGGTTTAAGGGTTTAGTTTGAAACACAAGCTTGTGTAAACTTTAGTTTAGGGGTTTAATGTTTAAAGTGCTAGAGTTTGAGATTTAGGTTTTAAATTTTATAGAAGGATTGTGTAATTTTTTTTATACAGCTTGTGTATCAAAATATAACCTTATTCTTTTTGGGTAAAACTTTAATACACAGGCCGTGTAAAAGCTAATTTTACACAAACCTTTGTTTTTACCTTATAAAACACAAATTATAAATTCCTAACCCTAATACCCTAAACCCTAAATTCTAAACATTAACCTTAAATTCTAAATACTAACCTTAAATTTTAAACCCTACAACTTAAAATTAAAAAGCACGTATAAATAAATTTATTTATACAGACTGTGTATCAAACTTTTTCTCATTCTTTTTATCTCATAATAATTTTATCATATTATCTTTTTATGACGTCATCCTACTCTTGACACTTTTTAGATGTTCTATAAATAGTTGAAACCAAAAACCCTTCTCTGCATAACCCTTCTTCCATTTCAAGAATTTGTTGTTTGAAGATATGGGCTCTCAGAGCTTGTTAACCTTAACCTCTTCGACACGACCAACAAGGTTGTTGCCGAGTACATATGGTATCTTTTCTTCCTTTTTTCTTTTCATATTTCATGACTTTTCTGCAATATCTATGTGATGAATTATGGAACACTGCAGGATTTGTGTGTCTGGGATGGACCTTAGAAGCAAGGCCTGGGTAAAACTCTATGACTATTTCGTTTCGTATCATATCATATCTTTGGTTTATGATTTGTATGGGGACATACAGACTCTTCCTGCACCAGTAAATAATCCTGCAAAGCTGCCAAAATGGAATTATGATGGTTCAAGCACAGGCCAAGCTCTTGGGGAAGACAGTGAAGTCATCTTATAGTATGCTCTCCCATTTCTCATTTTCCATAACTTTGTTTGATTATTCTATGTATGTATGTATGTATGTATGTATGTATGTATGTATGTATGTATGTATGTATGTTTTCATTTCTTTTGGTTTCTGGAAACAGTACACAGGCAATATTCAAGGATCCATTCAGAAGGGGCAACAACATTCTGGTGATGTGTGATGCCTATACTCCTGCTGGTGAACCAATTCCCACCAATAATAGATATAACGCAGCCAAAATATTTAGCCACCCTCAAGTTCTTGCTGAAGAGCCCTGGTATGGAATTGAGCAGGAATATACTTTGCTGAAAAAGGACGTGAAATGGCCAATTGGGTGGTGGTTTTCCTGGTCCCCAGGTAACCATTTTCATTGTCTTCTTCCTTATTTTTACGGGCCGAAGCCGGACTTGTATATAACTTGGAATGGTTTTGGGGTTCATAGGGACCTTACTACTGCGGTGTTGGTGCGGACAAGGCCTTCGGTCGCGATATTGTCGACTCCCATTACAAAGCCTGTCTTTATGCTGGTATCAACATTAGTGGCATCAATGGAGAAGTGATGCCTGGACAGGTAAATCACTGTCTTTTTTTTTTCTCTCACAATTTCTGCAATTTGTCCACAAAGTTACTGAAATTGAAGCTTATTTTACATAGTGGGAATTCCAAGTTGGCCCTGCTGTTGGCATCTCTGCTGCTGATGAACTCTGGGTGGCTCGTTACATTCTAGAGGTAATTTAAATGTTATCTCGGTTAATTGAGGTGAATATCGATGATAAAAACTTAAATTCGGAAATTTTTTGTTGTTGGTCCATGGCAGAGGATCACTGAGATTGCTGGAGTGGTTCTAACATTTGACCCTAAACCAATCCAGGTTTGATTTTCTTCTTTTTTATTTTTTATGTTCGTTTTACTGTCTATATTCAGTTTGTGACTGTTCTGGTCTGAGCAGGGTGATTGGAATGGGGCAGGTGCACACACGAACTACAGCACCAAGTCCATGAGAAACGATGGCGGATTCGATGTCATCAAAAAGGCCATCGAGAATCTTAAACTGAGGCACAAGGAGCACATCGCGGCCTACGGGGAAGGCAATGACCGGCGTTTGACAGGAAGACAGGAAACGGCTGACATTAACACCTTCACATGGGTATGAATCTCTTACACAACCAATCAATCAAAAGCTCGTAATGTTCGAGACATGGAAATGAATCAAATTGTTTTTTTTTTTTTCAAATGATTTGGCAGGGAGTGGCGAACCGAGGAACATCGGTCAGAGTCGGACGAGACACTGAGAAGGAAGGCAAGGGATATTTCGAGGACAGGAGGCCGGCTTCGAACATGGATCCATATGTTGTCACTTCCATGATTGCCGAGACAACCATCCTATGGAATACTCCTATACTTCTTGCCGAGGCAATGCAAGGCAAGGCAAGGCAAGGCAAGGGATATTTCGGTCCATATTGATTATGCTAAAAACATTGATAAACAGTTTGTTTTCCTACTTAATTGTGTTAAAGAAATGTACTTGTTATGAACTTCTTTCTAATCTAAATCTTCCCTCTACATTATGTTATCTTGGTTCAATATGTTTTTATTTTTTTATTTTCAAAATTATCAAATTTCGAGCATTATTTTGTTGTTTGCGATAGAAATATTCATAACTGGCTCAATGGGTACACAGAAGACCAATAAATTCATAATGCAAATTAATAAAATAGTAGGAAAGATGATAAATAACATCATAATAATATTGAACTTTTTGAGCGATTAATCATTAGATCAATTATGAACACCATAATTTGCGGTAAGGGCGAAGGCAAGGAGCGCCTTGAACCCTTATCTTCTAAGCTCTTTTGTATTATCTATATTGTGATATATAAATAATATTGGGGAAAGACTTATTTCAACTTATTAAAAATTTATAATTTTGAAATAAAAATATAATTTGACATTTTATTTTACTTATATTATGTTTTTATAATTTCGAATATTTATATATTACTATATTAGTAATAAGTTCCCGATAATTGATGTCACCGATTACCTAAATATCTGTTAAAATAATTTTTATTAATTAATAATTAATGTTATTGTAATGATATTTTTGTACTTTAGAGAAAAGATTTATTTCTTGGATGTGTCATTTCTTTTTATATCATATCACATAATTATATTTGTAGAAAAAAAATTCGATCCGTCAATATATGTCACACGTAATGAATGATCGACTTATTTTTACAAATGTTGTGATATGATTCGAACGAAAATGACATATACAGACCTATATAACATGTTTAGGATATACACAAATTGGTCACTAAACTAAGTACAAAAAATTGACCACTAAATTTTTAAAATGACCACTAAAATTCATCAACATATTACAAAATGGTTATTAAAGTTTATCAAACTGTTACAAAATTATTTTTAAATTTATTAAAATTTATCATTATTTTATAACACGTAGTGGCTATTTTGTAACAGTTTGTTAAATTTAATGACACTTCTGTCATTTTTAAAACTTTAATAGCCAAAAGATCATTTTTGAGTTATTAAAATTTTGAGTTATTCGAATTTTATTTTATGACTCAAATTTTATTTAAATTTTTTTTCAAGTTGAATTTATAAAATTACGATTCCAATTAAGTCGAGTTAAATCAAAAAATCAATTTTTTGTTGACTTCATCCCAAATTTGTAGACTTTTATTCACATATTCTCATATAAAATATTTTATCACTCATCTTATATTTATTAGAATATTTTTTAAAACATAATTTGGAATATATAACTATGGCAGTTTTGTTTTTTTTTGTGTTTATCGATAAGAGTAGAAGCATGTGGCGATGGATCATATGCCTAAAAATGTGAGCCCTCCGTATAAAGGAAAAATACAAAAGAAACCAAAATGGATAAATTTAGGTGTTGGTGCCCAAATCCAAAACCCCGTGACAATGATTTCTCTTTGTAATTTAATACCAACTTTCTGGTTTTTTATTTTTATTTTTATCAATAATTTACTTTTTCAATAAATAATTACTTCATGGGCTGATTTGAAGGAATATTTTTTTCTGGAAATTAATTGGAAAAAGACCCCAAGGAGGTTATGTAAAAAAATACTCTCATTTAGTCCACGTAAGGTGTACTCGCGTTTCAGTAAGCGCGAGCTGCATTTTCTTGCTTAGCCAAACATGTATTTTGTCCGATGTGGCACCACAATTCGGATAATCAAATATAATATTACTAGATAAAGATTCACACTTAGCCAAACACAAATTTTGCGAGAAATTAAATCGACACACGATATTTTCGCGTCGAATATTTTTGAAATTAAAAATGAACTCGCGCTTCGCTAAGCGCGAGTATCCATTATAACTAACGTTAACAGGTGAAACGTGGTAAATAAGACCCGCGCTTAGCCAAGCACGAGTTATGGTTAGTATTTATTGGTACCTGCGTTTGGCAAAGCGCAAGATATGTGAGCAACATATATGTAACACCCCAACCCCGATGTCACAATTGGGCCTCAAGCCAATCCAAGATCCATAAATTTGCTACTAGATTCAGCTCAAAAACCAACATGTCATAAAATCCAACAAGTTCAAATACTTGGCATAACCAAATAGTTAAAAACGTTACATAGGAGCTCCATTTAAAATACATAGTTAAAAAGAATTTGACTTATAGGTTAAAATCCAAAATGAGAGTTACAATACAACATAGGGTCCTACGAATATATAGCCCAAATAAGGCTAAGTACTATACTCGGACACAAGTCGATGCTGAGGTCCTACTCCGATGGTGCTCTAACGATGCACGTCAACCTACTAACCTGCGTACGAAAACAACAATTCCGAACGTTGAGCTAACAAAGCTCAGTGGATACATTTCCACTCCACCAAGATTCATGTAATTCATAAATAAGAGCAAGCTACAATTATGATATCATGATAAGATAAGCAATGTCGCTACCATAATTGCCTAAACGCACAGCAAGCAAGGATGTATTATCTCACACAACATACATACATCATACCAACAAACCTAGAGTGAGGCTCGGTGTCACACAACCTCGGGAACATACACTCAGAGTGAGATCCGGTGTCACTCAACAATGGGAATGTACACTTATACTCGGAATCTCTCATTGAGTATTGTAATACCCTAATTTTGTCCGTGTGTCTATATATACTATATTTCGATATAAATAAAACCAAAAAAATAATAAATAATAAATCCAAAAATCAATCCAATAGTCCAAATAAACCCAATGTCCATAAATAAGTGTCCATTTTTACACTCTAAATACCTAAGGCCCAATTTAAGCCCAATACAAAATATGATAGTTCATTTACAGCTCTTTAACCCCAAAACAAACACAAGTTTGCCCAAATTCGGTTATAAAGGGACACATAGTGGCCTTCAGTTGGTCCGTTGCTCTTCACATGGATCAAGTCCTCGCTGACATCAGCGCCTACATCACCCTATAAATAGGGAGAGAGAGAAAAAGTCAAATTTAATGATCATCATAATTACTACCATTAAAACAATAATAGGAATAAATATAATAATAAAAGAAGAGAGAGAAGCTTACCTCAGGAAGACTAGACGAAGTCGGGAAGTGGGAAAGGCGCCGAAATTGCAAGTCGTCGCCGAAGAAGGTGATCGGACGCCAGGAAAATCACCAGAATTTCCATGGCCACTATCACAAAGGTATATTTTTCCACATCTTTAATTCCTGCAAAAACAAGGAAAAATCAGTTTGGATGCATGCAAAACCGAGACCAAAAATGAAACTAGATTGGAAATAGTGATCAAAGCTCATCTCGATGCGGCAGGAGTGTTGTTGGAGTTGGTTTTAGGGGATGGTGGAGTCGAAAGGGCTCGGGTTAAGGGTAGATCTAGGCCTAGAAGGGTGGTTCTATCGAACCAGGGTTAGATCTAGGTTTTAGGAGGTGAAAAATTGGAAAAAAAAATTAGAGGCTTAGGGTTTTGGGAGGTGGCCAGAAAAGCTTCGACGCTAGCCAGAGATTTAGTTCGCTGACCGGGTGGAGGTAAGAGATAACTGGAGATGACGGTCGATGGTGGTCGGCGTCACCTCCGACGGCCGACAAACAGGCCGAGGAAGATTGGTTGTGGCGGCGAATGATCTAGACGACAAAATCGGCGACGACCGGGGTTGTGTTCTTAGTGTTCATCATGAACATGATGAACACACAAAAAACACCAAGCAAAACACATGAGATTTGATCTGGTTTAAGGCTATTTTATGGGTAAATTATGTTATGGGAGAGAGTGTTTAGAGAGATAGAGAGCTAGAGTGAGAGCTGAGAATTAGAAAATGAAGGAAAAAGGGCAAATTTCGGATGATGTGGGCTTTATATAGCCGAAGCTATACGGCGTTGTTTTGGGGGTAGATCCGTACGAGGTTAATAGGTCAGGTAAGGAAGACCCCCGTCTTCTTGAAAATGGGGATATTACACTCTTAGTCCCTCAAAACTTGTAGCGTATCATGATTTGGCCACTATACAGTTGTAATTTGGGCACTCAGTTTACAATTTAATGCATTTTAGCCCCTTTCAAATGTTAACTCATTTAATTAGTTTAATTTAATTGTTCTAATTTGATGGTTTATTTATATGTTGTATGTTTTCTAATATCAAGCATATAGAATACTTGTTTAGGAGATTAAATCACATAGTTTCAAACAATTAGAGCCTTTTAAGTTTAAGTTCTTTAATTAATTTAATTAATTCAATTAGGAAGATAATCATAGAAAATAAATGAATATTAAATGGAAACTAGAATACTTTAAGTAAATTAGTGTCTTAATGTAATGAGATGTTAATCAAGAGAGTATTTTAGTAGAATATTTAATATTTGATTTTAACCTAGAAAATAGAAATCACACATAGTTAGTTTAATTTAATTTAAATGGAATTAGGTATAAATAATTAGTGTCATTAACAATTACGAATATTATTAATTTAGGCTTAATATGGGTAATGTCCAATTATTTGGGTGTTATTACATAAACCCTAAACTTGATAATATTAATAGATTTTAATTAATTAATCGATTGGAGCCTTAGTTAGGTTTGAACTTAAAATTGACAAGGAAATAATTTGACATGCATTTAAAATCGTTTGTGTTGGGATACATTTTTGAATATAAATTGAAGTATCCTAAAGTAACTGGATGTTTCAAAATTTGTATTCGTTAAAGATGTATTTTCCTACAAAAGGATATCTCCATTCGGAACGAAATTCATTTAACAATTAAAGATGTAATTAAATTCAAATGATTGCTTGAAATGCCAAAATGTCACGTGAAATTAATAAGGTACCAATAATGGGCATTTGTGGGGTGCTAATCCTTCCCCACACGTAACCGACTCCCGAACCCAAATTGTTTTAAAATGAATCTCTGGTTGTTTTTATGGTGTCCGGTCTACCAAAGTGACCGGTGGTGACTCCAAATTGTTTTCAAAATTAAACAAAGGTTTTAATATGGAAAAACCCTATTTTTCAAGATTTAATAAATTAAAATGAATAAAACCCTAATTTTCAAAAGAATCGATTGTCAGGCTAGTTTTCCACACTTTTGGTTTTAAAATGGTCGCGACAGCTAGACGACTCCGCTGGGGACATCAAAAGAGAGTCAGACCTAATTAATTAATTTCACGTGGCATTTTGACATTTTGGGCAATAATTTGCATTTAATTTCTTTCGAGAATTGTTGGATGAATTTGTAGGAAAAATAGGGGTAGCTTTTGTGTATGATATATCTGTCATTCATGCATAAGCCCCCGACCCGGGCTTTTCACCCTTAAATGGGAGAAAAACATTATTCGACACGATGCTCTCCAGCTCTGAGTTTGGATTTTTGTCTTCTTTTGGTATACTAACCTTATGCGTCATGGGGCCTACGCCTCCGTTGTAGGGGACCTATACCACCGAATCGATGTCTTATTGTCGCAGTAGACAGTAACGACAGTTCGGGAACCCAGAGTCTAGAACAAATCCCACATTCTATTTTTAGAAAACCTATCCCACTATAGCCAGACAAGGACCTAGGACAGGTGTTACCGATTTAAATACATTTCTCTAGTTATTTTTCTTACTAAATATTATGTGCTATTCCGTGTTAATAAATTTGTTTATTTGTTTTTCATATTAATTCACAATACTGAGTCTATTTTTTTTGTTTGTTTGTTTTCTTGTCTTTTTTTACATGGCATCATTTTTGCATTCATTAGAGGTATCGATTCGAGGATCAACCAAGTGGGGCAGTGTTCTAAATGACCAATGGGTATGATAAACAAGGAAAAGACCATATGAAGGTGTGGACTCGCTCAAAAAGATTCAGTTCAAGGAAAGGATAATATTTAGGTCAGAATATGTCAGAATACAAGCAGTTGCAATAAGACATTTAAAGGGCAGCGAGGAAGAAGATTTAAGGGCTAAAGATTTATACAGTTGGACCAAACAAAAATTAGAGAAGCATCAAGCCTTCAACTCAGAATTTTTACTTCGAATTTCACAAATAGAGAAAATTATCAAAAAGGTACAATAATGAAAGAAAAGCTGATATTGAACAAGAGAAGTAAAAGTCGAAAATAAAGATGGCAGAATTGGAAAGTATTGCACAACATTTGAAGGGTCAGTTTGCACGCTTCAGAAGGGGCACTAGAAATAAAGAATAGGGCATTGAAAGGCAAGTTTGAGATGACCATCCAAATTATCCAGGGGCAGAAGTATGAAAGGATAAATTTCAGGAACCAGGTGCAGAGAATTTTCTAGTACATATGGATTTTGTCATGAACCTGTTACAGTACCTCGACATCAACACTAAGCTAGGGCAAACGTCGACCTCAAAAGCGGAACAAAGTGAAAAATCTAGGGATAATGGCTAGCTAATTTCTGTAATGAGATTATCTGTTTCTTGTATTAGACCTTTTGGCTAATGGATGTTGCTCTAAAGACTAGCCCTTAAAATCGATATCTTGTGCATTCATATATTGCATTATTTAAATATTGCATTTTAGAAAAATCATCGCATTTTTTAGCAACATCATAACATTGCATTTTTTTTAAATCATATTGCATTATTTTTCAGACAATAGTGTGAAAGCTGAAAACCAATATTTTGAGAAACATGGGCAATAGGCTTGTTAGGGTAAGGCAATCTCAGAAAGTTGTTGAGGACCGCTTGGGTAGCATGGAAAAAAGAATTGATCAGTCCCAGAATGAGGTGGTAACTTGAGCTACCACGGTGCTTGGAGTCATAGAGGTTGAGAAGGAAAAAGTTCCAGATAGAAATACCAACATTGGTGATCAAGATGAAAACTTATCTCACACAAGGGTTTAACCTGAAGGATCAGTTCCGAAAAAGATTCAGAATAACACAGTCAGAGTATCAGTCAATATTTCAGAGAATTTGAAAATAGATTTTGAAGATGATGTTCCTAGCCTCGGTGCGCTGACAGGATTTGACAGAGCTAAACTAGATGTTATCAAGCACACAAATACAGAAGGTCTAAGTAAAAGCCAAAATTTTGATGATTGTTCCCAACCTGTATTGTCAAAGGGTTGTGAGACTAACAAAGAACAAGATGATTCTAACAGAGTTATCGAACCACATGTGTTTCCAGAATATTTCTCCGAAGTGATGAAAGCCGAGGATTCAATTGATGCCAGAAATTTTCTCACAAAGGAATTGCATCCGTCAAAGAAAAGAGGGGCAACAAGCACAGAAATAGAAGGCAATGAGGTTGAATGGTTTAGCAAGAAAAGAGAGACGGTTATTTCTATCCCAATACCATATTCGAATCTGTTGCCATACCTTGTACGAAATCGCTTGTTGATGACAGTTCCACCGAAGTTTTATAAGTCATTATATGGCATAAGAAATGCTTGCGGCTATTATTGTAGAGATTTCAGTCATTCTGTGGAAGATTGTATGTTTCTAATTACATGGTCAACGACCTCATCAGGAATGGACATTTATGTTTTGAGAATGGAGAACCCCGATTCCATAAAAGATCAGCATTTGCTAGAAGAATCGAGATAAAGAAAAGGGTAGAATTTACAATAAGCCTTTGGGGGTAATCTGCCATAGTTTGGGGTTTACCAGAATCAGAGTAATGTCTGGAAACCTACCTCCTCAAATTTTCCTTTAATGAAGAATACCTCAAAGTCAAATGTTCAAGGTACTCTTGTTAGTGAAAAATTAATGACTAAACCAGATCTCATTCATGTCTCTTATCGTGAGCTGTACTTCAAGTTGCGTGAAGCTTTGCCGCATCATGACAGATTTTCAAAGCCTCATCACCCAAGTTGTTACAACATCATGAATTATTGTGAATATCATAATGGAGTCCATGATCATGACATTGATAACTGTTACACTTTCAAGCGACAAGTCCAAAACTTTCTAAACCAGGGGATTTTGGAGGTCGATACTGATGGTCAGTTCATTAAGATTTATAACCCAAAAGGTGTTCATCTGATTGGAGCCAATACAATTGTGATGCTTGAAAGTCAAGTGCCGAAAGGCGTCAAGAAAAGAAAAAGAGGAAAGGAAAATGTGAAACCAATCGAGAACCAGCAACTAAAAATGAAGAAACCTCGAACAGGTCCACTGAAAACCTGAACACATCCAGCCAAGAACAGGAAACATAGAGCCCATTTAAGCGCCGACCAAAAGAAGTTGTCAATTTCCACATGCAAATGATCAAATATTCTACAAAAAAGAGCAAACAATTGATTGAAGAGACCAGAAAACTCATTGATAAGATGATCTTAACTCAAAGCTCGATGAGAACAACATAGTAAACAAGATGAAGTATGTCATTGCACTGGCAAGAGAAAGTGAAGAATTGTTGAGGATGAAATTCACTCTAGTGCTACTTGAATAAAGACAATTTGACCACAAGAGATTTGTCTACACTTTTAGGACCGTTACGGAATAATACCCTGAACCATCCCAATTGCTTTTGCCCGCGAGCATTGAAAGTCTTTTGTAAGGGAGATTAATTGGTTTATTTGCATAGATGCTTGTTTCCTACATAATTTTTCTTAAATGGCAAACAATTTGCATTTGTTGATTCTTTTAGTATTTTGTTGATTCTTTGTCATGGGTTAGTTTTTATTCTCCCATACATATATGTATATATCTTCATAATTGTTTTATCAGGTCTTTGAATATCTACTGCAGGAGAGAACAAGAATTAAATTCAAAGATAAATTCTGAAATGTGACTCTCTTCTAAGATATTTAGGCCAAAGAGAAGACATTAACGAGTGTTAAGGATTCACGAGAAGATCCCAGATACAAACTCTGAGTGAATTTTCCTCTCAAGCATTGTTGACTAAGGTCCTTGAATGAAGTGATAACTCAAAAAATCTACCACCTGAAGATCGCTTTTCTTCGAAGATATTCATATATGGGAGGACATTTGGCATTCCTTCATCTCTCTTCACAAAGAAAGAGAATAAGAAAAATATCATTTGTTGCCCCCTTTGAGCCTGAAAGTTTTCTTTTGATTCAACCTAAACCAAGGATCACCCTCACACTGGGGGCAAAGAGGATGTGAATTTGTTTAGAAGTGAAATATATGTGGTTTTGATCATGCTATGATAGCAATGCCTTATGAATCAAGGGCAAGAAACAAAAAGTTGATGTTATGAGTACAAGAGCGAGAAAGACAAGTTGAATGAAAATAAGTATTCGAAATTAAGTCCAAAAAAGGAAAAAAGAGAAGAAAAAAGGAAGAGAAAAAAGAAAAAGAAGAAACAGAAAAGAAAAGAAAAAGAAAAGTGGAAAGTTTGTGTTCAAAAAGTCAACTGAATCGAGTTGAAAATTGTTGACATAGAAGTTGAAATAATTGAAAGAGAAGGTACAAAGTCAAAAAGTGCAAGGAAAACATTGGACATATGTGAGATCATCCATTCCAATGAATCTTTATTTGAAGAAGTAGAGGAAGATTGATCATCCTTGTACTCAAGGAAAAGAAATAAACTCTAGGGTAAAAACCCAGAAATGAGCAGTCTAGAGCGATCCAAAAGAGAAAGAAATGGAAAGAAAAAGAAAGAGTTTCATCCAAGTATGTTTAGATCACAGAGTACAAAAATATAATTTTGCTTGGAAGAAATGACCCTTGGTTTCATTACCCTTAAACACTATTTTGAGCCTATATATCATTTCTTTCATAGCCGTGAGCCATAACCCCATTACAAGCCTTAAAAGACCATTTTGATCATATACGAGTATTGGAGTAGGGGAATTTTGTCTTCAGAATACATCCCGCTTATCAAGGTTAACCTTTATTCAAGGATTTCCAGACTTCTAATGCCTGATCGAGATCGGAGAAGAGGGAAGAACTAGGTTGGTGAGTTAGTAAGGTAAAGAGTGCCACTTAAATGGGATAGAATTAGGCATATGGGAAATGTTCCTCTCGGAAGTCTAAAAATTTGGAACGGGTCATATTTGAGTTGATCTCTGCCAGTTTGGTTCAAGGGCTCTCTTGTATTTGGTATTCAAGGGCCTAATTTTGGTTTTGTTTTCTCATATTTGCCAAGACTTATCAAATCCTTCCATTTTCTAAAAATTATTAAAATAATATTCCGAGCCTTTCACTTATCGTTTCAACAAGCATCTTGCATATAAATTGATTAGACCAAAGAAAAGTAAATGATTTCGTAGGTATTATTATGATGTACTAATCTTTTAAGTGCAGACAGAAAATGAGGTGACCTCGGTACTTGGTTAATGATGAAAAGTATGACGAGGAAAAGACACAACTCTGAGTGTCAGGAATATTTAAACAAAGCTGCAAGAAAGTGACACAGACAACCCCGAGGCGAAGGGAGAACATGAGTCATATTATTTGGGGGAAAAATTCTACAACAAGATCGATACGTTGAAGGTTCAACCTACTCAAAGGCAACGATCATTACTTCTGAAGATTATTACTTTGAAGGCGGTGCAAGACAAGAAAGCCTTGTGAGTGTGAAAGTGAGCAAAGATGACAGTAGAATTCAAGAGTGGGGCAATGCAATAAAGAAAGCTGCATAAGAAGGTATCTTATTCCAGTAAATAGAGTTCACAAGCTAAAGAATGAAAGTGATGATCACTTTTGGAACTACAAAAAAAGAATGTTGCCAAAGAAGCTGAATGAAGATGTAGCAAGAATGGTTTTACAAGATAGAAATTGACATCTGAACTCGAATTTCTTCGATGTGAAGTGCGAGCCCATGTGATGAATCTGTGAAAGACAAGAATGAATTCCATTAGAATTGAAACCCAAAGAACAATGATTTTTATCTCTGTGCTCATGAGATGATTGGAGCCCGAAGAACAATGATTTTTATCTATGTGCTCATGTTGAGATGATTGGAACAACAAGGTCAACACATTATCATGACCAGAGCTTGTGCATTCTCTGTCCTATGTGTTTCAAAGGAGCACCATATATTCATTTCTAATCGTGATCACTTGGAAGCATCTCAGTTGGGACAGTTTATGAAGTTTGAAGATGATTCTAAGGTATTGATAGTACCCCTATATGCGGAGCCATTATTGTTAGATCTGCAGCCCCATGATTTTTGTCAAGGAAAGAAATTAGAATTATCGGTTATTAAGATATCGATGTGATCAGCCCGACTCAAAAAAGAAAAAAGAAAAGGAAAAGGAAAAAGAAAAAGAAAAGAAAGAAAAAAACCAAGGTGAAAACTCGAAAGGGCACCTTGAAAAAGAGAGAAAAGAAAAAACCTAAGCGGAAACCTGAAATGGCACCTTGAGAAAAAGAGAAAAAAATCAAAGTGAAAACCCGAAAGGGCGCTTTGAGAAAAACAGTCTAAAGTGAAAACCTGGAAAGGCGCTTTAGAGCAAAAGAATGCAGAGATCCCGAAGATTGAACCTAAGTGTGAGATGGGTTACCTAGTTAGCAAAAAAAGCTTTTAATGAAGATGGAGCAAAGAAATTTTGAGTTTTCCTAAAGATGAAAGTTCACCCAAGTGGTCCTCAATTGACATCATTCATGCATCATAAATAGTTAAGCATCCATAATATAGGATCATGCTAATTCGCACATTCAAAGTTTTTGTATATTTTAGCAGGAATTAGCAGAGTCAACAAGAAACGAGAAGAGATTGCAACTTACAACTTCAGAATTGGAGTAATAGACCCAATCACATGGAAAGTCGATCACTGCATAGAGAAAGGGGAGCGAAAGATCTCAAAAAATCAGATATATTAAAGAATATATTTGATAGAAGTTCAAAGTTCAGGGACCTGAGGCAAATTCTACATATCAAAGCCAGAAATAAGGAGATTAGTGGGGCATCATTGTGCATAAAAGTGCTGATCAGAAAAGGAAGAATGCAGAGCCTCAAAGGAATTTGATTACTGAAGAAGTCAATATTTGCTCGAGAAGAATAAGAGTTCAACAACATGATTTTAGGGCAAATTTTATCGGGGCAGAGTTTCAGACCAAACTCAAGAAGATCAACCAAAGCAAGACATGATACGAAGATCTCAAGAGATGAGGTATCATTGCAACAAAAGCAGAAAATTTAATGGAGAAGCAACGAAGATCAGAGCTCATCCAAGTGGAATTTAAAGAATCAACAAAGAAGAAGTAAGATTTCAATTTACAACTTTGAGATTAAAGAAGTAGATCAAAGCAAAGCTTTCAATCCGTTTAGAAAATCGGATCTCGTCAAAGATTTCAATCCATTTGAAGAAGCAAATCTCAGCAAAGATACCAATTCGTTTGAAGAAGCGGATTTCAACAAATGCATAAGTCTTTTGAGCATGATGTTAAGTCTTTCAAACCGACACCCTCAAAATGATGAGAAGTTTCTGGATGGCATCACAATAAGACAGTTGGGGTATAATATTGACAAAGGTATTAATTTTTTGGGGACTTTAGCTTCAAAAGAAGAAAGAAAATGAAATAAAAAGAAAAAGAGAAAAGAGAGAAAAAGAAGAGAAAGAAAAATAGAAATGGTTCATGTTGCCAGGATGGAAGCATGAAAAAGATCAACTTTGAACTCAGATGAAGGGAATCCATAGTTTAATTGGTCACATATAATTTCCAAGTATTACAGAAAGATCGATCAACAGAGGAAGAGAATAAGAGACCTTATGCGAGTTTCATATTGAAAGATGGAGATACCTTTGACAGAAAAGTAGTGACTATAAATATCTCAGTGCTTCAAGATGGGAATTGAAGATGTTTCATACTACTCCAATTTGATTTCTTATTAATTGATGATATTTCTTTTTGCAGGTTCGATCCTTTTTTTTAGAGGTCAAGATATTCAGTTTGCAAAAGCAGATCTCAAGATATTTCGTTTAAGAGAGACGTGTTTCAAGACATTCTGTTTACAGAGAGGAAGAGATGAATTGGTTCACCCAGTAAAGAATCCATAGTTCATAATGAGAAGAACTCGCCCGACAAAGAATGAAGAACTCCTATGTAAGAAGAGTTCGCCCTAGAGTTCCTAATGAGAAGAACTCACCCAAAACTCATAATGAGAGGAGTTTGTCCCAGAGTTCTTAATGAGAAGAACTCACATAAAGAAAGAAGAACTCCTAATGGGAAGAGTTCACCCAGCAAAGAAGAGTTCCTAATGGGAAGAGTTCATCCCCAGCGAAGAAAGAACTCCTAATGAGAAGAGGTCGCCCAGCAAAGATAGAACTCCTAATGAGAAGAATTCGCCAGGCAAGGACAGAATTCCTAATGAGAAGAGTTCGTTGAAAAAGTCCTAGATGGGCAAGTTCATAATGAGAAGAACTTGCTTGTTCGGTATATTTACAGAGAAGGATTGGCAAAAGAGAGAAGTTTGAGGAATTTCTTAATAAGAAGAACAACCTCAAGCTTCGATGGTCAGATGGTTCAGACAAAATTCATGTCTTTTTAGTCTTTGCCCTTTTTCTGTTCCACAACAATGAGCAAAGAGGGGCAACTGTAATACCCTAAATTTGTCCGAGTGCCTATATATACACTATATTTTGATATAAATAAAACCAAAAAATAATAAATAATAAATCCAAAAATCAGTCTAATAGTCCAAATAAACCCAATGTCCATAAACAAGTGTCCATTTTTACACTCTAAATACCTAAGGCCCAATTTAAGCCCAATACAAAATCTGATAGTTCATTTACAGCTCTTTAACCCCAAAACAAACACAAGTCTGCCCAAATTCTAATATTTCCCGCCCAAATTCGGTTATAAAGGGACACATGGTGGCCTTCGGTTGGTCCGTTGCTCTTCACACGGATCAAGTCCTCGCTGACATCAACGCCCACATCACCCTATAAATAGGGAGAGAGAGAAAAAGTCAAATTTAATGATCATTATAATTACTACCATTAAAATAATAATAGGAATAAATATAATAATAAAAGAGGAGAGATAAGCTTACCTCGGGAAGACCAGACGACGTCAGGAAGAGGAAAAGGCACCGGAGTTGCAGGTCATCGCTGGAGAAGGTGATTGGACACCAGGAAAATCACTGGAATTTCCATGGCCGCTATCACAAAGGTATATTTTTTCCACATCTTTAATTCTTGCAAAACAAGGAAAAATTAGTTTGTATGCATGCAAAACCGAGACCGAAAATGAAACAAGATTAGAAATAGTGATCGAAGTTCATCTCGATGCGGCGAAAGTGTTGCCAGAGTTGGTTTTAGGGGATAGTGGAGTTGAAAGGGCTCATGTTAAGGGTAGATCTAGGCCTAGAAGGGTGGTTCTATCGAATCGGGGTTAGATCTAGGTTTTAAGAGGTGAAAATTAGAAAAAAATTAGAGGCTTAGGGTTTTGGGACGATGGCCGAAAAATTTTGGACGGTGGCGGAGATTCAGTTCAGTGACCGGATAGAGGTAGGAGATAATCGAAGACGATGGCCGATGGTGGCCGGCGTCACTTCCGGCGGCCGACAAACAGGCTGAGGAAGATTGGCTGTAGCGGTGGATGATCTAGAAAGCGAAATTGGTGACGGCCGGGGTTGTGTTCTTCGTGTTCATCACGAACATGATGGACACACGAAGAACACCATGCAAAACACATGAGATTTGATCTGGTTTAAGGCTATTTTTTGGGTAAATTATGTTATGGGAGAGAATATTTAGAGAGATAGAGAGCTAGAGTGAGAGCTGAGAATTAGAAAATGAAGGAAAGAGGGCAAATTTCGGATGATATGGCTTTATAAAGCCGAGCTATACGACGTCGTTTTGGGGGTAGATTCGCGCGAGGTTAATGAGTCGAGTAAGGAAAATCCCCGTCTTCTTGAAAATGGGGATATTACACTCTTAGTCCCTCAAACCTTGTAACGTATCATGATTTGGCCACTATACAGTTGTAATTTGGGCACTCGGTTTACAATTTAATGCATTTTAGCCCCTTTCAAATGTTAACTCATTTAATTAGTTTAATTTAATTGTTCTAATTTGATGGTTTATTTATATGTTGTATGTTTTTTTAATATCAAGCATGTAGAATACTTGTTTAGGATATTAAATCACATAGTTTCAAACAGTTAGAGCCTTTTAAGTTTAAGTTCTTTATTTAATTTAATTAATTCAATTAGGAAGATAATCATAGAAAATAAATGAATATTAAATGGAAACTAGAATGCTTTAAGTTGATTAGTGTCTTAATGTAATGAGATGTTAATCAAGAGAGTATTTTAGTAGAATATTTAATATTTGATTTTAACCTAGAAAATAGAAATCACACATAGTTAGTTTAATTTAATTTAAATGGAGCCTTAGTTAGGTTTGAACTTAAAATTGACAAGGAAATAATTTGTCATGCATTTAAAACCTTTTGTGTTGGGATACATTTTTGAATATAAATTGAAGTATCCTAAAGTAACTGGATGTTTCAAAATTTGTATTCGTTAAAGATGTATTTTCCTACAAAAGGATATCTCCATTCGGAACGAAATTCATTTAACAATTAAAGATGTAATTAAATTCAAATGATTGCTTGAAATGCCAAAGTGTCACGTGAAATTAATAAGGTACCAATAATGGGCGTTTGTGGGGGTGCTAATCCTTCCCCACACGTAACCGACTCCCGAACCCAAATTGTTTTAAAATGAATCTCTGGTTGTTTTTATGGTGTCTGGTCTATCAAAGTGACCGGTGGCGACTCCAAATTGGTTTTCAAAATTAAAAAAATGTTTTAATATGGAAAAACCTTATTTTTCAAGATTTAATAAATTAAAATGAATAAAACCCTAATTTTCAAAAGAATCGATCGCCAGGCTATTTTTCCACACTTTTTGTTTTAAAATGGTCGCGACAAGTATCATCGGATGAGGCTCGATGTCACACAGCCTCGGGAATGTACATACGAAAATTTCATCAACTTGTGTTGCAACACTCTCACTTGGTATTGTAGAGACTAATTTTATTCGGGTTTTATAAACCCGTTTTTATTTCATTTAATTATTTATTTTATATATTCTCTTATTATTATTAGTAGTATTATATTATATTATATTATATTATATTATATTATATTATATTATATTATATTATATTATATTATATTATATTATATTATATTATATTAAACTGAAAAAAACAAATATATATGTATATATATATATGTTAATTAATTTAGAATAGAAGTCCAATTTAATTTAATATAGTCCATTACATTTGAAAAACTCAAATTTATATTGCATATTTACATAAGGCCCGATTGGCCCAAATCCTAAAAACTCTAATTAACCCTAATATGTTTTGTTTCATACCTTTATTTATGTTTATCATGTTTATGTTTATTTCACTTGTCTTTTATGTTACACTCTAGATATAAATTACTAATGCGGTGCCCTTTTATTCGGGAATAAACGTGGTTAGTCCCAGTCGTAGTGGTAGTGTTTTTTTTATTCTCAAACAATGAGGCCCTTTAAATCTACTCGCATGTATAACCGAATTTTAATTTGATCGTCACTTTAACTCACAAAATTTAATATTAACAAAGCGGTAATTGATTTGGTACCAAGTTTGGGCATGGTGGGGGTGCAAAACCTTCCTCACTTGTAACCGACTCGCGAACCCGTAGTAACCTTTGGTTTTATTTTTGGTGTCCAGTATACCTAATCCAAGTGACCGATGGCGACTCCAAATTTTTATTCCAAATACGAGTTTTAAAGAAATCCCTTTTTTTAAATAAATATTTTCAAAAAGCGACACACCTCGAACCAATTGGGTTTACATTTCAAAAATGTCGCTACAGGTATTCGGGTCCCACAATTCAGCCCCACAAGTGCCCTTACTTGGCACGTTCACACATGATCCACCAAGAATCCCTAAGGTTTGCTAATACAAGCAATTTCCCTTTTTTATTTACCAAGTCATTAATCATTTATGCCACAAACAGAGTTTGAAACTCAATTTCTCAATTTTACTATTCATTTTACCCCTTAGGAGATCCATTGGACCCTTGTCCTAAAATTATAGAACCCCAAACTTAAAACAAAGTTTTTTGGGCAGACTGCCCAGCGAGTATCGATACTCGCCTAGGAGTACCGATATGCTCCTGTGGGTACCGATACCCACCTACGCGTACCGATACTTAGCTTAGTATGATGAAGGGGTTTACCCAAACCCCGTATCGATACACGGGGAAAGTGTACCGAGACACAAATCGATATTGATACGCCCCCATGGGTACCGATACCCCCTTTGCATTTCACCTAAAAAAGAGTATTTCCTATAAAGAGGGACTGATACTGGTCCACCCAATACCGGTATGCGAACCCAGATTATGAATTTTGGAGTTCGATAACCCCACAAAACACCCCCTAACTTGTATAACAAAGCCCCAATTTGATCCTACAAGTTATGGGAAGTCTATTAGGTGGATTCCTACCATTTTCACACCCATTCCACACCAAAGTTAGAATTTACCATAAATAAACATCAAGCTCTAACCTTAACCAAAACATCATAAAATCAAACAAGCAAACAAATTGATGATTTCCAAGAATACATAGGAGTTAGTAGTGTACTAAACTTTCTCCCAAGACTGAGAAACAATCCCTCCTCCAAGCTCAAGCCTTCTTTTTCCCTTGGTCCTTGGAGTGCTCTCCAACCTTCTTAACTACAATCAAATGTTGCAAAAAGAGTTACAACACTGCTAGGAGATTAAAAGGAGTTAAAGGCATAATTCTACAATAAGGAGTAGAGTCAAAACCCTATTCTCGAACTCTTGCTCAACCCCCACCAAAACTCATCCTCCACCGAACTTAATAAAATTTACCTCAAAATACAGATCCTTGAAAGATGGTTACACTGCCCTCAACTCAAAATCTGAGATTCTCACTCAAACGAATAAAGATTGAACCTTTAACCTTGGGTTCTTGGGAGAAAGATGAAAATGAGATAAAATGGGGAAAGCAAAAGACAAGGTGATATCACTTTCTTCACATTCTACAGAAACATTAAGTTTCCCCCACCTTTCCTCTCTTTAAAATGAGAGAATTTACCATCCTACCCCAACACACAACCAAGAACCCAAGCCCAAAACCAAAATGTTAGCCTACCAAAGCTCACAAATGCCTCAAACTCTTGGCCCAACCACGAAGCCCACACTTCGGGTTAAACCGACCATTAGATTCTGATATCTGGGTGGTTACAGGATAAATATGCAGTTATTTAACCGTTACTCTAGAGTAATTATGTGAACTTGCATTTGGCTAATTTTGACAGCAAAGTTTCAACCCCTATATATAAGACACTCAATATCGGTTTTGTACATTGCATGGATTTCATAGTAAATGTTCATATGGAAGGAATCAATAGTACACAATTTCCACAATTTGAGCAATACAACCAGACCAATAATGGTGAAATGAAAGTTGGAATAATCTTCGACACAAAAAAACTCGTACAGATAGCAATTAAAAACTACAACATATGTTGATCAGTGGTGTCGACAGTGAAAAAAATGAGGCGGACAAATATGTTGCTGAATGTGTCCACAAACATCATGGGTGTAATTGGAGGATTCGTGTATCACGATTAAAGAGGATAAACAATCTATGGAAAATAGTGAAATACATCGAACCTCATACATGCTCTGTTCAAAGCTTAAGTCTAGATCATCCTAACTTGGATGTGTAGTACAACAAGTAAAATCTAATCCAATATGGGGGTTCCGTCATAGGAATTATTATTGTTTTCATTGTACCATCTTTCTAATTAATATAAATTGTCTTTAAAGCATCCAATATATGATTATAATATCTATTTTAGCTTTAAAATTATTTTAATTATTTAATTATATTATAATTATTGTATTTAGTGTAAAGTTTTAAATAGAGATAATTAGAAATGAAATTTAAATTATATTTATTATAATTATTCTATTTTCAATCAACTATGTCATTTTGAAATTTAAAATTTGTAACATAAACTCACGGTTAGCTAAGCGCGGGTATTAATTATAACGACAAGTGAAAAGACGCGTTTTGTCAGTATTTAATGAAACCAACGTTTAGATAAGCGTAGGTTCCCTAGGAAATGAATAAGGATGCAGTTAATCTGCGTATTAGCCGTAATAAAGGGATCCCGCGTTTGGCTAAGCGCGAGTTCACTCGAACAATTGCGTTTAGAGAGGTGCGAGGTCCCTATAAGTAGGGACCACTTCCTCTCTAATTTCACACTAAAATCCTTCTTATCCTCTCATCTTTGACCGATTTTTTGCTTTTATTCTCAAAATATATTACTTTTTTGTTATAGTAAGTGATAAGTGTTCAAAAGTACTAATTTTCTTACCCTTTTTACTCATATTATTGTTAGACTTAGGCTCATATTAGTTGCATAGTGAGTCATTCATGCATTAATCCATGTTTCCTTCCATCGTTGAGCTTGATTACATAAGTTGGTAGTTTTTGTGGAAAAGATGCTGCTTTGTGTGTGTATGTGCAGGATCACTTGCCAAAGCAATGCCGAGCTAGTTGCCAGGGCAATGCATGAAGGAGACGCCGAGCCAGTTGCCATGGCAATTGTCGACAAAGAGAAAATGCAATAGGGATGTCGAAATTAATGACTTTACAAGCCCAAGATGACATGGAGCAAGGCCCAAGCCCAAAGGAATTTGATTGCCATGCAGAGATTAAAGAAGAATTAAATTCCAAGAAGATAGGAGAAGTTCTAATAGGAATAAAATTATAATAAAGAATTATATTCTTTAAAGATAATTTAATTCCAACTCAAACTCCTCCTCAAAGAAGGACTTTGGCCTAGCCCTATAAATAGCAAGCAAAATTCGACAAGTCCAAAAGAGAGCATTAGGGCAAAATTCGACAAGTCCAAGAGAGAAGGCTAGGGGAATTTCGACAACTCCATAGAGAGCATTAGGGGAAATTTTGACTTCTTCTTCTTCTTTGCTTCCATTAGATTCATGGTTTGGGGATTATTCTTTGTATATCTTTTGAACCCAACCATGAACTAACTTGATCGGTTGAGGTTATTGTGTTTTGTTGTTGTGAGAAACAATTGGATTTTGTTTAGGTAATAAGAGTTTGCACTTTTCTATTCAAGGTTTACTCATTCTTGGCTTTTATTCTTGTTTGCGAGTGAATTGGGAGAGGATCTCGTAACTTCATCTATTTATCTAATATCGGGAGAGTTAGATTCAAGAAACGAATGAGTATGGTCTTTATTCAATCTATTGATGGTGAAGATTAATCCGGCTTAGGAATAAGTTAAGGATTTCAACGGCTAAAAGGAGCGCAAGATTGGTTGTTGTTCACCCTTGATTCACGCAGGGATGTATTATCAAGGCATGCACAAGTAGCTAGAGTTTCGACTTAGGGATAAGAAGAAACCATTGAAGAACGCTCTGCTGAACCTTGAAGTTGCTGCCCAGACGCCCAAGTAGTTGCCCAACTAGTTGCCCAGGCAACCATCGATTAGTTGTCAAGGCAACCCCGTTGTGCAAGTTGCCACGGCAACTGAGTTGCCCATGCACTCTTTTACCAAGACGATCCAATCGGCTATCACACCTCAACTCACGATAACCTGGCCTATCTCTTTCTTATTCAATCTCATCTTTTCATTTACTTAACTGCTTTCTAGATTATCATTAGTTAAACTCCTATAATCCTTTACATGTGTTTTTACTTTTTACAGTGCAAGAGACTAGATCCTTGAAGCGGCACCAATCCCTGTGGAGACGATATCTTTTATACTATAACTTGCGACGTGTATACTTGCACATTTGCGTAACAGTAAGCCTAAGTCAAAAGTTCAATTTAATGGCGGTGTTAATCAGACATAACCACAAACACGTCTTCGACTATTGGAGAAAGAAAGTAAGTATTTATTCAGCCTTTTTAATATATTTTAATTTTATTTAAAGTATTAGTTTAATTTTAATTTTGACGTTGAATTAATTATTAGTTTAAAATGTCATTTATTATATTCAAACTAGTTGTTACTTTTTTTAAATTTTAGAGTATGGAACGTACTCTAATGTGTTTTATCATGAGGATTAGTAAACGGCCTTATGAAGATATTATGTCGTATGTGCGCCAAGCTAGATTTGGACCCGTGTGCTCTTTAATAGAAGATGTGAAGTTGTAGCAGAACTTGATAAATGCCTTGTTAGAAAGGTGGAGGTCGGAGACACGCACTTTTCATCTTTTGTGTAGGGAAGCAACTATTACCCTGCAAGATGTTTCCTTTCATCTGGGTTTGTCGGTTGATGGAGAAGCTATTAGTGGTATGGCCTTGGGTGACTAGCCCCACCTGTGTACAGAGTTGCTCAGAGCTCCTCTAAATGATTTGGTTGGTGGTTCTATCCTTCTAAATTGGTTAGAAAATACTTTTGCTAATTTACTACGATGGTCAGATGGGGGTGATGGAAATATCGGTGCTATATTCCAGTCCCCAATACTGTTACGTTAAAGCTTTCGAGGAGATTAACATATGACACATTGAAGGAGATAGTCTCCACAAATGTTCTACATGCTCTAACAAAAAAATTGGAGTCGCTAAAGTATCGATACCCTATGTCGATGGACCCATTATCTTACTCTATATTCCATGTTGGGGACAACTATGATACATATACGATGGTGGAAACCCATATGGTCTATTCATTTGTAAGGCCCTTGGAGCTATACACAATGTTTTCTGATGCTGATGGCAATGCTCCAAATTGGGTAGACCAGATTTTAACTTCAACCCTAATGTTGACAGTCCAACTACAAGTTTACGACAATACTTCAACTTATTAAATACATCCAATAACCAGGGTGCATCATCCTCTTTTTCGATGCCAAGACATTCTTACGTTTTTTACTTTATCCTGAACACCCCACCAACCTAACATTCAATGTACAATCCATACAGTTTGAGTGTGGGGGCATCGTCTTCTCAAAACCATATGATGCATGCATTCCATGAAGCTTTTAACCCATTTGACGATTTCTCATTTGGACGGTGCTCAATGTATATCCCTAGTGCAGAAAACATAGATGTTTTTTCATTTATGGGGAGACATTCATGTGATAATGCTATCGACCTAGATATTAGAAGGGTGTCTCGTGATCAGTCTAGTGATCGGGTAGTAATTGCTATACATATTAATGTATGTGTTGTTGATGAAACAGAACTATTTCGAATTGAAGGGGATCATTCTGATGAAGAATCGCTTAGGGAGGCCGACCCCCATGGTGAGGAGATCGATTTATTCTATGATGAACCAACAGACCTCGGTAAGCCACTAGTTGCAGAGGAAGATGACGGAGACAACATAAAACATATTGTACCGTGCAACTTTGCAAGAGCGGACAACAACTCAAATTCCATTATTTATTACCAACCACCATCCCACTTCACAACAACGCTCCAAAATTTCCAGAATTCCCATAGTTAGAGGCTACGATTAAAAATTACAACATACGTCGCTCAATTATGTTGACAGTGAGAAAAAATGAAGCGGACAAATACATTGCTCAATATGTCCACATAGAGCAAGGATGTAAATGGAGGATTTGTGTATCATGATTGAAGAGGCTGAACAACCTTTGGAAGATAACAAAATACGTCAGACCTTATACATGCTCTGTGAGAAGGCTAATTCAGGATCATCGTAACTTGGATGTCCACGTGTTTTGCGATGCTATGATTCCACTCATCAAAGCTTGTCCACGTATAACTGTTCTCACATGTATAGATGTAATTAATTCTCAATACGGCTACGCGATTATATACCATAAAGGATGGTATACAAGAAATCGTGGCATAAAACAATTGTATGGCCACTGGAAGGAGTTATGCAATGAGTTGCAGTGGTCAAACTTGAAACCGTACCAGGATACAGAAATGATCATGTCGTACCAGAAATATGTCAATGCTATCGGCTTTTTTGGACATTTCTGAAATGTGTTAATGCTTTCCGTCACTGTAAGCAAATGGTCTAGATCAAGGACACATGGTTGTACGACATATACACTCAAGTCTTATTATTGGCAGTTGCAATTGAGGGGAATAGTAAAACTATTCCCTTTGCCTTTGCAATAGTTGAAGGTGAAGATGTAGGCTCTTGGGAATTTTTCCTTAGCAACCTACGCAGACATGTTCTACATCTAGGGAGTGTGTACAATTAACCATAACCGTTAACCTGTAACACCCCAGGCCCGGATGTCACAGTTGGGACTCAAGCCCAAACCAAAAACCATAAAATTTCTCAAACTGGGTTTAGCCCAAACAAGTAATTTTCCAAAACGTTTAGATTCAATAGTTGAAAACATAGACAAATAAATTAAATTGTTACAAAAGAGCTCCACTTTAAATTAAATCATTTAAACATTCAACTTTATAAATACAATTTCAAAAGTAAGAATTACATACTCGACTATGTAAGGTACTATGAATACATAGCCCACTAAACACAAGTACTGTACTCCAAAAGCCTCCACGTGCTGGAATCCCGTACTAATAGTGCACCTTGATTCCACGATCTAATAATCAACCTACGCACAGAAACAATGTGTAACACCCCCTTCCCAGTCTGGTAGAGAACTGGGTCAAAAAGTGTTATCAGAAACTTATTCGGAGGTCGGAAGATAGAATCAGAGTTCAGAACTTGTTCAGGATATTTTATTAATCATTCTTAAGACTTATTGAATATATTCGTTACTAGTCTTGTTAGGATCAGGGTCAATTTTAACCTTTTTCATACTTAGGGACTGAATCATAAACTTTACAAATTTGTGATCCTAATCCGAATTCTTTATTACCAACTTGCAATTAAACTTACCAATTAGTGATATGTGAAGTTTCTTCACAATCGGCTATGTTTAACCTAATCAATTAGATTGTATGGTTATTGGTAACCATTTTGTAAACTGTCCAAATTTTGTTTTTATGCCTTATAATAGATTTAACTAACACCATATCTATACCCTAAGGGTCGTATCGATACGCTAAGCCTAATTTTAGACTTCTAGTTTCAAAGGATGTCAAACCCGTATCGATACAGGTAAGCCCATATTGTTACCAGTTGACTTGCGTTGACCCCGTATCGATACGCTATATGACCGTCTCGATACCATTTTTTAAACCCAATTCCAGCGACCAAAATTCGTACTAATACACCCACACCGTATTAATTCCCCTTGTTTGACCATTGTTGACCAGACCATTTATGCAAGGGCCGTATCGATACGCCATCACCCGTATTGATACCTTCAGACCTATAATGACAAATTTTTACTGGTTTTTATTCGAATTAACCTAGCAAATGTTGTCCAAACATTACTAAAATTTTCCAGCAAACTAATAAACAGTAAATCTAATAGCATGCAAATTTTTAGAGCATTTCGAATTCGTTTACCAAGATTTTACCATCTAGTGACTTTAGGCTCATTTAGACTTGCTTACCAAGTTCAAAACATACCATTAAGCACATACACCACCTAGACACCAGTAGGCTTTTACAAACATCTCACAATAAGTTACTACAACACATCTAAACCTTATGCCACCTTACTAGGAGTTTGGGAACAAAAGTAAACATACATATAGCTTGCGAAAATGACTTGCAACCGAGAGATTACACGATCGGGGCTCGAAAAACCTCATGACCCTGAAATGCATGAGACACGCATATGTTAGGCTTATATAGCCTAGTGAGGTAGTCATAACAAACGTAAAACAATTAAATGACATGAATGGCATACTATGGTTATGAATGACATAGCATCATACTCAATTACCTCAATTACACTATTAATCACATAAGTCTCATGCTTAAGTCATTTAACATACTTTCACATAATCATAGCAAAGTTAACACATATTAATTCCCTTGGAAAATATAACAAGTGGATACGCGGATTCCCTTTTACACCACACATATATAAAAAATAGGCTGAGCCTCATATAACGGAAAATAGGTCGTGGCCTTGAGCCGTAGCTCCAGATAGTATCCCTTACACAATCTATCCTTATCTCCCCCACATATAGGCCTTAGCCTTAGACCGTAGTCCAATCCCTTACTTATACGAGCACAAATAACCCTATGGCATGCCAATTGTATCTAAAACTTACAAATGACCAAGGTTATACATGTATCATCATCAAACTTACCTTTATGCCAGTAGGCCATAGCATATCGGAACCAGAATTGAGCCTTAGCTCATTATAACGGATCATATCATATACGTACCATATCATAACATATTCATATCAGATTCACATATAGCATATTCATATCGGATTCACATATATCATATTTCAACATAGTACATGAACTTGCCCATATCAACCGTATCGAAGACTTACCATGCTAGCCGTTAGCATCCACAAATGTTTGCTCTATGTGAGCCTTTAAACAAAATACAATTATAACATAAACGAATGCAACGGGATGGCTCATTGCCTATCCATTGACACTACTACACTCACCTTGATTACGGGATTCTTGGATTACAATTTCGTTTTGCCTAGCTTCCTTTGGAGATGACAAGGGGTCCTTCTCCACTATTCGAGTGAGCATAAAATTAGGAGTTGTATTAGGATTCAATCTAACGCTTCAGAAACATATTTCAAGCTTACAAAAACTTATAGGCAGTATCGGAATATCGAAATTAACTCCCTAGTTCATGGGTTTCCCTTTTGAACATAGAAAACCTAGTCTTGAAATTATACCTCAACGAATGATGGAATCAACAAATTGATATAGGGGTTTTACTCACCGAGTCATAGGCTTTCAAATGAAGTATCGAGGTTGAACAAATGCCAAAGATGAAACTGATGTGCTTGCTTAAGCTTGAGCTTGAAGATGGAAATGAAGGTGCTAGCTTAAAAGTTAAAGATGAAGATGACAAGGGTGAATTTGCTTTTGGAGGATTCAAAGGCAAGGAAAAAGCCTTTGTTTCTGATTTAAAACTATACACCACCCTTAATCATTGTCCCACCAACATATAGACCAATAGGAAGCTTTCCTATCATTAAGGGTTTGCTTAACCCAATTCAATTACTTTTCTTCCTTTCATTCAATTGTCAATTGAATGAAAATTAGTCATCTTTTTTTATGACTTTCACGTAGGGAAAGCCAAGCAAAGAGGTGAGTAAGCCTCTTGCTTCAATTTCCTTTAATTTGGGCTTCAAACAAATTCGAAATAGGGAACCCATATCGATACGCTTATGGCCATATCGGTACGCTCTCGCTAAAACAGGTAAGTTAGTTACTGGCAGTTAGACCGTATTGATACTGGCTTGACCGTATCGGTACGCTTAGCGCAGAATTTGCAATTTGGCTTTAAATTTTATACAAGAAAGTTCATTCTCCCAAATAGGACCAAAATATAACTTTATTATATGAGAGGGGTGCAAAGGTCAATCATTACAAACGTTTAACATATCGGATTCAAAATTTATGATCACCGGAACCTACTTTTGACTAGGCCGATTTTCAGGATGTGATAACTCTCCCCCTTAAAGAAATTCGTCCTCGAATTTTCACATCAAGCAAAAAGGTGAGGATACTGCTTTTGCATGGTTTCTTTAGGTTCCCACGTTGCCTCTTCAACCGAGTTATTCTCCAGAGAACTTTTACTAAAGGAACATACTTGTTACGAAGTCTTTTGATTTCTCGTGCGAGGATCTGCACAGGTTCTTCCTCGTACTTCAGATTGGAATGAATTTCCACGGATTCTGGTTCGATCACGTGGTAAGGATCTTCCTGGTGCTTCCGTAACTTAGATACATGGAAGTCATTATGAATCCGACTTAACTCCTCAGGGAGAGCTAGCTAGTAAGCAACATGTCCAACTTTTTCGATCACTTTGAATGGGCTAATGAAACGAGGACTTAGTTTCCCTTTTTTGCCAAAACAAATGACTTTCTTCCATGGAGACACTTTGAGGAAGGCATTCTCACCAACTCGTACTGAATATCTCTTCTCTTCAGATCAACATAGGACTTCTATCGGTTGAAGGTAGCTTTAAGCCAACCACGAATAATGGTTGTCCTTTCTTCAGTTTCCCGAAGTAAGTCAGGACCTAGTATCTTGCCTTCACCGAGTTTGGTCCAGCAAAAAGGAGTTCTACATCTCTTTCCATATAGAGCTTTGTACGAAGCCATTTGAATTGAAGCCTAATAACTATTGTTGTAAGAAAATTCGACCAAGGGCAATGATTTCTCCCACGTATCCCCAAAGTCGATAACACAAGCTCGGAGCATATCTTCCAGGATCTGTATAACTCTCTCAGATTGGCCATCGATTTGAGGATGGAAAGCAGTGCTTAGGTGCACTCGCGTTTCCAAAGCCTCGTGTAAGGCCCTCTAAAATCGTGCTACGAATCGAGGGTTACGATCATAGATAATAAATACGGGGACCCCTTGCAGATGGATGACTTCATAGATGTATAGCTCTGCGAGCTTAGACAAACTGAGATCTATTCTCACTGGAAGGAAATGAGTAGACTTAGTGAATTGGTCCACCACAACCCAGATAACATCATTCTTTTTCGGAGTCATTGACAAACCACTTACAAAGTCCATCGTAATACGCTTCCATTTCCATTATGGAAGCTCGATAAGCTACAAAAGACTAGTCGGCACCTTGTGCTCAGCTTTGACTCGTTGACAAGTCAAACACCTCGCCACGAAGTTTGTGATCTCATTCTTCATACCAGACCACCAATATAGCTCTTTTAGATCTTTGTACATCTTGATAGTTCCCGGATGAACAGAGAAAGGGCTAGAATAAGCCTCGTTTAAAATTTGATTATGAAGGTCATCATCATCGAGCACACAGATACAGTCGCGAAAACTTAACAAGCCTTCAAAATTCATAGCAAAGTTAGGATTTGCATTACCCTTGACCTTAGTAATGAGAGGTTGCAACTCATCATCGATTTCTTGGAGTGCTTTGATTCGAGATATAATGGTTGACTGAATTCTCAGTTCGGCCAACAACTTGCCATGCTTCTTGAGTCAAAAATGGGCATTCAAACATCTTAGAGAAGGGGTAGGCTTCCGACTAAGAGCATCGACCACAATATTGGCTTTACCAGGATGGTAATCTATAACCAAGTCGTAGTCCTTCAGAAGCTTCATCCACCGTCGTTGATAGAGATTCAACTCTTTCTGAGTCAGAAGATATTTCAGACTTTTGTGACCAGTGTATAAATAAAACTTCTCACCATAAAGGTAGTGCCTCCATATCTTCAAGGCAAACACAACGGAGACCAACTCTAAATCACGTGTCAGGTAATTCAGCTCGTGTGGTTTGAGCTGACGTGAGGCATAGGCAATGATCTTTCCCTCTTGCATCAATATACAACCTAATCCCAAGTGGGATGCATCGCTGTATATGGTGAAGTCTTTTCCCGACTCGGGTTGTACCAAAACAAGAGCATGACTAAGGACTTGCTTAAGCTGATCAAAACTCCTTTGTTGATCCATTGTCCATACAAATGGGGTTTCCTTACAGAGAAGCTTCATCAAGGGTATAACAATCAGTGAGAACCCTTTAATGAATCTACGGTAGTAGCCTGCAAGGCCTAGAAAACTACAAACTTCTCTAACATTTTTTGGAGGAATCCAATCAAGGATTGCTTGAATCTTCTTTGGGTCGACTTGAATCCCCGAAGAAGAGATCACATAGCCTAGGAAGGACACTTTGGATAGCCAGAATTCACATTTACTGAATTTGGCATATAATTGTTTTTCTTAGAGAGTCTGAAGCACAATTCGGAGGTGTTCTTAATGAGCAGCAGCATCTTTTGAGTAGATTAGGATGCCATCTATAAAGACAACCACAAACTTGTCTAAGTAGAGCTGGAACACGCAGTTCATCAGATCCATGAAGGCCGCGGGTGCATTCGTAAGCCCAAAAGGCATTACTAGGAATTCGTAGTGGCCATATCTAGTTCGGAAAGCAGTCTTTGGAACATCAGACTCCTTCACTAGCATTTGGTAATACCCAGATCGAATATTTATCTTTGAGAAGACAAAAGCATCTTTTAATTGATCTAAAAGATCATCGATTCTTGGTATCAGATACTTATTCTTAATTGTCACCTTGTTCAACTAACGGTAGTTAATACATAGGCGCATCGATCTATCTTTCTTCTTAATGAACAACACCGGTGCTCCCCAGGGTGAGGAACTTGGTCGGATGAACCCCTTATCCAAAAGGTCTTGGATTTGGGCATTTAGTTCTCTTATCTCCATCAGGGCCATTCTATACGGAGTAATAAAGACCAGAGTAGTTCCAGGTTACACTTCTATCCTGAATTCCACTTCGCGGGTGGGATGGAGTCTTGAAAGTTCATCGAGAAACACATCGAAAGGCTCATTCACAATTGGTACCTATTTAAGTTTTAAATTTTCTTTAGACCCCATGGCACACATAAGAGTTTTCTTAGGCTTGGGTTCAGATTTCATCAAGGTTATACTCTCCTTACCGAGTCTACAGAGATATAACTTCTTCTTAGAATAGTTCACCCAGGCTTGATGTTCAGCTAGCCAATCAAGGCCTAGGATGAGATCGAATTCCTAAAAGGGTAATGCCATCAAGTTGTCCGAAAATGGGATCCCTTGGATCATTATAGGATAGGCTTTATAGATCAACCGAATAACCACATTATCACCTAGTGGGTTAGAAACGACAATCTCGGAAGCAGCAGGTTCGGAGTCTAAGGCATATTTTTCTATCAAAGGTTCACTTATGAAAGAATGCGTAGAGCCTGGATCTACTAATGCATAAACAAGATTAGAACATAATTTCGCCATACCTGTAATGACATCAGGATTATCATCCTGCTCACAACCCAGACATGCTACATTTGGGCTGAAGTTTGAGGGTTACGACCAGCTAGAGAGGCATTGGTGTTACGAGGTCTCCCTACGGATCCAGATGGCACTTATTTTGCTCCCCTTCCTTTGCTAGGATTATTTTGGGAAAGCACAGACGTAGGAGCGTGAGGATTCTATAGATACTGTCAGATAAAGTGGCCAGGCTCACCACAGAGATAACATGATCCAGATTGTCTACGGTATTGTCCGGGTGCCTCTTCTGGCAAAAGTTACATAAAGGAATCTGAGAACCCTTTGCGGAACCACCCGTACTGTCGATGGAAGCTATATGAGCAAAAAATGTCCTTGCAGACTAGAATTATGGCACATAGCTAGATCGTGGCAACTACTGAAAAGTGGCAAACCTCTGGTCCCACTATCTTCATTTCTTTTGAGGCATTGAAGGCTTGGAATCATCTTGAAATCTTTTGTCAGATCGGGCTTGATTCCCCTTTCTTCCTTCATAAGCCTTCTGGGAGGCTTCAGTAGCAATGACTCAGTTAACAAGAGTCTGAAAATCCTCTATCTCTAAAGCAACGAAGAGATGACGTATTTTATCACATAGGCCGTCTATGAACATCCGACACTTCTCCTTCTCTGTGCGGATGATCTCGGTATCATATATTGCATATTTGTAGAAGTCGTGGATATACTGTTCCACGGGTCTTCCCCCTTGTCTTAGATGAAGGAATCTCTTACGCCTTTCAATGATATAATGGTCACTGATGTACTTTTTGCGTAACTCCTAAAGGAAGAAGTCCTACGTAATTCAGTGTTTAGGCACGGTAAGCGTCATGGTGTTCCACCAACTTTGTGCTTCTTCAGTGATTAAAGCCAAGGCGCACTCTAGCTTGTGCTCCTCGGGGCACTTCATCTGTTTATTCAACACTTTTAGAGTATTCTCTAGCTAGTGTTCTGCGATTTCGGGATTATCCAAGTCCCGGCCGGTGAAGGTATAAACCAGATACTGCTTGAGTTTATCAATAGGGGCTCTCAAAGTAGATTGAGATGCTTCATCAGGCTGAGGGAACGGTTCTTGTCGGAGTGACACAACCACTTACTTGATCATGTCGGCCACTGACATAAGGTACTCTTGCTGAGCTGCAACCATCGGAGGAGGATGAGGTGGGTCATTCTGCCAAACTTGTTCAGGCCTGGCTTCGGCCCTCAGATTATTCCCCTTAGTTAAGGAGGAACCAGGGTTTGGTTCATTAACAGTGCGTCTATTAGTAGGCACTGGCATTTTCAAATCTAATCATACAGAAAGATTGGACCGTGTAAGCTGCAAGTCATAGGTAACATATACAAATAACTCCTAGGTGGCATAAGTACATACAGACTCGTAGCGGGCTTCAGTTTAGTCCTAGAATCGACTAAACCTAGGCTCTGGTACCACAAATGTAACACCCCTTCCTGGTCTGCTAGAGAACCGAGTCGGAAAGTATTATCGGAAAATTATTCAATGGTCGGAAGACAAAATTAGAGTTTAAAACTTGTTCGGGATATTTTATTAATCATTCTTAAGACTTATTGAATCTATTCGTTACTAGTCTTGTTAGGATCGGGGTCAATTTTAACCTTTTTCAAACTTAGGGACCAAATTGTAAACTTTACAAATTAGCAATCCTAATTCGAATTCTTTATTACCAACTTGTAATTGAACTTACCAATTAGTGATCTGTGAAGTTTCATCACAATCGGTTATGTTTAGCCTAATCAATTAGACCGTATGGTTATTGTAACCATTTTGTAAAATGTCCAAATTATATTTTTATGCCTTATAATATATTTAACTAACACCGTATCGATACCCTAAGGGTCGTATCGATACGCTAAGCCTAATTTCATATTTCCAGTTTCAAAGGATGTCAAACCCATATCGATACAGGTAAGCCCGTATTAATACCAGTTGACTTGTGTTGACCCCGTATTGATACGCTACATGACCGTATCGATACTATTTTTCAAACCAAATTCCAGCGACCAAAATCCATACCGATATGCCCACACCGTATCGATACGCCTTGTTTGACCATTATTAACCAGACCATTTATGCAAGGGCCGATTGATACGCCATCACCCGTATCGATACCCTCAAACCTATAATGACAGATTTTTACTGGTTTTTATTCGAATTAACCTAGAAAAAGTTGTCCAAACAATACCAAATTTTTCCAGCAAACTAATAAACAGTAAATCTAATAGCATGCAATTTTTTAGAGCATTTCGAATTCGTTTACCAAGATTTTACCATCTAGTGACTTTAGGCTCATTTAGACTTGCTTACCAAGTTCAAAACATACCATTAAGCACATACACCACCTAGACACCAGTAGGCTTTTACAAACATCTCACATTAAATTACTACAACACATCTAAACCTTATGCCACCTTACTAGGAGTTCGGGAACAAAAGTAAACATACATATAGCTTGCGGAAGTGACTTGCAACTGAGAGATTATACGATCGGGGCTCGAAAAACCTCAAGACCCTAAAATGCATGAGACACGCATATGTTAGGCTTATATAGCCTAGTGAGGTAGTCATAACAAACGTAAAACAATTAAATGACATGAATGGCATACTATGGTTATGAATGACATAACATCATACTCAATTATCATAATTACACTATTAATCACAAAGTCTCATGCTTAAGTCATTTAACATACTTTCACATAATCATAGCAAAGCTTAACACATATTAATTCCCTTGGAGAATGTAACAAGTGGATACGCGGATTCCCCTTTACACCACACATATATCGGAAAATAAGTTGTAACCTCATTTAACAGAAAATAGGTCGTAGCCTCATATAACAAAAAATAGGCTGTGGCCTTGAGCCGTAGCTCCGGATAGTATCCCTTACACAATCTATCCTTATCTCCCCCACATATAGGTCGTAGCCTCAGACCGTAGTCCAATCCCTTACTTATACGAGCTCAAATAACCCTATGGCATGACAATTGTATCCAAAACTTACAAATGTCCAAGGTTATACATGTATCATAAAAAACTTACCTTTATGCCCGTAGGCCATAACATATCAGAATCGGAATTGAGCCTTAGCTCCTTATAACGAATCATATCATATACGTACCATATCATAACATATTTATAGCATATTCATATCGGAATCACATATAGCATATTCATAGCATATTCATATCGAATTCACATATAGCATATTTCAACATAGTACATGAACTTACCCATATCAACCGTATCAAAGACTTACCATGCTAGCCATTAGCATCCACACATGTTTGCTCTATGTGATCCTTTAAACAAAATGCAATTATAACGTAAATGAATGCAACGGGATGGCTCTTTGCCTATCCCTTGACACTACTACACTCACCTTGATTACGGGATACTTGGATTACAATTCAGTTGTGCCTAGCTTCCTCTGGAGATGACAAGGGGTCCTTCTCCACTATTCGAGTGAGCACAAAATTAGGAGTTGTATTAGAATTCGATCTAAGGCTTCGGAAACATATTTCAAGCTTACCAAAACTTGTAGGTAGTATCGGAATATCGAAATTAACTCCCTAGTTCATGGGCTTCCCTTTTGAACATAGAAAACCTAGTCTTGAAATTATACCTCAACGAATGATGGAATCAACAAATCGTTATAGGGGTTTTACTCATCGGGTTGTAAGCTTTCAAACGATGTACCGAGGTTAAACAAAGTCCAAAGATGAAACCGATGTGCTTGCTTAAGCTTGAGCTTGAAGATGGAAATGGAGGTGCTAGCTTAAAAGTAAAAGATGAAGATGACAAGGGTGAATTTGCTTTTGGAGGATTCAAAGGCAAGGAGAAAGCCTTTGTTTCTGATTTAAAACTACACACCACCCTTAATCATTATCCTACCAACACATAAACCAATAGAAAGTTTTCCTATCCTTGAGGGTTTACTTAACACAATTCAATTACTTTTCTTCCTTTCATTTAATTATCAATTGAATGACAATTAGTCATTTTTTTATGACTTTCACGTAGGGAAAGCCAAGAAATGAGGCGAGTAAGCACCTTACTTCAATTTTCTTTAATTTGGTCTTCAAACTTATTAGAAATAGGGATCCCGTATTGATACGCTTATGGCTGTATCGATACGCTCTCACTAAAACAGGTAAGTTAGTTAGTGGCAGTTAGACCGTATCGATACTGGCTTGACCGTATCGGTACACCTAGCGTAGAATTTGCAATTTGGTTTTGAATTTCATACAAGGAAGTTCATTCACTCAAATAGGACCAAAATATAATTTCATTATATGAGATGGGTACAAAGGTTAATCATTACAAACGTTTAAAACATCATATTCAAAATTTTCGATCACCGGAACTTACTTCCGACTATGCCAATTTTCAGGATGTGACACAACGATTCCGAGCGCTGAGCTTACAAAGATCAGTGGTACACATCTACTCTACTATACTTCATGCTAATCATAAACATAAGCATGCAAGCTAGTACGAGCAATAAGGAGAGATAAATAAATACGTGGCGCTACCACTAGTCGCCTAAACACATGCTCTTATCATAGAAATCAGTATACATGGCCTACAAGGCCCAAATATACTCGAGATCTCACCATATCATCTAAGCGAAAGTACATAAGTCATACTACAAACATGGCGTGTCTACAAAGCATCGTGATCGTACACTTCGTGTGAGGCCCATGTTCACACATCATTGGGACCCTACACTCCGAGTAAGGCTAGCGTCCACACAGCATCAGGATCCTATACTCGTGGGGATGAGGCCCGCGTCCACACATCAATGGGATCCTACATTTGGAAGTCTTCAACCATGGTGTTGTAACACACTCAAACTCTCACTAGGTATCCGGATCCCACCAATCAAGAAGAACCAACTACACAAGTGCCTTTACTTGGCACGTAACCATACACGATCCACCAAGGAACCCTATGGTCACTATTGCAAACAAGTCACTCAACATTTATAGATCTATTACTCTATTAGGCTCGTATATGAACTTAAATTCTTAGTTTCTCAGTTTTACTATTTATTTTACCATGTTAAAAGCCCATTGGGCCTTAGTCCTCGAATTATTAGACCCCCGAACTTAAAACATAATTTCTGGGCAAATTTCCCAACGAGTACCGATACTCGCTTAAAGGTATCGATACGCTTCTATAGGTACCGATACCTACCTATGCATATCGATACTCATCTTGCACGTTAAGAGGTTTAATCCAAACCCCGTACCGGTACACAGGGCCTTGTATCGATACACCATTGGCACCAATACGCCCACAAGCGTACCGATACTCAAATTTGCTACTAAAAATCATTAATTTCCACAAGTACCGGTACGGGTTGACCCGTACCAATACAACCCCCAATCGCGTATCGGTTCAGCCGAAGCTCGTACCAATACCCCATTCACAGGTCTATATAATTTCCTCGAAATACAATATTGCAATGCTTATTCGATCCCTAATGCTTATGATAGTCATTAGGGTTTGTTTACTAACACATTCAGTCAATTAACATTTATTACTGACTTTAGGATTAATTATTTGAATATTAACAATTATTAGTTCATTTAGTGTAATTTCCATAAATCACCTCAATCTATTCGAACAAGCATGCAAGCCATCACAAATATTCCAACCAGACAAACAATCATCAAAATAATTATACAAGCATCTCAATCGACCCTACACGATCTCTAAAGCCTCCACGAGAATCATCATATTCGTAACATCATCATGCATCTCACAGATATATCAAGTCCCATGATATCGGTCCCACAACATGCTTATTCATCATCTACATAATTTATGGATACTAACACGCAAAGTAATCATATTTATGATGCTCATGAAGCGATAGGAGTTCAAGGTGTACTAACCTTAAACAGATAATGCTAAAATCCTCATCTGAGCATCCCGAATAATTCACTTGATCCGATATTCATTCCCAAATAATCTTCGTATAACAACGAATACGAAACTTCATTAATTTTATGCATCTCATATTCAAGGCACAAGGTCAAACGCGTAAAAACAGCTTATCGGGTTTGAATTTGGTGAAACGGATTGCGCCAACAGACTCAAAAAATTGAGAAACCCCTGAGTAGGATCCCTAGAAAAAGTCAACACCCTGGTCAACAATCAACATATTTGTCAAAGTCAACTCTAATCTTGTGTTGCGCAGTGCATAGAGCTTATGGTGCACCCAAGTGAACGAGATTTAGTGCAACAATGCGCATAAAAGCTTCTGTGTACCTTAGAGAGATGGATCTTGTGCGGTGCAGCACATGCAAGCTTACATGCACCCGCCCTCTACAGCTGTCGTACGCCTACGCGCAGGTGGCGGCGCGTGGTGTAACCCCCTCGACCCGGCCTAGTCACAAGATCGGACCGAACAAATCACACAGGGTTTATTGAAGAAACCCGTGAAGGTTTGCCTCTGTAAACTAATTGTACATAGTGGCAGTGGGTGAAATTATTAACCTAAGTGTACATAGTGGCAGTGGGTGAAATTACAACTCAATCGGGCGTCGATTTGACATCCAAATGCTCCAATTTTAAGATTAGGACCGATTTGAAAATTTAACATATTATAGGGACTTATTGTGAAATTAAAGTTACCAATATCAATTAGTCAGGTTTCATGCCCACATGTCGAGTTTCAACTCAAAAAGATCACTCTAACTTATTCAATTGCATTTATACATTCAGGGACTAAAGCGTAAAAAAGTAAAACTACAAAAGATTTCCAAGTAACCAACTCACCTAACACCGTATCGGTACAATTGGGCATTGTATCAACATGCCCCTGATGATTTCTAATTCCTAAATTTCTATGGCACAAAACTGTACCGATACAGCCCCGTGTACCGATACGCCTAGCCAATTTGGCCTTGACCCGTACCGATACGCACCAACCCTTACCGATACGCTAAGCCTGTCTGGGCTTAACTGTACCGATACGCTGGGTTGCGTACTGATATGCCTAGACCCAGAATCACATATTTTGCTGGTTTAACACATAATTAAGCTAAACACAACACCCTAGCATGCTTCTAAGACATAAGCAACATTTTCAAGGATCAATTCTCAGCCACAAACATCAGAAACGTCATTCATGCATATCACCTTGCTTCAAAGAGGTATCTATAGGCAAGCAACCTAGAAACTAAGCCAACAAGATATCAAAAACCTTACCAAGGCATAAACCAAGTATAACATGCCATTTATAAGTCCAAAACAACAATATAAACTTGCTCAAACAGGGAGTTCAACAACATCTCCTAAAACCATAAGAAATTCCCCATTGCCCCTATTAAACATAGTCTACTTTGGAAACATACATTCGTATAAGAAGTCCTTGGGTCACATTCACTTGCTTGCTGCCTCTGGATCTTTAATTCTCTACATTGATGGACAAAGAGAGTGTAAGCACGCTAGGCTTAGTGAGGAAAGCTCAAAAACAACACTCTATTAATGTATTTTAAAACCGGTTTCTAAACCACATTGAAATTACTTTTCAATCCATGATTAAAACATCATGCCTTCAAAATCATGCACTTTAACCATTCAAAACCAGCATATTAAGCCATATGCAACATGTATCATTAATCCAACAGCAACTCGCATTGCTAACCTCAATTTAAGTCTTCCCATGCATAACATACCATATGCAAAGCTTAAAGAGTAACATGTATAAATCCCATTCTACAACACATGATACATTAACAATTATATTGGCTCACAAGTGATCATCAACAAGTTCCATTTACAAAATATAACATCGGATACGCAAATTCACAAGTGTTCTCCCAACAATTCATACATTCTCACCAGCAACACAAGGTTCACACACGAGAGTATTCGGTACACAATATAAACCCCTCAACACCACTCATCGGTATATGTATAACCCACTAACGAGAGTTTTCGGTACCATAAACCCCTCAATTATTAGGGTACTTGGACGGAATATTCGGTACACTATATAAACCCCTCTACGTCCAAGGAAACTTATTTTACAGTGCACTCAATCCTATTTCTGGCTAACTATATCCAATTACGTTTTAAAACCATTTTCATACCATCACTTGCCAATATAATTCACAATTAGCCATGAACCTAACTGTTTTTAAAGCAATCTACCAAAACATACCAAAGCAACAACCATGCTTTCACAAGTATAAATCATACTTACAAGGATCGTTCACCAATGCATCCTTCATCAATATATTGTCAAAAACAGTAGATAACATAATTGAAAACATAATTTAACAGTAGAAACCATGTAATTCAAAACAAGTGCATAAATCATTTCGTAAAACAAGCACGAACATGAGAGAAAATCCTTTATACTTACTTCCGAGTTTAAACTAGATTTAAACTCCCTTAAACCACCTTTTAAACCATTCCAAAGCTAGAAAACACGTTCTCACTCACCGACACGCGAAACCTCGATTTGCCGATGCGTAATCAAGCGTTCGAAGCCTCCAAAGCTCCATCGGTAGCTTCCAAAACATTCTCCCCTGTTTTAACCACATTATAATAGAAGAATAATGCATCATAATGCAATCAAACTCCAGCAAGTAATTCCTCAACATTGTCTTGCTTAAAACTATCAAAACACCTATCTGAAACAACCGAAACAACTTCGATTCACATCCAAAACTTAACCCAGCCATAACCTAACACTTCCAAACATCAATTAACATCAAAAGACATCTAAAAACCATCTCATAACATCCTTATACCTCCAACAACCATTAAACACCCACAACACCTCAAAAACTCATAACTAGCAACTCAAACAACTAGAGATTCATTTGATTTCAGGATTCTATTGATAAAACCAATCCATTATCATCATAAGACATCAAAATCATGATATAAAATCATCATAAACTAAGCAAAATAGATTTAAAACGAAGATATCATAATTACCTCAATTAAATCTCAATTAAACCATTTCTCTTCAATTAAATCCACAAAACTCATTAGGAATCATTTGTAAAGGATTAAGAACTTGGAATTTCAATAAAGAACCATCATTAAAGGAGAAGATCAAACCTCACCTCTAAAGATTGAAAACTCTCTCTCAATTGGATGATTTTTTACACTAAAGAAACAAAGGAAAATCAATGAGATTTTGAGAAAACAAGTTAAGGAATCCATTAGAAATCATTAGCTTAGGAAAACAAGATCATTACCTCAAATCTTTGCTGAGAAAATAGATGTTTGGATGGAGAGATTTTGAGAGAAAACTCTAGAGAGAAATGTTACGTCAATTTTATTTTAAGGGAAATAACTACCTTCCTTCTAATTAAACCTCTTTTAATATTTAATTAAATCACTTTAAAACAAATCCAATTAAGAGATAAATCTGATAAAAAAATTAGGCTTAATAGCTCCTTAGAGATTCTAAGTTTTAATCCTTTTACAAAACAGTCACTAAAAACAGTCTTCACTTTTTTACATTTTGGTCACTAACCCAAAATGTCTAATTTCAAAATCTTATTTTCCAAACTAGACTTTACCAAAAATTAATATATATTTAATAAATATTTTAGTGCATTTTTTATATTTTTATCCTTCGTAAAAATATACGATCCTAAAATCGACTCGAATCCTTAATTCCGGTCCACCAGACCCATACATCGGCCCAAAAACTCTAGGCCCAAAACCAGGGCGTTACACGTGTGGCGCGTGCGGTGGCCTCCGGTGATGGAGAATGGTTGGCAAGCTCTAAACTTACTCTTCTCCAACTAGGGAGTCTAACGGTGCCCTCGGCTCGCGGTAGTAGACGACGATTCATGGAGAACAAGCTTTCCAGAATCCCTTTTCTCTTCACCCTGGCATGTGGAAGCAGCAGCGGTGACACGATGACCACCAGTCGAATCCTCTCGACGAGGCAAATCTGATGGTGCCGACGGTGAGAGCCACGACGCCCCAAACGGCTCTTACTTTTTCTATTTATTCTCTCTCTATCAGATCATCTGCCACTTTTTCTTTCTCCCACACACATATATATTTAAAATTCAAATACCACCAACCACATCCATTCTTCCAACTTGGATAAAGCTCATATTCAATTGTCCTTAATTGAGCTCCCAACGTAAAGGCCCACTATTCGGGTTCGAGACCCGAATTGCTAACCTGGAGTTCAGGTTGTTACATAACCAGTATAATCGTTGCATTTTATAGGTTAATTAATCGAACCGTTAAGGTTAAATGGTTTTGGTTAACTGAACCACTAAAAATGATGGTTAACGATTATGGTTATGGTCACGAGTTTTAACAAATGGTTAACCTATAGGTTAACTGCTTTTAAATTATCTATAAATATATATAAATTGGTGAAGGCCTTGAGTGATTTGATCATAGAGTTAACTTTTGTGGCATGTAGTACTAACTCATTGAAGTTTCATTTACCTTATGTTTTTTATGTTAGTTAAAACATTTGTCTTTAGAACTTTAATAGTGTATTTCTATTTCCCAAACTTTAATGGTGTATTGCTATGTGTTGAACACTGTTGGAACTTTAAATTAAGTACGAAGATTTTGTATTTTGTGTTGTGTTGGAACTTTGTAGTATGTAGGTATTTTTTTTAAAAATTAAGTATGAAGTTGGTGTTTAGAATCTCACTATTTAAGTTTTTTCTGAACATTTTTAATATTTATCAGAGAGAGTTTCATTATTATCAAAAGAAGAACATGTGAAAAAATATATAATAGGTTATTGGTTAACCTATTACCGTACCATCGGTTAACCATGTCTTAATGGTTAATTATTAGCGGTTAATTGTTTCTTAACAGTTAGGTTACGATTAGCAAAATTTAATAATTGTTATAACGATTAACCGACCGTTTAGGATAAACGGTACGGTTAACCTACCATGAACACCCCTACTTACATCTTGTTCTACGTACCATAGATGATGGGATATGTGTTATTTCAGATAAAGGAAACGAGATTAAATACGTAATCGAGCGTTTAGGCTTGTCTTGGCAACCTCCCTATATACATCACAAGTACTGTTTACGACACATTGTTTCCAATTACTATAGGAAGTACAAGAGTGAAGATTAGCGCATAATGGTTCTTCACATGGGTATGCATTTCACTCTTTACAATATCAATCATCAACACATTTAGTATTTTTAATAGCTACTCCGTCTTTTATTGAATAGGCTACGCGCATCAAGCTGATTATGTTGAGGAGCTCCTTCAAGAATTAAGAGTGAAGAATTCAGAAGGCTACAAATACCTTGTTGATATCCCAAAGAAATGGCTTCGATCATTTGATGGGGTCATCGATATGAGCATATGACAACGAACTTGGCTGAGGCAATCAATTCATCTTTAAAGGGTACATGTCATTTGCCTATCACGTCCGTTGTCAAAGCTACATATTATCGACTGACTACCCTTTTTGCAACCCTAAGAAAACAAGCTATCAACTGGATAGCAGGTGGCCATCAAATAGATCTAGACTTCCTCAAAAAATTGCAAGGTTATGTAGTGCATGCAAATTTGATGGGTGAGACATGCTTTTCTCATCGACGAAATTTATTTGACGTTACAAAATTCTCAAGATCGCTGGAAGACATAGAGAAAAATGCATACATGGTTAATATAAAGCAAAGATCGTGCGATTGAAGAATCTTCCAAACTTTCAAATATCTATGTGCTCACACCATCGCTGCATGTTCATCTGTTCAGGTTGATTGGATGACACTCGGTGATCTGGTATACAAACTTGAAAACGTTTTCAAGGTTTATGAATACGAGTTCCCTTCGATCGAAAATGAATGTGATCGTGATATACTTGACAATGAGCCTAAAATACTGCCAGATTCTGCACTTCGATGCGAGAAAAAAGGTCGTCCAAATTCAACTCGGATGTTTTGTGACAAGGATATGGTTCCTCGAGAAAGGATCGGAGACCCGAAACGATGCACTAAATGTAAGAACTAGGACACACCAAGAACAAATGTCCTAATAGGCCAGATCCTCACATATAAGTATTGTAGTTTTCATTGTACTGTTGTATTTGTATTAAAAAACACTTGAGATTCAATTTTTTGATTCTCAAAGCTTTTTTCTCATGAAAAATATCTTTGTTAAGTATCATTTTAATGCAATTTTTACACCACTTATATTGCATAATATGTGACAATATCTATCTCATTTTAAAGATAAGTTTCACAACTACAAAAAAACTTTCAAAACTCGAAAAAATTCCCTTCAAAATCTCAAAAAATGCCTCAAACATCCTTACAAAATCATGATATTTGCTTGTTTGTCATGGAAAAAAGTCATGGGTATGTATCATTTTTGTCGCGATTTTCATATAATTTCTAATGCCTTATACATTTCAATATCTACGTCATTTGAAAGATATGTTTCAGTACTATGGCATGAAAGTTAAAAAATAAAATAAAATTTCATACAACATCTCATAAAATCCCCTCAAACATGCCTATCGAACCATGTTTTAAGTTATGGAATGCATTGAACTCACGCTTAGCTAAGCGCGGGTCCCTTTGACCACATTCACTTGCTAACGTTATTTCTATCAGCAGCTATAATTGAAACTCGCACTTAGCTAAGAGCGGGTTCATTTTGAATTTCAAAAATATTCAAAGTCAAAATACCATGCGTCGATTCAATTTCTCTCAAAATTCGCGTTTGGCTAATCACTAATCCCTATCTAGCAATGTTATATTTGATTACCCGAATTTTGGTGCCACATCGGATGAAATACGTATTTAGCTAAATGCAACTCGTGCATACTTAAACGCGAGTACTCCTTATGTGGATTGAATGAGGGATATTTTTCTACCTAATCTGCTTTGGGGTACTTTTCCAATTAATTCTCAAAAAGGGAATATTTCTTCAAATCAACATTAATTTTAATTTTTTTGTTTAACCACCAGTATCCAATTCATTGGCTGATTAATTTAGATCGAGTACTGCAGAGACTCACTATGAGGACGATCCTCCTAACCCAATTTGTTTCATTCACAATGTCAAAATTCGAACTTCTGACTTTGCTTAAGAGATTTAATGTCTCATCCCACTAAAGTAATTGGTTATTATTATTAATTTTAAATTTTAATCCAATTTGTAAAACGAAAAAAAGAATGTTATTATTATTGCTCTGCAAAATAACTAAATTAATCTAATACACTCAAAATGCATATATCGATCGAAACAAATTAAATTGAGAATCATTTTAATAATAAATTTTCATAATATTTGATTTAAATTAGCCGATCAATAAATCAACTATAGATAATAAAAAATTCAAGAGTTGGATTGAAAAATAGTAATCATATTGAATTTTCCCGAATAGAAATTATTTGCCCCTTTTCGGTGCTCTTTTTATAACCCACATTAAAAGACTATGCTTATGATTTAGGGTTAAAGTTTAAAATTAGGGTTTAAAATTAGTATATAGAAAATTAGAGACAAAGTATACTTTTTAAAGTTTATAGTTTAAGACTTAAAGTTAGAACTTATAATTTAATTTTTAGAATTTAAAGGCACAATTTTCTTCCCATTTTCCCCGGTGTGAAGAGAAAAATGACATATAATAGAAAGACAAAACAAACCGGCTTTCTTGATTGGCTTAATTACTAGAATAAAATGATTGGACAAAAATAATAAGGGCGAGAATTGCTATTTAAGATAGCATTCCCTTAATCGAATGCATGTTATTAAAGGTATATATATACCTTTATGCCTAAATGATATTTGCTTCATAAAAAAGGAAATATTTTTTAAATAATGTTAAAGTTTATATTACGATTTATATTCGAGATTTATGTTAAATTATTTAAATTAAATCTAGTCAAAACTGAATTAAGTAGATGTTGCTTTCCGCGTTAGAATAATTTGCTACGTAAAAGATGAGCAATTTTGCAAACGTGAGGAGGAATGCAGAATGGAAAGGGTTCCAATCCATGTGTGAAAGTTCAAAAGATGGAAGACAAGGCAAGGTGTGAATCCCCGCTATCTCATCTCCTGTCACTTGGAAGCTTTACGCAATTGCATGGGTTGAATGAAGCGACAGAGTTAGAATTAAACATTAGGATGGGTAAAAGTTTATTGAATTTTTAATTTTAAAAATTAAGGAGAATAAAAAATTTATTTAAATAATATTTAAACTAAAAAAAATTGGGAGGGGCTGTATCCCCACCTACGCTACATATAATTTCGTTTCTAGGTGAAAGATTCGAGGTTTAGACGACCATTTTCACGAATAAAATCTTCTGTCACGTTTTATTGTCTCTATCCATACTTTAATATTAGTATAAAATTAAGTTCAGGTTGACGTCTAGAATTTAAGGTTTAGGGTGTATGGTTTAGTTTTTAATATTTACAGTTTAAGATTCAAAATTTAAAAATTTAGATCAGAGTATAATGTTTGGTTTTTTAATATTGAGACATAAATAGAGACACAAAAAGAGAAGATTTTTGTTCGAATAAAATTTTTAGATAGAAACTGTAATTTGGCAAATGGAGGTTAAAATTTTAGCTAGATTTTTGTTCCAACCAGAGTTTAGAAATTTAGAATTTATAAATTATAAATAAACACAATAACAAATGAAGGTTAAAATTATAATTTAACTCCCAAAAGTATTTTTCAAACTGCAAAAGTTAGAAATTTTAACTTTTGCATTTGAATTCAATTGTAATTTTTTTTTTCAAAAATCAAATATTTAGTATTGTTTTTAAAAGTGTTTTTGACCAAAAAACATTTCTCATAAGCAATGCTTAGCCGTGATCCACCCACATCTGTCCAATACCTTGTCTTCAAAACATGGTAACAGTGGCTGCTGTTTGTTTGTCTTCTGTTGCGCACCATCGTCAAGTGGTGGAGTGGATGCCTACTTGTATTTCACTTGCAATTGAAAGGATCAATCTACACATAAAACACTGAATGAACAACTGCTAATCAAGTTTTGGTACACTTTACGATGATTAAAGTATTAAACCTTTGAACACTATGTAAATTATGTATAATTTTTAATTAGTTTCAATTCTTATTATAGTCTGAATTGATTTAATTAAGAGTCAATTGTAATAGGTTTCTAAATTTTGACCCTCATTTTATATTGGGGTAAACTGCATAACTGATACTACTAACTTTTCTGATACTTTTATTTTAATCACTAATTTTTAGTTCGCTTTTAATATAGTCCCTCTCGTTAAAAGTTACCGATATAACACATCAGCTTTCATTTTCTTAAATAAAATAAGGAGTATATTTTTAATCCATTAAGCCACCAACAGATCTAAACATACACAGAAACCCAGGATTTAATACACTCAGAACTCAAAGAACAATCAATCAGAAGGGGGAAAATAAAATTCTTTAGGTGAAAGAAGACCTCTTTAACGTCTCAAATATGTGCAAAAAGGCCAAATTGAGTGAAAATCAAAACCTTTGGATTTCTTGGAGGAAAACAGAAAAACAGCAGCAATAACGACAGCTAAAACAACTACTGCTACACCAACAAGAACATGAACATCCATTGATTGCAAGAACTTCAAAATCCATAATCTTAGAATCAACCACCCCAAATTCTACACCTTCAAATAGCAAGACCCCAACTTCATAATTAATGGGTTAGAATAGAAGAAAAATACAAAGTGGGTATGAACTTATTCCCTGATTTAACTTTGGCAATGGTGCCTTTCTTTGATGAAAATATGGAGAGTTGATGGAAGCTCTTGAGACTTTATGGATTTAACCCTTTAAATTTTGCCCGAATTGATAAAATTGGATTAAAAATATATTATTTTATTCAGGAAAATAAAAAATAATGTGTCGTGTTAGTAGCTTCTAACGGAAGGTCATGAGAGAGATCGTATTGAAAACGAACTAAAAGTTTGACGACTATAACACAAGTCTTAAAAGTTCGGTCCATTTATATAGTTTACCCTTTAAATTGGTTCCCAAAATTTTTACCATTCCAAATCATTTTCAAACTATGATCTTCATTTTATATTAGTTCTCAAACCTTTGTACGTTTTAATCTCATCCTCAAATTATGACTCTCATTCTAAATTGGTCCTTTGAAGGTTTTGAACGTTCTAATTTTATTTCCTAATTATCAGTATATATCATAATCATATCTCATGTTAATAAAATCGTTATAAATTTATTAATTTCCATGTAAACATTAATGTGTATTATGTAATAATATGATGCGAAATAAATAATAATATAAAAATAAAATTAAAAAATTCAAAAGTTTAGAGACCAATTTAAAATAAAGTTCATAGTTTAATTAAATATTGGGCTCTCTAAAATATCATCACACGCATGCCCAATTAATTTAATTTTAATTAACTAGGCCTTAATTAAAATTTGTAAAATATATTAAGCCTATTAGTTAAATTTAATCAGCAAAATAATTTTAATGCCCAAAAGGTCCAATTACAATCATTTTGCCCTAACTACGGCCAAAGCCCCTCTCAAAATTTTTAAAAATTTATATTAAGCTTCAAAATTTTGAATATTTTTAATTAAGTTTTCTCTCAAATTTTTAATTTTTTTGTTTAATCTCTCAAAATTATTAAAAATTTTAGTTAAATCCTTATTTTTTGAAAATTTTCGTTTAATCCTCTAACTTTTTTTAAATTTAAATTAGCCCCATCAAACTTTTACTCCAAATTTCCCCAGCAACTAGCTACGTGTTTGTTCATTTCTTTAGGGAGTTTACTCGACAAATTTGATCAAACCTTCGATCATCCGAATCATATATGCATGATCTCAGGTTTTGTTAGGTTGATCAAAATAACCTTTCTAGTAAACGAAAAACATCAATTTGTCCCTTCAAAACAACAAGACATTATCCCGAGATGTCCAAGATTTAATTTTATTTATATTTAAATTAGGAGAACCTAAAGTACTATTATATCATTTTTGATTAAATAGAGATTATATTCTCATATCAAGATTTGAACTCATACAAGATGAGATAATATAAATATCTTTAGCCATTAAGCCAATCAGTAGATCTTAAAAACAAATGATTTTTATTTTTTTGAGAGGGGCATGCTTTTCCCTTATAAAGATTATATCCTTATTCCTATGTATTCTTATTCACTCTATTCAAATCTAAATATATTAAATCTTGTTTGAATATTTTCACAATTCAACCTCTCAATTATTTGGCTCGAAATAAATCTTTCATTCAATTAAAACTTAAGTTTACTCTCATAAGTAATACCTCATCTAATTGTGGGCAGCCCATTTGGTTAAATTATCCGTACTAACACGAAGGAAAACCATTGTGTTGTTACTTGTAAGTATGTGATTTTGATTTGTTCCATAGATTCCGAGTATAATTCAATTGTTATTGTAGCATGTATTCTTTCGGTATAAAAAATAAAATAAAAGATTATTGTACTTTATCTAAAAGATTTTCTATCAAACCTATTACTGGTTATTATTCTCTAATTTTAATAATCTATTATTGTCTATCAAGTCTAGGTCTGACATTACGCACCAACCATGAAATTTAAATACTTACAGAGTGTATATTAAAGAGAGAGAGATCTGAACTTCATTCCATTCTTCATCATCTTTTTTTACCATCATTTTTTTATCTTGTTGATACTTTCATGGGATGCGAGTTTCTGTTCAAACCAACAGAAATGAATCGTTTTAAACCACTATCATTTTATTTGAAGAAATAAAAAAAAATGAAATTTGAAGATTTCCGAGACATCGATGCAATGGTTTGTCTACTATCTTAATATAATATTAAGATAATGGTTTAATATCTTCCTTGGGTTTGAATAAATTTTGAGAAAGTTGAATTCTTGGGTAGTTTTCAATTAGATTAGGGTTTCTCCAAATTTATCATATTGGGACAATTTAGCTTGAAAGAAATTACATTCACTATTAAAAAAACGTGATATAAATGTCAAATATCAATATTTTCTAACATGCAATTTGACACTATTTATACTATTCGGATCTTAGATTTTGACATATAATTATTGGATTAGCCAAGGATTTTAGATTATACTATTTTAGTGTTTGTTTTGCCTTTTGATAAACGCAATTTTTATATTTATTTCAGTTTGAAAAATTTCACGTCCAACTGTTGGTTACGATTTTTAATAATATGTAAAATATTCAAAATTGAAACGAAAAAATCAATATAGCATACAAATACATTAATTATGATGATGTATTTTGGATATAGCGTTGCATTTCCAAATTGTGCAGAAGAAAACTGCAACACCAATTCCAAAACATTAACATTCCCACAGCTCAACAAGGGTTCCTCATATTCAAAGATTGAGAAACATTCTGCAGAGATTGGGAAAATATATCAGCATGTTTCTTTCACATGGATTGCAAAATCTGAAACAAAATCCATCAAATTTGATGCATATTTCATGGGGTTAAGAACCCATGGCATCCTTCACCGCCACTCACCCAGATCCCAATACACCTATAAAACAGAGAGAAATACATACTATATATTTATACACATACAAAGAAAAAGAAGAGCTGGGAATCAAAGTGAAAACAGGGGATTAACTCATATACCCTGTATTCTTTTGATTTGAAAACATATAAAACTCATCATACAATACTAGCCTAGCCTAGCCCCAAAGGAGAAGGCTGGTTCTGGTGGCGACCACCTCTCACCTCAGCCGGCCCGTACGGCCTATCCATGATTTGCTGTGTGTCTGATTCCTGCTTTATTTTCCTCACTTGGCTGTGAACTGCAACACTCCCCATCTCTTTGAATTCTCTGCTCTCACTTTTACCCATCTTCTTCTTCTCCATCTTTTTCCCAACACTTAGCTACACAATTTCACTGCATCTAAATGGTGAATATATATCTGGAGAAAGAGAGAAGGAGAGAGGGGCTTTGTGGTGGATTTGGCATTTCTGTGTACGTTTGATTTTCTTCTTTTAATATTCGATTCCCATATCTTCATCAAATTAGTAACTTTCGATAACGTTTCAGAATATCCACGGTTGATTCCAATAAGAAAATATCAAATATTACCAAATATCTATATAATATGAGTTAGTTCCACCACACGTATCCAAATTATGATCTTCATTTTAAATTGATCTTTAAACTTTTAAATACTTCAATTTCATCCCCAAATTATGGTTCTCGTTCTAAATTGATCCCTCAAACTTTTGAATGTTCCGTTTTCATCCCTAATATGACTTTCATTCTAAATTGGTCCCTAAACTTTCTGAATATTCCAATTTCATCATGAAATTATCGTTTATATCACATCATATTATTACATAAAACGCATCAGTGTTTCATGACAATTGACCATTTTTATAATGGTTTTATTAACATAAGACATGATTAGCATATATTGATAATTTAGAGATGAAATTAGAATGTTCAAAAAGTTTAAGGATGAAATTGGAATGCTCAAAAGCTTGGGGACACATTTGGAATGAAGGTCATAGTTTGAGGATGAAATTGAAATGTTTTAAAGTTTTGGGACCAATTTAGAATGAAGGTTATAGTTTAGGGATGTGTGGTGCAGTTAACTCATATAATATCGCGTAACGTTTAAAATCAATAATGTTTTGGGTAAATTACACTGAAAAGTCATTTTTGTTTCATTTTTTTCTGATTTTGAGTAGTCAACTTTTAAAAATTATATTTTCACTCATGTTATCGATTTATCATAAAATTGTCACTTGGACGTTAACTCGTATTACATTGATGATATAACAATTTAGCTAAAAAGGTAAATTTCTAATTTGACCCATTAATTTTAGACAAAATATCAGTTTAGTACTTGATGCAATATTTTTTAACTATAATTATAAAAAAACTTCAAATAATACTCAATTGAACCTCTAAAACTTTTTTCTTTCAATCCAAACATTGTCACCGTCACTTCAAACTACCATTGTTACCGAATTCTGATGATAACTGCCTAATCAGGGTACCAAAACAATTCCCTTCTGCCAGTTTCTGTTTATATATATATATATATATATATATATATATATATATATATATATATAAACACTTGAGTTCTCTTTTTTTTCACACTCATTATCGTCGTGAGCACCACCTTCTGACCACCTTTCGTGAAAAAACCAGTACCAAAATGTTTCGCTCCCCTGATTGTTGAACTTCTCTACTTAGATTTGTCTAAAAAGCACCCTAGAATGGACAAAACTCAAGCCAAAAGCTTCGGAATTTCTTTTACGAATCTACTTCATCCACCGTTAGATCGAAGTGAAGCTAAGATATGTTGTTTCTCCTTGTGTTCCATGTCTTTCCACCATTTAGATTGGATATTAATGACCCCAAAGTGTGTTCAATGGCCGATTTAAAAATTAATCCTTGTTGGTAACTGTTGTCACTGATTTTTTTTCACTTAAGTTTATTTCGTTATCATTTATTATTATTCTCTTTATTATCATTATTATTATTATTATTGTTATCATTGTTATTCTTATTACTCTTTATCATTATTAACATTATTTTTTTTATTATTTCAGGGAATCTTTAGAATTACCACTGCTTAACTTTCAATTCGCCTCTGACCATCAAATGACCAACAAATGAAATGTGAATAACCCGTCCTCCTCTCTTTATTTTGTATGCTATTATTTGTATAATTATAAAATCAAAAAAACATATAAACAATCCATTTGTATTTAAATAAAACCCATCATAAGAGTCCATTACATAAGTTTACATTTCTATAGCCCATTTTTAGGCCCATTTGGCCACAAAGCAGGAGCCCTAATTCCCTTCTTTGTCTTGTACGAAGCCAACGGCTCTATCCAACGGCACAGATCGCGCCCTAGCTGGAGAAGAGCAAGCGACGTGCCCTTCTATCCGTTAGATCAGGGGGCGATCTAACAGTCCAAATCACTCCAGAATGGATCACTCGGATTGTCACTCGCGCGTGGTAGCCACGTGCCCGTCGTTCCAGCTTTCAGCAAACGTTTCATCTTCTCTGACGAGGCCCGTGTTGTCTTTCTTCACTTCTACGCTCCTCGCAGGCACCATTTGCAGGCACCAGAAACACAAAAGAAGCAAATGAGGTTAAATCCCTAAACTAAAACAGAGTCAACCAAATTATGCTATCATCTAATCCCTAAATTGAAGTATCCGAATCAAATCGGAAGCATATAGGGACGAGATTAAAGTTTTTTTCCGTGTAAATCAAGTATCTTTGTACCTATAAAAGGCATTGTAATGTTCATGTAACACACACAACAAGAATCACAAAAATATACACTAAAAACAGCATTCGGATTCAAGTGTAGCAAGCAATATTGTATTCAATCTCAGTGGGAATATGAAGAACGCAAGTTTTTGATATTTTTTCTCTCTTTTATTTCGGTTGAATTTAAATAAAAGGAAAAGGATTTTTTACATGTTCTTGAGTGGCCATCGTCGTGCATGGAGTTCGAGGTCGTGTCTCCGATGACAGACACCCGATTTAGGGCTCACTGACTTCTGGAAAAGAGGATTTCTGAGAACGTTTCGCCGCCGACAACGGCGGCCGGCGCGACGGACGTTTACCGTGTTCTACAATCCATGAAGAACACGAAAAATAGTTCAAAGAAAATGGAGGAAGCCGGTTTGATCCATTTGAAAAAGGGGGAAGAAATGATTTTTTGTTTCTGATTTTGGCTTTATATACTAAACTGGTGACCCGACCCGAATCCATCCTCTAACCCACGCCCTACTATAATGGATCTCTTACCGCGGCTCTTCAGTTTGTAATCTTTTCAATTTCATCCTTTTTTTGTAGTAATTTGACCATCACATTTCGTTTTCCTTTCAATTTGGTCATCAATTCACCTTTTTTTAAAAAGAAATAAAAAGGTTTTTATTTTATTTATCACTTTTCTTTTATTTAAATTTCTGTATTTATTCAATTTAGGTTATTTGATTATAGTAATTTAATTTTATTGCTTCTTTACTTCAATTTCATTTGCTTATTTGAGTTGTATTTTGTTTAGTACTTGATCCTTAGGAATAGGTTCTCAAAAGCTTAGTTAGAGCCCATGTGTGTAGTAAAATGTTCTTCAAATATTTAGAAAAATACACTTAATTATACTTTAACCCTAATAGGTAAAATAAATGTGGACATTTCTTAAGATTAATAATCACTAATTAGATTTAATAAAAGTTCTAACACATTTAATTAATTCTTGTTGGCTTGTTTTAAAAGAGAAAATTAACTAATGCAGTGTCTTACCAAACGGAAATGACGGGTAAGAGCCAGGAGTGTTGGCAGTGATTGGAGTTCATTTTCCGGGCGGTAAGACCGTTAAAATAGATTTATATTCATAGAACGGACGAGTAAATTGAGTTTTCCGTGAACTTGCAAATTCCAGTTTTAAAACTTTCTTTGTAATCAGTTAGGTACCAATTTTTGGGCGTTGTGGGGTGCTACCCTTCCCTATACGTAACTGACTCCCAAACTCGATTTCTTGTTTTCGCATACTGAAACTATTGTTTTAATAAATAAATCGTTTTATTAAAATGACCCTATTTTAAAAGTAATCGAATCACACTTATTTTTCAAAAAGATTGGTGGCGACTCCGTGTTTTCGCTTTTTAAAAAAGTCAAGCTCGAGAGGGTTGCGACAGTAACGTACCACATCACCAATGTTATAAGAGTTAATGTTCGAGTCACCATTTTGTGATAGGCCGATAACATAAATAACTAATATATAACTTCTAAAAGTTGGATGATCAAAATCAAAAGAAAATGAAATAAAATCACCATACTCCTTATATTTATGTAAATCATAATCATCAATACGATTCTTTTTCACATAAAAGGAATCTTTTGTTATGGTATTATATATTTTATATGAATTAAAAACTGTTACTTTAATAAATACTTATATTTTAATTACTTTTATCATGTCTCCATCTATTTGTAGCGTGGAATCAAATTCATTAGGACGACTGTTCTGTACCATGTTGAAAACTATGTTATAATTTAACTATTGCAAATAGTTATGATTCAAAAATTCTAATTCAACTATTGCAAATAGGTAAGGGTAGTAAAACTCGACTCGAAAAAATTAAAATTTTCGACTCGTCTCAAGACGAAAAAATTCAACTTGTCTTGATTCGACTCGAAAAAATTTCAAATAAAGTTTGAAGTGTAAAATGGAAATTCGAATAACTAAAACCTTTTAGTAATTAGTGGATTGATTTTTTAAGTTTATGTCAAAACCCTTCAATTTTTCTTATATGATTAGAGAAATTTGTTTAAATTTGAATCAAATTCTACTATAACATGATAAATAATTGCAATTAAATTTGTATAGGAACTCGAAAACTCGACTCGACTCGAATTTCATAAACTTGGATCGAATCAAAAATTTCAAATAAAGTTTAAGTTATAAAATATGATGAGCCAACTCTAATGACTCAAAAAATTTTAACTCGCTCAATTCGATCGAACGTTCACCCATACAAATTGGGTAATGGTGCGCGTGAATAATGTGGGTTTGGTTTATTTGCTATTGGTTGTCCGTATAGGTGTCTTTGGCACGTGCTGTTGTCCACCCAACCATAAGTAAAAAGCTGATTCGACCTGTAAAACTGACTGAAATCGACTTGAGTTAGAATTACTTGTGACCCAAGGTGGTAGTGATTCGAAATCGATTCAACTCTGAACTGGTGGTGACCTGAATCCGACCCGCACCCGACTTGAGAACGACCTGAACCCGGATTCAACCTGATAATGTGATAATCGAACTCGACCTGCATCTGACCTGATATGAACATGAGCTCGAGATTAACCTAGTAAATAACTGATATTACCCGGCCTATTATCAACATGACCTATTATGAACCTGATCTGTAATTGACTCAACCTGTAAATGACTTAACTTGTTATTGAACTGATATGATATTTACTTGACGTGGTATTTGTCTTACTTGTAATAATAAATAAGTTACAATTGATGAATTTGTGAGATTATGAATTTATTATATTATAGTGTGACAAAATATATCTTCACAATTTAAGGTACATAATTAACTATGATCATTAAATTAACATGTTTATTTTTTATATTTATAAATTATAGTATATAAAAATATTTAAAAGTTTTATTAAATATCTAAATGTTGTCAACATAATTCTTTAAGCTTTATGATTTATGGTTTAATATTAACAGTTTATGGTTTAGTTTAGTGTTATTGGTTTATGAGATTAATTTTGATTCTTTAAGATTTATGGTTTAGTTTAATGTTTAGTTTAGGGTTATTGGTTTATGTGATTAATTTGGATTCTTTAAAGTTTAGGGTTTAGTATCAATAGTTTATGATTTGGCTTATGGTTATTGGTTTATGAGATTATTTTTGACTCCTTAAGGTTTATGGTTTTGGGTTTAATATTAATGGCTTATGGTTTAGTATAGGGTTATTGATTTACTAGATTAATTTTGATTCAACTTGCTAATTTATGCATTTGAATTTGATTAAATATTTAAATCAAAACTTCATGTGTACAATTGAACTAAATTAAAGTTTCAACTTTTATGTGTACAATTACATATTTACATCCAAATCAAAAATTTGTGTATAATTATATTAAATCAAAATTTATATAGTATAATAATAATGTTCGAATTGAATTAACTTATTAAACTTAAGATCTAATTGAGCTAAATTAAAACTTAGAAGCATAAATCATAGACATAATTAAAAGAATTCTAAAACTAAACGTGGAATTTCAATTAAATTAATTTAAATTAGGACTCAATTGAATTAAATTAAAACGTAAAAGTAAAAATTTGGGACTTAGATGAAAAATATCTAAAGCTGGAAGAGCTAAAAAAATAATTTATCCAAACCTAAAAACCCACACGGGTGGAAAATTTTCCCTCTCACCGTTTCACTTTAATTAAAATCATGAAAAAAATAATTGGTGGGGGATGACAAAAATTTGGAGGGAATTAAGCCCCATAATTTTTAGGTTCCTTCCCTCCAAAATTCAAATAAAATCCTTTTAAATTTGATTCAATAATTAATTGTCCATTTGACATTTGCCTCCTAATTTTTTTGTTTAGTGATTAATTACTTTTTAGGTCCTCACTTGTTTAGTTTTTTTCATTTTAGTCTTAACATTCACTTTTAAATTTTAGTTTAATTCAATTTAGTCATAATTATATATATATTTTAAATTGTAAAATATTTCGGCATCCTAAAGGATATTTTGGTTCATATTAATCCTTAAAATTTTATTTTTATATGAAATTTACCCACAATTACCATATCGAAGTCTATTTATACACGGTAAGACCCAACTTGAACTTTAACCGAAATCGACATTTCCCAAACTGAATTTTATCCGTCAACGACATGACCCGACCTGAAGTCCATTCGAGCTTGAATTAACCTGTTAATTAACCGATTCGGACCTGAACCGTTTTGGCCTGAACTGAAACTTACCCGACCTGAACCCGAACTCAATCTAATTTGAAATCAACGTGATAATGACCTAAATCTGAGTCGACCCGAACCCGACTTGATCCGAGTCGAACCATTAAATTGACCTGACATAACTCGTATCTGATTTGATCTGACCTAACATGACCTGACCTGAAACTTGAATGATTACCTGATTTCACGTCACTACCCAACCATTTTTGTGAGCTTGCTAACCGTTTTGGTTTATTATTTTAAGGGTAAACTACTTCAATGATCATTTATGTTTAGGGATTGTATAGTTTTAGTCACTGATTTTTAAATTTGACCGTTATGGTCACTTACGTTTTCGATATGTAAACTTATGGTCATTGAGACGTTTGTTGCCATTAAGCGTTAACAGGAGGCTGATTTGGCACAGTAAAAAGAAGGATAAATTACCTACATAGTCCATAAACTATTACTTCACTCCTATTTCTTATCCCCTCCACCATCTTCCAATCCTATGAACCAGTATATCTAACGTTTTCGATATTTTGACCGTCGAAATAAAAACAATTTATATAATTACATATTTAATCCTCTATATTTATAATTTTTTTATTTCTTATCCCCTCCACCATCTTCCAATCCTATGAACCAGTATATCTAACGACCTATAAGAGTCGATCATACAATTTGACTGAACACTAATAGTAATACCATAAAATTCCAGCAATGTAAGAGTTCCAAAGCAAATCAAATTCAATTTGATAATTAAAAGCTTGGTAGTCGAAAGGGCCGGCTCAAATAAACAAGAGAAAATTATTCTCGCAACATCAAAATTATTTCTGGGGCCATTTAGAAGTACGAGTGACCGAGACCAAATGCGAATTTCACTCTTTGAAATCTAAGCAATTCAAACAGTGACATAACATCCGGTAATGGCAACAGCAATGGAATACCATTTCATCTTGAATTAGCTATTTTTTTCCATGATCCAAACTCCTTACTCTCATCTCTAATTATTCTAAAACAAAAGAGCAACTGAAAAACAACTTCACAATCACCAAGCATTTAATTTCTTAACTCTCCATCTTTCCACAATCCAAAACAATAATATCAGGAACCGAAAACAAAAGCTTCACCCTACAATCTAGTCCATAAACATAGTCAAATTTCATCAGGAAAAGGAAAGGCAGCCACAATTCAACATAACAAGGACACCCCAGATAGATAATTGCAGGAATCAATCACATTAATACTTGGAAGCAATAAAAGACTCATTCATTGCTACAATACATAGTCAAATTAGGGATTGCGTTAGATGAGGAAGAATATGGAAGATAGTGGAGGGGAGAAAAAGTAAAAATATGAAAGATTAAATGTGTAATTATAAAAATTCTTTTTATTTGACGTAATAAAAATATAGGAGTGAAGTAATAGTTTATGGACTATCTAGTTAATTTATCATTCTTTTTACTGTGTCAGATCAGCCTCCCGTTAACGTTTAACGACGTCCCAATGACCATGAGTTTACATATCGAAAACGTAAGTGACTATAACGGTCAAATTTGAAAATCGGTGACCAAAACTGTATAAACTCTAAACATAAGTGACCATTGTAGTAGTTTACCCTTATTTTAAATGACTTACTAAATTTCTGTATTAACGGATTTGAATATCTAATAATTTTTTTATGTTCGAAATGAGGGGTTAATACTTTTTGGAGGGTTTTGAAAGTAAATTTATTAGGATTATTATGTCATACAACGACGGTAGAAATTAAAGTTTTTATAAGTAGGTTAGTAGAGACTTATGGTTTTAGTTTAGGGTTTAGAAATTGTGGGTTTAGATTATATGGTAACAATTTAGAGTTTTTAGTTTAATGTTTAGGGTTTTTGGTTTAGTATTAAGGGGTTTAGGCTTAGGGATTTCAATTTTAGATTTTAGTCTTAGATTAGACATACTTTTGTAAAAAAAAAACTTTACACTGCTTGTGAATGAGATAATTGTTCAATCCTATTAATTATTTATTTTAATTTTTTTAAAAGTATAATTATGAGAATTTGTTTATTAAACTCACTTTTGAAAAATTTCTAAGTGATCCATCCTTCAGACTAGGGGTGAACATTCGGTCGAGTCGAGTTAAAAAAATTTAAATTAGTCGAGTTGACGAGTTCTATTTTATAACTCATATTTTATTTGAAATTTATTTGAGTCGAGTAAAAAAATTGAGTTAGTCGAGTTGACGAGTCATATTTTATAACTCAGAATTTATTGAAATTTTTTCTATTCAAGTCGAGTTTATGAATTTCGAGTCGAGTTGTTCGAGTTTCTATTCAAATTTAATTGTAAACATTTAATGTTATGATACTAATAGTTCTAATTTAAGCAATTTTCTATACCATATACAAAATATATATATATATATCTTCATATTTTTCATATATATATATTTAAGACATAATTGGCAGACTCTACCCAAACTTGAAAACTAATTTGCTAATTACTAAAAATTTTGAGTTGAATAACTCAAACTTTATTTAAATTTTTTTGAGCCGAGTATATATCATTATAAGTCGAGTCAAAACAACTCAAATTTTTTTGAGTCAAAAAATATATTTTTTAGTTGAGTCAAGTTTTACTCACCCAATCACCCTACTTCGTACAACTCCAAAAATTAACCTCTCTCATTCCTAACGTATTAGTCATTTGTATCTCCCTCAAACAGTCTTAGGAAATTCTTGATGCTTACATAAGCGTTATTGTTTATATTTTAATTATAATTTATAAAATAAGAAAGAATAAACAATAATAAAACTAGGATTTTTCTAAATTACACACTAGTCGACTCCAGATGAAAATCGTTGGCCCCTAAATATGCACATTTTATGTTTTTGCACTAAAAATAAGTTTAAGGTTTAGAGTATAGGGTTAGGATATGAAGAATTTAGAATATCGTGTTTTTTTAGATGAAATGTAAGATTAAGGTTTAAAATTTAAATTTTTAATATATTTTAGTATAGAGCATATTTAGGGGCAGAAGAATTTGTTCGTTGAAGCTCATTTAAAATTTTAAGGCCATTAGCTTGAAGTGCCCATACAAAATCCAATATGAGGGGTCAAATCGTAGACTAAAGCCAAAATCATGGGTCACACCAAAAAAGCCAAGCCAAGGGGAAAAGTACACATAAAAACAAAAGTTGGGGCCTAAATTATACAAAATAAACTATTCGACCAAATGTTGAGGGCGAATTTTGACATTATAACGACCGGATCTGATAAATACATCTTTTGGGTTAAATGTGGACAATCTTCTTCAATCTTCACATTACAGTTTGTGTTCCATAAAACAAGTGGTGTGTGTGTGTTGTTTTTTGGTTTCACAATCTTGGCCATAAATCCTTTTATTCCGACCATTAACAATCTTAGGCATGAATGTGTTGGTTTGCCTGCATTTCTTAACAACAAATCAGCAGGCACCCCAATTATGACCGCAACTGATTCCGTGTAAAAGGTTCATGCACTTGGAATTCATTCATTTCTTCCTCTCTTTTAATAATTATCATCCAAATAGAAGCACAATAAAATACTATACGTTATATGTCAAGTTATTTTAATTAATAATTTCACTATAAATTTTAGTTTTGTTTATTAAGATTGGACAAAGTACAGATATACTTGTACATTTTTATGATGGCAAATATTAAAAATGAATATTATTACAAATGGAGTAAGTTTGATATATATATATATAATATTAACAATTATTTTATGTAAAACTATCACATATATAACCTACAAGAAGAATATAACATACAATTTGTTAGTCGAATAAAAAATTCCCCAACTTTGAGAAAAATTTAAACCAACAAATTTACAAACCCAGTATAAGTATTAGCATGTTCAATGTGGTATACACCTCAGACTTATTCAGTTGTTTTTGAGAATGGTGCACCATCAACTGTTTATATTCTTCACTGTCATTCTTTATACCCTAATTTTCCAATCAAAACCAGTGGTTAAAGCATCTGGTTTCAGTGTTGAACTTATTCATCCCGATTCACCATTATCTCCATTCTACAACGCTTCTCTTTCCTCCTCGGAGATCCTAATGAAAAACGTCATCCATTCAATGGACCGAGTCAAACACTTGAAGTCTTTGATTGATCAAAAGTGCGTCCAATCTGTCGTGATTCCAATTCAAGGCTGTCATCTGATGAAATTCTTCATCGGAACCCCACCGGTCGAGTACTTGGCCGTTTTAGACACCGGAAGTGACCTTGCTTGGATACAATGTGTTCCATGTACTAAATGCTTTTCTCAACACTTATCTCTTTTTGATCCAAATGCATCTTCGACTTACAAAATGTTGTCCCACGGTTCACAAATTTGTCAAGAAATTGGTGGACAACGGTACTTGGAAACCAATGATTGCCAATATCATATCACCTATGGAGACGGTACAACCAGCATAGGAATCCTAAGCTCTGATACCTTGAGTTTTGATCCCACGTTTGGTCAAAAATCCACATCCCCTAAGTTTATATTTGGTTGTGGACGTAACAATCAACTATTTAACCAAAACCCTGAAATTGCTGGAATTTTTGGTCTGGGAGGAGGGTCCTCTTCCCTAGTTTATCAGATACGAAATCAAATTCATCACAGATTCTCCTATTGTCTTGGTCCGCATACATCAAATGCTACTGGTAAACTGTTCTTAGGACGAAAATCAATTGTCGATCGCCCCGGAGTTGTTTCGACTCCTCTTGTGTCCAAAATCCCTGACACATTCTACTACGTTACTCTTGAAGGTGTTAGCATTGGAGACAAGACCGTGCGGTCGTCTTCAGGAAAGGGGAACATGTTTATTGATTCTGGGGTAACGTTCCCGTTACTAGAACCAGATCTGTATGATGGTTTAGAGGCTATGGTGAAAGACGCCATTGGAGAAGAGCCGGTGAAAGATCCTTCCGGCTCATTTAAGTTGTGTTATGAGGCTGACGCTAACATCAATGTTCCGGAAATTGTGTTTCGTTTCGCCGGTGCCTATGTCCGGTTGAAACCTGTCAACACATTTGAGGTTAATGGCGACTTGGTCTGTATGGTGATATTGTCATCCGGTTATCCACAATCTATATTTGGTAATTATGCACAAGTAAATTTCCTATTGGAGTATGATCTTGAGAAGAGGATCGTCTCATTTTTACCAACAGATTGTACCCGACAGTACTGAATTTGTATCCAGATTAGGTTTCTAGCTTTATTTTATAAATGAATGAAGGTCTTGTCGGCTAACTGGTTACATGAAAACTAGTTCAAATAAAGATGATGTTATGGTTAGTTATTACTGAAATTAAACATCTCTAATCTCATCCTTCAAATATTTCTTGAGACTGTGAACTACTTGTAGTCATGGCTATATATCACAAATTTCATCACAATTATTCGTATGGGCAGAATCAGAAATTTTAAATTACGGTCTCAGAATTTTAAAAGTTAACTTTATCATAAGCCCACCATTTGAAAATCTGTTTGCTCTTAATCCCAAGTATTACAAATTTTGAACCTTTGATTGTCTTTGCTACTTACACCAAAAACAAGTAGGAGCCGAAATGGTTGCCTTGCATAGTCTTGGCTCCTTAACAAGAATAACCTTTTGATAAAAAAATATATTAAGTAAGTAAACATATTTGATTTCACACTGTTTTATGTTACACCGATAATGATATTAATTAAATTAATTTAATTGATCATTTGATTTTTTTTAAAGAAAATCTTAAAATTATTTGTATGATTTGAAGTTAGAAGCTTCGGTTATAAAATAATTGATCTTTTAAGAGATCGTAAAACTAAAATATTAATTTAAAATTCATTGATTGACCGAGTGGTTAATGATACTCTTGTTATTCTATTGATTCGAATTTTGATATTTACTATTTAAAATCTAAAATCTCTCTATTTAATAGAAAAGCTAAATAGTCACTCATTAACTTTTTTTAATCACTCATTAACTTTTAAAAGAGTTGTTCCATGGAAGGTCTTAGAAGGAAAATTAAATAAACAAATAATAAAAGTTCTATTATCTTTTTTTCCTCTAAAAAAAATATTGTGCACGTGTACCAAAAAAGCACTCTAAAAAAATAGGCACTTCTATCGAGATTAGCTTACCAAAATTCAAAAATTTTCCTGAATCTCTTTGTCTCTATCCAAATGAGACGTTTTACGGGGTGAAAAATGTGTGGTGAGCGAACCAAGCTATCAGACAGATTGTTCTGTTTTCCAAGTCTGATTACATCGGCAACCAACCATCAACTGAATGTGGATTCATCTTTCTAAGACCACTGACAGAATTATAATCAGAGATTAGCGACATGAAGATCTCTGTACGAGTACTAACCGACCGCTAAAGTATGTTGAAATCATGTCACAAGACAGATAAAGCGAACCACAAAAAATAAAGAAAAATGTGACGCAAGGACAAAGAAAGCGTATACCACAAAGACAAAGATTCTTATTAAAACATAAAAAAAATAATAGTCCCAGTAGTCGACAATCAATACTAAAATTAACTGTCGACTACCAACTTTTGAATATGAGGACATAAAATGGTTCTTAAGATTAACGGCATTAATTTTTGAATATTCTAGCGATGTAGATTATTAGGTTGGTGTCATTATCAACATATGAGGCTTTTTAGTTTCATTTTTAAAAATTAACTTTAATTTCAGGGGTCATTTTGGTAATTGAGTTGGACCACAAAAGTTTACTAATTATCATTAGGATTTTATTAATGATATAAAAAAATAAAGTTCACATAAACTTAAATCGGACTTCAAAATCCAATAAACGATAATGAAAGGACGATCGGTCCATGCTACAAACTATTTTGTCCCAATGGATTGAAGGCTCAAATCTATTTAAAAAGCTTGTACTAATCGACTGTACAACAGGGACCTCCTAACCACTAACCCAAAACTCGATGTAACTTGTTGCTGAATTTGGGAGCCAATGAAACTGTTCATTTAGCGGGATAAAGAGTTAAATTCCTTAAAGTTAAAAGTTTAAAAATTAGCATTGTGAACGGAGAAAGTAGAGTTATGAAAATTGTCTTATAATGAGTTTATGTAAAATTTAATTCAGATAAATTGACCAAACAATCAGATACCGGTGATTAAACAAAAAATTGTGAGACATTAACAAATCTTTTTTAGCAATACCTACGAGAGGGAGGATGAGAAATTTGCTCATAATGAATATTGAACTGAGAATTTTTAATGACTAGTTCTAGAGACTCTTGACTGCAAGTAGGGATGCCAATTTAATCCAAATTCGATCTGATCCAAAGAAAAAAATCTGATCAAAATTCAATTTGAAAAATTCTGAATCAAAATTTGAAAAAAGGGTACGAGTTCTAATAGGAAACAGATCAGATATGAATATTGTCATTAGGGCTAGGCGTTCAATCGAGTCGAGTAGAGTCAAAAAATCGAGTTATTCAAGTTTGCAAGTCCTATTTTACGATTCAAACTTTATTTGAATTTTTTTCTGATCGAGCGAGTCTATGAAATTCAAGTCGAGTTTTTGAGTTTCTGTACAAATTTAATTGTACATAAATATTTATTCATATATATTTCTATATGCATACAAGTAGCGGTGCATATATCTATTTATATATGCATATACTTAGGGCTGGGCGGTGTACATATTGATTCAAATCTTAACGGTTTTTTATATGCATATATAATATACATATATATCTCTTTCATATTTTCACATGTGATATACATAATATATCATGCAGAATTGACAAACTCGACTCAAATATGAAAACTGATAAATTAATTACTAAAAATTTCGAATTATTCGAATTTCCATTTCATAACTCAAACTTTATTTGAAATTTTTTCGAGTCGAGTCGAGTTTATGAAATTACGAGTCAAGCCAAAACGAGTCGATTTTTTTCGCCTCGAGTCGAATAATTCGATTTTTTTCGAGTCGAATCGAGTTTTGCTCACCCCTAATTATCATGATCTGATCTGAATCTGATCCAAGTCGATGTTCGATCCGAGTCTGATCCATATCTAAGTTCAAATAAAAACATTCAGGACTTTTAATTCTTTAAAACAAAATATATATTATAACTTTTATATTAGAACAATAAGACAATGTATATAAAGTAAAAAAGTTAACTTAAATACATTAAAAGAAACGTAAAAATATATTAGGTGACGTAGAATAGTGGTAAAAACAAAATTAACTTACATATATATCCATATTAAAAGTGATAATAAAAATATAAATGTAGTACAAATGCAAGTTAAATAATAATAATATTTACTATGATTTATATTTATTAACTAAGCTTAATATAGTATAATATATCTACTTTTTTTGAAATAATAACATGTCTACTTATATCATATGCAATTATGTATATATACTAATATGAAAAGAGAAATAAATGTAAGATAAAATCATAAACAAACAAACAAGAAAATAAACACAATAGAGAAATAAATAAACGTAAATATCAATAAATTATTGAAAATTAAGGAAATTAATGAATAAAATAGTAAATTATGTGAAATTACAAAACAAAGTTACGATATATTATGCTAAAGTTATGAATTAAAATAGGAAGCAAATAAAAAACATAAATAATAAGCACGAAAATTTAAATGTAATCAACAAACAATTGATGAAAATAAATAAATACAGAATTAAATTACAAAAATTAAATACATAAAATTATGGACTGATTTGCATTAAAATAAAAATATTAGAGGGTTGAAACATAATATACCCTATAAAGACTAAAATTCCTAGATTTACCCTCACATTGGATCAATATTAGGAATGACGATTTAATTCCAATCTGATTTAAAAAAAAATTGATTCGAAAAAATTTCGAATTCAAATAAAAAAACTGTCAAAGTCCGATTCTAATCGCATTTAAACTTAGACTCTATGCAGTCGAATCCATTGTCAGCATTAACAAATTGAACCTGACAATTGGAGCTCTTAGCTCAGTCCAATTGACCTTCATTAATAACCAAACATAGAGAACCATTTGGGAGTTCACCGGTAAATACATTCTTTTTAAATAGTTTTTAAGAGAGAAGGAGAAAATTTACTTCTAATGAACCTAAAACTAATAACATAAGAAAGAGAAAGGTAGAACTTTTAACAATTTGTTCTAAAAATTATTAGCGTAAATACATTTAATATTGAATGTTGTTAAACTTATCCCCATAGATATATTTGGCCCAACGGTTGAAGTGTCAACAATCTTGCTTTTCTCAGTTCGATTCACTAAGTCATTATTATTACTTTCGAAATAAGACTAAATCAATAGAATATGGGAGTGATAGAGAGTAAATGTATAATTATATAATTTTTTAACTACCACGTTATTATTTTCGTTAGTAATTAATAAAAATGATATAATTAACATTATTAAATAGTTAAGTTACGTGATTGACAAAATTTTGGGTCTGTAAACAAGCCCAGATAAGGGTATCGAACAAACACATATGAGGGTATGTTCATGTTCGTTTGTTTAATTTTAATGAATAAACGAATGGACACGAACAACTAAACGAACATAATTTCTTGTTCGTGTTCGTTCATTAAGGAATGTAGCTTGTTCGTGTTCGTTCAATAAAATGATAACGAACGTAAACGAACACAAATAAACATATGTGAATAAATTTAAACGAACATAAGCGAACGAACATATGTGAATAAATTTAATTTTTTTAAATATAATACATTTGTTATAAAAAATAATAAATATAAATGAACATATGTGAACAAATTTAAACGAACATAAACAAACGGATTACTGAACATTCACTAACGTAAATGAACGAACGAGCCCGTTGTTCGTGTTAATTAAACGAACAAGAAATCTTATTCATATTCGTTCGTTTTATAATTAAACAAACATAAACAAACTTCTCGCCGAACAATTTATGAACGGTTCGCTAGACGTTCCGTTCGTTTACATCCCTAACAAAATTAATAGATTGGTGGTTAAACTAAATCCCTTCCACTATAATTAAGTGGTCATTCATAATTTAATATGTTTTTATACAAGCAGGAGTTAAGGAAATTAGGCTTGTAATTTTTAATTTTGTTTTATTAAATGAGTCGATTGAATTTGCACTTGATCAACTAATCATATGTTTAAGGAATTAAAACAATAACTAATCATATTTAAGGGATTAAAATAAAGGCTTAACAGTTAAATAAGTGCTTAAATTATTCTTTTTTTTTCCAGATAGATGTCCAAACTATATTTTTGGCCAAATAGGTGTCTAACGTTTTATTCCGTCACCCATTTAAGGTTTGGTCGTGACAGACGCTAATTTTTTCCCGTTATCCAACCAAAATCGAACACGTGGCAATATTAAATATTTTCTAAATTTTATTTTTTAAAAAATAAATTGAAAATTTTAAAATATCCTGAAATTTTCAAATAATCCAAAAATAGTCCCCAAATTCGGCCACTCTTACCGGCATTGGCCGCGTTTTTGGTGACGGAATGAAGCGTCTTCCCCTCGCCCAATGACCTACACACTGTTTATTATCTGTTATGTCGCCGTTCGCCGCGAATCATTCGAATGAACTATTAAACAATTTTAAAATTTTGCATAGCGTCGATTGATTTTTCAACGACATGCTGGTGGGGTAAATGGTCGTAATAGTTCGACGACGAATGTGATGAGCGGCTGCGAGACAATCGGCGGCAAAATCAAGTGAAATCGAGATTTGAGTTTTGGGGTGCTAGAGATTTTAAAACTTGAGGCTATTTTGTGAAATTTAAGATTATTTTGTTCTATTAATTTTAAATATAATTTTAAAAATTTAAGAAAATGACATGTGTTAGATAATGAAAGTTAACGATAAAAATTAACAGATATTAACGGCTGAACATCTATTTGAGTAACGTTGAAAATATTAGATATCTATTTGACTCAAAATAAAATTTAACACCTACCTAAAAAAATTATAGTTTAAATATTTATTTCACGGTTAAACCTACAATAAAAGTGGTAGAATTTTGAAGTCTTTAATAAAATAAAATAAATGCAAAGCTGAAGTGTACTTCTATCAGATGCTCAATAATCCATGTGATGCGAAAGGTCAGTGAGTTGGGGTGAATAACACCAAACTTCACTGAAAGCATCGAAATGCGAGTGGAAAAGGACCCAAACCACAGTCAAAAGAAGAGGCTCGAATCCCAAATAAATCAGGGCGTGTATTTTCTGATATTGGATTTGGATATGATCTCATCTGGAAACTTAGATATTTGAAATAGCTTTAAGTGGTAAATAAGTGTTTAAGTTATATTTTTTTATATAAGTATTTAAAGTATTTTTAGGGTTAAATAAGTATTTAAATTTTTAACGTTGTTTAAATAGGCGTTCGTTGTGATTGTTCGTTAAAAAAATCTCGTTAGCCAATAAAGACATGACAGGTGAAAGTATTAAATGTTATTTTTAAAAAATAAAATAAAATTTAAAATACTCTAAAATTTTCAAATAATCTCAAAATAGTCCCCAAATCCCTAAACCACCAAATTCGGCCACTTTCACCGGCGTTGATCGCGTTTTCGGTGACGGACTAAATCGCCCTCCTCTCGTCGAACGATTCACACACCGTTCATCGTCTGTTATGCTGCAGTTCGTCGCGAATTATTAGAATGAACAATTCAACGGTTTCAGCATTTCGCACGACGTCGGTGGATTTTCAGCGACAAAGTGGTAGAGTAAATGGACATGATGGTCCGGCAACGGATGTGGTGGGGTAAATGGACATGATGGTTCGGCGACGGATGTGGTGGGCAACAGCGTGACAACCGACGGCGCAACCAGGTCAAATCGGGATTCAAGTTTTGGGTGTTAGGGATTTCAAAATTTTGAGATACTTTGTGAAATAAAGAAAACATTTTGTTTTATTACTTTTATTAATTTTTAAATATAATTTTGAAAATTTAAAAAGCTGACATGTGTTAGTTAACGGTGAAAATTAAGGGACGTTGACGGCGGACACCTATTTGAGTAATGTTGAAAACGTTAGATACATGTTTGGCCCGAAAAATACTTTGAGCAATTATCTGGAAAAAGGGTATAGTTTGGGCGCTTATTTGCCACTTAAGCCATTTGAATTTTCATATTGGTAAAAATGTAATTCGTATTCGATCTAGAAAAAAATTGAATATTCAGTTATTCGAATATCAAATATTCAGATCAGATATTTAGATATCTGAATATTAGAATATATAATTTGATTTAACTATTTTTTATATTTGGCGGTCGTTTTTATAGAAATTTTAGAGTTTTTTAATAGTCTAAAAGTGTTTACAAAGTAGTATATGTTCATAGCTATTCTTAACTCATTAATAAAGCACACACCTTGCAGGCATTGCGATTGAGCTCGGGTCTCTCGGATGAACAACATCCGTTTTTTTTCACTTGGACAACTTGTTGGCTTCACAAATTTTAAATTTTCAAATATAACAAATAATAAATTATCAAATATAACAATATTCATATCTATAGAAATTTTATATTTTCGTATTTTTATATAACTAACATCAAATTATAATATATAACAAAATTCGTATCTATAAAATTTAAATTTACGGATAATCTTAAACTAAAATATAATTATATGTACCCGATCTAAAAAATAAAAAAATGGATCACATATCTGATCAAATATAAAAAATGAATCTGCCGAATGGAATATTTTTAAGCACCCCTGCAATAAACCACTTAGGGCTACACACAATGACCTATCAGAACAATTTAATGGGCTTTTTCTTATTTTTTATTCTTAATAAATTTATAATACTTATATATATATATATTTGATATTTGAGTTATACAATTTATTCAAAGTTGATATCTATTTTTTTACTCTCGAATTAGTTCGAGAAAGTTAATACCTAAAATATTTTTCTTCCAAATTGATATCTAAACTTTAATTTTATATATTATTTTAGTACTTTGTTAACGATGTTTATTTTAAATGATGTGGAAATATAAGATTGTGTTTTACCGATTTCTCCAAGTGTCATTTGCCCTTAAAATAATATTATGTTTCTATGTCGATAAAGTTAACATCATTAATAAAATTATATAAAAAATTGATGAAATTAAAGTTCGTATACTAATTTTGGAGTAAAAAATTTTCAAGTATCAATTTGGGAGAAAATAACTAATTTATGTATTTATTTAAGAGCGAAAAAATTTTAAATACCAATTGAAAGTAGGTGCATACTGCATAATTTATGTACCAAATGTATATATTTAATTTAATTTATAATTATATAATGTATATTTATATAAATTTTTATACTTTTTAAATAATAATATTTTATATTTTTAAAACAATATATTTGTATGGCGTGAAAACTATAATTAGCCGCACATCAGTTTAGTTGTTGTGACATTGATTACGAAACTGTGTGAACATTATATATATATATATATATTTGGGATAGGATCCGAATACACATGATAAAAATTTTAAACTTTATACATTTTTTAGATCGTGAGATGGATGACTGAGATTAACAATAGAATATGAGAATATTATCACTTGAAAAAAATAAGGAGTTTTTCAGTCATCTATTGCCCCCATCCAACGATTAAAAAATGTAAAACTTTTTAAAACTTTTACACCGTGTAAGTGGATTCTAACCCTATATGCGGAGAAATTATTAGATGAACCATGTTCACCACGCCATCCGTGGTCCAACCAATCAGGTTCGTTCTTCTCAAAATAACTACCTAATAACTACTCACTCTCTAATTAAATGTAAGAAAGAGGTGATGATTCACCTTGGGAAAAAAATAAGATGAACAGACCTAATTGGTTGAGACCACAAATGACGTAATGAACAAGGTTTATCTAATAATTTTTTCTATATGTGTGTTAAAATCAGGCGGAAACAGAAATTTATTTATTGTATCAAAATTTTAGATATTAATTTATATTTTTTGTTAAAAATGAACAAAATATATCATGGATGTCAATTTTATTAAAAGATCTCAATTAACAAAATACGAGCATGTCAAAATAAATAACAAAACAGTTAAAGTATTAAATCTTAAGTGGGGATAACAACAAAACAAATCATGACGTTTTTCGTCTAACCTAAACCTGACTCGAAATGTTTTTTTAGTAAGATTATTCATATTTAAGAAGGAAAGTAGAGTTCAAAATAAAAGGTCTACGAGATTAACCTAGTAAACAAAACCCCAATTAAAAGTTTTAATTACAAAAAGTAAGATAATTAAAATTTGCGATGTTGTTATAGCAGAGAAATCAGTTCGCGGAGAGCACTAAACTATTAAATAAAATTAAAATTAGGATTAAATTAATAGAATATATAAATAATATGGATTAAATATGCAATTATACAAATTTTCTTGAACTGTCATGTTATTTCTTCGTTAAGTTTTAACGGCATATGACTTAATTGATACCATTTGAATAGTTGAGTAATTAGATTAACAAAATTAAAATACCGGTGTTCAAATTAGAATCTTCCTCATAGTTTAGTGGTCATTCATGTAGTTTACCCATAAATAATATATATACTCAACTTTTACACCAAATGTGCAATAGAGAGGCCCTCCTTCCCATACATTCACGCCAATGGGTCCATCAATTTTGAATCAACATCTCTTGACAATTACATTCACCCATTTTAATTGAATTCAATTTATGATCAATACCACCACCACCATCTAATGTTCTTTTACTATTTTCATGCCAAACAATCCTCTTCTTTGTATAACTTACATTTTATATCTTCCCCTTTTATTTATTTATTATTGTATTTTCAAGCGAGCAAGGACGAACACATAATTTTATGTTAAAGACGAAACTATAAAATTTTAGAGGGCAAAATAGATTTTCAATACAAAATTTCTATATCATATATGAATTTTAAATTTTTTGGGGGCGACTATCCACTCCAGCCTCCATCTAAGTCCATCCCGCGAGCGAGTCTCATATTTAATTTTATTCATGTACTTGGTATATAGATAGTTAGGTTTAGTTCCCAATAATTACACTATTACTTTGCTTAAGTAAGTACTTTAAACAAAATACCCAATTAACATTCAATTCATTTCTCAATGTATACGTATTTTTATATAAAATAATGTAAACGTATTTTATGTTTAATGGGTCGATTTTATTTTTCCAAAATTTGTACTACACATTTGATGAAAACAATATTTCAGACCAATTATATAAGCCATAACGCATAGAACTAAATTTAAAGGCAACGGTACACACAGCTTTATCAATCGAGGCATTCCTGTTCCTACTTCCTAACAATGGAATTTACGGTTAAGGACATATAGGATCGTTAGATCCTATTATGACCAAAGCACCATCCAAAATTTTAAATTGCCCGAAGTAGCACCCTTACAGTAAACTCGCCACACCATCAAGGCGTGTTCTTAAAATATATTTTTTTATTCAAACTCGCCGTAACACTAAGACAAATTCCAATTTTTTTTCTTAAATTATAATGATGTTTAAATCTTAATTAGGCGATTAACTTAATACTAAACCAAACTCGATGTAGAAGTATGGCAAGTTTTGAATGGGTTAACGGTTGTCCAACGTCTCAATCAAGCGTCGTAACTGAGAAATCTAAAACTGACAGTTGGTTAACGGATAGAAAATAGAACTCGCCGTAGAGCCATGGTGAGTTTCCTTTTCTACCTGTTACCAACGGTCAATTTTTTCAAGTTAGGTTTTATAATGTTGAGCATTTAAATATTATTTAACATGTTTAGTTCGAGCAAAGCAAGTGATATTGTTGTTAAGCCGTGTGAATTTTGTAGAGCCCCGAAATCAAGCACACAAAATTTTTTTCAGAAGATTCAAGGTAAACGTTTTTTTATTGTGGTGTTTTTGAGTTTATTTGATAAAAATATTTGTTGTTCGATTGTGTTGTTACGGTTTAACATTTTTTAGCGAAGAATTTTTAAAACAAAAATGACGTTATTAAGACGAGAAGGGGATCACATCACGAATAACATGGACTTATTGGTAATAATTGATTAATTGTTTTTTTAATTTTAATTTGTAGTTTCTAAAAGGTATGTTAGTAATTTAGTTTAAATCTTGTGTTTCTAGAGGGAAGAGAATAAATTTCGGCCCTGAATTCTATGGAACGAGCCGCCATGCACAAAAATTTGTAGATTTCTAGAGACAGCCGAATTTAATTACGCGGTAAAGATTCGTGATTTTGACATCGTGTCGTAGGTGATTAATGCGTTGGTGGAGCGTTGGAGACTAGAGCCGGAGATGCACACCTTTCACATGTCGTGCAGGGAGTGCACAATCACCCTCCAAGATGTTGCTATGCATCTCGGCGCCCCAATTTCGAGATTTCCAGTCATTGCATGCAATAACTATATTCCAACATTTGGGGAAGGGACCAAAGGGGCGGGACATAGATGGCAAACGGGTGAGGATGACGTCGCTCAAGATTAAGTTTCTGGTGAATCGAAATTACACAGCGCCAGAAGTTGCAAATGCTATTCGGGCGTAGATATTGCGCCTTATTTGTGGGATGCTAATGTTGGATTAAAATTCGCAATTGTCGGTACATATGTAAAATGTATGATGCTATTATAAAGTATGACACAAAATTAAGTGACCAATTATGTTAGGCGTGTCATAGGTATTAAAGTGTCATGGAAATAAAAGTGTAGATACCATAAGATATATTTATAATTCAATGAGGGACAGAGTTATAAATATTTAATAGTTGATTTAATAACCAACTATATAAGGAGGTAGTGGTCCTCAAGAAATAGGTTAACTTGTATTATTCTTGTTCCCATCAGATAGTTTTTACTGCAAGGGCTAACCTATCTTCTTGGAAGATCACAACCACCTTTTAGGCGATCTTCATCAAAAGATTCAAGGTTTTTATCTATCGATTAATTCAGGTACGCTTCCGCATTCAGTTTATCGTTCTTGATGATTTGACATGATAAATTCTGGTTTAGATTTTATATTTATTATGGTCTGGTTCTAATAAGTGGCATCAAAGACTCGTCATGTTGAATCATTGAGAACCAATATTTTTTTTCTCGGGTTTATTCGTTCTTAATTTTATGGTACTGATATTATGATTTGGTATTTGGATTAAGATTAATGATTTGGTATTTGGTTTTAGATTTACGGTTTGTTTTCCCCTATTAATTTTAGCATGCACTTTGTGTTTAATATTTTATGTTTAGTTCTCTATGTAAGTTTTATTAACGGGGTTGAATCTTGTTGCGGCTACATTTTTTATGTTTATTTTAGGGTTTTATGTATTAAGAATGTAGTCGATTAAAAGTTTGGATGTGTTTCTGGCTGTTTCGAAAACATAGTTTTCAATTATTTCTTATGGCTTCGTGCATAATTAGAAATTTTCTTTTAATAAAGAAATCATTAGTTTTCGAAAACATTAGTATGCCATATTCGTTTAACTACTGGATATATTTTAATTTCCCATAATTTATGGTATTGATTAATGTACATACCGAAGCTTGTTTAGTAGTTAAGGTTAAATTGGGATGAAACTCTCCAGATTCACATCATTGCTAACATAATTTCCCGTATTACAACTTTAGTGCAATCCTTATCAAAAATTTGATAGAACTGCTTTGCAAGATTAATATGCAAGTTAAAGTATGCAATTATTTGAGTTTCAATCATTTTTATTATTATTTGATTTTGATCACATTTCATAATTAATATGAATTATGGAGAATATATTTGACATTGATATATATTCGATTCGGTTTGATCAAAATCTTTAATTCTGATCATTAAGTTATGGATATTTTAAGGTTTTATGCGATCATTATATGAATTACTCTTTTGTATGATACTTCTGATTTTGACTTTTAGTTAAAGATCGATTGTTTTGCATTCAACTTTTATTTTAGTAAATGCATGTCTAAGGATTTGTTTTAAGAAACAGTCAAAGATTTAGGTTTTTCGATTTCTGATAGCCAATTCAGACAACCTTATTTTGGGTTATTTCGGAAACTTAAGTGTTATCAGAAATTTCAGTTTTGACTGTTACAAAATTTTAAATTTGAATATCAGTATATTTATATTATATATTTTGAGATAAATTAATTGAAGCATTAAATCACCAAAGAGACCTCTATTGTGAAAAGTATTTTATTTTAAAATATAGAAGGTTTTGTGCATGTAAGTCGGATTATGTTAGTATTAATCGGCCCAAAAGAAGGTTAATTATTAACATTATTACATGTGCAACTGTAGTAATAAACATGTGATAATTATTCAGTTTTATATGTGAGCAATAAATCGGCCCAAAGGAAGATTTCTGTTTGACATGTTCTTATTATCAATGTTTGATTATTGTACCAAGATATCACTTACAAGTTAATATTTTGTCCAAAGATAAAATATTAATGGAGTGTTCGGTATCTGGATATGAGGTTTACTTTTATTCAAATTTATTATTATTTTGGTCAACTTTTAATTTAATTGAAAGATAAAATTAAGGAAATTTAGTAACAAATAAATTCATATTTTGGCTTCGGATGTCTAATATTTTAATGGATTAGTTGAAACATAATGTCACCAAAGTGACCGATTTTGTGTAGATTAATTTATTTAAAATATTAAGATGATTATGGGTTTTTTAATTAATGCATTTATTAATTGGCCCAAAGGAAAGTTAATATTTGGCAGAATTACAACGACAACTGTGACGATAAATGTGTGATAATTATAAGGTATTTATGTGAGTAATACGTTAGTCCAAAGATTAATCTATTGTTTGACATAGTTTATTGTCAATGTTTGATTGCTACAACAAGAGTACCGCTTACAGTTAATATTACTGTCCAAAGACTTGATATTAATGTTGTGCTTGGTATCTTGATGGGAACTAGCCATTATTTTGAATTTATTTGTTTACTTATGAATATTTATGTGAGCTTGTTTTTATTTTATTTACTTATTTTTGTTCTATATTTAGGTAATTTATCTTTTGCTGTCACAATAACTGTTAAATACATTCTACACTCATGTTTAGTGAAACTAATTTCAAGGAATAGAAAAGACACTTACATATAGTATTTGTTTGTATGAACATAGACTTTACACTAAGGGAAGAATAACTTGCACCTCTCACCGTGGTAATCACCCATAAAAGGGATTTTGAGAGGTGAGATTGTTCAAATTGCATGAGTCTAATGATCATAAAGAACAACATTCTATAAGTCTTTAGGAGCACAAATCTAAAGAGATTACTCATACTAAGGTTTTCTTTAACGAAATTAAGAAATGTTTTACCCAAAACATTAAGGTTAAGATGACATCACTTATGCCTTCTTTGATGTCTATGAAGTATAAGGGTCAAGGAAATGTGAGAGAGTACATTGTGAAAAATTTTAATATTGCTTCAAAATTTAAGGCACATAAGATCAAACTTTCTAACAATTGTTTGTTCTTATGATTTTGGTACCGCTTCCTGTACAGTTTAACTAATTCAAGTTACAATTGTGAAAGAGAGAAATATGCTCTATTTGAGCTCATTTCTCATTGTGTTGAATAGGAAGAAAAGTTGAAGCGTTATAAGTGTAAAAGTACTCATTTGGTTAGTGTTCATTTAGTTAGTGTCTCTAAGAATAAGGGCAATAAAAGAAAATATTAGAATAAAGTTGCTAAGGGTCATACTCAAAAGAAACAACAATAAGTTACAAATGGTTGATTTTTTTTGTAACAAGTTAGGACACATGTGAAGTAATTAAACTTTAAAAGTAAGCAACTACTCTGATTATTTTGAGTGATCATGGGCAGTAAATTTTATGATCTCATTAGGATTATTTTAAGGAGAGATTTATAATATTTTTAGGATGTTGAGTTTGGAGGGAGAAATAAGGTTAGATACATTGCCATTAGGAGGGATTGAATTCTAATTTAATTCCTACTATCACTTTTGACGGTGTTTAGATTTTCACACCTACCATTAATCAAGTAATCAAAAAGTGGATCAATTACCTCAACAAAACAATGTTGAACAACTCTCATTCAAGATAATGTAATTGTTTCAGAAGAACAAACTCAACAACCTTAAAAAACAAGTGTCATTAAAGAGGTCCACGAAAGGAAGATGAAATACTATTCCAGATTATTATATTGTATTTCTTCCAAAAAAAAAAGGTAACAATGGAACATAGAAAATGACCTAGTCATTTTTCATCAAATCATAAAAAGTTCTAACTCTCAAAATTGGATTGATGTTATTCAAGAAGAGTATAATTTTATGCAAGACAATAAAGTTTAAGAACTTGTCTCATTACCTTAAGGTGCAAACCAATTAGTTGTAAATGGATATTTAAAACCAATAGGGATGGAAATGGTAATGTGAATAAGTATAAGACATGTCTTGTATCTAAAGGATATACTCTAAAAGAAGACATTGATTTTGTAGAGACTTTCTCTCAAGTTTCATTGAAAGATTTTTTCAAGATAATTATTACACTTGTTGCTCGTTTTAGTCTTAAGTTACATTAGATAGATGTTAAGCTTGTTTTTCAATAGCGGCATTGAAGAAACTATTTATATGGTACAATCATAGAGTTGTGTCTTATGATACAATATCAATGATATGTAAATTAAAGAAATTCATCTACGAGCTTAAGTAGGGCTCTCATTATTGAAATTATTTTCAGACACAACATAACTTACAATATTGTATTTAAGCAAACTGTATTCACATCCCTTACTCTTTAACAGTAAGGTCCCAACAGGGAGAGAAGGAAAGTCCTGTAGTGGCCCGATGTTTCGGAGTGAACTGAATCGTTCAAGGTCTTTTTATATTTCCTCAGGTACTCGGCTTTTATATATTGCATATCCATCTCGGTTCATGTCACAATTATCCTAATAAGCGTGGTGTCGTCAGTTCCCAGACCTTTCATGGCCTTACACAGTACCTACATGGTATTGGAGTCCCGAACATGTAATCATAGCATCAAGCACGTAAATACGAGCATTACAATTCCCGGAAGAAATATTCCTGCATTGTTTTAAAACCATATTAAAGGATGTAATCGACAAAACCAAAGGTGATCCCGGTGTTGGACAAGAAATGGAATCAATGACATGTCAATATCTGACAATAAAAAATAAAAGAATGGGAAAGAGACTACACGAGAGAAATGGATACTCGAGGGGTTTATATCTTAGAAGGATATTTTGTTTGAAATTTTTGTTAAACACCTACGTTCATCGCATCCATGGGCACGGCCGCATGTATCCCAATTCTCCAATCTCAAAACATTGAGGCTTACAACGTTCTAAACATCAACAGGACTATTCGACAAACAGAGATGCAATGTCAATCCTTTTAAACTGAGCTACTGCCTGTTAATATTATTTGCTAATCATTACGACCAGTAAAAGTCGAATGTAACGTAGGAAACAAAAACTATATATACCTTAGCAAAGTACTGGGATTCTCCGAGCATTTTAAAATGGTCAAGAGACCATACTCGAACTTCTCAGATGTTTCATGCTTCACTGCCTGGAAAATTTCAATTTTGTTAATCGTCAAACAAGAATTTAAATAAAAGAGATTATAAGACAAAGAAAATTAACCTTTTTCAAGGAGCTTCCATACATGTCATGATAAGCAGCGCCGATAGCTGCTAGCTGTGCCCTACTTCTTTTGCTAAATATGCGGATAAAAGTTTTCTCGTCAGTTCCCCATCTCTTCTCTCCTGCTTTATAGAGGTCCTTCGGACCCTTCAAAGCCATCTCTCTGTCAACTTCACAGCCTTCGCGGGAGGTGCTTACATATGCAAGCAAGAGCAGTACAGAGTATGTTGAATCACAACATTAGTGGCTTTAACTTTTCTGCCTAAGCGATGGTCGATGGGATAAAAATGCTTTTAATTACCCAAATAGAGGGAAAGATAGACAGAAGTTGCCCGTGACGAGTTTTTCATCCGACTTTTTTGTAAGCCATCAACAACAATCGAGACACTCTTAATCAAGACCTAGGGCTATTTGAGGATATTTAAGCAAATGTTGCTAGTCTTTATGACAACATATCCCCGCAAGTGAGATTGGCTATCAAGCCTTAACATACTAAAGAAGTTAACAAGAACTAAATATATTCCCAGTCCGTGTGGTCAACTACATCAACTGTATTCACCATTATGCCCCTTCCAGCCATAAAAGTGAGGTCCATTCTGATAGTTTCCATCCATATTGTTTCTCCTCGTTAAGAGTTATCAAGTCGATAAGCCATATACAACATAAAGGGAAGGTATTGAGCAAAGATTAAAAAATGAGACCAAAAAGTGGTATTTTGGAAACTTTTAGACCCTCTCCGTGAATAGCAGTACTAAAGTACTAGAAGGAAGAACACTATATCAAGAAGCAAATGCTTGTGGAAAAGAGAATGAACACATAATCTGCTAATCAAGTGATTAGAAAGTTCTTTTTCGAGGGAGAAAAATCGAAGAGTAGAGTAATTTAAATTACCCAAATAAGGCACTTAGGATGGTCAGCATACCAAAATCATTATCTGGAAAATGTATCTTTTTATGATCACCGGAGGTATGTCTTTCAATATCTTGCTCAAGAAAAACCCCAAACTTCGCCTGGTAATTTTGTTTAATTATTTGAATCTGGGTGGGGTGCGAGAACATATAACTTCCGTTGCAGCATCAAGATTTGTTACATCTGGCATAAGTGCCTGCCTTATGACTATTGCATCACGTCCTACCAGATCATGCATCCATAGCAAGACAGCCGTCTGAAAAAATTAAAGACGAGTAACAAGGTGAAAATCAGTACATTCACATACACTGCACACAAATACATTGATACACACATTTTCCTACAATTCACATAGGCAATATACGGGTTTTCATTATTTTTGTGATGAATGATTCAGAAATTTATTAAACCATATAAATAGAGATAAAAACTTAAACTACAAAGACTGGCACCACTAGTTTTCCATGAAGCTCCAAAACCAATCGTTTGAGAAGGTCTTCAGAATACATTGTTCTATACTCATGTTGAATTAACGAACGCTGAGTCGCATCTCGATGAGCAAGAATATTGATCACTGCTGCAGTATCGCATCCCAGCCCTAGAAGGAAGAGAAAACAGGAAAAAAATTATGAAAAAAAATAAATATTTTTCTCACCTTTACTTCATAAAGTCGGTTGTTTTCTCTGCACATATTAATGTAAAGTCTTGATCCTAAAGTCAAAACTTATAGCATTACAACAAAATTTCCCCACAAGAAGATACACAGAAAAATTAAAAGCCATTACTCTTAAATATTTAAAAGGGGCATCACAAAGAATTTCAAATTTAGAAATAAATTCTTATACTTTCTTCAAATTCACTAAGATAGGAGGACAAATCCTTGATTCTAAAAACAATCAGGAATATCCTATTCTTTTATATGTTTTATCAAACAATTCATGAAAAATTTGAAATCTAAATCTAAAAGCAAGCTAGCTAACGCATCTTAACATTATTTCTCCACAAATTCACAAGATAGTCCATAGAAATTTAAGCAATCAAAAGGAAACTCCATAAGACTCTGTTATCTTTCGAATTGCAAAATGTAGTAGAAAAATCTTCATAATCATGAATTAAAACAGAAAAACAAACGAGATAATGAAGAAATAGAGAAAACCCAGAAAGAAAAGCAAAGGAAAAAGAGAGGGTGCCCTTAAAAGCACGGTAAAGCTGAATAGCATCGTCTCTAGGGGAGGTAGGAACCGGCGGGAGGGTTAAAGTCGGCTTTTTGATTTGCTCGTCGCTCAAATTCAAAAACCAACAGAGATTTTGGGGGTTTGAAATCAAAGTTTGAATCTAAATGTTCCAACTGCTCAGTTAAGAAATAATCGTCAGCCAGCGACACGCCACGCCACGAGTACTCCATTGTTTCTTTACACACGTGTTCTTTAATTAATCACGTTACGTATATTTATGGCTTAAACTAAAAATCAACCCCTAAATTATTTTTTTGAGTAAAATATTTAAATTATCACTTAATTTTGTTCTATAATCTATTTTGGTCATTAAACTTTTAAAACACTTAATTAACTCGTTAAATTTTATTTTTTGACCTATTTTAATCATTTTAAATTATTTTATTAATATTTTGGTATGACATGTAATATTTTATTATTATTAAATATAAAAATAATTTAAACTAAAAATAAATTATTGGTAAATTACAAAAATCATCACTGAACTTTACTCCCCGACCTATTTTGGTTACTGAACTTTCAAAACGATCAATTTACTCAATAAACTTTATACGTTGAACTATTTTAGTCACATCGCCGTTAAATAATTAACGGTGTTATGACATAGCACATGGAACCAAAATGACGTCGTTTTGAAAAAAAAAACTTAATTTGCATCAAAACGACATCGTTTTATATCCCTATAAAAACCATTTATTTCTCCCAAATAAAATCTTAGCCGTCGTTTTAATATCTTTCGCCGCTCGCCGTCACCAAAGATTTGATGAAATGAAAGATTACATATTCCACCAACAGCAACAACAACAAGTTCTGGATAAAAACATGTTTAATTTGACATCTGCATCCGATGAAGCAAGTGTTTCTTCGAGGAACAGTGTCGGTGGCGCTACCAACCAACCACCTCAATCTCAGCTGGTCAAAAGAAAAAAAAAACAATTAGGTAATCCATGTTTTTGTCTAAACTTCAAAAACCATTATCTTAAAAAAAATATTGTTCATTACTTTTTAGTTTTTACTACATCTTTTTTGTTTTGGTTTGGTTTGGTTGTTTTCTTGACCAAACCCAGATGCATAAGTGATAGCTTTTTCACCCAAAACACTCATGACAACCAACAAATTCGTTTGTGACATCTGCAACAAAGGGTTCCAAAGAGACCAGAACCTCCAGCTTCACCAGAGAGGCCATAACTTGCCATGGAAGTTGTTTCCGGTTTCAACTTATCTTCTTCACATTAAGAGCTTGGATTGACCCATCCATGTGAAGATGAATATGCAGTAAGCTGTTTAAGGAGACGGTGAAGTTTTGGGATGAGAGGGTGATGTCGGCGGGGTTTGGGTAGAATTTAGGAATTTTATTTGTTTCTTTTAAATCCTACATGTCAACTAAATATTAATAAAAAATCTATGTCATAACCAAATTTTAATAAAATAAATCACATCATCGTGATGTTAATGAGAAAACGGAGAAGTGCCCAAAATAGGTTAGAGAACAAAGTTCAGTGATGATTTTTGTAATTTACCTAAATAATTATTTTTATTTATATTATTTTTATATTTAATAATAATAAAATATGTCACGTCATACCAAAATATTTATAAAATAATTTAGAGTGATCAAAATAGGTCAGAAAGGAAAGTTCAATGAGTAAATTGAGCGTTTTGAAAGTTCAGTGACCAAAATAGGTCAAAGAGAAAAGTTGAGTAATGATATAGGTATTTAACCCTTTTTTTGTTTGCCTTGAGCTTTTAAATTATTTTTGGTTAAAATTAATCTTCAAATTATTATTTTTGGTCACTTTAAGTCCGGTAGTTATTTAAGTCAAAAGAATTATTTCGCTCAATAAGATATTGGCACATTACAAAGATTTTTTTTACTAATAGATAGTTTAAGGACTAAAAAGAAAAAATGACATAGTTTAAGTACTTAATTTAATCAAAAATATTTTAAGGACTTAAAGTGACTAGAAATAATAGTTTAAGGATTTATTTTAACTAAAAAATAATTTAAAAACTAAAAGCAAACAAAATATATAATTTAAGGGCTGATTTTTCACTTAAACCTTTTTAAAACTATCCAAAATCTATTAAGTATTTTACAAACGGTGATTAATCTGTTTTAAAATATTTATTCTGATTTTTAAATGTTATATAATTAATTTTGTTACAAAACAGTTATAGAACTATTAACTGATGTTAAAAACTGATATGAAAGTTAAAAAACATTATAGTAATACATTTAATTTTTATTTTTGTATTTATGTATTTAATCCATTTAATCTTGTTGTTGAAAAAAATCAATAAATTTTTTAAAATAATTCTCTAATTATTTCTTTAAAAATGTTTTCTTATACGAGGATTTAGTGTCACCGTATTTTTTCTTTTTCTTTTCTTTTGATTTACATCTAGTAAATATTATTTTTGTTTTGATTTTTTTTATATGTTGAAGTATTTTGTTTTCGTTTGTTTTTTTAGACACTTTTTTATTTGTTTTTAGCACATTTTCGTCTATTGTAATGATAGTTTAATGTTTTCCTGTTGCATTTATCACAATGCAAATCTTTGATCAAGAAAAGTCGAAGGTCTCTTATGATTAGATCTTTTTGTGACAGTTCATCGATACATTTAGAACCGTTCACAAAATAATCTATAAGACTAATTTACTCGATTTTCACTCCTACATAAATATAACATCTAATTTGAATAGAAACATAAAAACTATTGATAATTGTTAATTTTTTTATAAAAGAAAAGATTGTATTCAAAAGAGGATTTTTTTGTTTTATTTTTTTACAATGTGTTATCTTTATTTGTACATTATCTTTATTAAAGAAAACTTAACTTCTGATTTTGTAAAAAAAAATTCAATAAGTTTAATGTATCCATCTCTCCTCTAACACTACTCCACCATAAATTTTATAGGAATAAATATTCTTTATTATTTTTGGTATCTTTTTGCCCTACACTAAAAATTTAAGTTTAGAATTAGAGTTTAGAGAAGTAGGCATATGATATATTTTTAGGGTTTATGGTTTAAGATTTAAAATTTACGGTTAAGGCTTAGAATTTAATTTTTTAGTGTTAGAGTATCGAAATGGAACATAATTTTTTTTTCCATTTGTAGACTCGCACTAGGGATGTCAGTGTGGCGAGTTTTGTGGAGATTCGCCCCACTCTGCATTCAATTGGGAGGAGATAATTACAAATTTCAAGGGTTGTGGGGCTGAGGTTGTATTGAGATATTATTGAAAAGTTCAATATATATATATATATATATATATATATATATATATATAGTTGAGATTGATATTGATTTGATCAAATATATAAATATTTTTTAAATATCAGTTTGAATCAGAGTTAAATTTAAGATAATTTATATTGACTTATTTTAGAATATTTATAAAAATATATACACAGAATAATTTTCATATGTGGTGGGAGTACGAATGATAGATATTTTATATTTTTTTCATAAAAAATTTGATTTATATTTATTTAACTAATATTTATAAATATATTATATGAATGAGTTATGAAGCAGCTAAAGAGGGGATCATAGGGATTCAGGACCTACGTGGGTGATGGGTCGGGATGGTTTTAGTCTTATGTGGGTGATGGGTTATATTTACAGCGGGTAGTGGGGCGGAGATGAAGGTAAAAATTCTTAACGGGATTGATGTAGGAAGAGTATACTTCGCACTTTCCTGCTCAATTGACATCCTTACCACAAAGTCCTTAAAAAACACCGACTTTACATTCGATAAAAAAAACCACACCCACTTTACAGAATCCTCTTTAACAAGAAACCTATTTTAATTCTACCAATTATCGAAAAATACATCAAAGCAATACCACTGAAAAACATCATTCAAATATATATGGGTTTTGATCGGTTTAGTACTTTAGTTATTTACAGACAACCTAACTTGGAAACCGCGTTCATTTCCTTTTACACTAGCATTTCGGTCCCAAAAGAGCGAGAAGAAAAGCCCGGTAGTGCCCCGATGTTGCGGACTGAGCGGCGTCGTTCAACGTCTTGTTATATTTCCTCAGGTACTCGGCTTTTATATACTGCATGTCGTATTCGGTTCGTGTCACAATTACCCTCATAAGTGTAAGGTCACAGTTCCCCTTCATTGCCTTACGCAGTACCTACATGGTTTCACAGAGGAAATAAGATTTAAAAGCCGAATAACGCGGCCTGCATACATACATACATACATACATACATACATGTACCTTGGCAAAGTACTCTGCAGGATTAACTGAGCATTTTAAAATTGACAACAGACCATGCTGGAACTTCCCGTATGTTTTACTCTTCACTGCCTGAAAAATTTACAATTTGGTATAATAAATAAGGACAACAATCTGGTAAATCGAAAACTGATGTGTTTAAAGCTTGGTGGTAGCTGCGTTAGTTTTAGATTGCTGGTTTCGTTTGTTCCGAATTTTTGTACTTCTCTGGACCGATAAGCAGAGAAAAAAAAATCTTTTCCAAGGAGCCTCCATACATGTCCCGATAAACAGTGCTGGTAGTTGCTAGATGTGCTCCACTTCTTTCACTAAATATTCGGATAAAAGTTTTCTCATTGGTTCCCCATCTCTTCTCTCCGGCTTCGTATAAGTCCTTCGTGTCCTTCACGGCCATCTCCATATCGACTTCGAAGCCTTCGTAACGGAGGGTGCCTACATATGCAAGCAAGAGCTGTGCAGAGTATCTGTTAAATCATAACACCACATAGGCAGTGGCCTTAACTTTTCATCTTATCCGGGGAAATGTACCTTTTTATGATGACCGGAGCTATGTTTTCCGATGTCTTGTTCTAGCGAAACCCCAAACTTGAACTGGTAATGTTCTTTGATCAGTTGAATCTGGGACGGGGTGTGAGAACATATAACTTCTGTTGCAGCATCTAGATCGATTACGGCCGGTAACAGTCCCTTCCTTACGACTAATGCATCACGTCCTGCCGGATCATGCATCCACATCAACACAGCTGTCTGAAGAAAACAAAATTAAAGATGAGAATGAGTACATTTTTTTTTCACATCAACATAGACGTAAAGACTGGTACCTCTAATCTTCCATGAAGCTCCGAAGTGAGTCGTTTCAGAAGGTCTTCGGAATACAGTTCTCTGTACTCGTGTTGGATTAAAGAATGCTGAGCGGCGTCTCGATGGGCAACGATATTGATAACTGCTTTAGCATCGCATCCCAATCCTAGAAGGAAAAAGTAAAACATGAACAATTTATGTTCTTTCTCAGCTTTTCTTCGTAATTGTTGTTGTTTTCTGCCCATGTTCATGTAAAATCTTGATCCTAAAAGTTTGATTATAGTGATTTTTTGTGTTTGTACATATAATGTATGTATGCTATGTTTTTTTTGTAGTTATACAATTTGATTATAGTAGTTATTTTCTCCTCTCTGTGTTTATTCTTTTTAAATCTGTGTTCATTTAATTTGTAATTTCTGGAAATGCAAAATGTAGAAGAAAATCTCCATAATCATGAATTAAAAAGAAAGGGTACCCTTAAAAGCTCGGTGAAGCTGAACAGCGTCGGCTTCGGGGCAGATAGGAACCGGCGGGAGGCATAAAGTCGACATTTGCTGTGGCCGTCGCTAAAACTGGAGAATCCAACAGAGTCAAATGTTTTCAAATCTGTGGTGTTTTGAAATTAAGAAAAAAGGAGTTGAATCTCCCAACTGCCGGCCACCGGTTCTCAATTTCTTTTCTTACCATTGTTTTCTTCACACCTGTTCGGTTACTAAATCACATCATGTATTATTTCTGTTTTAAATCCTTCCAAATATATCCATGTCTAAAACTAAATTTTACATAAATTCTTAAAAATGTTTTTCCAACATGTTTCTCCAATATTCGTTATTAAAAATTGTTTTAATTTTGATTCGGATATTATCAACTATCTAATGGATGTCCTCTTCAATTCTAATAAAGTATTTAGAAGTCCTTCACTTATAATTTATACGTATTTAAATATGTTTAAATTTATATTAATTTATTTTTTTAACAAGAACATGAAATCAGATTTTATTCGGAAAGTAAGAGAATGCGAACAAATACAACACATCCAAATAATAAAAAGAATCTTAGGGACCAAGTCTTCCAAAAAACCCTTGAACAAAAAAAAATAAAACATAAAAAAAATAAATTTTAGAGACTTAATTGTAAAATAAATTAATTTAGGGACCTAACTATAAAAAATTAATTAATATTAATAACCTAATTGTAAACAAATCAATTTTAAGGACCTAATTATAAAAAAATATATAAAGAGGTGGCATTATTGCAAAAATCCCTAAAAATATAGGAATAAATTATATTATTAGTCTCAGGTCGATTTTTTTTCACCCTAAACCCGAACCCAACCCGAACCATGATTTTTCACAAAAACACGACCTAACTAGATCGGGTCAAAACCCGGCAGGTTCGGGTGAAATGTCCATCCCTACTTGGAGCACTCTTTTTTCTTCTCTTAGAGTCTTATTCCCCTCCCCTTTAGGTAATATTAGAATTAGAATTATGATATGTAAAAATAAAATAAAATATAAATACACCTATAAAAATTAGGGTAAAGTACGCAGATGGTCACCGAGCTTTTAGGGCGCTTTCATTTTGGTCACCGAACTTTTAAAATTTTTATTGAGATCACCCAACTTTTATTTTGCTTTCATTTTGATCTCTCTCATTACCTTCTGTTAGAAAATACTGACGTGGTCCTTTAATTTTTCTTTTACTCAATAAAATAATATATGTTGAGTCTCACTTTCAGCTCATTAAACCCATTCCATGTGAACCTTTCTCTATCTTTTTCTTCTTCTCTAAATTCCACCCCCCAATAACTTCTTAAATAAACGATGAAATGAGATTGAATACTCAAATGTTGATGTGTTTTGTTCTTTTCAATGTTGACGATCATGGGTTCCTAATGTCGCATTTTTTAGCTTACTTCTTAAAAATTCAAGGCTTAATTACCCCATTCATACATGAACTATATCGAATTCTCACTTTCATACATTTACTTTATATTCTCACTTTCATACATAAATTTTGTTATTGTCAACAGGTTTACTCTTTTCTGCCATGAAAGCTGGCGTGTCCCAATTGGCCCATACATATTCTGACACATGGTAATTTATTTAAAAATATTCCCCCTTTCTTTTTTTTTCTTTTCCACGTGCTAATTAAAAGCATTCTTTACAATTATACTGTTAACCTTGCTAAAAGCATATATTTCATGCCTTTTTACTATGTTATTTGCTTGTTTTAAAGTTCATTTCATCTGCATTTAGCTGCATTTAGTTTATTTAGTTGCATTTGGTTTTATTAATTTGGTTGTCGAGGTTTAATTGCAAAATATGTGCTGCTTGAGAAAGGGTTGGTCTGGTGTGGTGATGTGCAGGTGCACAAGGAAGAGTGGCTCAACAAAGGAAAATGCTACATCATTTTGGACGGCAAAAATATGGGCGCAGAAAAGGACAAAAGCAACAAGATATTTATTCAGCCCATATGTGAGAACCCACATTTGTCTCTTATGCTAAGCATGTGCCGAAGAATATTCCTTAGGTCATACAAGGAATGTTTAGGCCACAAAACCCTAGGAGCCTCCACTATATAAAGGACAAGATACCCTCATTAAAGGGAGCGAGAAAAAAAGTGACTTTAAGGCTAAGAGAGAGAAGAGCCAAGGCGGCTACATTTCCTCATCCTTTTTCCTCAACTTGGTGTCCTCTATTGTTGAAGCTCCAAGGGGTATCCTCGCAAGCCTTTGAGAGAAGTAGCAACCCTAGGGCAGTTCGTGGCAGTCTAAGGCGGATTGGGAGATTTCTCTTCTTCTGCTTTTGCTTTAACATTTTCTTTATTTCTGGAATTGGGTTGTATGAGATGAATGATGTTGGATGTTTATTACCCAACCATGAACTGATTTTAGGTGGCTTGGGTTTGTTCGGATGCTTATGTTTTAGTTTCTTTTAATGGATTCTTTTGTGTTTTTCAGTTTTATCCTTGCTTTGTCTACTGTTTTATTGCCCTAAGGTTGTAAGAGCCTTCGAGAGTTGGCCTTTCTTTAGGTGTTAGATTAGTTTAGTGGTCGAGAGAGCTAGATTTAGATCCACGTAGGCAATAGAGTTGGATGCTGAGAGGCACAACTCTAACCTACCTTAGAGATAAGTGGAGGGTTTCAACGACTAAAGCATCCATGAGAGCTAGACATAGGTCATCTTGACAAACCCAGCCAGTCATTCCCGTAGTGAGTTTCGCACACGTGTAAGGACCATTGAAGTCTATTCAGTTTACTTCAGTTTTATTTACAGTTTTTTGTTATAGCATTCCTGACATTGCTTCCATTTTCCATCGCAATTACTTTTTCAGCTTGTGTCTTGAGTGCTTAAACTTGACTTGAAATACCTTCAATCCTTATGGAGACGATACTCACTCATCACTATTACTACTTGTTCGACGTTTATATTTGCACTATTTGCGTATCATTTATAGCACACCACAACACGTAACAAGTTTTTGGCGACGTTGCCGGGGATTGGTAATTGGTCATTTCCGGTTTAGTTTTTGTATTCCTTTATTTCTTTTCTTATTTTTGCATAGTTTTATTAGCTGTTTTTGTTTGTCCTTTTCAGGTGTTGCTCTAGTGCATGACCTGAAGAAGACCCAGCGGACCCTTACGACCTATCATTCCTGAAGTTGAACATCTCTTTCGACAAAGAAGATGTATACAAGAAGCTTTGAGAATCATGAATAGGCATTAGAATCAAGGATTACCGGTTGATAATCAAGGAAATCCTGATGCTGTAGCAAATCCTGGAGCAATAGTTCGACCTCGAGCTATTAGGGATCACTTAAATCCTATCTTAGATGATCTAAATCCTAGAATTGTGGCTCTCGAGATTTAAGCAGCTCATTTTGAACTCAAGCCAGTCATGTTTAACATGTTGAATTCCATTGGGCAGTTTGGTGGATCACCTCATGAAGATGCTAGACAACACATTCGAGCATTCTTGGAGGTATGTAATTCTTTCCGACAACAAGGTGTACATGAAGATCTGCTGAAGCTCAAGCTATTTCCATATTCTTTGCGTGATCGAGCACGAGCTTAGTTGAGTGGAGTGCCAGCTGGTTCAATGGAGTCATGGATAGATTTATGCCACAGTTTTTTTTGCTAAGGTATAATCCACCTAACATGAACACACAATTGCGGAATGACATAACATCCTTTCGTCAAGCTGATGACGAGTCAATGTACGAGTGTTGCGATAGATATAAGGGACTGCTCTGCAAGTGTAGAAATCATGGATTTCAAGACTGAACACAGGTTGTAATGTTCTACAATGGTGTCAATGCTCCTACAAGAATGATGCTGGATGCTTCAGCAAATGGCACTTTGCTAAACAAATCACCGCAAGAAGCATTTGATATCATGGATAGGACAACAAAAAATGACTACCAATTCCCTACTTTAAGACTTGGCACAAGAAGAAGAGCACATGGGACACGAGAATTAGACAACAATGATTCATTTTCAGCCCAACTGTCGGCTATTACCACCATGTTAAAGAATCTCCAACGCCCAAGTGACGTAAAGGAAGTAAAGGTAGCAACCACTTGTGTTCAATGTGATGAACACCATCATGTGAGCGAATACCCTCAAAATCATGAATCTATCAACTATATGGGAAACTTCAATAGGAACAACCATAATCCCTACTCAAGCACTTATAATCTAAGATGACGTCAGCATTTAAATCTCTCTTAGGGGAATTAAGGAACCCACAATACTGGAAGCTCAAGTAGGCAACCTAATCAGTCTGAGTCCCAAACTTTTCAGCAGAATATGCCTTGGCAAAATGACAACAAAGAAGTAGCATATTCATCAACTAGTACTTCTTTGGAAGATACTTTGCGAGATTTCATGACAACTACTAAGGCTTTTGATAAGTGTTCAAAAGTACTATTTTTCTTACCCTTTTTACTCATATTATTGTTAGACTTAGGCTCATATTAGTTGCATAGATTAGTCATTCATGCATTAATCCATGTTTCCTTCAATCGTTGAGCTTGATTACATAACTTGGTGATTTTTGTGGAAATAGATGCTGCTTTGGTGTGTTTTTGTGTGTGTATGTGCAGGATCACTTGCCAAAGCAATGCCGAGCTAGTTGCCAGGGCAGTGCATGAAGGAGACGCCGAGCCAGTTGCCATGGCATTTGTCGACAAAGACCAAAAGCAATATGGATGTCGAAATTCATGATTTTACAAGCCCAAGATGACATGCAGCAAGGTCCGAGCCCAAAGGAATTTGATTGCCATGCAGAGATTAAAGAAGAATTAAATTCCAAGAGGATAGGAGAAGTTCTAATAGGAATAAAATTATAATAAAGAATTATATTCTTTAAAGATAATTTAATTCCAACTCAAACTCCTCCTCAAAGAAGGACTTTGGCCTAGCCCTATAAATATCAAGGAGATTTCGACAATTCAAAAGGGAGAGCAAGAGGGAATTTCGACAACTCCAAGAGAGGAAGCAAGGGGAATTTTCGGCAAGCATCTAGGGCAAGGAATTTTCGACAAGCTTCATCTTTTCTTCCTTGTTCGATTGAGTTCATGCTAGGGATTGTTTATCTTGTGTTTCTTTGGAACCTAGCCATGAACTAAATTTACTTGGCTATGGTTATTGTGTTTTGTGGTTGTGAGAAACTATTGGTTTTTGTTTAGGTAATAAGAGTTTGCACTTTTCTATTTCAAGGTTTATTCATTCTTGGTTCTTATTATTGTTTTTATGAGTGAATTGGGAGAGGATCTCGTGATTTCATCCATTTATCTAATATCGGGAGAGTTAGATTCAAGAAACGAATGAATATGATCTTTATTCAATCCAATGATGGTGAAGATTAATCCGGCTTAGGAATAAGTTAAGGATTTCAACGGCTAAGAGGAGCGCAAGATTGGTTGTTGTTCACCCTTGATTCACGCAGGATGTATTATCAAGGCATGCACAAATAGCTAGAGTTTCGACTTAGGGATAAGAAGAACCCATTGAAGAACGCTCCGCCGAACCTTGAAGTTGCTGCCCGATCGCCCAAGTAGTTGCCCAACTAGTCGCCCAAGCAACCATCAATTAGTTGCCAAGGCAACCCGTCGTGCAAGTTGCCACGGCAACTGAGTTGCCCGTGCCCTCTTTTACCAAGACAATCCAATCGGCTATCACACCTCAACTCACGATAACCTAGCCTATCTCTCTCATTCGAATTCATCTTTTCTTTTACTTAATTGCTTTCTAGATTAGTTATTAGTTAAAACTTCTATAATCCTTCACTTGTGTTTTTACTTTTTACAGTGCAAGAGACTAGATTCTTGAAGTGGCACCAATCCTCGTGGAGACGATATCTTTTATACTATAACTTGCGACGTGTATACTTGCACAATTGCGTAGCACTTATTACGCGCAACAAGTTTTTTAGCGCCGTTGGGGATTGGCAATAGCGACTTTGTTTTTACTTTCTTGCACTTTCTTTTTATTTTTCTTGTTTAAAATTCAAAGGGCTAACAAACTTTGGTTTTGCATTGGTATATGACCGTATGCGAGACCGACTTCACCGTAATATCCCTTTGATCCAAAATCGAACGAACCTTACAAAGACTTAGACGAAGGATAAGAGAAGCAATGGCAAATCAAGACGGCAATATTAATCAAGATGTTCGAAAGCGGGAGGATGAGTGATTCTTGCACAAATGTAACTATTCGAGACTATCTTGAAGAAGATCTTGATGGACTTAACCCGAGAGTAGTCGCACCCGAAATTGAAGCCGACCACTTTGAGTTGAAACCGGTAATGTTTAATATGATCAACACAATAGGTCAATTTGGCGGCTCAAAGAATCAAAGATGCACGACAACATCTGAAATCTTTCCTCGAGATTTGCAACTCGTTCAAGATACACGGAGTCACCCCCGATGTCTTACGATTAAGATTATTCCCCTATTCACTGAGGGATAGGGCGAAAGCATGGCTAAATAGCATTCCTGCCGGATCCATAGCATCTTGGACTGATCTTTGTCGAGATTTCCTTGCTAGATTTAATCCTACAAATTTAATCGATAAGCCGTAACGACATTACTTCTTTTCGGCAAAGGCGGATGATGAATCCATGTACGAGGCTTGGGAGCGATATAGAGAACTTCTACACAAATGCCCTCTACACGGATTCCCGGTGTGGACTCAAGTAACAATGTTTTACAACGCCGTGAATACACCAACAAGGATGATGCTAGACGCCTCGGGCAAACGGCATACTCTTAGATAAGTCGCGGGAGGAAGCAATGCAAATTTTAAACAGGCTGGCCAAGAATGACTATCAATTCCCATCTACTAGAAGAGGAGGAGTTAGACGCTAAGCCACAATACATGAACTAGGATCATCGATTCAATTTCGCACAATTGGCGCTTTAACCAAGATGGTCCGAACATGCAAAAACCAAACAACACACATGAAGTCAAGGTAATGGATTCTTTTTGTGAGTTATGTGGTGATAACCATAATTCTTCCGAATGTATGCGAGAATCCGAATCTAGCTTCTATGTGGGGAATTACAATCGGGCAACAACATGATGTCCAATACATACAATCCAGCTTGGAAGAAGCACCCAAATTTTTCATGGAGTAATCCCAACAATGCTCTAAACCGTAACAATCGAATGCACAAGCATCGGGTTCCAGCCGAGAATATGCCACGACAAATGATGCGCGCGGCAACAACCGACGACATCTAGTTCTTTGGAAAATTCTCTAAATGCTTTTATGATGAAAACTGAATCTTATATGGCTGAGAATAGTAATTTCATAAAAAGAACTGATGCTTTTATTAACAGGACCGAGATGAGATTGCAAAACCAAGAGGCGGCAATCAAATCATTGGAAAATCAAGTCGGACAATTTGCTCAAAATCAACACTAGACCACAAGGAGGTTTACCTAGCGATCTTGAAGTCGCAAGAGGAACTGCCATGAGCAATGTAAGGCAATCACCACCAGAAGTGGCCAACAACTTAGAGAGGTTCAAACCCGCTCGTCAAACAAAACTCCACAAAAGATCAAGACGAACCTAGCGGCAAAGTCTCGGATGCTGAACCAGAATTGCTGCGGCAACCGGCAATAAGCATGCCTCGGAACCGATGACGCCTCGGCAACTTGCGATAAGCACGCCTCGGCAACCCCAGTTGGTAACGCGCGGGCAACTCCGATGTCCCAAAGAATGCCGTCAATCAGGTTTCAAACCAATGAAAGGATAGAAGATATCCGACTTCCACCACCATTCCCACAAAGGTTGAAGCGACAAAAGCAAGAATACCAATTCAAGAAGTTTCTTGATATCCTAAAGCAAGTCCACATCAACTTGCCATTGGTGGAAGCAATTGAACAAATGCCAAACTATGCCAAGTTTCTTAAAGACATTGTGTCCAAGAGAACAAGGCTAGGAGAGTTTGAAACAATTGCCGCAACAGAGGATGCATGGCAATGTTGCACAATCGTATGCCGCCTGTTGAAGGATCCCGGAAGTTTCACAATACCCTGTTCTATTGGAAATCACTATGTTGGGAAAGCACTATGCGACCTAGGGGCTAGCATAAACTTGATGCCTAAATCGGTTTTCCAGAAACTAGGAATCGGGAAGGCAAGACCTACAACAGTTATGCTACAGCTAGCCGATAGATCCTATGTGCATCCAGAGGGAAAATCGAGGACATACTGGTAAAAGTTGATAAATTCATTTTTCCCGCGACTTTATTATTTTGGATTGTGAAGCAGATGAGCATGCACCTATCATTCTCGGAAGACCATTCCTAGCGACAGGGAGAACTTTGATTGATGTTGAAAAAGGAGAACTCACAATGAGGGTGAATGACCAGCAGGTAAAACTAAATGTGTTCCAAACACTAAGGCATGCCGATGATCCGTAAGAATGCCAACTACTTCATGCCACGGCGTTCAGTTCAACCGATGAGGAATTTAGTTGCCTCGGCAACTACATTGCCGATCAAGAGGAACCTGAGGAGTATGAAGAGCCGGTCGATGAGGAACAACCAGAAGAGGCAAATTGGCTAGTCAATCGACCAGGTACATACTTTGAACCACCGGACTACTCGGGTAAGGAAGGTAAGATCGAAAAACCCTCTATCGAAAATCCACCAATTCTTGAGTTGAAACAATTGCCGAGCAACTCAAAATATGTATACTTAGGGATCGATAATACATTACCTGTAATTATTTCCTCTAAGTTACAACCTGAGCAGAAAAAGAAGCTGATCAACATGTTGAAGCTACATAAAAGGCAATAGGGTGGACAATTGCCGACTTGAAGGGAATTAGCCCGCGGTGTGCATGCACAAGATCTTGTTGGAAGATGATCACAAACCTTTAATTGAGGCCCAGAGGAGACTGAATCATGCCATGAAAGGGGTTGTAATGAAAGAAATCATCAAGTGGCTTGACGCCGACATTATATACCCTATCTCCGATAGTACGTGGGTAAGTCCGTACAATGTGTGCCGAAAAAGGGAGTATAACAAAGTGGTAAGCAATGAAAATAATGAACTTATCCCAACTAGGACTGTGACCGGTTGGAGGGTTTGTATGGACTATCGAAAGCTAAACAAAGCCACTAGGAAAGATCACTTCCCATTACCCTTTATTAATCAAATGCTTGACCGTCTTGCAGGTAAACCCTTTTACTGTTTTCTTGATGGTTATTCAGTTTACAATCAGATTGCCATAGCACCGAAGATCAAGAAAAGACAACCTTCACATGCCCATACGGTACTTATGCCTTCCGAAGGATGCCGTTCGGATTATGTAACGCCCCGGCAACCTTCCAAGGATGCATGATGGCGCTCTTTTCAGACATGGTCGAAGACTTCCTTGAGATCTTCATGGATGATTTTTCGTTTTTTGGTAATGACTTCGACGGCTGTCTCGGCAATTTAGAGAGGGTGTTGGCAAGATGCGAAGAAACGGATTTAGTCCTCAATTGGGAGAAATGCCACTTTATGGTAGATGAAGGAATAGTGCTCGCCATAAGATTTCATCCAAGGGAATTGAAGTAGACAAAGCCAAGGTGGACGTGATCGAGAGATTACCCCACCAAATTCGGTTAAAGGAATTCAAGTTTTCTCGGACATGCGAGTTTTTACAGGAGGTTCATTCATAATTTTTCTAAAATCACTAAACCTTTGTGTAATCTGCTTGAACAGGATAAAGTCTTCGATTTTGATGATTCTTGCACTCAAGCATTCGAAACCCTAAAGAAAAAGCTTGCCTCGGCACCCATTGTCGTTCCACCAAATTGGACGCTACCTTTTGAGCTCATGTGTGATGCAAGTGATTTCGCGGTAGGAGCAGTCCTAGGCCAACGCACAGGTAAGACCTTCCATGTGATATACTACGCTAGTAAAACTCTTAATGATGCTCAAGTGAATTACACAACAACGGAGAAAGAGTTACTAGCTGTAGTTTTCGCATTTGACAAGTTTCGATCCTATTTAATTGGTACAAAGGTAATTGTTCATACGGACCATTCGGCAATCAAATACTTATTTGCTAAAAAGGATGCTAAACCTCGTTTGATTCGTTGGATATTACTTTTACAAGAATTTGATATTGAAATTAAGGACAGGAAAGGAACAGAAAATCAAGTGGCCGATCACTTATCACGTCTGGAACACAAGAGGGAGAAAGACGTGGATCTAGAGATATGCGATGCATTCCCGGATGAACGAATTCTAATTGCCTCGGCAACCCTCAACGCCTCGGCAACCCATGACGCCTCGGCAACCATGGAAGCACACGCCTCGGCAACTCTCGACGCCGCAGCAGTCTTTGACGCACACGCCTCGGCAATTTTGGGAGCAGATACTACGGCAGCACATGCCTCGGCAATACCCAATGCACGCAGATTTAGTTAACTTCCTTGTTTGTGGTATTTTTTCCGTATGGCATTACTCACCAAGGGAAGAAGCGGTTCCGCCATGATGCTAAGCATTACTTTTGGGACGAGCCTCTTTTGTTTAAACAATGTGCGAGATCAGGTTATACGCCGATGTGTCCCTCAAGAAGAGCAACAAAATGTACTCGGCAATGCCATTCTTCACCCTATGGAGGATATTTTGGAGGAACTCGTACCGCGGCCAAAGTCTTGCAATCCGGTTTGTATTGGCCAACATTGTACAAAGATGCCCAGGACTTTTACAAGCAATGTGATCGTTGCCAGAGGACGGGCAATATCTCTAGACGACATGAGATGCCACTCCAGAACATTATCGAGGTAGAACTGTTCGATGTATGGGGGATCGATTTTATGGGACCTTTCCCATCTTCATTCGGCAACCTCTACATCTTACTTGCCGTCGACTATGTGTCTAAATGGGTAGAGGCAGCTGCAGTTCCCAACGACGATTCCAAGACCGTGCAACGATTCCTGCAGAAAAACATATTTACACGGTTTGGGATGCCGAGAGCAATTATCAGCGACGGGGGCAAGCATTTTGACAACAGACTAATTGCCAAGATATTGCAACGCTTCGGCATATCACACAAGATCGCCACGGCATATCACCCACAAACCAACGGGCAAGCAGAAATTTCCAACCGGGAGTTGAAGGGAATACTCGAGAAAGTTGTAAATCCCTCAAGGAAGGATTGGTCATTAAGACTAGATGACAGACTTTGGGCATATCGCACTGCATTCAAAACACCATTAGGTATGTCCCCCTTCCGGCTTGTCTATGGTAAAACATGTCATCTACCGGTGGAAATCGAGCACAAGGCGTACTGGGCAATCAAGACCGTGAATATGGATTGGGAAAGTGCCGGACAAAAGCGCTTGATGGATCTCAATGAGATAGAAGAATTTCGTGCACTCGCCTATAACAATGCACGAATCTACAAGGAGAAAACAAAGCGATGGCACGACAAGAAACTATTGCCACGTAAATTCACGCCCGTGGCAACTAGTTCTCCTATTCAATTCTCGGCTAAAACTTTTCCCGGAAAGTCAAATCAAGATGGTCGGGACCATTTGAAGTCGTCAAACCATTCTCCCATGGTGCTTTGTGATAATCAAGTCCATCTCGACAACCATGAATTCAAAGTTAATGGACAAAGATTGAAGCACTACAATGGTGCCCATGTGGAACATAACAAGGAAGTGGTCAACTTAGGAGATGCATGAGCATGCTCTCCTCTCAAGATTTTTTTTTTTTTTTTTTTTTTATTTTTATTTTTATTTTTAGGAGATATTTTTTTCATTATCTTTAGTTTTCAGGTTTTCTTTATTTTCTTTTTCACAACAAGACTCACAACTACTATGCTAAGGAAATTTATCACAAGATCATTGCCCCGGCAACCAATGAAGAAGATGCCGCGGCAACTTACTTCATGCATGCACAAGCTGATGCCACGGCAACCAACCCCAAGATGCCACGGCAACCAAAGTCAAGACATCCCGGCAACAAGAAAACAACCATTGCATTCAAGCAAGAAAATCAAGACGCCAACTAGAAGGAAACTAATCATCTACGATGACGAACTCTCGGAGTAAGTCCTCGTATGCATTTTATTTTTATTTTTATTTTTCGTTATTTTTATGCATGCATTGAGGACAATGCCTCACTCGAGTTTGGGGGGGATTGTTACTAGTAATTACCATGTTTAGTTACATTAATCTTAAGCATTACATTTAGGATACATAAATTGCTTGCCATGCCTTTAATTGGAACAATAATTGCTTAGATTTGATGAATATTCAATGATGACTTTACCAATGCACTTAATTGATAGAATTTTTATTCTAGGATAACCATAAAAAAACTTAGAATTTTACTATGATGCTAAATTTGATGAAACACTGTTGTGGTTTGATTGATTTAAGGAGTTCTAGTAAACTTAGGTTGATAATTAACTAATTGGGGGATTAGAATAAAAATTGGATGAATGCTAGAGGTGCCCAAATTGGCTCTAGCATGTGCTAAAAATTGATCACTAGAGGTGCCCAAACGGCTCTAGGAGGCGTTAAAATTTTTTTAACTAGAGGTGCCCGAAACCGGCTCTAGTCGATTAAATTAACTTAAGAAAACTAAAAATAAAACACTAGAGGTGCCCGAAATTGGCTCTAGTTAAAACAAGTTAAAAAGAACCCGATGAAGTAATTTGAAAACCTATTGTTTGCATAGAATCCGAAAAATCAACTCGCACACAACTCCGCACACACTCACAAGCATTATAGTTTGATTCCGAGTAACTCCTCGCTTTTCCGAAAAATAAAAAGCCAATCATACTTTGTGCCCTGGTTCAGAGAATTGAAATCAAGTTCAAAGCTAAGTTTGTGAAAATTTGAAGTCTTGGCAGGTAATTATGAGTTTGCATTGCTTGAGGACAAGCAATAGTTCGAGTTTGGGGGTGTGATAAGTGTTCAAAAGTACTATTTTCTTACCCTTTTTACTCATATTATTGTTAGACTTAGGCTCATATTAGTTGCATAGATTAGTCATTCATGCATTAATCTATGTTTCCTTCAATCGTTGAGCTTGATTACATAACTTGGTGATTTTTGTGGAAATAGATGCTGCTTTGGTGTGTTTTTGTGTGTGTATGTGCAGGATCACTTGCCAAAGCAATGCCGAGCTAGTTGCCAGGGCAGTGCATGAAGGAGACGCCGAGCCAGTTGCCATGGCATTTGTCGACAAAGACCAAAAGCAATATGGATGTCGAAATTCATGATTTTACAAGCCCAAGATGACATGGAGCAAGGTCCGAGCCCAAAGGAATTTGATTGCCATGCAGAGATTAAAGAAGAATTAAATTCCAAGAGGATAGGAGAAGTTCTAATAGGAATAAAATTATAATAAAGAATTATATTCTTTAAAGATAATTTAATTCCAACTCAAACTCCTCCTCAAAGAAGGACTTTGGCCTAGCCTATAAATATCAAGGAGATTTCGACAATTCAAAAGGGAGAGCAAGAGGGAATTTCGACAACTCCAAGAGAGGAAGCAAGGGAATTTTCGGCAAGCATCTAGGGCAAGGAATTTTCGACAAGCTTCATCTTTTCTTCCTTGTTCGATTGAGTTCATGCTAGGGATTGTTTATCTTGTGTTTCTTTGGAACCTAGCCATGAACTAAATTTACTTGGCTATGGTTATTGTGTTTTGTGGTTGTGAGAAACTATTGGTTTTTGTTTAGGTAATAAGAGTTTGCACTTTTCTATTTCAAGGTTTATTCATTCTTGGTTCTTATTATTGTTTGCGAGTGAATTGGGAGAGGATCTCGTGATTTCATCCATTTATCTAATATCGGGAGAGTTAGATTCAAGAAACGAATGAATATGATCTTTATTCAATCCAATGATGGTGAAGATTAATCCGGCTTAGGAATAAGTTAAGGATTTCAACGGCTAAGAGGAGCGCAAGATTGGTTGTTGTTCACCCTTGATTCACGCAGGGATGTATTATCAAGGCATGCACAAATAGCTAGAGTTTCGACTTAGGGATAAGAAGAACCCATTGAAGAACGCTCCGCCAACCTGAAGTTGCTGCCCGATCGCCCAAGTAGTTGCCCAACTAGTCGCCCAAGCAACCATCAATTAGTTGCCAAGGCAACCCGTCGCAGCAAGTTGCCACGGCAACCGAGTTGCCCGTGCCCTCTTTTTACCAAGACAATCCAATCGGCTATCACACCTCAACTCACGATAACCTAGCCTATCTCTCTCATTCGAATTCATCTTTTCTTTTACTTAATTGCTTTCTAGATTAGTTATTAGTTAAAACTTCTATAATCCTTCACTTGTGTTTTTACTTTTTACAAATTGCAAGAGACTAGATTCTTGAAGTGGCACCAATCCTCGTGGAGACGATATCTTTTATACTATAACTTGCGACGTGTATACTTGCACAATTGCGTAGTACTTATTACGCAACAAGTTTTTTGGCGCCGTTGCGGGATTGGCAATAGCGACTTTGTTTTTACTTTCTTGCACTTTCTTTTATTTTTCTTGTTTAAAATTCAAAGGGCTAACAAACTTTGGTTTTGCATTGGTATATGACCAGGCGAGACCGACTTCACCCGAAATATCCCTTTGATCCGTAAATCGAACGAACCTTACAAAGACTTAGACGAAGGATAAGAGAAGCAATGGCAAATCAAGACGGCAATATTAATCAAGATGTTCGAAAGCGGGAGGATGAGTGATTCTTGCACGAAATGAACTATTCGAGACTATCTTGAAGAAGATCTTGATGGACTTAACCAAGGAGTAGTCGCACCCGAAATTGAAGCCGACCACTTTGAGTTGAAACCGGTAATGTTTAATATGATCAACACAATAGGTCAATTTGGCGGCTCAAAGAATCAAGATGCACGACAACATCTGAAATCTTTCCTCGAGATTTGCAACTCGTTCAAGATACACGGAGTCACCCCTGATGTCTTACGATTAAGATTATTCCCCTATTCACTGAGGGATAGGGCGAAAGCATGGCTAAATAGCATTCCTGCCGGATCCATAGCATCTTGGACTGATCTTTGTCGAGATTTCCTTGCTAGATTTAATCCTACAAATTTAACTGATAAGCTTCGTATTTACATTACTTCTTTTCGGCAGGCATGATGAATCCATGTACGAGGCTTGGGAGCGATATAGAGAACTTCTACACAAATGCCCTCTACACGGATTCCCGGTGTGGACTCAAGTAACAATGTTTTACAACGCCGTGAATACACCAACAAGGATTATGCTAGACGCCTCGGCAAACGGCATACTCTTAGATAAGTCGCGGAGGAAGCAATGCAAATTTTAAACAGGCTGGCCAAGAATGACTATCAATTCCCATCTACTAGAAGAGGAGGAGTTAGACGCCAAGCCACAATACATGAACTAGGATCATCGATTCAATTTCGCACAATTGGCGCTTTAACCAAGATGGTCCGTAACATGCAAAAACCAAACAACACACATGAAGTCAAGGTAATGGATTCTTTTTGTGAGTTATGTGGTGATAACCATAATTCTTCCAATGTATGCGAGAATCCGAATCTAGCTTCTATGTGGGGAATTACAATCGGGCAACAACATGATGTCCAATACATACAATCCAGCTTGGAAGAAGCACCCAAATTTTTCATGGAGTAATCCCAACAATGCTCTAAACCAGAACAATCGAAATGCACAAGCATCGGGATTCCAGCAGAGAATATGCCACGACAATGATGCCGCAAAGAACAACAACCGACGACATCTAGTTCTTTGGAAAATTCTCTAAATGCTTTTATGATGAAAATTGAATCTTATATGGCTGAGAATAGTAATTTCATAAAAAGAACTGATGCTTTTATTAACAGGACCGAGATGAGATTGCAAAACCAAGAGGCGGCAATCAAATCATTGGAAAATCAAGTCGGACAATTTGCTCAAAATCTGAACACTAGACCACAAGGAGGTTTACCTAGCGATACTGAAGTCGCAAGAGGAACTGGCCATGAGCAATGTAAGGCAATCACCACCCAGAAGTGGCCAACAACTTAGAGAGGTTCAAACCCGCTCGTCAAACAAAACTCCACAAAAGATCAAGACAAACCTAGCGGCAAAGTCTCGGATGCTGAACCGAGAATTGCTACGAAACCGCAATAAGCATGCCTCGGCAACCGATGACGCCTCGGCAACTTGCGATAAGCACGCCTCGGCAACCCCAGTTGGTAACGCATCGGCAACTCCAGATGTCCCAGCAATGCCGTCAATCAGGTTTCAAACCAATGAAAGGATAAAAGATATCCGACTTCCACCACCATTCCCACAAAGGTTGAAGCGACAAAAGCAAGAATACCAATTCAAGAAGTTTCTTGATATCCTAAAGCAAGTCCACATCAACTTGCCATTGGTGGAAGCAATTGAACAAATGCCAAACTATGCCAAGTTTCTTAAAGACATTGTGTCCAAGAGAACAAGGCTAGGAGAGTTTGAAACAATTGCCGCAACAGAGGGATGCATGGCAATGTTGCACAATCGTATGCCGCCCAAGTTGAAGGATCCCGGAAGTTTCACAATACCCTGTTCTATTGGAAATCACTATGTTGGGAAAGCACTATGCGACCTAGGGGCTAGCATAAACTTGATGCCTAAATCGGTTTTCCGTAAAACTAGGAATCGGGAAGGCAAGACCTACAACAGTTATGCTACAACTAGCCGATAGATCCTATGTGCATCCGAGGGAAAAATCGAGGACATACTGGTAAAAGTTGATAAATTCATTTTTCCCACTGACTTTATTATTTTGGATTGTGAAGCAGATGAGCATGCACCTATCATTCTCGGAAGACCATTCCTAGCGACAGGGAGAACTTTGATTGATGTTGAAAAAGGAGAACTCACAATGAGGGTGAATGACCAGCAGGTAAAACTAAATGTGTTCCAAACACTAAGGCATGCCGATGATCCGAAGAATGCCAACTACTTCATGCCACGGCAGAGTTCAACCGATGAGGAATTTAGTTGCCTCGACAACTACATTGCCGATCAAGAGGAACCTGAGGAGTATGAAGAGCCGGTCGATGAGGAACAACCAGAAGAGGCAAATTGGCTAGTCAATCGACCAGGTACATACTTTGAACCACTGGACTACTCAGGTAAGGAAGGTAAGATCGAAAAACCCTATCGAAAATCCACCAATTCTTGAGTTGAAACAATTGCGAGCAATCAAATATGTATACTTAGGGATCGATAATACATTACCCGTAATTATTTCCTCTAAGTTACAACCTGAGCAGAAAAGAAGCTGATCAACATGTTGAAGCTACATAAAAAGGCAATAGGGTGGACAATTGCCGACTTGAAGGGAATTAGCCCGGCGGTGTGCATGCACAAGATCTTGTTGGAAGATGATCACAAACCTTCAATTGAGGCCCGGAGGAGACTGAATCATGCCATGAAAGGGGTTGTAATGAAAGAAATCATCAAGTGGCTTGACGCCTTGGGCATTATATACCCTATCTCCGATAGTACGTGGGTAAGTCCGGGTACAATGTGTGCCGAAAAAGGAGGTATAACAAAGGGTAAGCAATAAAAATAATGAACTTATCCCAACCAGGACTGTGACCGGTTGGAGGGTTTGTATGGACTATCGAAAGCTAAACAAAGCCACTAGGAAAGATCACTTCCCATTACCCTTTATTGATCAAATGCTTGACCGTCTTGCGGGTAAACCCCTTTTACTTTGTTTTCTTGATGGTTATTCAGGTTACAATCAGATTGCCATAGCACCGTAAGATCAAGAAAAGACAACCTTCACATGCCCATACGGTACTTATGCCTTCCGAAGGATGCCGTTCGGATTATGTAACGCCCGGCAACCTTCCAAGGATGCATGATGGCGCTCTTTTTCGGACATGGTCGAAGACTTCCTTGAGATCTTCATGGATGATTTTTCGTTTTTGGTAATGACTTCGACGGCTGTCTCGGCAATTTAGAGAGGGTGTTGGCAAGATGCGAAGAAACGGATTTAGTCCTCAATTGGGAGAAATGCCACTTTATGGTAGATGAAGGAATAGTACTCGGCCATAAGATTTCATCCAAGGGAATTGAAGTAGACAAAGCCAAGGTGGACGTGATCGAGAGATTACCCCCACCAAATTCGGTTAAAGGAATTCAAGTTTTCTCGGACATGCGAGGTTTTTTACAGAGGTTCATTCATAATTTTTCTAAAATCACTAAACCTTTGTGTAATCTGCTTGAACAGATAAAGTCTTCGATTTTGATGATTCTTGCACTCAAGCATTCGAAACCCTAAAGAAAAGCTTGCCTCGGCACCCATTGTCGTTCCACCAGTTGGGCGCTACCTTTTGAGCTCATGTGTGATGCAAGTGATTTCGCGGTAGGAGCAATCCTAGGCCAACGCCGCAGTAAGACCTTCCATGTGATATACTACGCTAGTAAAACTCTTAATGATGCTCAAGTGAATTACACAACAACGGAGAAAGAGTTACTAGCTGTAGTTTTCGCATTTGACAAGTTTCGATCCTATTTAATTGGTACAAAGGTAATTGTTCATACTACGGACCATTCGGCAATCAAATACTTATTTGCTAAAAGGATGCTAAACCTCGTTTGATTCGTTGGATATTACTTTTACAAGAATTTGATATTGAAATTAAGGACAGGAAAGGAACAGAAAATCAAGTGGCCGATCACTTATCACGTCTGGAACACAAGAGGGAGAAAGACGTGGATCTAGAGATATGCGATGCATTCCCGGATGAACGAATTCTAATTGCCTCGGCAACCCTCAACGCCTCGGCAACCCATGACGCCTCGGCAACCATGGAAGCACACGCCTCGGCAACTCTCGACGCCGCAGCAGTCTTTGACGCACACGCCTCGGCAATTTTGGGAGCAGATACTACGGCAGCACATGCCTCGGCAATACCCTGGTACGCAGATTTAGTTAACTTCCTTGTTTGTGGTATTTTTCCGTATGGCATTACTCACCAAGGGAAGAAGCGGTTCCGCCATGATGCTAAGCATTACTTTTGGGACGAGCCTCTTTTGTTTAAACAATGTGCAGATCAGGTTATACGCCGATGTGTCCCTGAAGAAGAGCAACAAAATGTACTCCGGCAATGCCATTCTTCACCCTATGGAGGATATTTTGGAGGAACTCGTACCGCGGCCAAAGTCTTGCAATCCGGTTTGTATTGGCCAACATTGTACAAAGATGCCCAGGACTTTTACAAGCAATGTGATCGTTGCCAGAGGACGGGCAATATCTCTAGACGACATGAGATGCCACTCTAGAACATCATCGAGGTAGAACTGTTCGATGTATGGGGGATCGATTTTATGGGACCTTTCCCATCTTCATTCGGCAACCTCTACATCTTACTTGCCGTCGACTATGTGTCTAAATGGGTAGAGGCAGCTGCAGTTCCCAACGACGATTCCAAGACCGTGCAACGATTCCTGCAGAAAAACATATTTACACGGTTTGGGATGCCGAGAGCAATTATCAGCGACGGGGGCAAGCATTTTGACAACAGACTAATTGCCAAGATATTGCAACGCTCGCATATCACACAAGATCGCCACGGCATATCACCCACAAACCAACGGGCAAGCGAAAATTTCCAACCGGGAGTTGAAGGAATACTCGAGAAAGTTGTAAATCCCTCAAGGAAGGATTGGTCATTAAGACTAGATGACGACTTTGGGCATATCGCACCGCATTCAAAACACCATTAGGTATGTCCCCATTCCGGCTTGTCTATGGTAAAACATGTCATCTACCGGTGGAAATCGAGCACAAGGCGTACTGGGCAATCAAGACCGTGAATATGGATTGGGAAAGTGCCGGACAAAAGCGCTTGATGGATCTCAATGAGATAGAAGAATTTCGTGCACTCACCTATAACAATGCACGAATCTACAAGGAGAAAACAAAGCGATGGCACGACAAGAAACTATTGCCACGTAAATTCACGCCAGGGCAACTAGTTCTCCTATTCAATTCTCGGCTAAAACTTTTCCCGGGAAAGCTGAAATCAAGATGGTCGGGACCATTTGAAGTCGTCAAACCATTCTCCCATGGTGCTGTGATAATCAAGTCCATCTCTGACAACCATGAATTCAAAGTTAATGGACAAAGATTGAAGCACTACAATGGTGCCCATGTGGAACATAACAAGGAAGTGGTCAACTTAGGAGATGCATGAGCATGCTCTCCTCTCAGTATTTCCTTTTTCTTTTTCTTTTTATTTTTATTTTTATTTTTAGGAGATATTTTTTTTTCATTATCTTTAGTTTTCAGGTTTTCTTTATTTTCTTTTTCACAACAAGACTCACAACTACTATGCTAAGGAAATTTACTGCCAAGATCATTGCCCCGGCAACCAATGAAGAAGATGCCACGGCAACTTACTTCATGCATGCACAAGCTGATGCCACGGGAACCAACCCTGAAGATGCCACGGCAACCAAAGCTGAAGACATCCCGGCAACAAGAAAACAACCATTGCATTCAAGCAAGAAAATCAAGACGCCAACTAGAAGGAAACTAATCATCTACGATGACGAACTCTCAGAGTAAGTCCTCGTATGCATTTTATTTTTATTTTTATTTTTCGTTATTTTTATGCATGCATTGAGGACAATGCCTCACTCGAGTTTGGGGGGGATTGTTACTAGTAATTACCATGTTTAGTTACATTAATCTTAAGCATTACATTTAGGATACATAAATTGCTTGCCATGCCTTTAATTGGAACAATAATTGCTTAGATTTGATGAATATTCAATGATGACTTTACCAATGCACTTAATTGATAGAATTTTTATTCTAGGATAACCATAAAAAAACTTAGAATTTTACTATGATGCTAAATTTGATGAAACACTGTTGTGGTTTGATTGATTTAAGGAGTTCTAGTAAACTTAGGTTGATAATTAACTAATTGGGGGATTAGAATAAAAATTGGATGAATGCTAGAGGTGCCCGAAATTGGCTCTAGCATGTGCTAAAAATTGATCACTAGAGGTGCCCGAAACTGGCTCTAGGAGGCGTTAAAATTTTTTTTAACTAGAGGTGCCCGAAACCGGCTCTAGTCGATTAAATTAACTTAAGAAAACTAAAAATAAAACACTAGAGGTGCCCGAAATTGGCTCTAGTTAAAACAAGTTAAAAAGAACCCGATGAAGTAATTTGAAAACCTATTGTTTGCATAGAATCCGAAAAATCAACTCGCACACAACTCCGCACACACTCACAAGCATTATAGTTTGATTCCGAGTAACTCCTCAGTTTTCCGAAAAATAAAAAGCCAATCATACTTTGTGCCCCGGTTCAGAGAATTGAAATCAAGTTCAAAGCTAAGTTTGTGAAAATTTGAAGTCTTGGCAGGTAATTATGAGTTTGCATTGCTTGAGGACAAGCAATAGTTCGAGTTTGGGGTGTGATAAGTGTTCAAAAGTACTATTTTCTTACCCTTTTTACTCATATTATTGTTAGACTTAGGCTCATATTAGTTGCATAGATTAGTCATTCATGCATTAATCTATGTTTCCTTCAATCGTTGAGCTTGATTACATAACTTGGTGATTTTTGTGGAAATAGATGCTGCTTTGGTGTGTTTTTGTGTGTGTATGTGCAGGATCACTTGCCAAAGCAATGCCGAGCTAGTTGCCGTGCGGTGCATGAAGGAGACGCTGAGCCGGTTGCCATGGCATTTGTCGACAAAGACCAAAAGCAATATGGATGTCGAAATTCATGATTTTACAAGCCCAAGATGACATGGAGCAAGGTCCGAGCCCAAAGGAATTTGATTGCCATGCAGAGATTAAAGAAGAATTAAATTCCAAGAGGATAGGAGAAGTTCTAATAGGAATAAAATTATAATAAAGAATTATATTCTTTAAAGATAATTTAATTCCAACTCAAACTCCTCCTCAAAGAAGGACTTTGGCCTAGCCCTATAAATATCAAGGAGATTTCGACAATTCAAAAGGGAGAGCAAGAGGGAATTTCGACAACTCCAAGAGAGGAAGCAAGGGGAATTTTCGGCAAGCATCTAGGGCAAGGAATTTTCGACAAGCTTCATCTTTTCTTCCTTGTTCGATTGAGTTCATGCTAGGGATTGTTTATCTTGTGTTTCTTTTGGAACCTAGCCATGAACTAAATTTACTTGGCTATGGTTATTGTGTTTTGTGGTTGTGAGAAACTATTGGTTTTTGTTTAGGTAATAAGAGTTTGCACTTTTCTATTTCAAGGTTTATTCATTCTTGGTTCTTATTATTGTTTGCGAGTGAATTGGGAGAGGATCTCGTGATTTCATCCATTTATCTAATATCGGGAGAGTTAGATTCAAGAAACGAATGAATATGATCTTTATTCAATCCAATGATGGTGAAGATTAATCCGGCTTAGGAATAAGTTAAGGATTTCAACGGCTAAGAGGAGCGCAAGATTGGTTGTTGTTCACCCTTGATTCACGCAGGGATGTATTATCAAGGCATGCACAAATAGCTAGAGTTTCGACTTAGGGATAAGAAGAACCCATTGAAGAACGCTCCGCCGAACCTTGAAGTTGCTGCCCAGTCGCCCAAGTAGTTGCCCAACTAGTCGCCCAAGCAACCATCAATTAGTTGCCAAGGCAACCCCGTCGTGCAAGTTGCCACGGCAACTGAGTTGCCCGTGCCCTCTTTTACCAAGACAATCCAATCGGCTATCACACCTCAACTCACGATAACCTAGCCTATCTCTCTCATTCGAATTCATCTTTTCTTTTACTTAATTGCTTTCTAGATTAGTTATTAGTTAAAACTTCTATAATCCTTCACTTGTGTTTTTACTTTTTACAGTGCAAGAGACTAGATTCTTGAAGTGGCACCAATCCCTGTGGAGACGATATCTTTTATACTATAACTTGCGACGTGTATACTTGCACAATTGCGTAGTACTTATTACGCGCAACAAGTTTTTGGCGCCGTTGCCGGGGATTGGCAATAGCGACTTTGTTTTTACTTTCTTGCACTTTCTTTTTATTTTTCTTGTTTAAAATTCAAAGGGCTAACAAACTTTGGTTTTGCATTGGTATATGACCAGGGCGAGACCGACTTCACGAAATATCCCTTTGATCCGAAATCGAACGAACCTTACAAAGACTTAGACGAAGGATAAGAGAAGCAATGGCAAATCAAGACGGCAATATTAATCAAGATGTTCGAGCGGGAGGATGAGTGATTCTTGCACGAAAATGTAACTATTCGAGACTATCTTGAAGAAGATCTTGATGGACTTAACCAAGGAGTAGTCGCACCCGAAATTGAAGCCGACCACTTTGAGTTGAAACCGGTAATGTTTAATATGATCAACACAATAGGTCAATTTGGCGGCTCAAAGAATCAAGATGCACGACAACATCTGAAATCTTTCCTCGAGATTTGCAACTCGTTCAAGATACACGAGTCACCCCGATGTCTTACGATTAAGATTATTCCCTATTCACCGAGGGATAGGGCGAAAGCATGGCTAAATAGCATTCTGCCGGATCCATAGCATCTTGGACTGATCTTTGTCGAGATTTCCTTGCTAGATTTAATCCTACAAATTTAATCGATAAGCTTCGAACGACATTACTTCTTTTCGGCAGCGGATGATGAATCCATGTACGAGGCTTGGGAGCGATATAGAGAACTTCTACACAAATGCCCTCTACACGGATTCCCGTGTGGACTCAAGTAACAATGTTTTACAACGCCGTGAATACACCAACAAGGATTATGCTAGACGCCTCGGCAAACGGCATACTCTTAGATAAGTCGCGGAGGAAGCAATGCAAATTTTAAACAGGCTGGCCAAGAATGACTATCAATTCCCATCTACTAGAAGAGGAGGAGTTAGACGCTAAGCCACAATACATGAACTAGGATCATCGATTCAATTTCGCACAATTGGCCGCTTTAACCAAGATGGTCCGAACATGCAAAAACCAAACAACACACATGAAGTCAAGGTAATGGATTCTTTTTGTGAGTTATGTGGTGATAACCATAATTCTTCTCGAATGTATGCGAGAATCCGAATCTAGCTTCTATGTGGGGAATTACAATCGGGCAACAACATGATGTCCAATACATACAATCCAGCTTGGAAGAAGCACCCGAATTTTTCATGGAGTAATCCCAACAATGCTCTAAACCAGAACAATCAGAATGCACAAGCATCGGGATTCCAGCAGAATATGCCACGACAAATGATGCCGCGCAGAACAACCGACGGCATCTAGTTCTTTGGAAAATTCTCTAAATGCTTTTATGATGAAAATTGAATCTTATATGGCTGAGAATAGTAATTTCATAAAAAGAACTGATGCTTTTATTAACAGGACCGAGATGAGATTGCAAAACCAAGAGGCGGCAATCAAATCATTGGAAAATCAAGTCGGACAATTTGCTCAAAATCAAACACTAGACCACAAGGAGGTTTACCTAGCGATCTCAAGTCGCAAGAGGAACCGCCATGAGCAATGTAAGGCAATCACCACCAGTGGCCAACAACTTAGAGAGGTTCAAACCCGCTCGTCAAACAAAACTCCACAAAAAGATCAAGACAAACCTAGCGGCAAAGTCTCAGATGCTGAACCAGGAATTGCTACGGCAACCGGCAATAAGCATGCCTCGGCAACCGATGACGCCTCGGCAACTTGCGATAAGCACGCCTCGGCAACCCCAGTTTGGTAACGCGCCGGCAACTCGGATGTCCCAAAGAATGCCGTCAATCAGGTTTCAAACCAATGAAAGGATAGAAGATATCCGACTTCCACCACCATTCCCACAAAGGTTGAAGCGACAAAAGCAAGAATACCAATTCAAGAAGTTTCTTGATATCCTAAAGCAAGTCCACATCAACTTGCCATTGGTGGAAGCAATTGAACAAATGCCAAACTATGCCAAGTTTCTTAAAGACATTGTGTCCAAGAGAACAAGGCTAGGAGAGTTTGAAACAATTGCCGCAACAGAGGGATGCATGGCAATGTTGCACAATCGTATGCCGCCCAAGTTGAAGGATCCCGGAAGTTTCACAATACCCTGTTCTATTGGAAATCACTATGTTGGGAAAGCACTATGCGACCTAGGGGCTAGCATAAACTTGATGCCTAAATCGGTTTTCCAGAAACTAGGAATCGGGAAGGCAAGACCTACAACAGTTATGCTACAGCTAGCCGACAGATCCTATGTGCATCCAGAGGGAAAAATCGAGGACATACTGGTAAAAGTTGATAAATTCATTTTTCCCACTGACTTTATTATTTTGGATTGTGAAGCAGATGAGCATGCACCTATCATTCTCGGAAGACCATTCCTAGCGACAGGGAGAACTTTGATTGATGTTGAAAAAGGAGAACTCACAATGAGGGTGAATGACCAGCAGGTAAAACTAAATGTGTTCCAAACACTAAGGCATGCCGATGATCCAGAAGAATGCCAACTACTTCATGCCACGGCAGAGTTCAACTTCGATGAGGAATTTAGTTGCCTCGACAACTACATTGCCGATCAAGAGGAACCTGAGGAGTATGAAGAGCCGGTCGATGAGGAACAACCAGAAGAGGCAAATTGGCTAGTCAATCGACCAGGTACATACTTTGAACCACTGGACTACTCAGGTAAGGAAGGTAAGATCGAAAAACCCTCTATCGAAAATCCACCAATTCTTGAGTTGAAACAATTGCGAGCAATGAAATATGTATACTTAGGGATCGATAATACATTACCTGTAATTATTTCCTCTAAGTTACAACCGAGCAGAAAAAGAAGCTGATCAACATGTTGAAGCTACATAAAAAGGCAATAGGGTGGACAATTGCCGACTTGAAGGGAATTAGCCCGGCGGTGTGCATGCACAAGATCTTGTTGGAAGATGATCACAAACCTTCAATTGAGGCCCAGAGGAGACTGAATCATGCCATGAAAGGGGTTGTAATGAAAGAAATCATCAAGTGGCTTGACGCCGGCATTATATACCCTATCTCCGATAGTACGTGGGTAAGTCCGGTACAATGTGTGCCGAAAAGGGAGGTATAAAAGTGGTAAGCAATAAAAATAATGAACTTATCCCAACCAGGACTGTGACCGGTTGGAGGTTTGTATGGACTATCGAAAGCTAAACAAAGCCACTAGGAAAGATCACTTCCCATTACCCTTTATTGATCAAATGCTTGACCGTCTTGCGGTAAACCCTTTTACTGTTTTCTTGATGGTTATTCAGGTTACAATCAGATTGCCATAGCACCGAAGATCAAGAAAAGACAACCTTCACATGCCCATACGGTACTTATGCCTTCCGAAGGATGCCGTTCGGATTATGTAACGCCCGGCAACCTTCCAAGGATGCATGATGGCGCTCTTTTCGACATGGTCAAGACTTCCTTGAGATCTTCATGGATGATTTTTCGGTTTTTGGTAATGACTTCGACGGCTGTCTCAGCAATTTAGAGAGGGTGTTGGCAAGATGCGAAGAAACGGATTTAGTCCTCAATTGGGAGAAATGCCACTTTATGGTAGATGAAGGAATAGTACTCGGCCATAAGATTTCATCCAAGGAATTGAAGTAGACAAAGCCAAGGTGGACGTGATCGAGAGATTACCCCCACCAAATTCGGTTAAAGGAATTCGAAGTTTTCTCGGACATGCAAGTTTTTACAGGAGGTTCATTCATAATTTTTCTAAAATCACTAAACCTTTGTGTAATCTGCTTGAACAGGATAAAGTCTTCGATTTTGATGATTCTTGCACTCAAGCATTCGAAACCCTAAAGAAAAAGCTTGCCTCGGCACCCATTGTCGTTCCACCCAGTTGACGCTACCTTTTGAGCTCATGTGTGATGCAAGTGATTTCGCGGTAGGAGCAATCCTAGGCCAACGCACGTAAAGACCTTCCATGTGATATACTACGCTAGTAAAACTCTTAATGATGCTCAAGTGAATTACACAACAACGGAGAAAGAGTTACTAGCTGTAGTTTTCGCATTTGACAAGTTCCGATCCTATTTAATTGGTACAAAGGTAATTGTTCATACGGACCATTCGGCAATCAAATACTTATTTGCTAAAAAGGATGCTAAACCTCGTTTGATTCGTTGGATATTACTTTTACAAGAATTTGATATTGAAATTAAGGACAAGAAAGGAACAGAAAATCAAGTGGCCGATCACTTATCACGTCTGGAACACAAGAGGGAGAAAGACGCGGATCTAGAGATATGCGATGCATTCCCGGATGAACGAATTCTAATTGCCTCGGCAACCCTCAATGCCTCGGCAACCCATGACGCCTCGGCAACCATGGAAGCACACGCCTCGGCAACTCTCGACGCCGCAGCAGTCTTTGACGCACACGCCTCGGCAATTTTGGGAGCAGATACTACGGCAGCACATGCCTCGGCAATACCCTGGTACGCAGATTTAGTTAACTTCCTTGTTTGTGGTATTTTTCCGTATGGCATTACTCACCAAGGGAAGAAGCGGTTCCGCCATGATGCTAAGCATTACTTTTGGGACGAGCCTCTTTTGTTTAAACAATGTGCAGATCAGGTTATACGCCGATGTGTCCCTGAAGAAGAGCAACAAAATGTACTCCAATGCCATTCTTCACCCTATGGAGGACATTTTGGAGGAACTCGCATCATGCGCCAAAGTCTTGCAATCCGGTTTGTATTGGCCAACATTGTACAAAGATGCCCGTGACTTTTACAAGCAATGTGATCGTTGCGAGGACGGGCAATATCTCTCTAGACGACATGAGATGCCACTCTAGAACATCATCGAGGTAGAACTGTTCGATGTATGGGGGATCGATTTTATGGGACCTTTCCCATCTTCATTCGGCAACCTCTACATCTTACTTGCCGTCGACTATGTGTCTAAATGGGTAGAGGCAAATGCAGTTCCCAACGACGATTCCAAGACCGCAACGATTCCTGCAGAAAAACATATTTACACGGTTTGGGATGCCGAGAGCAATTATCAGCGACGGGGGCAAGCATTTTGACAATGACTAATTGCCAAGATATTGCAACGCTCGCATATCACACAAGATCGCCACGGCATATCACCCACAAACCAACGGGCAAGCAGAAATTTCCAACCGGGAGTTGAAGGGAATACTCGAGAAAGTTGTAAATCCCTCAAGGAAGGATTGGTCATTAAGACTAGATGACGCACTTTGGGCATATCGCACTGCATTCAAAACACCATTAGGTATGTCCCCATTCCGGCTTGTCTATGGTAAAACATGTCATCTACCGGTGGAAATCGAGCACAAGGCGTACTGGGCAATCAAGACCGTGAATATGGATTGGGAAAGTGCCGGACAAAAGCGCTTGATGGATCTCAATGAGATAGAAGAATTTCGTGCACTCACCTATAACAATGCACGAATCTACAAGGAGAAAACAAAGCGATGGCACAACAAGAAACTATTGCCACGTAAATTCACGCAAGGGCAACTAGTTCTCCTATTCAATTCTCGGCTAAAACTTTTCCCGGGAAAGCTGAAATCAAGATGGTCGGGACCATTTGAAGTCGTCAAACCATTCTCCCATGGTGCTGTGATAATCAAGTCCATCTCTGACAACCATGAATTCAAAGTTAATGGACAAAGATTGAAGCACTACAATGGTGCCCATGTGGAACATAACAAGGAAGTGGTCAACTTAGGAGATGCATGAGCATGCTCTCCTCTCAAGATTTTTTCTTTTTTCTTTTTCTTTTTATTTTTATTTTTAGGAGATATTTTTTTCATTATCTTTAGTTTTCAGGTTTTCTTTATTTTCTTTTTCACAACAAGACTCACAACTACTATGCTAAGGAAATTTACTCGCAAGATCATTGCCCGGCAACCAATGAAGAAGATGCCACGGCAACTTACTTCATGCATGCACAAGCTGATGCCACGGAACCAACCCCAAGATGCCACGGCAACCAAAGTCAAGACATCCCGGCAACAAGAAAACAACCATTGCATTCAAGCAAGAAAATCAAGACGCCAACTAGAAGGAAACTAATCATCTACGATGACGAACTCTCAGAGTAAGTCCTCGTATGCATTTTATTTTTATTTTTATTTTTCGTTATTTTTATACATGCATTGAGGACAATGCCTCACTCGAGTTTGGGGGGGATTGTTACTAGTAATTACCATGTTTAGTTACATTAATCTTAAGCATTACATTTAGGATACATAAATTGCTTGCCATGCCTTTAATTGGAACAAGAATTGCTTAGATTTGATGAATATTCAATGATGACTTTACCAATGCACTTAATTGATAGAATTTTTATTCTAGGATAACCATAAAAAAACTTAGAATTTTACTATGATGCTAAATTTGATGAAACACTGTTGTGGTTTGATTGATTTAAGGAGTTCTAGTAAACTTAGGTTGATAATTAACTAATTGGGGATAAGAATAAAAATTGGATGAATGCTAGAGGTGCCCAAATTGGCTCTAGCATGTGCTAAAAATTGATCACTAGAGGTGTCCAAACGGCTCTAGGAGGCGTTAAAGTTTTTTTAACTAGAGGTGCCCAAAACCGGCTCTAGTCGATTAAATTAACTTAAGAAAACTAAAAATAAAACACTAGAGGTGCCCAAATTGGCTCTAGTTAAAACAAGTTAAAAAGAACCCGATGAAGTAATTTGAAAACCTATTGTTTGCATAGAATCCGAAAAAAAACAACTCACGCACAACTCCGCACACACTCACAAGCATTATAGTTTGATTCCGAGTAACTCCTCGCTTTCCGAAAAATAAAAAGCCAATCATACTTTGTGCCCCTGTTCGAGAATTGAAATCAAGTTCAAAGCTAAGTTTGTGAAAATTTGAAGTCTTGGCGAGTAATTATGAGTTTGCATTGCTTGAGGACAAGCAATAGTTCGAGTTTGGGGGTGTGATAAGTGTTCAAAAGTACTATTTTTCTTACCCTTTTTACTCATATTATTGTTAGACTTAGGCTCATATTAGTTGCATAGATTAGTCATTCATGCATTAATCCATGTTTCCTTCAATCGTTGAGCTTGATTACATAACTTGGTGATTTTTGTGGAAATAGATGCTGCTTTGGTGTGTTTTTGTGTGTGTATGTGCAGGATCACTTGCCAAAGCAATGCCGAGCTAGTTGCCAGGGCAGTGCATGAAGGAGACGCCGAGCCAGTTGCCATGGCATTTGTCGACAAAGACCAAAAGCAATATGGATGTCGAAATTCATGATTTTACAAGCCCAAGATGACATGGAGCAAGGTCCGAGCCCAAAGGAATTTGATTGCCATGCAGAGATTAAAGAAGAATTAAATTCCAAGAGGATAGGAGAAGTTCTAATAGGAATAAAATTATAATAAAGAATTATATTCTTTAAAGATAATTTAATTCCAACTCAAACTCCTCCTCAAAGAAGGACTTTGTCCTAGCCCTATAAATATCAAGGAGATTTCGACAATTCAAAAGGGAGAGCAAGAGGGAATTTCGACAACTCCAAGAGAGGAAGCAAGGGGAATTTTTGGCAAGCATCTAGGGCAAGGAATTTTCGACAAGCTTCATCTTTTCTTCCTTGTTCGATTGAGTTCATGCTAGGGATTGTTTATCTTGTGTTTCTTTGGAACCTAGCCATGAACTAAATTTACTTGGCTATGGTTATTGTGTTTTGTGGTTGTGAGAAACTATTGGTTTTTGTTTAGGTAATAAGAGTTTGCACTTTTCTATTTCAAGGTTTATTCATTCTTGGTTCTTATTATTGTTTGCGAGTGAATTGGGAGAGGATCTCGTGATTTCATCCATTTATCTAATATCGGGAGAGTTAGATTCAAGAAACGAATGAATATGATCTTTATTCAATCCAATGATGGTGAAGATTAATCCGGCTTAGGAATAAGTTAAGGATTTCAACGGCTAAGAGGAGCGCAAGATTGGTTGTTGTTCACCCTTGATTCACGCAGGGATGTATTATCAAGGCATGCACAAATAGCTAGAGTTTCGACTTAGGGATAAGAAGAACCCATTGAAGAACGCTCCGCCGAACCTTGAAGTTGCTGCCCAGTCACCCAAGTAGTTGCCCAACTAGTCGCCCAAGCAACCATCAATTAGTTGCCAAGGCAACCCCGTCGTGCAAGTTGCCACGGCAACTGAGTTGCCCGTGCCCTCTTTTACCAAGACAATCCAATCGGCTATTACACCTCAACTCACGATAACCTAGCCTATCTCTCTCATTCGAATTCATCTTTTCTTTTACTTAATTGCTTTCTAGATTAGTTATTAGTTAAAACTTCTATAATCCTTCACTTGTGTTTTTACTTTTTACAGTGCAAGAGACTAGATTCTTGAAGTGGCACCAATCCCTGTGGAGACGATATCTTTTATACTATAACTTGCGACGTGTATACTTGCACAATTGCGTAGCACTTATTACGCGCAACAGCTTTACTCCAAGACCATTCGATGACTATCAAGAGTCAAGGTGCATTGCTTTAAAGCTGTAACTCTTCCTTGAGATCCCTGGAGACTAAGTAAGTCAAATCGCACATGCTTTTCATGCCCAACCTCAAGGTACCTTACCTAGTGATACTGAAGTCAATAAAAATCATGGCAAGGAGCAGTGTAGTGCACTTATTTTGAGGAGTGGCACCCAACTCAACAAAGAAGATAAGTTTAGGGGAAATAAGTTTGATGATCCTATTTCCACGATTGTGAATGAAGAGCCATCTTTACAAAAAAAATCAGCTCTAGAAGAGAATCAAAATGAAGGGTCGACAGGTGAACCAACTGATAGCATCCAGAGTAATGCTACAGCAAAAGAAAGAGAACTGCCAGTAGTAGAAGATGTCAGACCCCTACTACCCTTCCCTCAAAGATTGAAGAAACACAAAGACGATCTCCAGTTCAAGAAATTTATGGAAATCCTTGATCAACTGTATATCAATGTCCCATTTCTGGAGGCCATTGATCAAATGCCCACTTATTCCAAATTCCTTAAGGATATCGTTACCAAGAATATGAAGGTTGAAAAATATGAGACTGTTGCCACAACAAAAAGTGCTATTCAGTATGTAGCAAGTTGCCACTTAAACGACAAGATCTGGGCAGTTTCACCATTCCATGCTCCATTGGTGACAACTATGTAGGAAAAGCCTTATGTGACCTTGGGTCTAGTGTCAACCTAATGCCCAAGTCTATTTTTATGAAGCTTGGTATGAGAGAAGCAAGGCCTACAACAGTTATTTTACAGCGAGTCGGTCGCTCTCATCTCCGACCAGAAGAAAAGATTAAAGATGTTGTGGTCAAAGTTGATAGATTTGTCTTTCCAGTCGACTTTCTCATTCTCGACTGTGAGGCAGATGGCAATGCACCCATAATCTTAGGGCGACCATTCTTAGCCACCGACCGTATCTTGATTGACTATAAGAAGGGTGAGTTTACCATGCGGTTGGTTGATCAAAGGGTAACCATTAACGTCTTCAACACTCTCAAATATGTGGACGAATATGAGGAATGTCAATACATAGATACTATGGTAGAAGAGCATGGTGCGAAGTTTTGCTGTAACAATTTCTTGCAAATTGAAGACTATGTGGAGTTTAATAAGGATAATGATCAAGAGCTCGAGGACTTCCCGTTGGAGGTGGAACAGTCTAGCTTGCTCAAAACTAGACCAGGTATGCACTTCGAACCCCTTGACTTTTCTGAATTTACTCCTCCTAAACCCTCACTTGAGCATGCACACACATTAGAACTAAAGCCTTTGCTATCACACCTTAAATATACTTATTTGGGTAGTAATGAGACTTTGCCGGTGATAATTTCATCTAGTCTTACACCTAAGTAGGAATATAGGTTGATAAATATGTTATCTCAACATAAAAAGGCTCTAGGTTAGGCTATGGATGACTTGAAGGGTATAAGCCCTACTATTTGTATGCACAAAATTTTTCTTGATAATTGTCATGGCAATTCTGTTGAACTCCAAAGAAGGCTCAATACGATCATGAAAAAGGTAGTGATGAAGGAGATAATCAAATGGCTCGATGTTGGTGTTATTTACCCGATATCTAACAGTTCGTGGGTCAGCCCGGTACAATGTGTACCCAATAAAGGAGGTATGACTGTGGTGAACAATGAGGATAATGAGTTGCTACCAACAAGGACCATCATGGGTTGGAGGATATGTATGGACTATCAGAAGCTCAACAAGATAACCAAGAAGGACCATTTCCTCCTCTCATTCATCGATCAAATGCTAGATCGATTGGCGGGCAAAGCCTTTTATTATTTTCTTGATGGATATTCAGGGTACAACCAGATTGCTATAGCACCTGAAGATCAAGAGAAGACAACCTCCACCTGTCCCTATGGTACTTATGCCTTCAGGAGAATGCCCTTCAGACTTTGCAATGCTCCGAAAACTTTTCAGAGATGCATGCTAGCCATTTTTTCGGATATGGTTGAAGAGTTCTTGGAAATTTTCATGGATGACTTTTCAGTCTCCGGAGATGACTTTGAAACATGCTTGGGCAATTTGGCAAGGGTACTCAAGAGATGTGAAGAAGCTAATTTGGTTCGCAATTGGGAGAAGTGCGACTTTATGGTAACCAAATGGACTGTTTCAGTCTATAAGATTTCGAAGAGAGGCATTAAGGTTGACAAGGAAAAAGTTGAGTTGATCGAGAAGTTACCTCATCCGACCACTATCAAGGGCATTCGAAGCTTCTTAGGACATGCAGGCTTTTATCGGAAGTTCATCAAGGACTTCTCCAAGATTTCCAAGCCGCTATATAATTTGCTATAGCAAAACCAGCCCTTCGTGTTTGACGAAGATTGCCACAGCGCATTCAAGGAGCTGAAGGAAAAGTTTATCTCAGCCTCCATTGTTGTTCCACTAGATTGGAACGAGACCTTTAAGCTGATGTGTGACGCACGTGACTATGCAGTAGGGGTAGCACTTGGGCAACGCCGAAGTAAACTCTTTCATGTTATCTATTATGCTAGCCGTACTTTAAATGATGCACAAATCAACTACACCACCACTAAAAAGAGTTGTTATCTGTTGTGTTTGCCTTCGATAAGTTTAGGTCATACTGTTTCCTCTTCAAAAGTATTGTTTTCATGCTTATTTCGATATGTTTTTTCTTGTTTCCAAGTATATTTAGTTGCATTAGTTGGTTAGAATCATGCATTTACATAAAAGAGCTAGTAGGCTGCCTATGCTAGTGTCATGGGTTGTTTTAGTGGCCTTTGTGCAGGTTGGCAGGTGGAATGGCAGGAGGAATGGACGCAGGACGCAGGTACACAGTTAGGAATGCCAAGGTGAATGCCAGATGTTACGGGCACAGAAGGACCAGACGAGTGCCAAGCATTTATTGGCAGATAGGTATGCCAGCGGCCATGCCAAGAAGAGATGACCCCCAACAAATAGGAAATGATCAAGCTCCTAAAAGATCACAATTTGATCAACTTCAAAAAAATAGCGGATAAGGTGATGCTAAGTGATGTTGGCAAAGTTGTGCCAAGTTCGTGTGCCAGGATGGCCATGGCATGATGACGTCAGCCCTAGCCTGATAAGCTATCACACTGAGCTGATAAGATATCAAAATGATTAGATAGAGCTCTATCTTTAATCTCTTGATCATTTCAAATTCAAATTCAAAGGCTTATCTCATCTTTTCCCCTACACGCCTATATAAAGAAAAACTGATCAAGCATTTGAGGAAAAAAAGAATCAAAAAAGTAGACGAGAGGTGGTCAGAGCACCGAGTGACAGTTAGTGCAACCGAGGAAGGGTGGTTCGACTTCTTGGCCGAGAGCCTGGCGTGGAGGGCTGCATCGAGAGACCCATCTGCCTATTCTCTTAGCATAAGTTGTTTTTTCTTTAGTTTTTATTATGATGGTGATGTTAAAAACGTTTGTTGGTTTGTTGGTTAACCCCCCACACCATGAAATAATTTAATAGTTGGTGGGGGATGTTTTAGTTTTAAACGTTGGCTTTTATGCCTTAGTTCCTTTATAATAATTCTGCTTTCGGCAAAGTTTGTCTGTTTTGCATACTTTAATTTTTCCTAAGTACTGTGCCAAAGCGAGAGCTGGCACAGTTAGCTTATTGCCTTCCAATATCTTAATAGACTTGTGTTGGCAATGATCAAGTTACTAAACACTTGGGAGAGAAGCTTTGAGAGAAGTCATTCAAGTAGATGAACTTACTTCGGAAGTGAAATCTACCCCCACGGAGTATAGATTAGTTTTTAAATCAAATTGGTTTAAGGAAAACATACACTATAGAGATATAGGGGTTTTTACTTGGCAACTTTAGGGCAATGACGATCGAGAGAGGCTTTGCTATTTTTGAATCTGCTCGGTAACCAATGCCAAGACAGTTTTGTCAATAAAGGCTGGCATGAACCACGTTTGAACAGGCATTCCCTGCCAACAGTCATCATTCATTTGAAAACACTTTTCTAGCCAACACTTCACTTTGGTTTTATTTTATTTTCTTAGTTTTAAAATCAACTCTTTTAATCTACAATCTTTTCTTCCAAAACAAGTAACAAACTAAACAATCGAATTCTAAGTCAATCTCTATATGATCGATACTCAGCATACCAAGCTGTATTACTTGTTGACCGTGTATACTTACACGCAAAAGACTCTTGGCACAGATTATCTTGCCCAAATACATACCATTTATACCTTTTGCCAGCATTCATTTTACACATCTCCCTGAGAGTCAACAAGTTTTTTGGAGCCATTGCTGGGGATTGCAACAAATTTTATTGTTTTTAAATTTTTACTTGTTTTTGTTTTCATCTTTGTTTTCACCGGTGTATGACCAGAAAGCACCCAGTGGTAGACGAGTGACCATACGATTTGGAAATTGAGAGGACCTTGCGGAGGTTAAAGAGGCGATACTGAGAAATGAATCAAGGCAATCGGAGGAATAATGTGGTGAGTAATGATCCACTCATTAACAATCAGCCTAATAACAATGCTCCACCGCCTCCTAATGTCCCAAATATGGTTGAAGAAGAAGAGATGCCAATTCGAGAACATTCAACACCTAACATTGCAAATCTCATGCTAGGACTTATTGGCACTAATGCCGATAAGCCTAACTTTGAACTTAAACCCGTAATGATCCAAACTCTTTTGAATGTAGGTCAATTCGAAGGAGCACTTATTGAGACCCGACACAACATCTCAAAAAATTCATGGAGGTATGCCAATTGTTTCAACAAACTAGAGTACCTAGAGATACTGTGAAGCTAAAATTGTTTACTTTTTCCTTGAGGGACAGAGCCAAGGCATGGCTCAATTCTTTGCCACCAGGATTAGTTATTTCGTGGGCAGACCTTTGCCAGAAGTTCCTGACGTGGTTTCAGCCGCCAACACTCACTGCCAAGTTGCATGGTGAAATTATTACATTTAAACAGGCCGAGGATGAAACTCTTTATGAAGCATAGGAAATATTTAAAGATTTGTTGAGAAGGTGTCCAATGCATGGGTTCCCAAATTGGACCCAAATACAAACCTTCTACAACGGATTGAATGCACAAACAAGGACTGTTGTGGATGCTTCAGCAGCTGAATCGTTGCTTGATAAGAAGTACACTGAGGCTGTTGATATCCTTGAGAGAATTTTGATCAATGACTTCGAGTATCCTGTTGCTAGAATTGGGACCAGGACTAAAGCCAGAGGAAAGTTGAAAGTTGATGAACTCATGTCCATTAATGCTGATATTTCCAACCTCACTAGCATGGTGAGAATGCTGTAAAAGAATAATGAGGCCCACGAAGTCAAAGCACTGGATCTATTTTGCACCATTTGTAGAGAAAACCACCATGTGGATGAATGCCCTGTTAATCCTGAGTCGGTAATTTTTGTTGGGAATGCTGGTCCTTTTTATAATGCTAATACCTACAATGCAGGTCGGAGACAGCACCCTAACTATGCCCCGCGCCAAAACATCCAACGGTAGAGCAACAATGCCATGCCAACCTTTTATCAAAATACCATGCCACAGAAAGCTCAGAACAATTTCCAGCAAGGGCAAGAAAGCAACCAATGAGGAGATCTTACACAATATATAGAGCGAAATGAAGTAACAATCCAAAGTTTGGCAACATCAGTAAGAAACTTGGAAATACAAATTGGGCAAATTGCTAATGCACTTAGCAATCGACCCCAAGGTACTTTGCCAAGTGACACTGAAGATGCTCGGCACAAAGAAAATGAACAATGCAAAGCAATAACTCTTCGGAGTGGTAAGCAGTATGAAACAGAGACGGCTGCCAAGCAGCCAGTCGTCAGCCTGGATGCAAAGCTTGTGCCAGCAGACATACAAGAGAAGTAGAGAAGGAGAAAATAGATGATGCCAGCGATCATGCCAGTAAGAGTACCAAACTGGATGCCAGTCCCAGTGCCAACAGTGATGCCAACAATGATGATAAGCATACTAATGCCAAAACAAATGCCAACACTGCCTCGGTAAAGCCGGCATCGCCAGCATATGTATATCCACCACCACTATTTCCAGCAAGACTTCAAAATCATAAACATGACCAGCAATTTAAGCACTTTTTGGAAGTGCTTAAACAATTGCAAATTAACATTCCATTGGTGGAAGCCCTTGAACAAATACCCAACTATGTAAAATTCATGAAAGGCATCTTGTCCAAAAAGAGAAAGTTGGGAGAATTTGAAATTGTTGCTCTCACTGAGGGATGTAGTGTCATGATCCTAAACCGATTGCCACCAAAGCTGAAAGATCCAGGGAGTTTTACTATTCCTTGCACAATTGGCGACAAGTTCACGGGGAAGACGCTGTGCGACTTGGGAGCCAACATCAATTTGATGCCACTATCAGTTTTCAAGAAGCTTAGCATAGATGCAAGACCTACCACAATGACACTTCAATTGGCAGACCGATCCTATGCACATCCCAAGGGTAAGATTGAGGATGTGTTGGTAAAGGTAGACAAATTCATTTTCCCAACTGATTTTATCATTTTGGATTATGAAGTTGATATTAATGTGCCAATTATTTTGGGTAGACCATTTCTTGCTACTGGCATGGCTCTTATTGATGTTCATAAAGGGGAACTAACCATGAGAATGAATGATCAACATGTTACTTTTAACGTGTTTCAAGCTTTGAAAAATGCAGATGAACCTGATAAATGTTAGGCTGATGAAATGATGGAGTCTATCTTTACTTCGAACATGGCACAGTTGTGCCAAGATATAACAAGTGATGACGACATGCTTGATGGCATAGCTGAACCATTTGAGGAACCTGTGGAATCAGCCTTGGAGGCTAAAGATGTAAGTTACTTTAAGCCACTCCATTTGGCCGGCAAAGAGATAAAGAAACCAAAGCCATCTATTGAGAAACCACCAGATTTGAAGCTTCAACCCCTGCCAGAACACTTAAAGTATGCTTATTTAGGTAAGAACTTGACTTTTCCAGTGATTATTGCCACTGATCTCAATCATGATCAGGAGGTAAGACTGCTGGCAATACTAAAAGATTATAAGCAAGCGTTGGGTTGGACCTTGGCAGACATCCAAGGTATTAGCTCAACTATTTGCATGCACAAGATCATACTAGAGGAATACAATGACATGACCATTGAAGGCCAAAGGTGGCTAAACCCAAGCATGAAAGAGGTTGTAAAGAAAGAGATCATAAAATGGTTGGATGTCGGGATCATCTATCCTATTTCCAACAGCTCTTGGGTTAGCCTGGTGCAGTGTGTGCCAAAGAAGGATTGCATGACTATGATCCAAAATAGTAAGGTCGAATTGATTCCTTCTAGAACCATCACTGGATAGAGGGTGTGCATGGATTACAGAAGGATGAACAAGGCTACAAGGAAGGACCACTTCCCATTGCCTTTCATTGACCAGATGTTGGACAGGTTGGCAGGTAAAGCTTTTTACTGTTTTTTAGATGGTTATTCGGGATATAACCAGATTGCCATCGACCCTGACGGACAAGAGAAGACCACGTTTACGTGTCCATATGGGACATTTGCCTTTAGAAGGATACCATTCGGACTGTGTAATACACAACAACATTTCAATGTTGCATGATGTCCATTTTCTCCGATATGATTGAGCATAACATGGAAGTATTCATGATGATTTCTCGGTGTTTGGTGTAACATTTGAGGAATGTATCCATAGCTTGGAACAAGTTTTGAAGAGATGCATAGAGACAAACCTAGTGTTGAATTGGGAGGAATGCTACTTCATGGTGAAGTAGGGCATTATTCTTGGTCATAAGGTAACCAAGAGATGACTAGAAGTTGATCAAGCCAAAGTGGAGGTAATTAAGCAATTACCACCTCCAACAAGTGTTAAAGGTATAAGGAGTTTTTTAGGTCATCCCAATTTTTATCGGCGATTTATTAAAGACTTTTCAAAAATTGCTAAACCTTTATGCTCATTGTTGGAGCATAATGCCACTTTTGCATTTGACGATTCTTGTTTGAGAGCATTTTAGGAGCTTAAAGGTAGATTGATTAATGCCCCTATAGTCGTGGCACCAAATTGGAATTAGCCATTTGAGCTCATATGTGATGCCAGCGATTATGCTGTTGGAGCAGTTCTGGGACAATAGCGTGGCAAGATGTTCCATGCCGTCTATTATGCCAGCAGAACCTTAAATAAAGCACAACTGAATTACTCTACAATCAAGAAAGAATTCCTCATAGTTGTATTTGCTTTTGATAAATTTAGATCTTATCTAATTGGTAATAAGGTTGTGGTTTATACAGATCATTCGGCGTTGAAATATCTCTTGGCAAAGAAGGATGCCAAACCTAGACTAATCCAATGGACGCTCTTACTTCAAGAATTCGACCTGGAGATCAGAGATAAGAAAGGCAGCAAAAACTTAGTAGCTGTCCATATCTCTCGGTTGGAGCATCACATTGAGGATGGTAAGTCCACTATAATTAGAGACGAATTCCCTGACGAGTATTTGCTTGCAGCCGATGCTATACCATGGTACGCTGACATAGTCAACTACCTGGTAAGCAATATTTTTCCATCAGAACTAGCATATAATGCCAAGAAAAGATTTTTACGAGAGGTGAGGCAATACTATTGGGATGAGCCCATGTTGTACAAGCAGTGTGCCGACCAAGTGATTCACCGGTGTGTGCCAGAGGACGAGCAACAACATTGTAGCGATGTCCGATTCGCTAAAAAATGTATTTTTATTTTGTTTGTTTTGTTTTAGAAATAATGTCTTCCGTGGGGTCTTAAAGAAACCACGTTTTATTTAGAAATTGGAGTCGCCACCGGCCACTTAGGTAGGCTGAACACCATAAAACCAGAGATTTGAAAACTGTTGGGTTCGGGAGTCGGTTACTGATGGGGAAGGATTAGCACCCCCACACCGCCCAAAATTGGCACTTTAATAATTACCGCTTTATTAATATTAAACTTTCCGGATTAAAGTAACGATTAAATTAAAATTTAGTTATAAGTGCGAGTATATTTTAAAAGCCCCGTTATCCGAGAGTAAACGCCCAACCACCATCACTACGCCTGATACTGGCCCCATTTACACTCGGATAAAAGGGCACCGCATTGACAAATAATATATCGTTATGCGACCTTAACAAACAAATTATAAAACATACAATTTACATTGACATGGTGAAAGACAAAATAAATAATAAAAACCTGGATATCACAAAATTAAACAAAGATGGCAAAATGCATTGGCATGATTAACAAAACATATCACAATAAAAACAAAGCATAAACCAGTGAAAAAAACATACCTCAAAATTAAAAGAAAAGAAAACATGCTTCAAAAATTATTAGATCAAATATATACATATAAAGATGCAACATATGCATGATATACACATAACATGGTATTAAATTAACAAATCAAAGCAAAAAGCGAACATAGAAAAAAACTAGTACTTAACATATGAGACATTTTAAAATAAGGTAAAAACATGACACTAATATACGACACATATCATCCATTTTTAACATGTAACCTAAAATACAAAACGAACATAAAAAAGCTAACATTAAAACATATTATGAACAAACGAAGCTAAACACATTGGTATGATAATGCATATGAAAAAAGACATACATAAATGAACATGATGAAAACAACAAATGCATGAAAGCATAAAGGACAAAAATGACATACTAATCATAGGTAGACATGATACATTCATTATACTAAAACAAAATACATAAAAAAACATGTACAAACCAAGCAAACGAAATAAAGCATGATATAACACATCATAAAAAACATGATATTAAAACAATACAAATATGATGAACGACATAACATGCTAAAACACAAAATAAAAAAACAATGGACATAAATGATTAAAACAAAGGACTAAAATGAAATAAAATGAAACAGAAATGACGGAAATTGGAGCAATAAAGACATGATTTAGGGATGAAAATGCAAACTCAGTGAAACTTGGAAGGACCTATTCTGTCAAATACTCAAGGGGCAAGCCCAAAACGTAAAATACTGAAACACGGAATGTCTAAGTGCACAATTATACCATTAAGAACTTATTTCGGTTTAATTTAGTGATTGAATTGAGAAATTTAAAAACAAACGAGGGATTGGAGTTGCAAATGGATCATGGGGCAAACTCAATTAAAAAAAACGAGAATGCGGGGGTCCTTAAGTCCGAATTAACCCATTTTGAAAATATTTGTACTCTATATAACACACTTATCAGGCTGAAATTCAACCCTTTCACCATTTTTTTACTCTTGGGATAAACCCCCCTCATTCATCCCTGTTTCCCGAATCAAATTGCCCAAAATTCCCTTCGGCCGCCGCAGAGCACCGGTCTCAGGCGAGGCTTGGCCGTGACGGCCACCTCAAGCCTTCCTCGACCCCGGTCGTTCAACGACAAAGAAAACCCCCCAAAAACTAGACCCTCATTGTTATTTCGGAATAACCGTCAGGTTCATCGCCAGTGAGAAAAAATAGAAAACCAAGGTAAAATACACCCCATTTTTGTTTACTTTATTTGTGCTTCATGCATGAAACTGAGAAACGAGGAAAATAATTTACCCTTGAACCTCTGCTTTTTATTGTTATTATTTCTCGACTGAAAACTCCTCCCTTTTTCGAATAGCTGTTTGATACATATATGCCCATCTATATCTTGGTTTGGTAGATACATATAAAAATACATATATTTTTTAGATTTGGTTATTGACAGATCTATGTATTTTTGATATTTTTTGGTGATGCTTTGACGCGGTGGTTAAGCTGGTGGTACGACCGGCATGGTGGAGATGTCATCTCGGTTGGCCTCGTTCTTGGCCATTGGATCAGATCTGATCCAACTGCTGAGATAGTTCGATGACGGACTGCTCAGATGAAATCTTGAAACTGGTAAGGTTGCGTGAGATGGTGCCACGTGGTGCACGGCAGTCAAAGGGTCAGAGAGTGCACGCCACGCGCGCGTGGAAGTCTAGCAGCCCCGAGAGTGAGCCACACGCACCAACAGGATGATATATCTCATTCAATCGTTGCCGTTTGATCAAGATCTGATCCAACGACCCAGGGATAGCTGCGCAATAAGAGAGATGTAATTAGGGTTTTTGGGCCAAACGGGCTTTGTAAATTTAATAGGGTTTGTAATATAGATTGGGCTGGACTTACTTATAATATTTATGGGTTTTTTATATTTTATATTGGATATGTTTTAATCCATTTATCATGTTACCATAATAATAATAATAATAATAGTAAACACATACATAACATATATACTTATACACATATATATAATCAAACACGTACATAAGTAATACACACATGCATATACGTATACTATAACACATACAATATTAATGCGTGTACATAAAAATAATAATTACACACGCACATTCGTACATGCACAATACAAAACATTCATGCAATATAAAACACATATATAATATATTAATTCATTAAGCCTTAATAACACATACGTACCAGACACATATATACATACATACACATAATATTTTAATGACATACATATACATACAAACAATTAAGGCACATGATAAGTGTTCAAAAGTACTATTTTTCTTACCCTTTTTACTCATATTATTGTTAGACTTAGGCTCATATTAGTTGCATAGATTAGCCATTCATGCATTAATCCATGTTTCCTTCAATCGTTGAGCTTGATTACATAACTTGGTGATTTTTGTGGAAATAGATGCTGCTTTGGTGTGTTTTTGTGTGTGTATGTGCAGGATCACTTGCCAAAGCAATGCCGAGCTAGTTGCCAGGGCAATGCATGAAGGATATGCCGAGCTAGTTGCCATGGCATTTGTCGACAAAGACCAAAAGCAATATGGATATCGAAATTCATGATTTTACAAGCCCAAGATGACATGGAGCAAGGTCCAAGCCCAAAGGAATTTGATTGCCATGCAGAGATTAAAGAAGAATTAAATTCCAAGAGGATAGGAGAAGTTCTAATAGGAATAAAATTATAATAAAGAATTATATTCTTTAAAGATAATTTAATTCCAACTCAAACTCCTCCTCAAAGAAGGACTTTGGCCTAGCCCTATAAATATCAAGGAGATTTCGACAATTCAAGGGAGAGAGCAAGAGGGAATTTCGACAACTCTAAGAGAGGAAGCAAAGGGGAATTTTCGGCAAGCATCTAGGGCAAGGGATTTTCGACAAGCTTCATCTTTGTTCGATTGGGTTCATGCTAGGGATTAATTATCTTGTGTTTCTTTGGAACCTAGCCATGAACTAAATTTACTTGGCTATGGTTATTGTGTTTTGTGGTTGTGAGAAACTATTGGTTTTTGTTTAGGTAATAAGAGTTTGCACTTTTCTATTTCAAGGTTTATTCATTCTTGATTCTGATTATTGTTTGCGAGTGAATTGGGAGAGGATCTCGTGATTTCATCCATTTATCTAATATCGGGAGAGTTAGATTCAAGAAACGAATGAATATGATCTTTATTCAATCCAATGATGGTGAAGATTAATCCGGCTTAGGAATAAGTTAAGGATTTCAACGGCTAAGAGGAGCGCAAGATTGGTTGTTGTTCACCCTTGATTCACGCAGGATGTATTATCAAGGCATGCACAAGTAGCTAGAGTTTCGACTTAGGGATAAGAAGAAACCATTGAAGAACGCTCCGCCAAACCTTGAAGTTGCTGCCCGATCGCCCAAGTAGTTGCCCAACTAGTCGCCCAAGCAACCATCAATTAGTTGCCAAGGCAACCCCGTTGTGCAAGTCGCCACGGCAACTGAGTTGCCCGTGCACTCTTTTACCAAGACAATCCAATCGGCTATCACACCTCAACTCACGATAACCTAGCCTATCTCTCTCAATTGAATTCATCTTTTCTTTTACTTAATTGCTTTCTAGATTAGTTATTAGTTAAAACTTCTATAATCCTTTACTTGTGTTTTTACTTTTTACAGTGCAAGAGACTAGATTCTTGAAGTGACACCAATCCCTGTGGAGACGATATCTTTTATACTATAACTTGCGACGTGTATACTTGCACATTTGCGTAGCACTTATTACGCGCAACAGCACACACGACATGCATACATACGTACAACACACATGCCACATGCACATTAGTCACACATATAATAAACACACATAATAATATGCCACATACGATAATAATATCCTTTTATTATATTAACAATATTCACAAACCGGATAAAAATGAGTGATTACAGTTGCCCCCTTTGCTTGTTCTTGTGAAACGAGAACAAAGCAAAGACCAAAAGCACTCATTTTTATCCGACTTCCCTGCTCACAACTTCAGAATCACGTGTTCTTCTGGAACTCTCCACTTTTCCTTGGCTGAATCTTCAGGCTCGTAAGTTCTCCCTATATAGAACTTCACCTTTGGTTCTTCTTTGAGATTATGGAGTTAGGGCTCTTCCTATATGGAGCCTTTCATTGGGGGCTCGAAAACGTAGGCTTCTCCTTTATATGACCTTTATCTTCGATTTTTATCTTTTCTCTTTTTTCTTTTTTCTCGTTTTCTTTTTTTTCTTTTTCCCTCTTTTTCTGCTCCTTTTTTCTTTTTCTCTTCTTTTTTCTATCTTTTTTTTTCTTTCTCTCTCTTTTTTTACAAGGCTGTTGATATCTTTGGACTCACGTTACTAAGGCTGCCGCATCATGCCCGAAGGACTTATTGATGGCCCGAAAGACTTACCACCATGCTTGAAAGACTTACTGGTGGCCCGAAGGTCTTATCATCATGCCTGAAGGACTTACTGATGGCCCGAAGGACTTAACATATGGCTTCACGCTACTCTGGCTATCGTCATCTGGCCTCACGCTACTATGGCTGCCGCATCATGCTCGAAGGACTTACTGATGGCCCGAAGGATTTATCACCATGCTCGAAAGACTTAATGGTGGCCCGAAGGACTTAACACCATGCCTAAAGGACTTACCGATGACCCGAAGGATTTAACATCTGGCTTCACGCTACTAGGGCTACCGTTGTCTGGCCTCATGCTACTATGGCTGCCGCATCATGCCCGAAGGACTTACTGATGGCCCGAAAGACTTATCACCATGCTCGAAAGACTTACTAGTGGCCCAAAGGTCTTATCATCATGGCCGAAAGACTTACTGATGGCCTGAAAGACTGAACATCTGGCTTCACGCTACTCTGGCTACCCTCATCTGGCCTCACACTACTATGGCTGCCGCATCATGCCCGAAGGACTTACTGATGGCCCGAAGGACTTATCACCATGCTCGAAAGACTTAATGGTGGCCTGAAAGACTTAACACCGTGCCCGAAAGACTTACCGATGGCCCAAAGGATTTAACATCTGGCTTCACGCTGCTATGGCTGCCGATCTTTTCTTTCTTTAGTAAATGCTTTGACAATTCATCAAATACCTATCTAAATCCAAGCAAAAATTGAAATGCCTCTATCTATATGATGCATACAATGCCGTGCTTTCTTTTTCTTATTCTTTTTTTCTTCTTTTTTCTTTTTTTTTCTCTATTTTTTTCTTCTCTCTTTTCTCTCATTTACTTCTTTCTTCTTCTTCTCTTTTTATCATCATTTTTCTCTCACACTTTTTTTTCTTCTTTTTCTTATTTCTTCTCTTATTTCTTCTCTTTTTCTGTTCTAAAGTCTTACGCTCTGGAAGGTTATTTCTCAGATTTCCTTTCTTCTCTTTTGTTGTAGTATGCCCTTTGATCAGTTATTTATCTGATTCATGTCTTTTAACCCTTTCGCGATATAATTCTCTCTCTCTCTTTTCTTTCTTTTTCTTTTTTCTGTCTTTTTATTTTTAGACATGTTTTAAAATCCTATGCCCTGAAAAGTCATTCTTCGAATTTCTCCATTTCTTTTCTTTTTTGTAGTATGCTCAGTTTTGATCTTCATTTCTGTCAATTTTTGTCAAATGAGTACATGCTCTTGTTGTTTTGCACGAGCACTTGCCTTTCTTCTTTGAGGTCTCTGCCCGCTTCACAAACAAACTCTATATCATGCATGTGCAGAGATTCTTACCATTCTTCCTGTTCTGCGTTGCCCCACTCGATCATGAGCTCGGCTACCTTCCAGCTCCTTTGACCCAACATTCTGAGTATTTTTTAGTTTTGTCATCGGGGTGAGCAAAATGCTTCTATGTTCTGAACTTAACCTCAATCTTCTTGCTGCCTCTTGACAGGAACCATTTCTCGATCCCTGTGCTTTAATTCTTTGGAGACTTAATGTTTACCTCTTATTGTCCCCCGTATTTTGTAATCTCATTCTCGTCCTGGTTCATCCTTCATTTTCTTGAACCAACCAAGGCATCATGGCTGAAACCCGCTTCTTGTTCTTGAGCTGTCTGACACATATGCTCTTGTCATCATCTTCATCCTATACATTGTAGGGTCGTTTCTGGTTAGGTGCTCCAATAATATCCGCAACCTTGTGTTCTAGATCTTATCTCTGAAGTAATATATGGAAATCTTTGTTGTTTTAACTTGTCAATTTGTTGATTGGCATTCCACTAAAGGGTATGATTTAGATTAACATACATGATCTTGAAATCACAGAATAGGAGCTCTGGATATCAAGTATAAGAGCGTCTTAGATTCAACAATTCAGTATTCAAGGCTGTGAAATCTTCCCAGGTGACTCGGTTCATCCTCATAATTACCGCGTTGCTGCAGAATACTACTCTTTCTCAATTCTCATTATCTGCCCCGCTCCCAAAAAGGGTGGGCTTGTATGACCACTCGAGCGCAGAAATATTACTCTAAGAATAGAGTTCCAAGTGGTGCGAGTTTTAATTTTACCTATGCTATCGTTTATTTTTCTCTCTTTTCTTTTCTCTTTCTTTCTCCTCTTTTTTCTGTTTCCCCGTTTTCTTCCTTTTCTCTTTTTTTCTTCTTTTTTTTCTTCTTTTTTTACACTTTTATCATTATTTGAGGAAATCAATTCGTCACAGTCCTTTGTCTTGAGGACAACGATGGAACAAATAATATTGCCCCAAGTTACTCGGCATAGTCACGATTTGAAAATATTACCATCACTTATGAAGCTAAGGTTTCTTGAATTAGATGGTGTATTGCCACCTTATCGCTTCAGCGGAGTGCCCCAAAATTCCCACACTCTTATTTGAACAAGCCTATTACCAGGTTTCGAACATAGGAGTGCTTTTTATTATTCTTTTCTCTTTCTTTCCTTTTTTTCCTTCAATTCTTCCCTTTTTTTAATTTTTATTTTTAATTCTTTACTACCTAGAAGATTATGCCTAGAGTTTCAATTTCAAGCAACTCTACATAGTTGACATTCGGAGCTTTTTCGTCCTTGAACATCATCGAAAGAGTAGTAATCTTGCTTTGCTGACCAGAGTCTGGTAGGAAAGATCACACCTCATCGTTGTCACAACATCCATCTAATGTCACATCTTGCAATTGATATCCAGTGTCCTACAACGGTGAGAAAATATACATCTATGTGCTTTCAAGAATATTGTATGTTAAGCGAAATGTGTTCTTCATTGGAATAAAAATCAACAAACATGCCCCTTCACAAAAGATCTTTACCACATGTGGGCCACAGGTAGTAAAGTTGATTCCTTGTATTACTTCAGGAAAGTCTTTTAATGTAGAGACATCTCTGGCTTCCTCAGCACTATGCAGACTTGCCCCTCATCCTTGGTCCTCCACTACTGGATCTGCTTTTGTGTCAAGGTCCCATCATTGATCAGCTTCTTGATCTCATCCAATAAAGCTCTACATTTTCTAGTGGGATGCCCCGGTACCCCCATATGGAATTCGCATATGCTACTCGAGTCAAAACTATGGGCAGATGGATCAGGTGCAATCTTCATCGACCTAGGAGCAAGATAGTGACCCCCTACCAAATGAGGCCATATGTCTGAGATGGATGCTCCGAACACTTCCAAATTTGCGCTTGTCCGAAGAATTTTCCTTGATGACCCCGAGGTGCCAGTCTGTCTTCTTCTTTTACGGCCACGCGAACCCTAGAGATGACACTCATTTACCTCTCCGTCTTTATCTATCTTATCTTCAATTTGGTCCTTGGACTTAGACTCCAATTTTCCTTCTTTCATTGCGTATTCTATCCTCTCTCCAATTGTCATAAAATCTTCGAATCTGTTTCTCAATTTCTCCAACATCACATCGAAGAAAGGAGAGGGAAGCGTTGCATAGAACAGGGGAGTCAACTCTTCTTCCGCTATAGGAGGCTAGACTTGGGTCACCAAACATCGCCACCTTAGTGCATATCCCCTGAAGCTTTCATTTGGTCTCATTTTCTCATTCCGTTGAAACTGAAGACAGGGCGCTAAATCTAAAGCATATCTATATTGACTCAAGAAGGCATTAGCAAGGTCACCTCATGACCTAACTTGGTTTCTGTTCAAATAGTTATACCACACTGCTGCAGGTCTCGTCAGGCTATCGTGGAAGTAGTGGATCAACAACTCTTCATTCTTCATGTATCCCTCCATTTTTCTACAAAACATGGTCAAGTAAATCTTCAGGCAGCTGGTTCCGTCATACTGCGCAAATCTGGGAATCTTGAAATCTGGAGGAATGACCAAATCAGGGACTAGGCAGAGTTACCTCATATTGAAAACATTTATCTTTTCTTTCTTCTTCAGCTCTTTCTCGATTCATTCTTCTAGCTGGTCAAGTCTCGACTCTTTAGTTCGTTCCATTTTCCAACTAATTCTGCCATCGAACCCCAAGTTTTAAATGATGAAGTGCCATGCGATGATAAAACTATTAAACAATGCAAAGGACGTGATGCAAATGCAATGCATGAATGCAATAAGACATCGATTCTGCAAGTGATTTGTCCCTATAGGATATCTTTCATTCAGACCAAAAGGTTTCATTACATCCGGTATTAGGGGTTTACAGATAGGGTGAACCCTAGCACCTAATTTCTTAACCTCGTTCAATAGCCCCATCAACTTTCCTTCGCGATCCAACACTGGATCCATATTCTAGCTTATCGGAGCTGCTGCATCAGCTAAATCTGCTACCTGTTGAGCTACTTGTCGAGCTTGAGTCATAACTATCTTCATGTCTCGGTCTTTCTCCTGTATTGTCTGCTCGGCCTTTTGTAGCTTGACGGTCACTACCTCAGCACGAATCTCGCTGGTACGTAAAGAAGTCTTGAGCCTCGCTATATGTTCTTTGAGTGCCGCATTTTCCATTTGAAAGGCTTGTGATTCCTCTCTTTCCTGCTGCAGACTTGATTTTAGGATATCGTCCATGGCCAGACTGCTTTCCAACTCACTTTGGAGAACGTCGCGTTGGCTCTCGGCTTCTTTCATCTTCTGTGACAATGATTTGGCTTTATTTTTACCAGTTTTGCATTTTTGCCTCCAGCGTTCTAAATCGTTCCTCAACCGAATCATACCATTAATCCACTAATTAGCGGTGTCACCCAGACCGACATTCTTGAATTCAAAGTGCAGCTTCTGGTACTCATCTTGTATGATCTTCAATTTCATGCTCAGATCGCGCCTCTCATGCTCGAGCTGGCCGTACTTGTATGCAAGTTCATATTCTGAGACGCTTTTATTCTTGACTCTTGAATTTATCTCGCTTGAGTGACCTACTTCTGCGTTACCCGAACCTTGGGCTGGGCGTTGACCCTCCTTCGACTTTGCCCCTCGGGCAACAGTTGGTTCGCTGTAGAATTAGGGTTGTCTGTCTTCGAAACCCACAACTCCCATTTTGATAAGATCTTAAACTCTATCCTTCAGGGCTCTACAATCTCAGTGTGATGACTCGAATCGCCTATGTGGTAGCTGCACCAGACACGACTGTTGTAACTCTTCGGATAAGGATGCCTCTTTGGTATATACTTCACCGGTATGATAAGGCTCCTTTCGATAAGCAACAAAAGTAGCTCGGTGTATCTCATGGGTATAAGATAATGCCTTCTGATGTTATTGGATTCTTGAGCTTCCCTTGGTCTTGCCTCTGTTCCCCTGGTATCTACCCCATATATGTCGCTTGTATGTTTCTTGAGATTAATCACAAAGGGATTAGATTTGTCATATTTAACGGTGTTATCTGTCTTGACATTCTGACCATTCTGTTCCACATTCTGATCCTTGATCGATTCTTTTCTGAGTTCGACAGGGTGCTTGCCTTTCATCATAGCATTCATATGGTCCATCATCTCGGCCATTTGCTTCTTTAATTATTGTATTTTATCTCGCTTGTTACCAGAACTGACACTGCTTACCGAATCTGTTATGAAGTCCTTGAACGATTCTTCTTCTGCAATCCTTGGCCTAGTTTCGGGATGGAACTCTGGAACTGGACCCTCTTTCTTTAGGTCAAAGAACCTTTGGTCCATCATGAACAATCTTCTATTATGGGAGAAACCACTCGGGAATCAATACCCTATGTAATGCGAATGCGATGATATAAGCAAAAACAAAACAAAAAAGGAAACAAGTCAGTACCGGACAAAAACAATAAGTACACAATAGAAAGGGCAAATTAAATGTGATAAACAAACAAAGCAATCCTATTTACATCATGTCTAAGACACCTAGGTTATCCGCATGGCTCTAACAGGGTGGGTTTCTATGTTCTCTATATGCAGTTTTGGTGCTAAGACGTACCCGAACTGTCCTTGCTGTCCCCTACTAAGAGTAGCAAGGCCCCCGATCATCACCCATTATAGGCTCCTTTCAACTGGGTTCAATTCAGGGAGACCTATTCGCTTATGCCTACACGAAGGAACGATATCCTTACGAAAGCATAAGGTACTCGATCCCCGAAGGTACTTGCTAGGCCTACACGGAGGAACGATATCCTCACGAAAGCATTATCGTTTTCCCCCCACTTAAAAAGGACGGGTTTATATGCCAAATTTTAAATGCGTTAAAATAAATGCGCAATTATAACCAAATATTAATTTAATAGACACTTTAATCCGGAACTTCTAATATTACTAAAGCGGTAATTATTTGAAAAAGCTTGACTCTCTATTTTGTTTTTGAAAAAAATAGAAATTGGTCCCCAGTGGAGTCGCCATCTGTAGCGATGTCCGTTTCGCTAAAAAACGTATTTTATTTTGTTTTTTTGTTTTAAAAATAATGTCTTCTGTGGGGTCTTAAAGAAACTGCGTTTTATTTAGAAATTGGAGTCGACACTTGCCACTTAGGTAGGCCGGACACCATAAAACCAGAGATTTGAAAACTGTTGGGTTCGAGAGTCGGTTACGGATGGGGAATGATTAGCACCCCCACACCGCCCAAAATTGGTACTTTAATAATTATCGCTTTATTAATATTAAACTTTCCGGATTAAAGTAACGATTAAATTAAAATTTAGTTATAAGTGCGAGTATATTTTAAAAGCCCCGTTATCCGAGAGTAAACGCCCAACCACCATCACTACGCCTGATACTGGCCCCATTTACACTCGGATAAAAGGGCACCACATTGACAAATAATATATCGTTTATGCCTTAGCAAACAAATTATAAAACATACAATTTACATTGACATGGTGAAAGACAAAATAAATAATAAAAACCCGGATATCACAAAATTAAACAAAGATGGCAAAATGCATTGCATGATTAACAAAACATATCACAATAAAAACAAAGCATAAACCAGTGAAAAAAAACATACCTCAAAATTAAAAGAAAAGAAAACATGCTTCAAAAATTAATAGATCAAATATATACATATAAAGATGCAACATATGCATGATATACACGTAACATGGTATTAAATTAACAAATCAAAGAAAAAAACGAACATAGAAAAAAACTAGTACTTAACATATGAGACATTTTAAAATAAGGTAAAAACATGACACTAATATACGACACATATCATCCATTTTTAACATGTAACCTAAAATACAAAACGAACATAAAAAAGCTAACATTAAAACATATTATGAACAAACGAAGCTAAACATATTGGTACAATAATGCATATGAAAAAAGACATACATAAATGAACATGATGAAAACAACAAATGCATGAAAACATAAAGGACAAAAAGGACATACTAATCATAGGTAGACATGATACATTCATTATACTAAAACAAAATACGTAAAAAAACATGTACAAACCAAGCAAACGAAATAAAGCATGATATAACACATCATAAAAAACATGATATTAAAACAATACGAATATGATGAACGACATAACATGCTAAAACACAAAATAAAAAAACAATGGACATAGATGATTAAACCAGTGACTAAAATGAAATAAAATGAAACAGAAATGACGGAAATTGGAGCAATAAAGACATGATTTAGGGATGAAAATGCAAACTCAATGAAACTTGGAAGGACCTATTCTGTCAAATGCCCAAGGGGCAAGCCCAAAACGTAAAATACCGAAACGCGGAATGTTTAAGTGCGCAATTATACCATTAAGAACTTATTTCGGTTTAATTTAGTGACTGAATTGAGAAATTTAAAAACAAACGAGGGATTGGAGTTGCAAATGGACCACGGGGCAAGATCAATTTAAAAAAAACGAGAATGTGGGGGTCCTTAAGTCCGAATTAACCCATTTTGAAAATATTAGGACTCTATATAACACACTTATCAGGCTGAAATTCGACCCTTTCACCATTTTTTTACTCTCGGGATAAAACCCTCTCATTCCTCCTTGTTTCCCGAATTAAACTGCCCAAAATTTCCTTCGGTCGCCGCAAAGCACCGGTCTTAGGCGAGGCTTGGCCGTGACGGCCACCTCAAGCCTTCCTCGACCCCGACCATTCAACAACAAAGAAAAACCCCCCAAAACGTACATCCCTTTATTTTGAAACCCTAAAAAAACTAGACCCTCATTGTTATTTCAGAATAAAACAAGGCTCACCGTCAGGTTCATCGCCGGTGAGAAAAAACAAAAAACCAAGGTAAAATACACCCCCTTTTTATTTACTTTATTTGTGCTTCATGCATGAAACTGAGAAAGGAGGAAAAGAATTTACCCTTGAACCTCTGTTTTTTTGTTATTATTTCTCGACTGAAAACTCCTCCCTTTTTCGAATATCTGTTTGATAAATATATGCCCATCTATATCTTGGTTTGGCAGATACATATAAAAATACATACATTTTTTTAGATTTGGTTACTGACAGATCTCTATATTTTTGATGTTTTTTGGTGATGCTTTGACGCGGTGGTTGAGCTGGTGGTGCGGCCGGCATGGTGGAAGAATTATAGTGGAGATGTCATCTCGACTGGCCTCGTTCTTGGCTGTTGGATTAGATCTAATCCAACGGCTGAGATAGTTCGATGACGGACGACCCAGATGAAATCTTGAAACTGGTGGGGTTGCGTGAGATGGTGCCACGTGGTGCACAACAATCAAAGGGTCAGAGCGTGTACGCCACGCGCGCGTGGAAGTCCAGCAGCCCCAAGAGTGAGCCACACGCGCCAGCAGAATGAGCTCTCTCATTCAATCATTGCCGTTGGATCAAGATCTGATCCAACGGCCAGGGATAGCTGCGCAATAAGAGAGATGTAATTAGGGCTTTTGGGCCAAACGGGCTTTGTAAATTTAATAGGGTTTGTAATATAGATTGGGCTGGACTTACTTATAATATTTATGGGTTTTTTATATTTTATATTGGATATGTTTTAATCCATTTATCATGTTACCATAATAATAATAATAATAATAGTAAACACATACATAACATATATACTTATACACACATATATAATCAAACACGCACATAAGTACTACACACATGCATATACGTATATTATAACACATACAATATTAATGCCTGTACATAAAAAAATAATTACACACGCACATTCATGCATGCACAATACAAAACATTCATGCAATATAAAACACATATATAATATATTAATTCATCAAGCCTTAATAACACATACGTACCAGACACACATATATAATATATTAATTCATCAAGCCTTAATAACATATACGTACCAGACACACATATACATACATACACATAGTATTTTAATAACATACATATACATACAAACGATTAAGGCACACGCGACATGCATACATACGTACAACACACATGCCATATGTACATTAGTCACACATATAATAAACACACATAATAATATGCCACATGCAATAATAATATCCTTTAATTATCATATTAACAATATTCACAAACTGGATAAAAATGAGTGATTACAATCATATATTGCATATATGCCATGCCGCACCATATGGAGGACATTTTGCTGGGATGAAGACTGCTGCCAAAGTTTTGCAGCCAGGATTCTTTTGGCCCGTATTGTACAAGGATGCCCACGAGTATGCCAAGGCATGCGATTGATGCCAACGAACAGGGAACATCTTTGGAAGACACGAATTACCACTCCAGAACATTATGCCAGTAGATTTATTTGATGTGTGGGGGATCGAATTTATGGGTCCTTTTCCCCCGTCAGTCAGTAATGTGTACATTCTCTTGGCTGTTGACTATGTGTCAAAGTGGGTAGAGGCTGTTGCATTGCCAACAAATGATGCTAAGGCTGTTGCCAAGTTCTTGCACAAAAACATTTTCACTATATTTGGTACTCCTCGAATGATTATTCATGACGAGGGAACTCATTTTAAATGTAAATTAATTTCTAAAGCATTGTGTAGGTATAGGATTCAGCAGAGAATCGCCATAGCATACCATCTACAAACAAATAGGTAGGCTGAGATATCCAATAAGGAGATTATGATCATTTTGGAAAAAACTGTGAATCCAACAAGGAAAGACTAGTCCTTGAGACTAGATGAGTCCTTGTGGGCTTATAGGACGGCATTTAAAACTCTTTTGGGTACTTCCCCATTCAGACTTGTCTTTGGCAAACCATGCCATCTGCCAGTAGAACTTGAACATAAAGCCTATTGGGCCACCCGGAAGCTTGACATGGCATGGAGAATTGCTGGAGGAAAGAGGTTGCTTGACCTTAATGAATTGGGGGAATTTAGAACACAAGCCTATGAGAACGCTAAGATATACAAGGAGAAGGCAAAACATTGGGATGATAGTTGGATCCTGTCAAGACAATTCGATATAGGTCAGCTTGTTCTATTGTTTAACTCTCAGCTCAAACTTTTTCCAAGTAAGCTTAAGTCAAGATGGATGGGTCCTTATGAAGTTGTGAAGCCATATGCTCATGGGGCTGTAGATATTAAGAACTTACAGACTGGGGAAATTTTTAAGGTGAACGGTTAGCGCCTAAAGCATTACTTGGAATGTAAGCAAAGTCATGCCAATGAGGTAATCCTCTTGGCAGAATTGGAATGAAGCATTCGCAGGTTTGAAATTCTTTGTAAATATTAGGATTAGTTGTTTTTGTTTTCCTTTAGGGATCAGGTTTTTGTTTTTGTTCTTATTTTCTTTTTATTGTCTTTCAATTTTTGTTCCTTTGTTACATTGCACGATTTTCCATTTAGTGTGTGTAGGAATTTTGACAAGAATTGATGCTGAGAATATTGCCAGAAGGACTGTGAGCCAGTGTACTTGCTAGCAGTTATGCCATGGCTCATGCCAGAGGCATGTGCATATTTTGTGTGAAAGAAAAAAAAACCTAGCTTGCGTAAAAAGGAGAGAGGGGAATATAGGGAATTTAACCCTTTTTGCCGCCCATATTTATGATAGGTTATCTTATCATAATTACCCTATCACTTCAAAATCCTTTCCATAACTTTATCCCTATCACTTCTCATTTAAAATTTAAACCATTTTCCAATTAAAACTCCATAAACCTCATCATTATCCCATACTTTTCGACTACCCTAATTTCCCTCTTAAACACTCAACCCTTTTCTCTTTCATTCTATTAAAATCGATTCCCCCAAAACTTTTCCCTTTTACTCTTAGTTGATTTTCTCTCAAGTAAGATCTAAGAACTTCAATCTTTTCTTTTCTTCTTCCCATCGATTCTCATCTTTTCATCTCCATGGCTTCATCTTCTACTCCCTTCAAGCGATTTTTCAACGAGAAGATTCGCAAGAAGTTCGATGAGAACTTCTCTTCAAGGTCGTTCCTTTATGAGAAACACTTCGACTTCTAATCAGACGCGACTGTCAGATTCTCGCGAAGATTTATGTCCATCGTTGATATGCATAAGTGGAGTTTAATCTGCCAGCAGAAGGGGAAGGTGTTTTCCACTGTCGTGCAAGAGTTTTATGCCCATCTCGTGACCAAGGATTCTCTATTCTTGATTACTCGGGGTAAGTGCGTTCGTTTTGATGAAGGTTACATTAATTCTCTTTTCTCTTTGCCAACTAAAGGAGATGAATACTTTGAGTATGCTGATTCTATCAATGCGGCCAAGAGAAAGAAGATTATGGCAGACTTGTGCGAGCCTGACACAACCTGGACTATTTCGTCCACCGGCCACCGGACCATTAAGAGGCTGGCATTGAAGCCTCAGATGTGGGGATAGAACCATTTCATCAAGCACAATCTTATACCCACATCGTACAATGAAACAGTCTCGGAGGACCGGCTTATCCTGTTGTACTGCATTATCAAAGGGCGCGATATCAATGTCGTCAAAATTATTATCGATGAAACTTACAAGTGTGCTACCAAAGGTAAGGGAAGTCTATTTTTCCCTTTGTTGATTTCTAATATTTGTTTGCGCCATGAAGTGCCCATGATGGATGAGGATCACGGCCAGACGATTAAGGGTACGACCATCACTGCTCATATCTGGAGAAACCTCATTGGAGGATAGCCAAAGAAGAAGGGAAAGGGCGTGGTAGAAGCCAAGGACCGAGCCAGCAAGTGTTCCAGAGACCATGCTAGCCAACTCGCTCCCGATGTGGTGCCTGTCTTTCCACCTTTTTTTGCTGAGCCAGCTGCTAGTGATCATCGACAAGCTAGTCTAGTCCAGCCAGTCATACCAGTCCAGTTATTTCTGCCAATTCCAAGTCAGAAGAAATAGTTCCCCTATCCCCAGTGCATGTTGAATTTGCCAGCACCACCTCCTTTTCTGAGTAGGAGGAGATTCCTGCCACCAAAGCGAAGTTAACGCCAGTCATACCACCTGTCGAGCCTGCCAAGCAGAAGGAGGATGTCGGAGCTTTCACTACTGCCACCAAGCAGAGTTAGAAAGGAAAGAAGAGAATGGCCCCTATCCGTGGGAGCCTATCCATGAGGAAGACTCGTGCCAGAAAAGAAGAAGAAGCCCGTGCCAAACGGAATGAAGCCTCATTTGAAGGGGAGTCTTCTTCTACCTAACTCTTTCGCATTTCATGTTTGCATTTTCATGATCATGCATTTTTATTTTTTTGTTTCTCTTGTATATATGTGTCATTTCATGCATTGAGGACAATGCACATCTTGGGTTTGGGAGTGTGCATTTTCTCACTTTTATGCTATGCCATGCACGTCTAATTTTTTTAGTTCATGTAGAGTAGTTGCATACCGAACCATTAAAAAGTGAAAAAGAAAATTTTGTCTCGGCTTAAATTTGAAGTTTGTTAACAACTGTTAGGCAAGCTTATTTTGATCTACTTGTTTGCCCAATGATGAGTTTATAATTTTCAGTTTGCCATGCTAGTAGAATTGTATGCCAGGTTTGCCATGACAATTGATCTCTAGTTCAGGTAATTGTTTCTACACTTAACACGTGGTATGTATCTAGTTCCCTAGGAAACTTAGGTAATTTGAAACTATGCTCAACTTTGATAAAAAAGAAAAATGATGCCAGGATTAAATGTAAATGAGGCAATAATGTTCTGTCAAAATAAGAAAAAAAATTTGAGCTCTCATCTACCTAGGGATAATAAGTACTTAGGGCTTCGTGGTATGCTCCCTCTTAGTTCTTAAGTCCAAAACCTTAGTGTATGAGTTGAAGAGAAAGCCTAATAGTAAGTGGATTAAGGTGTGGATTTATGGTATGCTCCCTCTTATCACTCACGCTAAACAGTACCATAAAGGAAGCTAAAAGATAATGTCAATACCATTCGACACGAAAAATATAGAAAATAACAAAACTGAGTTTAAAAAGTAAATTGGCTAAGGGAGTGAACAGATTCTAGATGCATACTGCCCACACTTTGCGCACAAATCATGCACTTAGACTAGAGTTATATTGTTGCACTTGAATTACTATATGCTTGGCACTGAGCACTGAGATTTCTGAGGGCAACATTAGAATCAAACTCTGCTTGCCAGCATTTGTTGGCATTCCAACCAAACTTTTGCCGAGGTAATATTTTCACAGTTTTTTCTCTTCTTTTGCATTACTTGAGGACAAGCAATGAGTTGGGTTTGGGGGTATGTTACCTCCTCAAAACTATTGTTTTTCATGCCTATTTTGATATGTTTTTGCTTGTTTTCAAGTACATTTAGTTGCATTAGTTGGTTAGAATCATGCATTTACATAAAAGAGTTAGTAGGGTGCCTATGCCACTGTCATGGGTTGTTTTAGTTGCCTTTGCGCAGGTTGGCAGGTGGAATGGCAGGAGGAATGGACGCATGACGCAATTAGGAATGCCAAGATGAATGGCAGATGTTGCGGGCACAGAAGGACCAGATGAGTGCCAAGCATTTGTTAGCAAAGAGGTATGCCAACGGCCATGCCAAGAATAGATGAACCCCCGAAAAAATAGGAAAGGATCAGGCTCCTAAAAGATCGTAATTAGATCAACTTTTGAAAAATAGCGGATAAGATGATGCCAAGTGATGTTGGCAAAGTTGTGCCAATCTTGTGTGCCAGGATGGCCATGGCATGATGACGTCAACCCTAGCCTCATAAGCTACCACACCGAGCTGATAAAATATCAAAATGATCGGATAGAGCTCTGTCTCTAATCTCTTAATCATTTCAAATTCAAATTTAAAGGCTTATCTTATTTTTTTCCCCTACACGCCTATATAAAGAACAACCGATCAAGCATTTGAGGAAAAAAAAGAAAAGAATCGAAAAGAGGAGACGAGACGTGGTCTGAGAAAGGTGTTGGAGCGGCGAGTGACAGTCGGTGCAACCGAGGAAGGGTGGTTTGACTTCTTGGCTAAGATTGTGGTGTGGAGGGCTACATCGAGAGACCTCTCTGTCTATTCCCTTGGCATAAGTTGTTTTTCTTTAGTTTTTATTATGATGGTGATGTTAAAAACGTTTGTTGGTTTGTTGGTTAACCACCACACCATGAACTAATTTAATAGTTGGTGGGGGATGTTTTGGTTTTAAACGTTGGCTTTTATGCCTTAGTTCCTTTATAATAATTCTACTTTCGGCAAAGTTTGTCTATTTTGCATACTTTAATTTTTTCTAAGTACTCTGCCAAAGCGAGAGCTGACACAGTTAGCTTATTGCCTTCCAATATCTTAACAGACTTGTGTTGGCAATGATCAAGTTGTTGAGCACTTGGGAGAGAAGCTTCGAGAGAAATCGTTCAAGTAGATAATCTTACTTCAGAAGTGAAATCTACCCCCACAGAGTATAGATTGGTTTTTAAATTAAATTAGTTTAAGGAAAACATACACTATAGAGATATAGGGGTTTTTACTTGGCCAATTTAGGGCAATGACCATCGAGAGAGGCTTTTCTATTTTTGAATTTGCTCGACAACCAATGCCAAGACAGTTTTGTCAATAAAGGCAGGCATGAACCATGTTTGAACCAGGCATTCCTTGCCAACAGTCATCATTCATTTGAAAACACCTTTCTAGCCAACACTTCACTTTGGTTTTATTTTATTTTCTTTTCTTAGTTTTAAAATCAACTCTTTTAAACTACAATATTTTCTTCCAAAACAAGTAACAAACTAAACGATCGAATTCCAAGTCAATCTCTGTGGGATCGATACTCAGCTTACCAAGTTGTATTACTTGTCGACCGTGTATACTTGCACGCAAAAGACTCTTGGCATAGTTTATATTACCCAAATACATACCATTTATACCTTTTGCCAGCATTCATTTTACACACCTCCCTGAGAGTCAACACATACTTAATAGGCACTAAGGTTATTGTTCACATTGATCACTCAGCTATTAAGTACTTAGTGACTAAGAATGATGCTAAACCTAGACTTATTAGGTGGATACTAATTTTGCAAGAATTTCACCTGGAAGTTAGAGATATGAAAGGATGTGAAAACCAAGTGGCTGACCATCTCTCTAGGTTAGAAAATAAGGCTAAAGACAAAAATGAACAAGACATTAAGAAGGAATTCCCCGATGAGAAAATATTATATGTTATGGCAATTCCATGGTATGCTGATGTTGTGGACTTTCTTGTTAGTGGTATTTTGCCTCCTGATTTGAATAGCCAGGGCCGAAAGAAGTTCAAGCACGGTGTGAGATTTTATTTCTGGGATGAGCCTTATTTGTTCAAGCAATGTTCTGACCAAATGATAAAAAGATGTGTCCCTGAAGATGAGCAAAAGGATATCATATTCCATTTCCACTCGTCTTCGTGTGGAGGCCATTTCGGAGGAACTAGGACTATTGAAAAGGTCCTATAATTAGGATTCTATTGGCCCACATTCTTCAAGGACGCACATGAATTTTGCAAGACTTGCGACCGATGTCAAAGAACGTGGAACATGTCTCAGAGACATGAAATGCCATTGCAAGTCATCTTGGAGGTAGAGCTTTTTGATGTATGGGGAATAGATTTCATGGGACCATTCCTTTCATCATTTGGAGATCTCTACATTTTGTTGGCAGTAGATTATGTGTCAAAATGGGTTGAAGCTGTGGCCACACCAAAGAATGACTCTAAAACAATTTTGAAGTTCCTTCACTAGAACATCTTCACAAGGTTTGGAGCACCACGAGCCATCATCAACGATGAAGGAACCCAATTTGACAATAAGCTGATTGCCAAGGCATTACATAGATATGGGGCGAGACATAAAATTGCTATGGTATACCACCGCCAGACCAATGGACAAGTTGAGATCTCCAATTGAGAGATAAAATAGATACTTGAAAGGTGGTCAACCCCAAGCGAAAGGATTGGTCTCCAAGGCTCGACGAGGCTTTATGGGCCTACCGCACAACTTCCAAGACACCTTTAGGAATATCCACATTCACGTTTGTCTATGGCAAGGCATGTCATCTCCCTGTGGAGCTTGAGCACAAGGCTTATTGGGCCATTAAGAAGCTTAACATGGATGCTGAGCTAGCTAGAGAAAAAAGCTAGTGGAGCTTAACGAGATGGTAGAGTTTCGAGCCCATGCTTATGAGAATACAAGATTGTATAAAGAAAAGACAAAGAAGTGCCATGATAAGCATATTTTTCCACGACATTTTTCAGAAGGCCAACAAGTGCTTCTCTATAACTCTAGGCTCAAGCTTTTCCCTGGGAAGTTGAAATCTCGATGGTTAGTCCCCTTCCAAGTGCACAAAGTTCACCCTCATGGTGCTGTGGAAATTAAGAACCTCAATGATGACACGATCTTCAAGGTCAATGGATAGCGCCTGAAGGTTTACAATGGAGCTCCAATCCTGAGAGACAAGCCGTCTCTACTCCTCCATGACCCTTGAGAGTTTGCACCTCCTTACTCTTTTTATTATGCTATAGCATTTTCTTGTTTATAAATAATTTAGTTGCTCTTTTCTTTTTAAATAATATTTTAGTTGTTTTTGGTGTTCCCTTGTTTTTATTCTATGTTTGTCTCTATCAACCTTATGTCTGAAATGTCCCCAGGTTGCAGGTGGCACGCTAGGGCTGAGTTTAATGTTGACAACTTTTTCTTCCTAGGGTTAGGGCTTTGTCTCTATCCCAATAAAGGAAGTTAAAAAAGGGGCCCAAAGATAATTCCGATATTTGGGGGGTTGCAGCATTAAAGAAAGGAAAAAGGGGGGAAATATTCCTTTTATTTTTATTCTAAAAACCTACTCCATCATAACCCTACATTCTCTTTCCACCTTTTCACCTTTTCATTAAATACCCTTTTTCTCTCTCCTCTTACATACGCCACACAATTGTCAACGATCATCTTCTCTCTCTAATTACTTGTGGCAGTTCACAAACCCCTCAACTCCCTTCTCCACTACTTTGTCTATTTCACTTCACCTTCTCTCCCCAACTTTATCTTCTTCATTCAACTGTTATGTTCCTTCACCTCTGTTACAACAAAACCCCATCCTCTCCAGACCCCCTGTTGCGCGTAATAAGTGCTACGCAATTGTGCAAGTATACACGTCACAAGTTATAGTATAAAAGATATCATCTCCACAGGGATTGGTGCCACTTCAAGAATCTAGTCTCTTGCACTGTAAAAAGTAAAAACACAAGTAAAGGATTATAGGAGTTTAACTAATAACTAATCTAGAAAGCAATAAAGTAAATGAATAGATGAGATCAATTGAGAGAGAGATAGGCCATGTTATCGTGAGTTGAGGTGTGATAGCCGATTGGATCGTCTTGGTAAAAGAGTGCACGGGCAACTCAGTTTCCGTGGCAACTTGCACAACGGGGTTGCCTTGGCAACTAATCGATGCTTGCCTGGGCTACTAGTTGGGCAACTACTTGTGCGTCTGAGCAGCAACCTTCAAGGATCGGCAGAGCGTTCTTCAATGATTTCTTCTTATCCCTAAGTCGAAACTCTAGCTTCTTGTGCATGCCTTGATAATACATCCCTGATTGAATCAAGGGTGAACAACAACCAATCTTGCGCTCCTCTTAGCCGTTGAAATCCTTAACTTATTCCTAAGCCGGATTAAGCTTCACCATCAATAGATTGAATAAAGATCATATTCATTCGTTTCTTGAATCTAACTCTCCCGATATTAGATAAATAGATGAAATCACGAGATCCTCTCCCAATTCACTCGCAAACAAGAATAAGAACCAAGAATGAATAAACCTTGAAATAGAAAAGTGCACACTCTTATTACCTAAACAAAAACCAATAGTTTCTCATAACCACAAAACACAATAACCATAGCCAAGTAGATTTAGTTCATGGCTAGGTTCCAAAGAAACACAAGATAAATAATCCCTAGCATGAACCCAATCGAACAAGAAAGAAAAGGATGAAGGAGGAGGCTTGTCGAAATCCTCCTTGCCCTAGATGCTTGTCGAAAATTCTCTCCTCTTGCCTTGCTTGGAGTTGTCGAAATTCCCCTCTCTTTTCTCTTTTCAAGTTGTCGAAATCTCCATCCTATTTATAGGGCTAGGGCAAAGTCCTTCTTTGAGGAGGAGTTTAAGTTGGAAGTAAATTATATTTAAAGAATATAATTCTTTATTATAATTGTATTCCTACTAGAACTTCTCCTATCTTCTTGGAATTTAATTATTCTTTAATCTCTGCATAGAAATCAAATTCCTTTGGGTTTGGGCTTTGCTCCACGTCATCTTGGGCTTGTTTAGTCATCAATTTCGACTACCATATCACCTTTGCTCTTGTCGACAATTGCCATGGCAACTGGCTCGGCGTCTCCTTCATGTATTGCCCTGGCAACTAGCTCGGCGTCTCCTTCATGCATTACCCTGGCAACTAGCTCTAGCCTTGCTTTGGCAAGTGATCCTGCACATATACACAAAACACACCAAAGCAACATCTTTTCCACAAAAACTACCAAGTTATGTAATCAAGCTCAACAATGGAAGGAAACATGGATTAATGCATGAATAGCTAATTATACAACTAATATGAGCCTAAGTCTAACAATAATGTGAGTAAAAAGGGTAAGAAAAATAGTACTTTTGAACACTTATCACACCCCAAACTCGAACTATTGCTTGTCCTCAAGCAATGCAAACTCATAATTACCTGCCAAGACTTCAATTTTCACAAACTTAGCTTTGAACTTGATTTTAATTCTCTGAACCGGGGCACAAAGTATGATTGGCTTTTTATTTTTCGGAAAACTTAGGAGTTACTCAGAATCAAACTATAATGCTTGTGAGTGTGTGCGGAGTTGTGTGCAAGTTGATTTTTCGGATTCTATGCAAATAAGAGGTTTTCAAATTACTTCATTGGGTTATTTTTAACATGTTTTAACTAGAGCCAGTTTTGGGCACCTCTAGTGTTTTGTTTTTAGTTTTCTTAAGTTAATTTATTCGACTAGAGCCGGTTTCGGGCACCTCTAGCGATCAATTTTTTTTAACACATACTAGAGCCAGTTTTGGGCACCTCTAGTTAGCACATGCTAGAGCCAATTTCGGGTACCTCTATCATTCATCCAATTTTTATTCTAATCCCCAAATTTGTTAATTATCAACCTAAGTTTACTATAATTCCTTAAATCAATTAAACCACAACAACGTTTCATCAAAATTAGCATCATAGTAAAATTCTAACTTTTTTCATGGTTATCCTAGAATAAAAATTCTATCAATTAAGTGCATTGGCAAAGTCATCATCGAATATTCATCAAATCTAAGCAATTCTTGTTCCAATTAAAGGCATGGAAAGCAATTTATGTATCCTAAATGTAATACGTATGTTAATGTAACTAAACATGGTAACTACTAATAACAATCCCCCCCAAACACGAGTGAGGCATTGTCCTCAATGCATGCATAAAAATATCGAAAAATAAAAATAAAAATGCATACGAGGACTTACTCCGAGAGTTCGTCATCGTAGATGATTAGTTTCCTTTTGGTCGGTGTCTTAATTCTCTTGCTTGAACGCGATGGTTGTTTTCTTGTTGCCGGGATGTCTTTAGCTTTGGTTGTCGTGGCATCTTCAGGGTTGGTTGTCGTGGCATCAGCTTGTGCAGGCACGATGTAGGTTGCCACGACATCTTCTTCATTGGTTGCCGGGGCAAGGATCTCGGCAGTAAATTTCCTTAGCATAGTAGTTGTGAGTCTTGTTGTGAAAAAGAAAACAAAGAAAACCTGAAAACTAAAGATAATGAAAAAAAATAAAATATCTCCTAAAAATAAAAATGAAAATAAAAAGAAAAAGAAAATATTGAAAGGAGAGCATGCTCATGCATCTCCTAAGTTGACCAATTCTTTGTTACGTTCCACATGGGCACCATTGTAGTGCTTCAATCTTTGTCCATTAACTTTGAATTCATGGTTGTCAGAGATGGACTTGATTATCACAGCACCATGGGAGAATGGTTTGACGACTTCGAATGGTCCCGACCATCTTGATTTTAGCTTTCCCGGGAAAAGTTTTAGCCGAGAATTGAATAGGAGAACTAGTTGCCCTGGCGTGAATTGCCGTGGCAATAGTTTCTTGTCGTGCCATCGCTTGTTTTCTCCTTGTAGATTCGTACATTGTTATAGGCGAGTGCAAGAAATTCTTCTATCTCATTGAGGTCCATCAAACGCTTTTGTCTGGCACTTTCCCAATCCATATTCACGGTCTTGATTGCCTAGTACGCCTTGTGCTCGATTTCCACCGGTAGATGGCATGTCTTGCCATAGACAAGTCGGAATGGGGACATACCTAAGGGTGTTTTGAATGCAGTGCGATATGCCCAAGGTGCGTCATCTACTCTTAATGACCAATCCTTCCTTGAGGGATTTACGACTTTCTCGAGTATTCCCTTCAACTCCTGGTTGGAAATTTCTGCTTGCCCGTTGGTTTGTGGGTGATATGCCGTGGCGATGTTGTGTGATATGCCGAAGCGTTGCAACATCTTGGCAATTAGTCTGTTGTCAAAATGCTTGCCTTCGTCACTGATAATTGCTCTTGGCATCCCAAACCGTGTAAATATGTTTTTCTGCAAGAATCGTTGCACGGTCTTGGAATCATTGTTGGGAACTGCAGCTGCCTCAACCCATTTAGACACATAGTCGACGGCAAGTAAGATGTAGAGGTTGCAGAATGAAGATGGGAAAGGTCCCATAAAATCGATCCCCCACACATCGAACAATTCCACCTCGATGATGTTCTGGAGTGGCATCTCATGTCGTCTCGAGATTTTGCCCGTCATCTGGCAACGATCACATTGCTTGTAAAAGTCTTGGGCATCTTTGTACAATGTTGGCCAATACAAACCGGATTGCAAAAACTTTGGCCGCGGTACGAGTTCCTCCAAAATTTCCTCCATAGGGTGAAGAATGGCATTGCCGGAGTACATTCTGTTGCTCTTCTTCAGGGACACATCGGCGTATAACCTGATCTGCACATTGTTTAAACAAAAGAGGCTCGTCCCAAAAGTAATGCTTAGCATCATGGCGGAACCACTTCTTCCCTTGGTGAGTAATTCCATAAGGTAAAATACCACAAACAAGGAAATTAACTAAATCCGCGTACCAGGGTATTATCGAGGCATGTGCTGCCGTGGCGACTGCTCCCAAAATTGCCGAGGCGTGCGCGTCAAAGGCTGCTGCGGCGTCGAGGGTTACCGTGGCGTGTGCATCAATGGTTGTTGAGGCGTCGAGGGTTGCCGAGGCATCAAGGGTTACCGAGGCAACTAAAATTTGTTCATCCGGGAATGCATCGCATATCTCTAGATCCGCGTCCTCCTCCCTATTGCGTTCCAAACGTGATAAGTGATCGGCCACTTGATTTTATGTTCCTTTCCTGTCCTTAATTTCAATATCAAATTCTTGTAAAAGTAATATCCAACGAATCAAACGAGGTTTAGCATCCTTTTTAGCAAATAAGTATTTGATTGCCGAATGGTCCGTATGAACAATTACCTTTGTACCAATCAAATAGGATCGGAACTTGTCAAATGCGAAAACTACAGCTAGTAACTCTTTCTCCGTTGTTGTGTACTTCACTTGAGCACTATTAAGAGTTTTACTAGAGTAGTATATCACATGGAAGGTCTTATCTGTGCGTTGGCCTAGGACTGCTCCTACCGCGAAATCACTTGCATCACACATGAGCTCAAAAGGTAGCGTCCAATTTGGTGGAATGACAATGGGTGCCGAGGCAAGCTTTTTCTTTAGGGTTTCGAATGCTTGGTTGCAAGAATCATCAAAATTGAAGACTTTATCCTGTTCAAGCAGATTACACAAGGGTTTAGTGATTTTAGAAAAATTATGAATGAACCTCCTGTAAAAACCTGCATGTCCGAGAAAACTTCGAATTCCTTTAACCGAACTTGGTGGGGGTAATCTCTCGATCACGTCCACCTTGGCTTTGTCTACTTCAATTCCCTTGGATGAAATCTTGTGGCCGAGCACTATTCCTTCATCTACCATAAAATGGCATTTCTCCCAATTGAGGACTAAATCCGTTTCTTCATATCTTGACAACACCCTCTCTAAAATGCCGAGACAGCTTTCGAAGTCATTACCAAAAACAGAAAAATCATCCATGAAGATCTCAAGGAAGTCTTTGACCATGTCTGAAAAGAGCGCCATCATGCATCTTTGGAAGGTTGTCGGGGCGTTACACAATCTGAATGGCATCCTTCGGAAGGCATAAGTACCGTATGGGCATGTGAAGGTTGTCTTTTCTTGATCTTCTGGTGCTATGGCAATTTGATTGTAACCTGAATAACCATCAAGAAAATAATAAAAGGGTTTACCTGCAAGACGGTCAAGCATTTGATAAATAAAGGGTAATGGGAAGTGATCTTTCCTGGTGGCTTTGTTTAGCTTTCGATAATCCATACAAACCCTCCAACCGGTCACAGTCCTGGTTGGAATGAGTTCATTGTTTTCATTACTTACCATCGTTATACCTCCCTTTTTTCGGAACACATTGTACCGGACTTACCCATGTACTATCAGAGATAGGGTATATAATGCTGACGTCAAGCCACTTGATGATTTCTTTCATTACAACCCCTTTCATGGCATGATTCAGTCTCCTCTGGGCCTCAATTGAAGGTTTGTGATCATCTTCCAACAAAATCTTGTGCATGCACACTGTCGGGCTAATTCCCTTCAAGTCGGCAATTGTCCACCCTATTGCCTTTTTGTGTAGCTTCAACATCTTGATCAGCTTCTTTTCCTGCTCAGTCTGTAACTTAGAAGAAATAATTACAGGCAATGTATTATCGGTTCCTAAGTATACATATTTTAGTTGCTCTGGCAATTGTTTCAACTCAAGAATCGGTGGTTGTTCAATAGAGGGTTTTTCGAGTTTACCTTCCTTACCTGAGTAATCCAGTGGTTCAAAGTATGTACCTGGTCGATTTACTAGCCAATTTGCCTCTTCTTGTTGTTCCTCACCGACCGGTTCTTCATACTCCTTAGGTTCCTCTTGATCGGCAATGTAGTTGTCGAGGCAACTAAATTCCTCATCGAAGTTAAACTCTGTTGTGGCATGAAGAAGTTGGCATTCTTCTAGATCATCGGCATGCCTTAGTGTTTGGACCACATTTAGTTTAACTTGCTGGTCATTCACCCTCATTGTGAGTTTTCCCTTTTCAACATCGATCAAGGTTCTCCCTGTTGCTAGGAATGGTCTCCCGAGAATGATGGGTGCATGCTCATCTGCTTCACAATCCAAGACAATAAAGTCAGCGGGAAAAGTGAATTTATCAACTTTTACCAGTATGTCCTCGATTTTTCCCTATGGATGCACATAGGATCTGTCGGCTAGCTGCAACATAACTGTTGTAGGTCTTGCCTTCCCAATTCCTAGTTTCTGGAAAACTGATTTAGGCATCAAATTTATGCTAGCCCCAAGGTCGCATAGTGCTTTCCCGACATAGTGATTTTCAATAGAACAGGGTATTGTGAAACTTCCGGGATCCTTCAACTTAGGTGGCATACGATTGTGCAACATTGCCATGCATCCCTCTGTTGCGGCAACTGTTTCAAACTCTCCTAGCCTTGTTCTCTTGGACACAATGTCTTTAAGAAACTTGGCATAGTTTGGCATTTGTTCAATTGCTTCCACCAATGGTAAGTTGATGTGGACTTGCTTTAGGATATCAAGGAACTTCTTGAATTGATACTCTTGCTTTTTTCGCTTCAACCTTTATGGGAATGGTGGTGGAAGTCGGATATCTTCGATCTTTTCATTGGTTTGAAACTTGATTGACGGCATTGCCGGGACAACTGGAGTTGCCGAGGCGTTATCAACTGGGGTTGTCGAGGCATGCTTTTCACAATTTTCTGAGGCGTCTTTATCGTCGGTTGCCGAGGCATGCTTATTGCCCGGTTGCCGCAGAAATTCCTGGTTCAGCATCTGAGGCTTTGCCGCTAGGTTCGTCTTGATCTTTTTGTGGAGTTTTGTTTGATGAGCGGGTTTGAACCTCTCTAAGTTGTTGGCCACTTCTAGTGGTGATCACCTTACATTGCTCATGGCCAGTTCCTCTTGCGACTTCAGTATCGCTAGGTAAACCTCATTGCGGTCTAGTATTCAGATTTTGAGCAAACTGTCCGACTTGATTTTCCAATGATTTGATTTCCGCCTCTTGGTTTTGTAATCTCATATCGGTCCTGTTAATAAAAGCATCAGTTCTTTTTATGAAATTACTATTCTCAGCCATATAAGATTCAGTTTTCATCATAAAAGCATTTAGAGAATTTTCCAAAGAACTAGATGTCGGTTGTTGCTGCGGCATCTGTTGTCGTGGCATATTCTGCTGGAATCCCGATGCTTGTGCATTCTGATTGTTCTGGTTTAGAGCATTGTTGGGATTACTCCATGAAAAATTTGGGTGCTTCTTCCAAGCTGGATTGTATGTATTGGACATCACATTGTTGTTCCGATTGTAATTCCCCACATAGAAGCTGGATTCCGGATTCTGCATACATTCAGAAGAATTATGGTTATCACCACATAACTCACAAAAAGAATCCATTACCTTGACTTCATGTGTGTTGTTTGGTTTTTGCATGTTCTGGACCATCTTGGTTAAAGTGGCCAATTGTGCCGAAATTGAATCTGATGATCCTAGTTCATGTATTGTGGCTTGGCGTCTAACTCCTCCTCTTCTAGTAGATGGGAATTGATAATCATTCTTGGCCAGCCTATTTAAAATTTGCATTGCTTCTTCCGGCGACTTATCTAGGAGTATGCCGTTTGCCGAGGCATCTAGCATCATCCTTGTTGGTGTATTCACGGCGTTGTAAAATATTGTTACTTGAGCCTACACTGGGAATCCGTGTAAGGGGCATTTGTGTAGAAGTTCTCTATATCGCTCCCAAGCCTCGTACATGGATTCATCATCTGCCTGCCGAAAAGAAGTAATGCCGTTACGAAGCTTATCAATCAAATTTGTAGGATTAAATCTAGCAAGGAAATCACGACAAAGATCAGTCCAAGATGCTATGGATCCGGCAGGAATGCTATTCAACCATGCTTTCGCCCTATCCCTCAGTGAATAGGGGAATAATCTTAATCGTAAGACATCGGGGGTGACTCCGTGTATCTTGAACGAGTTGCAAATCTCGAGGAAAGATTTCAGATGTTGTCGTGCATCTTCAGTTGCTGAGCCACCAAATTGACCTATTGTGTTGATCATAGTAAACATTACCGTTTCAACTCAAAGTGGTCGGCTTCAATTTCAGGTGCGACAACTCCTGGGTTAAGTCCATCAAGATCTTCTTCAAGATAGTCTCGAATAGTTCTGTTTCGTGCAAGAATCACTCCTCCTCCTGCTCGAACATCTTGATTCATATTGCCATCTTGATTTGCCATTGCTTCTCTTATCCTTCGTCTAAGTCTTTGTAAGGTTCGTTCGATTACTAGATCAAAGGGATATTCTGGTGAAGTCGGTCTCGCCCTGGTCATATACCAATGCAAAACCAAAGTTTGTTAGCCCTTTGAATTTAAAACAAGAAAAGTAAAAAGAAAGTGCAAGAAAATAAAAACAAAGTCGCTATTGCCAATCCCCGGCAACGGCGCCAAAAACTTGTTGTGCGTAATAAGTGCTACACAATTGTGCAAGTATACACGTCGCAAGTTATAGTATAAAAGATATCGTCTCCACAGGGATTGGTGCCACTTCAAGAATCTAGTCTCTTGCACTGTAAAAAGTAAAAACACAAGTAAAGGATTATAGGAGTTTAACTAATAACTAATCTAGAAAGCAATAAAGTAAATGAATAGATGAGATCAATTGAGAGAGAGATAGGCCAGGCTATCATGAGTTGAGGTGTGATAGCCGATTGGATCATCTTGGTAAAAGAGTGCACGGGCAACTCAGTTGCCATGGCAACTTGCACAACGTGGTTGCCTTGGCAACTAATCGATGGTTGCCTGGGCAACTAGTTGGGCGTCTGAACAGCAACCTTCAAGGTTCGGCAGAGCGTTCTTCAATGGTTTCTTCTTATCCCTAAGTCGAAACTCTAGCTACTTGTGCATGCCTTGATAATACATCCCTGCATGAATCAAGGGTGAACAACAACCAATCTTGCGCTCCTCTTAGCCGTTGAAATCCTTAACTTATTCATAAGCCGGATTAATCTTCACCATCAATAGATTGAATAAAGATCATATTCATTCGTTTCTTGAATCTAACTCTCCCGATATTAGATAAATAGATGAAATCACGAGATCCTCTCCCAATTCACTCGCAAACAAGAATAAGAACCAATAATGAATAAACCTTGAAATAGAAAAGTGCAAACTCTTATTACCTAAACAAAAACCAATAGTTTCTCACAACCACAAAACACAATAACCATAGCCAAGTAGATTTAGTTCATGGCTAGGTTCCAAAGAAACACAAGATAAATAATCCCTAGCATGAACCCAATCGAACAAGAAAGAAAAGGATGAAGGAGGAGGCTTGTCGAAATCCTCCTTTCCCTAGATGCTTGTCGAAAATTCTCTCCTCTTGCCTTCCTTGGAGTTGTCAAAATTCCCCTCTCTTTTCTCTTTTCAAGTTGTCGAAATCTCCATCCTATTTATAGGGCTAGGGCAAAGTCCTTCTTTGAGGAGGAGTTTAAGTTGAAAGTAAATTATATTTAAATAATATAATTCTTTATTATAATTGTATTCCTACTAGAACTTCTCATATCTTCTTGGAATTTAATTCTTCTTTAATCTCTGCATGGAAATCAAATTCCTTTGGGTTTGGGCTTTGCTCCACGTCATCTTGGGCTTGTTTAGTCATCAATTTCGACTACCATATCACCTTTGCTCTTGTCGACAATTGCCATGGCAACTGGCTCGACGTCTCCTTCATGTATTGCCCTGGCAACTAGCTCGGCGTCTCCTTCATGCATTGCCCTGGCAACTATCTCTAGCCTTGCTTTGGCAAGTGATCCTGCACATATACACAAAACACACCAAAGCAGCATCTTTTCCACAAAAACTACCAAGTTATGTAATCAAGCTCAACAATGGAAGGAAACATGGATTAATGCATGAATGGCTAATTATACAACTAATATGAGCCTAAGTCTAACAATAATGTGAGTAAAAAGGGTAAGAAAAATAGTACTTTTGAACACTTATCACCCCCCAAATTATTTGCCCAACCCTTAGTGACCATGGTTCATTGTAAAAGCATAATTGGTGCCTACAACAGTGCACAACCCGTTATCGAGATTAAAAAGTTCCTTGATCTATCGGCCAAGGAAAGATTTCAACAACTCAAGGACCGAAAGACCTTCGCTGAACAAGGATTTAAGTTCCCTACTGAGGGGGAAACGAGTTTCGACAAAGAGGTGATGAAAGTCATCACCACACATGGTTGGGAAAATTTTGTGAGGCACCCTGAAGACATCTTTGTGCCATTGGTACGCGAATTCTATGCTCATATGATGAGAACTACCTAGTCAAGTGTGTATGTTCGAGGAGAGCAGATTAAGTTCACTACTGCGGCAATAAACAAATATTATGGCCTGAAGAATATGGTGGACCACCATACGCCCTTTGCTGCCGGTACGAACGTCCAGACACATAAGGAATTCCTTGAGGACTTGTGCTTTAGCGGAACAAAGTTAGACATAGCCACTCGGTCAGTGGAGCGAGGACGACTCAAGCCCGAGGCAAAAGTTTAGAACCACTATGTGAAGACGTGTCTCATGCCCACATCCCACTCGGCCATTGTCCATATCACAAGGCTGCTCTTCATACATTCCATTCTCAATGGCAGGTCTATTGATGTGGGAAAGCTGATTGTTGACGGGGTTTACTCCTGTCTAAAGAGGAAGTCCAGTTTGTTGATTTTCCCTAACCTAATCATAGCTCTTTGCCACAAGAAACATGTTTTTGAGAACCCTATAGAAGATGAGAAGGAAAGGGAAAGAATCTGATAACTTTAGATCAAATCCTCGGTTTTTGAGGATTTGATGAAGATGCCCCGGTAGAAAATGTAGAGGGAGGAGCCAAATCATTTGCTGCAGCAAGGATTGATTCCCTGGTAGCCACTACCAAACACATGCGTTCAGACATCGATGCGATGCGTGGCAACCTAACAACCTTCTTTAGGTATGTGAAGGAAAGGGATGCAATTTTCAATGCCTATTTTAAAGAAATTCTACCCTATATGGATGTTGACTTCCTCTCCTTCCCTGATGAACTATTTGCTGCCCTGAAGGACTCTCCTACCACCATAAAAGCTAGCACGTCCCGCACCACTCCTGCTATTAAGAAGAACACAACCCCATGTTCTCCACCTGTCCCAAAGGAGACACATCTACAAGACCTTGCACCGTCTAAAGCCACAACAAGCCAGTGCAATAAGCGAAAAAGAAAAACATGGACTCTAGTTTCTGCTCTGCCTCCTGAAGAACCTGCCACTGATCTAGTCACTATTAAGAGTGACGCTGAAAAGTTGGTTGAGCCTAACTCTACTCTTAACCTAGACACGACAGTGGAACACACACCAGGTGCTACGGTAAGGACGAAACGTCACTAGAAATGAACCGCTTGACGTGTGTAGACCACCCCTGCTAAGAAGAGTAACATTGATTATGACGATAACTAGCCTGATCAGTCCACCCAGGACGAACCAGACCCACCACCAGACCCACCCATTTTTTCACTAAAAAAGACGAGCATCAAACACAAGGCAACCAAAAAAGTAAAACGAAAGTAGGACCACGTGAGGTACCTTTCTTGCATTCAATTAGATTAGTTTCATTTAGTTAATTTTTCTATGCATTGAGGACACTGTATTTCTCAAGTTTGGGGGTGTTAGTGTTCATAAATAGGCATTTACATTTAGTAGTAGAAACATAATTTTTGCTATGGCATTTTGTTTGGTTTAAAGATAATTTTCTAAAGAAATTAAGGATGTGCGATGATGAACATTTAATTTATATGGCATGGGATTGTTGAATGTTTATGACTAGCTAAGATGGTAGAACTGATTTTAGGGCTTGATACTTTGTGAATTAATTGTTACACGATTGCATGCTTTCTATGCTTAAGTTTGTTAGAATTTTTTTTAGGAAAAGACTCTTGAATGCCTTAGTATGAATAATTCTAATGAACGTGAATGATGAATGTAAGCATTAAAGGCTTTATTGAACTCCTCTGTGATTAACAATGTGTTGATCTGTGAATAAATGCTTCGGCATAGCTGTAGAGGGACACTCTTCTGTGCATTGCATTGCCTAGAAAACCCCTTTAATAAATGGGAGCAATAGCATGTGAGTGAATGAAAGTAGTCACGAGACGAATCTACTAAATAGGCTAGGGAATGTGGTGTTTGCTCCACTTCATTTTCAAGCCTAGGAAGGTAGTTGTGATGAGCTGACTCACTTCGTAGCAACGTAAAAAAAGAAAAAAGAAAAGAAAGAAGTTACAATTATGGGAGTAAAAATTGTGCTTATCTTGATTAGAAATACTAAGGTGCATTAGAGAGCTTTGCTAGAAATTTTTCTCACTATGTTAAACATAGGTTGGATAAAATCACGCACATTTAAAGGACCCTGCCCTAAAGAATAGATCTTAAAATCTCAGTTTAGTCTAACATGTTGAAAGCCTTTAATTTCTGAGGACTGAAATTTTGCCATAGCTCTGTCTGGAACTAATTTTTTGCCATAGCATTTTTTCTGTTTTTCTTTACTCATTGCTTGAGGACAAGCAATAGCTTAAGTTTGGGGGTGTGTTAACCTTGCTAAAAGCATATATTTCATGCCTTTTTACTCTGTTATTTGCTTGTTTTTAAGCTCATTTCATCTCCATTTAGCTGCATTTAGTTTATTTAGTTGCATTTGGTTTTATTAACTTGGTTGTCGAGGTTTAATTGCAAAATAGGTGATGCTTGAGAAAAGGGTTGGTCTAGTTTGGTGATGTGCAAGTGGGCAGGGAAGAGTGCCTGAACAAAGGAAAATGCTACAGCATTTTGGATGGAAAAAATCTGGGCATAGAAAAGGACAAAAGCAACGAAGATATTTATTCAGCCCATATGTGAGAACCCCCATTTGTCTCTTATGCCAAGCATGTGCCGGGGAATATTCCTTAGGTCATACAAGGAATGTTTAGGGCACAAAACCCTAGGAGCCTCCACTATATAAAGGACAAGATACCCTCATTAAAGAGAGCGAGAAAAAAGTGACTTTAAGGCTAAGAGAGAGAAGAGCCAAGGCAACTACATTTCCTCTTCCTTCTTCCTTAACTTGGTGTCCTCCATTGTTGAAGCTCCAAGGGGTGACCTTGCTGGCCTTTGAGAGAAGCAGCAAGCCTAGGGCAGTTCGTAGCAGTCCAAGGCAGATTGGGAGATTTCTCTTCTTCTAATTTTGCTTTAACATTTTCTTTATTTCTAGAATTAGGTTGTATGAGACGAATGATGTTGGATGTTTATTACCCAGCCATGAACTGGTTTTAGGTAGCTTGGGTTTGTTCGGATGCTTATGTTTTAGTTTCTTTTAATGGATACTTTTGTGTTTTTCAGTTTTATCCTTGCTTTATCTACTGTTTTATTTCCCTAAGGTTGTAAGAGCCTTCTAGAGTTGGTATTTCTTTAGGTGTTAGATTAGTCTAGTGGTCGAGAGAGCTAGATTTAGATCCACATAGGCAATGGAGTTGGATGCTGAGAGGCACAACTCTAACCCACCTTAGAGATTAGTGGAGGGTTCTAACGACTAAAAAGGGGAGTACTTCATGGGTAGAAGTATGCTAGGGTTCACGCTAAGAGGTATTGCTATAGCATACTAGCTGACGGGCTTCTTACTAGAGATAGCTTAGAAGCACCCTTAGAAAATCCTGTCGAGCAGAGGATAAGTTGGAAATTGTGAAGCATCCATGAGAGCTAGACATAGGTCATCTTGACAAGCCCAGCCAGTCATTCCCATAGTGAGTTTCGCACACGTGTGAGGACCATTAAAGTCTATTCAGTTTACTTCAGTTTTATTTACAGTTGTTTGTTAGAACATTTATGACCTTGCTTCCATTTGCCATCACAATTACTTTTTCAGTTTGTGTCTTATGTGTTTAAACTTGACTTGAAATACCTCCAATCCATGTGCAGATGATACTCACTCATCACTATTACTACTTGTTCGACGTGTATACTTGCATTATTTGCGTATCATTTATAGTACATCACAATACACAACATATACCCTTCTCTTTTTTCATTAAATTGAAAACAAATTAGAAAACAAATCTAGGGATTTAATAGCATTGAGGTTTTGATGGAAGAACATTGCAGGTCTATAGAGAGTCTGAATGAAACATTGTATCTATTTTAGCTTCATTTAGGGTTTTAATTTAGGGTTTCATTTTAATTTATTTGAGTTACAGTCTAAATATATTCAAACTCAGCAAACTATGTCGTCGTTTCTTCAAACTGAACAAGAGGTAATTCGAACTTCAAAATTGAATGTGATTGCAGCCAGAGGGCTAAAATTCGAACTTCGAAAAAGGAATTAACCAAAGGCCAAAGATTCTTTGGTTGCCCAAGGTGGTTTGAGGTAAATGAGTTTGTTTATATGTTTTCTTTTGAATGGGTTAAATTTTGAAAATGGAATTAATAAAAGGCCACTGATTTGAATATGTTAAATTTACTGTAATTATTTGTTATATGTTTTTAGAAGGATGAATGTAATTTGTTTCGTTTGGTTGATGACAACAATGAAGACACACATGGAAAGAATATGCTTTTGGAGGCGATTAGTGAGAATAACATGTTGCCAAGGGAGAATCAAGAATTAAAGATTGTCCAATTATTGATGAATTGTAAAAAAGATTGTTGTGTTAGGGACATAGATTGTTCAAAATTGTTGGAGGTAGAGGAGAAATTGAGGAAGGCAAAGTGTGAAGCTTTCATGTAAAAAAGATTGTTGTGTTAGGAAAATATGAAGTTAAGGAAGAATTTAAGTTTTGTAATGGTTAATTTGCATTGGAAATTTCTATTTAGTTTGCTATAATGGTTAATCAATGTTGAAACTTTACATTTGGTTGGTTAATCTATGTTAAAACTTTACATTTTATGTAATGGTTTACATTTGGTAGGTTGCAATGGTTAAAATATATTGAAACTTTATATTTGGTTGTTTTGTATCCTTTGAAGAATGAACAAATACATTGCAAAACGAACTTTTATGGATATGGGTTAAGTTAATCTGATACAAATGGAACACCCCTAAAATCAGTCTAATTGAAAATCAGATTCTGATGACCGAAAATTTAAATTTTGGTGAGTCAAATGATCATTGACCATCGACCATGTGGTTAAGTCTTTGATATTTAAGTGGTGCAAGTCTTTGTTATTTGACTGGTGTAAGTCTTTGATATTTAAGTAGTGTACGTCTTTGTCCCTAAACTTTTAAAAAATATCAACTCAGTCCCTAAACTTTTGAAACTTTGCGATCAGTCCTTAATGTCTTAAATCATGACTAAATAACATGTGACCTTCTATTAAAGTTTAAATCTTCTTCCGAATCTGGTAGGGGTTGTTACAACAAAATAGCAGTTCAACATACATTCAATAACTTAAAGAATGAACAAATACATTACAAAATGAACTTTTATAGATATGAGTTGAGTTAATCTGATACAAAATAGCAGTTCAACATACATTCAATAACTTGATAGTACAAAAAGTGTTTTAAAAGTTTAAGTGACCATAAACTGTTTTGTTTGACATGAACAAAATAGAAAATGATAAGCTAATATCACTTCCAGGATTGTTTCCTCTTCAACACCCTTTCTTTGACATTAACATCATCTATTTTTCTTTTCTTTTGAATAGGTTTAGTTCTAAATGGTTCAGTCCTAGACTGTTTGCCCTTTCCCTTGGCCTGCACATTTGGTGGTTTGATTTTTGTTGAACAAGCAGTTGGTGTTAATCTTTATGTAGGTATATTTTAACTGAGCTTTACTGTGACAGATTTAACATTCTTCTTAGAGGCAGATGGCTTGATAATTTTTTTAGCTAGTGAAAAACTAGTAATTCGAGCACTTCTCCTTTAACTTTCCTGCAATTTTATCTTGAAAATGTCAAATTGTAATATTGTGAACTATTGAAAGTAATGAATTAATTTCAACATTGTCTTATTATCACCTGGCTTGTTGGAGTATTTGATGGTTTTGGTCTCTTTTGTGAATTTGATGGAGTAGCAGATGGTTTAAGAACTTGGTCCCACAGTTAAAAAATTACACTAATGTAAAACATTAATGAACTAAATTTAAAAAATGAAAGAAAATTCTAATTGTCGCGACCATTTTAAAATCCGTGTGTAAAAATAGCCTGGCAATTAGTTCTTTTTTGAAATTAGGGTTTTTGTCAATTTTAATTCATTTAATCTTGACAATTAGGGTTTTATATTTTAAATCGAATTTTTCTTTTATTTATTCTCGAAAATCAATTTGGAGTTACCACTGGTCACTTTGGTAAACCGGATACCATGAAAACAACCAGAGATTCATTTCTTTAAAATTAGGGTTCGGGAGTCGGTTACATGTGGGGAATGATTAGCACCTCACAAACGCCCGTTATTGGTACCTTTTTAATTTCACGTGGTATTTTGACATTTCGAACAGTAATTTAAATTTAATTCAATCCTTAATCATTAATTGAATTTTCATTCCAAATGGAGATATCTTTTGTAAGAAAAATACATTTTTAAACGAATATAAGTTTTGAAACATCCAATTACTTTAGGATACTTCAATTCATATTTAAAAATGTATTTCAACACAAAAGATTTTCTATGCATGTCTATTTATTTTTCTTGTCAATTTTAAGTTCTAACTAAATAGGGCTCTAATTAATTAAATTGATTAAGAAAGTATGAATATTGTTAGATTTATGGTATTTATGAAATAACACCCAATTGCTTGGGTACTATCCATATTCAATCTTAATTTAACAATATTCCCATTTATTTAGCAATTCTAATTATTTAAGCTTAATCTTATTTTATCATTAATTTAATTAACTATGTGTGATTACATGTTCTAAGTTCAAATGAAATATCAAATGCTTTACTAAAAAGCCCCCTTAGTTAACATCTCATTACAATGAGACATTAATCAACTTAGGACTTTAAAGTTTTCATTTAATAATCATTTATTTTCTAAAACTATCTCACCAATTTGAATTATTTGATTTAATTAAAGAACCTGGATGTAAAGGCTATTTAAACTAAGTGAATTAATCACATGACAATTATACTATATGCTCATTTTAAATATGCAAGTATACAACAATAATTAAAAAATAAATTAAACAATTAAAAAAATTAAATTGAATTAAATTGCAAACTGGATAGCCAAATTACAATTAAAAGGTGAACGAATTGAATGAAATGCAAAATTGATGGCCAAAGTATAAGAAAGAAGAAAGAAGGGCGCGGATCTACATGCCTGACCAAATTATATAAGGAATGTATCCTTAGTTCTTCTTAAGTACTTAAGGATGTTTTTAACTGCAACCTAGTGACCTTCACCGGGATCTACCTGGTATCGACTTGTCATACTTAAAGCGTATGATACATTTAGACGAGTACATAACATGGCATACACGATAGATCCAATTGATGAAGCATATGGAATCTTACTCATTTGCTCTCTTTCTTAAGATGTTGAAGGACACATTTCCTTCGAGAGTGAAATTTCATGTCTCATAGGTAAGAACCCATTTCTTTTGTATTATTCCATACTGAATCTTTTTAGTACTTCTTCTATGTATGTATTTTGACTCAGTCCTAGAAGTCATCTTGATCTATCTCTATAGATCTTGATTCCTAATATGTATGTTGTCTCACCCAAGTCTTTCATGGAAAAACATTTTCCTAACCAAGTTTTCACAGACTGTAAGCTAGATATGTCATTTCCTATTATCAGTATGTCATCCACATACATTACCAAGAATATGACAGTGCTCCCACTAATTTTCTTGAAAACACACGACTCATCTTCATTTTTGATAAAATCAAACTCTTTGATTGCATCGTTAAAACGAAAATTCCAACTTCGAGAAGCTTGCTTCAATCCATAAATGGACCTTTGTAGCTTGCATATTTTTTTTGACATCTTTTGGATCGACAAAACCTTCAGATTGTGTCATGTACACATCCTTATCTAGTTTTCCATTAAGGAAAATGGTTTTAACTTCCATTTGTCATATCTCATAATTATAAAATGCAGCCATCGCAAGTAAGATCTAGATGGATTTAAACATAGCAACAGGTGAAAAGGTTTCATCATAGTCTATACCATGAATTTGACCAAAACCCCAGTGACTAATCGCACTTTGTATGTTTGTACATTACCATCCATGTCGGTTTTCCTTTTAAAACCTTTTTGCACCATATGGGCTTAACCCTTAGAGGTGGGTCAACCAAGGTCCAAACTTGGTTTTTTGATATGGAATCTATCTCGAATTTCATGGCCTCTAGCCATTTCTCAAAGTCTAGGCCCGTCACTATTTCTTGATAAGTCCTAGGCTCATCTTGATCTATGAAGAGAACAACACCATGCAATGTGACTAGAAATCCATATTTCTCAGGCGTATTGCATTCTCTCAAAGATCTTCGCAGTGGTTGTGTTTCCAAAACTGTTGAATATTCCTCAACAACTTGTGGAACTTGTCGTTGTTCAATCTCTTGTTCAATGATATGTGGTTGATCTCGAATTTCATTGAGTTCAGTATTTCTCCCACTTTCTTTTTAGAAAACAAATTATCTTTCTAGGAAGATTCATGTTTGAGCTACAAACACTTTGTTCTCGATAGGATTGAAGAAATAATGTCCTTTAGTTTCTTTAGGATAACCCACAAAATTACATTTATGAGATTTGGGTTCGAGCTTTGTAGACATCTTATGTTTAACATAAGCTTCGCATCCCCAAATTTTCATAAAAGACATACTAGGACGTTTCTAGTCTATAACTCATATGGTGTCTTTTGAACTGATTTAGATGGAACACGATTTAGTGTAAAAGCAACTATTTTTAGCGTATGTCCCCAAAAAGAAACTGGAAGATCAGTGTGACTCATCATTGATCAAACCATGTCTAACAATGTTCAATTTCTTCTTTTCGGAAACTTCATTCCACTGTGGAGTAGCAAGAGGTGTAAGACAATCCCATATTCCTTAAGAAGGTCACTAAACTCTAAGCTTAAGTATTCTCCTCCTCGATTTGATTGAAGAGCATTAATGTTTTTTCCTAGTTGGTTTTGTACTTCATTTTAAATTTCTTGAACTTTTTAGAGGCTTCAGATTTATGATGCATTAGGTAAATGTACCCATATCTGAAGTTAAATGTGAAAGTAATGAAGTATTGAAACCATCCTCTGGCTTGTGTATTCATTGGTCTACATACATCGCTATGTGTTAATCCCAATAAATCACTTGCTCGCTCATTTTTACCATTAAAAGGAGCTTTGGTCACCTTTCTCAATAAGCAAGTTTCGCATACATCAAGTTGCTCGAAAAACAAATGAATCCAAAATTTCATCTTTATGAAGTTTTGAAATACGTTTTTCACTTATGTGACCCAAGTGACAATGCCAAAGATAAGTTTGATTAGAGTCATTTGTTTTTGATCTTTTCGTATTTATGTTGTAAATCGAATTCTCTTGATCCAAAGTATAGAGGCCTTTTATTAATTGTTTCACACCATAGAAAACATTATCGAGATAAAAGAACAACAATTATTCTTAATAATTATCTCAAAACCAATCTTGTCTAAACAAGAAATCGAAATGATGTTTTAGTCAAACTAGACACAAAATAACAATACTCTAAACATAAATTAATTCCACTAGGCAACGATAAAGTATATGTTCCTATAGCTAATGCAGCAACTCTTGCTCCATTACCAAACAATAGGTCCACCTCTTCCTTTCTCAGATTTCTACTCTTTTGTAGTCCTTATACAAATGTACAAATATGAGAACCACAACCGGTATCCAATACCCAAGAAGTAGGTGTTGATAAATTAATATCAATAACATAAATATTCGAGGCGGACGCTCCGCTTTCATTTGCCTTCTTGACTTTTCAAGATAAATGGGGTAGTTCCTTTTACAATGACATGTCTTATTACTAATGGAAACATTTTTCCTTCTAGTGGCCAGTCAAGGTAGTTTACGCCATTCAACTTGTCCTTCTCAAGGACCGATCGCAATGATAACAAATTTGTATAATAAGTCTACAACAATAAAATATGTTTTATAAGTACCTATTTATCATGTTAATAAAGTAATAACATTCACACTATTAAAAACCCTCAAAATCGAAAAACTTGCTAAAAGTATTTCTAGTGGGTAAAGATTCATATTTTATTTCATTCTAAGTCAACTTTGGCTTTACTCCTAGAATTCAATTATTTAGGTAAGCAACACTTGCTAATTACATCTCATATAATTCCTATATTTGACGAACAACTATTTGTCCAAAACAAAAGTTCATATGGTCTAATAGAAAGAACAATAATGAACAATGCACCAGGTAGGTAACTTATGAAAAGAGAGATGGTGTACTGGGCACGCTTAAATACCAAGTCTTTCAAAGAACCAATCTTAGACATGCACTTTCATATTGTTTTTCAATCACCGAAGTTCTTGAACAATCATTAGTCTTTATGTTTCTAATCTTATTAGAACAACCTAGTTTAACCAATATTACTACCACTGAATATCACTTGCTTATTCTTTGCGTTTAACCAAGATATATATAAGTATTTTGCTTTGGTAAAACGTACATAGTACCGATCAAGGTTTTAACGAGGGTTAATATTGGATGACTAATTTTAATTAAATATGAAGGGTTTTTGTGAATATTATCTCACCATTTAACATTTGATCTTATCAATTAACTAACATGCATCTCATACATTCATTTTTCATATACATGAAAAGTAGTAAATATGAATGCAATAGTTATAGCCCATATCCTAAGGTGGCCCGTCCCAAGCCAATGGGAGAACCAAATTATTCTAAGGATAAAAACACTTCTCAAGCATCTTTCTGTCGGCCCACACTTTTGTTCCTCTGGTCCATGCTTCTTCGTATAGATTACAATTTTAGAAACTTGTTTTACATATAGGGAGTGAGATGAGAAGAAAATTACAATAGAAGTAGAGAAAGACACGACACGTAGGCCGTATTTATAAAACCTTATAAATAAGACTAAATAGGCTATTGGGCTATAATCATGCATTCCAAACACCGTGCATAAGCAAACATAGTAACGACGAGGTTTTTAATTGAGGTCTTTCTAGATTGTTCCTACGCAGGGGAAGCCCCTTGCGGGGTTTCAGCGGGCTTGTAGCTGCTGGTGGGGTTACCCCTGCCCGGTCAGCGACGGAGATTTTGTTTTAAGATCAGCATCTTAATTGTTTTATAAAAACTTCACGATTTGATAACTTTTATCAACATTATCACGTTTTTCCAAGATTTTAAAATCTACAAGGTTTTTACTGGAACAACTCTTGTTACTTCCCCGCACGAAATCTATAAACTGACCATTAGTCTAATATATAATTATAACCCGCGTATGTTAACACTTAACATCTAAAACCTTAAAACTCCATATTGAATATACTAACAATTAACATACAATATTTCAAACCCTATCGACAAAGATCCTGATCATTAACTCTTAATCATCAATCTTAGGAACATCTTTTAATTGGGTTAACAGATTAACCATGATTGAATAGATTTGCTCGTACAAATATCATATATTCGCTAAATAAATCAAAAAATAACATGTATCTCATACAATTACATCACCCAAGTAATTAAAACCTGAATCCATATCGTACATTTAGCTTTGATACCACTATTGGGTCACAAAGGTACACCCCATGGCGCAGCAAAAAAATTATCTGGAAATTACCACTAGAGATCCATGTACAAGGAACGAGTCGGGGTGAATAAGGGTGAAGAATTACCTATTTAAAATCTGAAATTCTGAGTTTGGAGGAGATAGATATTCAATTACGATTCCACGATGTCCATTCTTAAGCCGCAACAATAACGCTTCGACCTCTACGTAGTTCACCCAGTTGAAACGAGTATATAAAAACTCTCAAAACCATTTAGAAGGAAACGAGCATAAAAAACTCTCTAAACTATTTAGAGGGTTTTTCCCAAAAAACATTAATGACTGTTAGATCTCTCATGCCTTTATATAGCATTTGTAATCCTAATTCAACTCATATTAGGATTTCAATATATATATTAAATATATATAATCCCAATTTAACTTTAATTAGGATTTCAATATATATATATATATATTAAATATATATAATCCCAATTCAACTTAACTAAGATTCCAATATATATATATATTGATTTAAATCGAATTATATTATTTATATATTAAAAGAGTCATAATTACAATAATTAATTTTCTTTTAATATTTACCCAATAGTTAAATTATATATATCAAATATATATTAATTTAACTAAATCCGTGTACAACAAATTTGTACATATATAATTCGTTTAATATATGCTCATTTCAACTGTGAGTGTGACCCTGTAGGTTCATTTAACGTTAGTAGTAAATATTAGAACATTTCTAATATTACAAACAATGAGTGGCATCTAGCAATATGCCATTGTCACCTAAGTTACAAGAAATCATGATTCGACATAACCTTTTCGTGATTAACTCTATTTATGTATTACATCCTTTTGTCCATTATATATAGATTGGACACAAGTCATGGAACAGTCACACTTGTATAGCCCATCTAATGTTTCTTGATATCTTGAGTAGACTATTATAAACGAATAACTATGATATCTCATATCAATTTATTCGAGCATGGCCATACATTTCTAGTCCCACTCAATTAAGTGGCTTATGATATTACTCCTATTATGTAGGAGGGACAAATCCTATCTTGATCAACCATATTCCACTACATAGATTGTGACATATCCAATATCAGTCTTCATAGTGTAGTCAGTTACAACACACATTTGACCATATCAAAATATGTCACTCACGATGTTGAAATAATGATGATATTAAGTTTGAGGATCATACATGTAGTTATCACTATGAAAAATGTTGTGAATGTCACATAATAATCCAAGAAACATGCTCATAGCTGGTCAGTCCAGTATGTCGTTCTCTAACACATACTTATGTATTGATTTTGACATCTCCATGTCAATGACAACACTTTGTCATCAATCAACAACATATTAGTCTTAACGCATTATTGTTGTCTATGCTCACAATAATACTCGACTAAGGACATTTTAGAATAACCATATTATTCTAAGGACTTTATTATAATTCAGTTTATTTATGCACGCATAATTGTAACTGAAAATAATAATGGCAATGCATCTTTATGAATAAACAAGGTAAAACAAATATCAATTAAAATCATCTAATGATTGGTCTTTGTGCATACTCCAACATGAAATGCAAACTTGATGGCCAAAGTATAAGAAAGAAGAAAGAAGGGTGCAGATCTACATGCTTGACCAAATACGCGGATCCAGGCTATCCTGGTGCCAAAACGGAACCGTTTCAACTCAGGTATAAAGCCCCTTTTTGCGAGTTAGCTCGCTTATTTGATCTGAATTTCCTCTCTCTCTTCTCTCACACTTTCCCCCAACTCTCTAAACTCTAACATCTCCCAGCGCAGAAAATACATCCTTTTTCGATCAAAACCTCATATTCATCAAAAGTTCATCAGCAGTTCTTCCTTTTTTCTTCATTTAATCCATACAAACACTAAATCATCTTCATTTTTTGTTTTTGAAGATCAAAACCCCAAAACATTATGAACTCAACCCTTGTTCTTCATCATTTCCCACTTTGATCTTCCACCTTCGCCCTAACATTCACTGACCTGTTCGTCGGCCGCTGGAGGCGATGCCGACCACCACCGGTCGTCGTCTCTGGTCATCTTCTCCGATTAATCCAAAACTCTCGCCACACTTAACCTTTCTAACCACTGCTTGGTTCAACTCTGGCCACCGTGCCAAAACCTAAAAACTAAAAAAACCATTTTTCGTCGCCATTTTCCCTAAATCTACCCGATCTGTTAGGATCTCCCTACTTCCCCCTAGAAAATACCCGAACTGAATCTCTCTCTATCATTTCTGACTATACCAAAAACCTAACTCTTCGGCCGACTCAAAAAACTCTGCCGACTATCCGATTAGTCACCGGCCACAATAAAACCTTTCAACTCCTTTTAGATCTAGACTTTGTTACTATTTTTTGTTTTTATGAACTTAGATCTGATTCGTGTGTGTTTCTGATGCGGGAAAATGAAAGAGGAGGTTGAAATATACCTTTCGACGGTGGCAGACGAGCTCCGGCGTCAACCTCCGGTAACTTCTTCGACTTTCAGACGACCTTTCAACTTTCAGTGAGCCTTTCTCCTCTCTCTTCTTTTTTGCGATAATGATTGCCTAATTAATGCCCGTAATTATTGTCCTTTTTCTTCTCTCTCCAAGCTATTTATAGTAGCTGGCGTTAGTGATATCAACGGGGCTTTAATCTGAGTGAAACATGGATTAGCAAATCCCAAGCTGCCACGTGGCACTTTTGGCGACCTGAGAAAGCACAGTTGTATTTCTTTGGGCTTTGTTATTAGATTTTGGTTGTAAAATGGGTAGGGGTTAGGCTAGGATAATTGTTTTGGTTGAGGAAAAGGGCTTTGTGTTTAATTTGGGCTTTTGGTTGTAAAGTGGACAATGTGTAAGGGATTTTGGACTTTATGAGTGAAAATTTGGACTATTTTTATTTATTTATTTATGGGTTGTTATTATTATTTTTAGACTTTATTATATTTATTTATTATTTATTTATATTTTACCCTTTATTTATAGAGAAAATATAGTATATATGTTTATACTCGGACAAAATTGAGGTATTACAACTGCCATTCTTTGCTCATTGCTATGGAACAAGAATAGGGAAAAGACTGAAAAGACACGAATTTTGCCCGAACTATCTGACCACCGAAGCTTGAAGTTGTTCTTCTTATTATGAAATTCTTCAATCTTCTTTCTTTTGTTGATCAATTTCTCTATAAGAACGTTGAATAAGCAAACTCTTCTCATAGTAGGCTTCCTTATTCTTCCAAGGGATGAATTCTTCTTATTAAGAGCCCCTCCTTCTTCATCAGGTAGGTTCTTTTCGTTGGGAACCCTGGGGCAAATTCTTCTCACCAGGAGTTTCTTCGGCAAACTCTTCTCATTGGGAGTTCTTTCTTCGCTGGGGATGAACTCTTCACATTAGTAGTTCTTTATTCGCTGGGCAAACTCTTCACATTAGGAGTTCTTTCTTCTTCATCAGTCTCTTATCAAAACAAACTAAAGTGTTTGAATGAATGTTAGTATGATCCTAATTTTCTATATGATGCATGGACTGTGACTTATTGAGATTAGTCAATCAGCTTCTGCTCTAAGGATCCAGTTTGGTACTTCATTTCTATGCTTCTTTATTAATTCTCATTTTTCTTTGATATTTCATCTCACATTCAAGAATGACCTTCGGAACCTTCTTTCTATATTTATGGTCTTTCCTCTAAAGCGCCCTTTCGGGCTTTCACTTTAAGTTGCTTTTCTTAAAGTACCCTTTCGGGTTTTCACTTCGATTTTTCTTTCTTTTTTTTTCTTTTTCTCAAAGCGCCCTTTCAGATTTTCACCTTGGTTTTTTCTTTTTCTTTTTTTTCTTTCTCTTTCCTTCTTTTTTGATTCTTCTTTTTCTTTTCTTTCTTTTTATTTCTTTCTTTTATTTTTAATCAACCTGACCACATCGATGTCTTGACAGTCGACAACTCAAATTTCCCTTCTTGACAAAAGAACATGGAGCTGCAGATATTCTTATCTAATCTAGGGAACTGACAACAACAACTCAACATTTGGAAGTACTATCGTAGCTCATTGATGTCTCAGAATCATCTTCAAATTTCATAAACTGTCCCAACTGAGATATTGCCAAGTGATCACAACAAGCAAGAAAAATGACAGAGATAGAAATGGTATTCTTTTGATACATATAGGACAAATAATGGACAAGTTCCAATCATGATAATGTATTAACTTTGTGGTTCCGATCATGTCATCATGAACACAGATAAAAATCACTGTTCTTTGGGTGGCAGACTTTATTGTCAATAACAATTCCATATCAGTCTAGGGATCTTTGCTAAAGCTTAACATGATGCTTCTTCTGCAACAATCTTCATGAACATTGGATTCCAACTCTAGTAAACCTTCTTATCACTGGATTCCCACTAGTGTGGGGACTCAATACATCTTCACTTTATACACTCTTCTTCAATAGCCTAGAGTGTTAAAGTTCACTCGCATCTTTCAAAACATAGCAATACCAAGAAATTATTTGTTTTATATACATTGAATCATCCATTTCATGATGCTTTTGAATTTAAGAAAGCTCGGAAGAGAATTCGTGAATTTTATTAAAGCTTATAGGTAGAAATAAAATAGATTTCTGGAAAAAAAAAGTCATGGTAAATTGAAACAACAAAATCAAGAAACAAAACTAGATCTTCGGGCATCTATGGTATGAAGGATTCAACAACCCCATCAACTAGATGTAGCCTTGAGCTTGAACCCTTTTCTAGCAGACTTCGAACATTGCCAAGTATTTACAGATATGAAATCCCTTCCGAAATACTAGGTGTCTGAGAGGTTTTGATTGCTAGATGCCTATTTTGAACATTTTTTAGTCGCCCTTTATGAGTTTTCAACCCAGGCCCTTATTTGGTTTCAGGATGCCCTTTGTGGGTTTTCATCTTGAACCTTCCTTTTCTTTTTCCTTTGTGGGTTTTCATCTTGAACCTTCCTTTTCTTTTTCTCTTTTTTTTAATATCTAAGGCGCCCTTTTGGGTTTTCACCATAGATACTTCATTTTGCGAAGCGCCCTTTTGCGTTTTCACTTCACTTCACTTTTTTTTCTTTTTCTTTTTCTTTTTCAATCTCATTTTTAAATTCTTCAAGCATAATATTTCTTAACTGAATTTGAGTTCACTGGCTTGTGCAACTCTCCACCATCCATTTCAGTTAAAATTAATGCTCTTCCAGAGAATGACTTTTTGACAATGTATGGCCCCTCCCAATTAGGCATCCATTTCCCACAAAAATCTCGATGTATTTGCAAGATCTTTTTCAACACTAGATCGCCCTCTTGGAATTCTCTGGGCCGAACCTTCTTATTATGAGCCCACATTATTCTTTTTTGGTACATTTGGATGTGATAGATAGCTTTCAACCTCTTTTCCTTGGCGAGGTTCAACTGGTCAAATCGAGCCTGCACCCATTTTGCGTCATCTAGCTTTACTTCAGATAAAACTCGAAGAGATGGAATTTCAACCTCTATTGGGAGTACTACCTCTGTTCATCATAGGGCGGTAAGTTACGAAATTGTGATGAGTAATTTTGAATTGCTCACATGTTTTTGCTATTACCTTGTTGTTGAAGTTAGTGGCATTATCAGTAATAATTCTTTCTGGTAATCCGTATTGATAGATGGTCTCCTTTTTCAAGAACTTACAGAATGTAGATCTGGTGATATTGGCATATGAAGCTGCTTCCACCCATTTGGTAAAATAATTAATAACCATAAGGATAGAGCGATGTCCATTAGAGGCTTTGGGGTGAATTTGACCAATGACATCCATGCCCCAAACTGTAAAAGGCCATGATGAGTTCATCATATGTAAAGGTACAAGCGAATCATTTATTCTGTTAGCGTATATCTGGCATATGTGACACTTCTTAGCATATTCAATGCAATCCCCCTCCATAGTTGACCAGTAGTAACCATATCTCATTATTTTACTGGCCATTGCAAAGCCATTAGCATGCGTTCCACAAATTCTGTTGTGCACTTCTGCCAAAATTTCTCTAGCTTCTTGGGAGTTGACGCATCTTAACAAAATTTGATATTTTCCCCGTTTGTATAGAATTTCACCATCAAGCAGATGCCATAAGGCCATTCTTCTAATTGTTCTATTATCATTATCATTCGCCTCCTCGGGATAAGGTGTTTGACATACTATAAGATATCAAAATACCAGGGATTTTCATTTGTCTCTTCATCTATTCTACAACAGTGAGCATAGGTATTGTAACTCTGCATTTGGATTGGCATCATATTCTCAGGTCTGTTGGCCAAAAATACTGAAGCCAGTGTAGCTAAAGCATCCGCCATTTGATTATCTTCCCTAGGAATATATGTGAACGTAATTTCTCTAAACTCTTTATCATTTCAAGGATCAACTTTCCATATTCAATCAATTTGGCATCTTTTGTTTTCCACTCTCCACGAAGCTGGTAGATGACCAATGCTGAATCACCATATACTTTCAAACTTTTTATCTTTCTTTCGATAGCAGCTTGCAACCCCATAACACAGGCTTCATATTCTGCCATATTGTTGGTGCAAAGAAATTCTAACTTGCGTGTGAAGGGATAATACACATTGTTTAGGGAGATTAACACTACTCTAATTCCTCGTCCCAGGGCATTAACGGCCCCATCAAAATACAGTTTCCAAGTTTCGTTATCTAGGATACCATTTTCTTCTATTAAGATATTCATCACGTCCTCATCTGGGAAATCAAAGTTCAAGGCCTCATAACCTTCTGAAGCATGACTTGCTAGGAAGTTTGCAATGACGCTTTCTTTTATTGCCTTCTGGCTCACATATACAATGTCAAATTCTGACAGCAGCATTTGCCAATGAGACAGCCTCCCAGTCAACGCTGGGATTTCCATGATAAACTTCAATGGATCAAGGCGAGAGATTAACCAAGTAGTTTGGTATAACATGTATTGTCTAAGTCTACGAGTTACCCAAACCAAAGCACAACATAACTTTTGAATTGGGGTGTCGTACTTCACACTTTGTAAACTTTTTGCTTAAGTAATAAATGGCTCTTTCTTTCATCCCTATTTTCTGATGTTGCCCCAACACACATCCCATTGAATTTTCATAGACCGTTAGAGAAAGGATGAGTGGTGTGTCTGGAACCAGTGCAACTAGTATGAGAGCATTCGTCAAATATTTCTTAATCTTGTCAAACGTTTCTTGGCATTCATCATTCCATTCTCCCGGATTATTCTTCTTAAGCAATTTGAAGATTGGGTCGCATTTATCGGTCAACTAAGAAATAAACTGAGAAACGTAATTCAACCTCCTAAGGAATCCTTGAACTTCCTTTTGTGAACTAGGCGGTGGCAGGTTCTAAATTGCTTTCACCTTATCTAGATCTATTTCAATTCCTCTTCTACTAACAACAAATCCCATGAGTTTTCCTAATGTTACTCCAAAAGTACATTTATTAGGATTGAAGTTTAGCTGGTACCTCCTCAATTTTAAAAACAGCTTCCTCAGGTTCTGAATATGCTCTTCCTCAGTCTGGGATTTAGCAATCATATCATCCACATACACCTTAATCTCTTTGTGCATCTTGTTGTGGAACAGGGTCACCATTGCTTGCTGATACGTTGCCCCGTCATTCTTAAGTCCAAAAGGCATTACTCTATAACAATATGTGCCCCATAGGGTTATGAATGTCGTCTTGTCCATGTTTTTTGGGCTCATCTTTATTTTGTTGTACCTTGAAAATCCATCCATGAAAGAGAACCATGAATGTCTCGACGTGTTATCAACTAGTATGTCTATGTGAGGCAAAGGAAAATTATCTTTTGGGCTAGCTCTATTCAAATCTTTATAATCTACGCACATGCGTACTTTTCTGTCTTTCTTTGGTACTAGACTATATTGGCCACCCATTCTAGATATAGGGATACCTCAAGAAAGCCAGGATCAATTTGTTTTTGTACCTCTTCTTTTATCTTTAGTACCATCTCCGGCCTCAATCTTCTAAGCTTCTATTGAACCGGTTTACTCTCTGGCTTTATGGGCAATTTGTGTACCACTATGTCAGTATCCAACCCTGGCATGTCCTGGTATGACTAGGCGAAAACATCTTTGAACTCTCGCAACAAGTCAATCAGCTCTTGTCTAGTTTTTGGAAAGAAAACAGTCTCTATCTTCACCTCTCTCTTGATTTCATCTATTCCCAAATTGAGAGCCTCTAGCTTTTCCATATGAGGTAAGATCTACTTGTTTTCTTTTCTACCAACCTCAGTAATTCATCAGGGATTTCACATTCTGTTTCATCCTCGACTTCCATTAGACACACAGGTCGCTCAGGATCTACTTCAGGATTAGGTTCAGAATCATTCATGCAATTAATAATTGAAGACCTGCAAAGAAAATAATAATATACATTTGGAAAGGATGCAAAAAAACAAGAAACATGTTTGCCATTTGTGAATCAGCATGAAAGCATCTTTATTAAAATGAACTGATATGATGTTCATTTACAGATAATTCCCTATACCCGAGGGCAAAGGTATATGATAGTTCATGGTATCTACTCTGCTTTATTCTTAGACACTAGAGAGAGATCTTCGGCTGTCCAATTGTCGAGCACTTCGCCAGGGAAGCATGGACGGATTTTCTCCAAAAATATTCCAGGTTGAGCCCCTTCAAAAATTCCTCCAACAAATAGTCCCTCCAGGTCATTACCAAAAATCTCCTCTTCATGCAGCCTTGCAGTTTCTTGGTTGACCTCTTCAAGCTACTTTTCAACATTTTCAAATCCTCAAGATTTAAAGATTCCAGCTAAATCCGAGAAAATCATTGGCTCAAAGAATGTTTTACTTCCCAAGAGTAGGGCCCTCCTCTGGCTTTTTTTTTCTTTAAATCTTTTTGTCTCAGTTGAAGCTTGGGCTGAAATCCAAGCCCAAAAGTGGTCCTTCTTCATTATCACAAGCTTTGGTCGCAAACATCCCTGGAGCTGTTTACCAAGCCCTTTTCCAATTTTCGATCCCCTGCCAAGCATCTCTCAGACTGTCATTTTGGTACAATTTGACAATATGGGTCGCGATGTTGGTCTCCTTTCAGCAATGAACGTTGAGTTTATGAATTCCAAAGCTCTGAGTTAACATTCAAAGGCCTTCTCACTTGTCTCAATATACGGTGCATCAGTGGTCATGGAAGCAATAATGTCCTCATCAGCTCCGACACTAACTAGCTTCCCTTCTATTACAAACTTGAGCTTTCGATGTAGAGAAGACAGTACTGCCCCAGCTGAATGGATCTAAGGCCTTCCACCACAAACTCCACATTGTAAACTGTAGGCCCAATAAGAAACGGTACTTCCATTTTACCAAGAACGTCGTGTGTCGTACCGTCGAAGGCTCTAACAGTGTTTTTATATGTCTTCATATGTGAATCATTAATCGGCAACCTCTGTAAGGTGACCATCGGTAAGACATTCAACGCTGACCCGTTGTCAATTAATACCCCTAGTAGTACATAGCCCTTGCAGTGCGTAGTGATGTTTAAGGCCTTTATAGATCCCATTCCTTCTTTAGGAATCTCGTCATCCGTGAATGTGATGTAATTATCGGCAGTAATATGATTCATGATCATATCCAACTTATTTATTGATATATCGTTTGGCATGAATGTCTAATTGAGCACCTTCATTAGGGCATTACGATGCCCTTTAGAACTTAACAGCAGCTCTAGGACAAAAGTTCTTGTTTGTTGCTTTTTCAACTGCTCGACTATATTGTACTCACTGTGTTTTAAAAATTTCAGAAATTCTTGAGCTTGCTCTTATGTTACCAACTCATTTATTTTAGAAGCAGGTTCTTCCCCAAAGATTTTCTCAAGTAATGCCATAGCTTTTCCTTTAATCTTCTCTACTTCTTTAGATACTTCAAGAGAATAACCTCTACCACTATGGGTAAAGTGCCCCACCTCATTCACTGATTCTGTATCGGACTGTTCATCATTTTTTCCCTCTAGCATCGTTTTCGTTTCACCCGGTGATTTTATCTCCTCTTGTGGCTTACTTTCTTCGGGTATAGACACATTAGCTATGTAGCTCCATGGAACTTCGTGAGTGTTCTTGAAAGTAAACGGTGCAGGAGGTAGAATCACAATCTTGAGAGTCATTGTTAGTTTCACGTCTGACAGGCTTGAGAAACAACCAAAGGCTTGTATATCCCGTATTTGACTCTAGAAGACTCGGAGGTACATACCTCCACTTCCTTCCTCTCTCTTGTCTTCTCGAAGAACTCAATTTCTTTATTATTTATCATTTTTTGCATCAAACTTCTGAACTCTGAGCAATGTTGAATCTCATGATCGTATTCTTGATGATACTCGCAGTAAACATCAGATTGCACTTTCTTCTCCACTTTCATGCCTATCTCAATCATCTCGGTATTGTACAACTGTTCAAACACCCACTTCAACAGAGATCTAACTTCTAACACATATGTCTTCAATCATTTTACTTTATCATCTTCCTCTATGACATTCACTCCCTGCCCACCGTGGCTCGGTAATGGATTTGTTGCAATACTGGGCTCGTCAAACTTCAAAATTCCATTGTTAATCGGATTTTGAACCACCTTTTTAAATGTCGTGCAGGTCTCAATCGTATACCCCGGTATTCTAGCAAAGAATTCATAATGAGCAACAGGTTTGTACCATAAAGGGTAAGGAGGCTACAGAGGGGTCAAATAATATGGCCTCACCAGATCCGCTTCATACAGTTGTGGGTACAATTCAACATACGACATTGGTATTAGTGTAAAATTTATCCTGTCATTTCTTAGGCCATGAGATTTGAACCCTTTGAATTTCCCGACCCCGCGCCGAGTGAAGTGATGGTAACATTCTTAGGAACTTCATATGTGCTCGTGTTGTTCACTTCACTATATTTTCTCTTATAGTTCTTACGAGAGCTTTCCCCGCTCTTAATCCTACCACTTTTAATTGCTGCTTCAATCAATTCCTCAGTCATTACTATATCGACAAAATTCTGCGTAGCATTACTGATCAATCTTTCAAACACAAACATATGTGCAAATTCACTTTTCATCAACAGAGGCTGTACTTGGGCTGCTACATCCCTCCATCTCTGGGCATATTGACGGAGTGTTTCAATACTTCTATGTTCCATGCCTTGTAACATGACACGGCTGGGGACCATTTCTGTTACGTGCTTATAATGTTCTACAGAAGCCCTGGAGAAATTTTTCCATGACCGGATATTTATGCGACTCAGCTGTGTGTACCATCATGCCGCTGAACCAGTCAAATTGTCCTGAAAGTAATGTATCAGTAACTTTTCATCTTTTAAGTGTGCAACCATCTTTCGATAATACATCGAAAGGTGAGCCCTTGGGCAGGTAGTCTCATCGTACTTCTCGAAATCTGGAACTTTAAACTTCGGAGGAAGAATCAGATCAGCTACTAAGCTCATTTCAACTACACCAGGTCCTATCTTATTCACTTTCTGCATTTCCAGTAAACGGTCCTCTAAAAATTTACAGTGTTCCTCACATTTCTTTTCGATCTCAGCGTAGATTTTCTCTATCTCATTCAAAGTATTCATATCGGGAACCTCTTCACCACTTCCAAAATTCACTCTAATATGCACTGGATGGCTAGGCATTGCTCCTGGTAGATTGATTTGGACCTTCTTTATAGGAGGTTCCTCGGGCTGTATCCCTATGTGAGATATGGTTTCTACCTGATCATTCACGATGTTTGAAGCCCCCTCATGTACTTTGGCTTTTCCGGACTTTTTTAGCCTCAACAGAGCAGTTAGCTGGTTGATTATCTCCCTCTAAGCTTGAGCAAAATGGTCCTTAATGGACTGCTCAATTCTTTCAAATCTGTTTTGTACTTCAACATGATCATTTTCAAGGCTATTGATCATGTTCTCTACAGCCATGGTCTTAGAGCGCAGATGTGTTCCATATGAATACAGAATTATTGCGGTTTAAAAACAAACTGCCATAAAACCATTCTTTATTAAGCCATTTACTTTGCAGAATAAAACGTAATGTAAGCGCATGCATGTATGAGTGCATGAATGCAAAAAAACATTGAATTCAAGAACTAGTCTTTTGGAAACATTCATTTTCTAGAAAATCCAAATACAAGGAAAAGTCAGTTTCTTCTATAGAAAACAACTAGCCCTAAATCCTAGGTTGACTAATTCATATAATAGGCGGGTAATGTCTTCTCCATGCTCCATCTCAATATCCGGTTGTTCCAATAGGCTCAAGGCTTGTCATGACAATATCTGCACATATGAAGCAACACTCCTGAATTGTTTCTTAAAGTTAACCAAATCATCATTCTAGCTTTGGACAGTACACTATGCTGCTTCATACTTGCCTTTCCATGCTCTGCTTTCTTGGTGTAATGCTCCCTCGTAGCTTGCGAGCTTTTCCTTCAAGTCTTGAACTACACTTTCCAATTCCGCCACCCTTTTCTATAGTCCTTCCTTCTCTTGTTCCATTTGAACTTAATCTTTATTATGGTACTTTATAACCATTTTCTCCAATTGGGACTCTTGGGCAGATAATTCAAATTTTCGAGCTTGCTCTTCTTCTAGCTTCTTCTTGGCCTTGCCACTTTTGCTTTCCTAGGACTTCTTCTCGTACATCTTTTTGTAATTATTCCTTTTTTTTGTTATATCATCCAATTTCTCTGACAAGTTCTGCACTACCTTGCTCGTTCCTCCTTTTTACTTTGCTTTGTAAATGTCGTGAATTTCTTGCAACTCCTTCAAGTCTCGATTGATTTTCTTGGTCTGTTCCATGAGCTCCTTTTCTTTTCCTTCATGCATATTTACTTGTAGCTTTGCCATGTTTAATTCTTCATTGAGGTCACTGATTCATTTCTCGTATTTCTTCAAGTCCAACTCCCGATCATGCTTGAGCTTTTCCAATACATATGGCATGCTTCTAGCAGGTTGAGCAGATAAGCTGACGTTATCTTGAATTCCCTAATATGTGTTATCATTAACCCTTTGAATCCTTCATTCTTCATATCTTGACATAAATTCCAAATCCTGATCTGGTTGAACCCTCATCGGCTCTTCCCATGCTTTTGCAGTTTGAGTTACCATTCCTTTATAATCATTTGTCTTGTGTGCATATTCAAATCGTGTCATGCCTGTAGTAGCTGGTACAAATTGTCTTGAAGCGAATTGTCTAGAAACCAATATGGGGCAATAGGTTGTTCCTCCCTAAATTCAAGGTAACGAGACCCAATCTCTGGCTCCACATTGATGCAGAAAAGTTTTCCCCTTGCTCAACCAGAGATCCCTCCATACACATCGGCATCTTTCATGACCTTGAAATATTCTTTCCATTACCTCTTTTTCTTTTTCTCTATCGGGAAACTAGTTAGATGTTCTTCTATTGGTGAATATGTGTCAAGATATCTAATGCCTCTATAAGGAGTTCCACCTATGACCTCTGAACCAAATTTCGAACATCTGAACACAACCCCAAAATCTTTCTTCCCCTGATTTCTTGCATGCAGTCAATGATCTATAGGTTTCAGTCAAAATGGCAGGCACTGGATTTACCTCTTTTTCCAATTGCTCGAATAGTCCCACTATTGACGGATCTACATGTTATAGAGTCCTTGGGAACAAACCAATCCGTATATGCACAAGGTGTATAAACTTCTAACCCTAATTGGTTCATCATCACTTTCCAATATCAACTCTTTAAGAACTCTCCAATTTATGTGTTGTTTGTCTTCATTTTTATTGGTACTATCACTATTAGCTATCTTTCTATCCAACCACTCTTTAGTCTTTCCCGTGATCTGCACCAATTTCTTCTTGAAACCTGAGCTATTGTTAGGTCTAGTGTAGATCTTATCACTTTGAATTCCGGGACAGTGAATTAGTGTCTCGTACTCTTCGAGTGTTGGTGTTATGTCTACTAGCTTGAAAGTGAAGCAAATATATGTTGGGTTCCAGAACTGAGCTATTGCCCTAAGCAAATCTTGATCTATCTGTACACTCAACAGTAAAGCTATGTCCCCGAATTCTTTTTGGAATGATTCTTTCATGTCATTTCCCTATTGATCCCATATTGCCTTGACTTCCGGTAAGCAAACATTCTAATTGGTATTTAACTTAACCTGATTATTCATTTGTGATACATCACTGTAGACTCTCTAGAAGAAGTGTGTTATGAATGCTGGCAAAATGGGCAAAATATATGTATTAGTAAAACAGTGCCAAGAGTCTTTTGTGTGCAAGTATACACGGCCTGCAAGTAAAACAATAGTTAAGCTGAGTATCGATCCCACAGAGATTGACTTGGACTTCGATTGTCTGATTGTTGCTTGCCTTAGAAGAAAAGATGTTTGTTTTGAAGATTGTTTTGGAACTAATAAAAAGAAGAGAAATAAAAAATGAAGTGAAACGTTGGCAAGGAAGGTGTTCTTAATGAATGATGAGTGTTGGCAGGGAATGCCTAGTTTTAATGTTGTCCATACCAGCCTTTGTTGGCAAACTGTCTTGGCATTGTTTGCTGAGCAGATTCAACATTAGCAATGCCTCTCTCAATGGTCATTGCCCTAAGTCGACTATGTAAAAAACCCTATATCTCTATAGTGAATGTTTTTACATGCACCGAGTTGATTAAGAACCAATCTATACTCCTAGGGGTGGATATCACTTCCGAAGTAAGTTCATCTACTTGAACGATTTCTCTCAAAGCTTATCTCCCTAGTATGCAACAACTTAGTTGTTTCCACCCCAAGTCTGTTAAGATATTGAGGGACAATAGGCTAACTGTGCCAGCTCTCACTTGGCAAAGTACTTAGGAAAAATTTAAGTATGCCGAATAGAAAAACTTTTACCCAAACAGAATTTTCATTAAAGAAACTAAGGCATGAATTCAACGTTTAAACCAGACATCACCCACCAACTATGAAATTAGTTCATGGTGAGGGATTTAACCATCAAAACCATAACTGTTTTCAAATACATCATCATAAAAACGAAATAAAAAACACTTAAAATAAGAGAATGGGTGAGAGGGGTCTCTCGATCCAGCCTTCAAATTCAGGCTCTCGGCCAAGTGGTTGAACCACCCTTCCTCGGTGTAGCCGACCGTCACTCATCGAGCACTCAAACACCTTACTCCAATCACTCATCAATCTTCACGATCTCCTCTCACGGCATGCCCTAAAATGCTTGATCAGTTGGTGTTTATATAGGTGTGCAAGGGAAAGGAATATGATAACTTCTTCATTTGAATTTCAAATGCTCCAAGGATAAGAGATATAGTCTTATCCGATCGGTGTGATAGCTTAACAAGCTGGGGCTGACGTCATCATGCCGATGTTACCTTGGCACACAAGCTTGGCATGTCTTTGCCAACATAGCTTGGCATCACCTTATCTACTATTTTCTCGGAGGTTGGTTCATTCGCGATCTTTTAGGAGCCTGATCATGTCCTATTTTTTCAGGGTTCAACAACTTCTTGGCATGGCATCAAGTCCATTTCTCTGCCAACAAGTTCTTGGCACTATTTGGTCATTTTGTGCCAACAGCACTTGGCATTCTCCTTGGCAATCTTAATTGTGTTGCTTTATTGCGCCTAATCCTATGCCAAACCTACAAAATAGCCACAAAACAACCCTTCACACTGGCATAGACAAAAAAAATAAACTCCTTATGCAAATGCATGATTCTAAGAACCTAATGCAACTAAATGTACCTAAAACAAGCAAGAGTAATGTCAAATTGGCATTAAAAATAGTACTTTTGGAGAGGTAACAATTACCCCCTACGAAGACTGCCTTTATTCTCATGTTAGGTTTGTTCTAACCATGTCCAAACCGCAGTATTGTCTTCTTCTATCTGAGACCCTCCAGCCATACTGAATACTTCCAAATCAACTGATTCCTGAACCGATGCCAAAATAATGCAATATGACATGGTTCATTTAAAATAACAAAATTATACAACCACAAAAAAAACAAAAAAACTCGTGTCATTATTATGAATTAATATGTAAAGCAAAATATTAACACGGAATAACCATGTAAAATTAGCAAGGAAAAATAGAGAAATATATTTAAACCGGCAACACATGTCCTAGGTCCCTGTCTGGCTCTAGTGAGGTGGGTTTCTAGATAACAGAATGTGGGTTGTGTTCTAGACTCTGGGTTCCTAAACTGTCACTACTATCTACTGCAACAACAAGACATCGATTCGGTAGTATGGGTCCCTTATAACGAAAGCATGGGCCCCACGGTGCATAAGGGTAGTATAGCAGAAGAAAGACAAAATTCTAAACTCGGAGGTGGAAGGCCTCACGCCGGATCATGTCTCGCTCCCACTCAATGGTGAAAAGCCCCGGTAGAAGGCTTATGCATGAATGACATATATATCATACACAAAAACTACCTCCATTCCTCCTGAAAATCCATCCAGTAATTATTCGAGAAATAAAATTCAAATTATTGTTTGAAATGCAAAAATACCACGTGAAATTAATTAATTAGGCTTGACTCTCAATTTGAAATCCCCAGCGGAGTCGCCAAGTTGTCGCGACCATTTTAAAACCGATGTGTAAAAATAGCCTGGCGATTAGTTCTTTTTTGAAATTAGGGTTTTTTGTCCATTTTAATTCGTTTAATCTTTAAAATTAGGGTTTTATATTTTAAATCAAATTTCCCTTTTATTTATTCTCAAAAATCAATTTGGAGTCGCAACTAGTCACTTTGGTAAACCGGACACCATAAAAACAACCAGAGATTCATTTCTTTAAAATTAGGTTTTAGGAGTCGGTTACGTGTGGGAAAGGATTAACACCCGCACAAACGCTCGTTATCGGTACCTTTTTAATTTCACGTGGTATTTTGGCATTTCGAACAGTAATTTAAATTTAATTCAATCATTAATTGAATTTTCATTCCAAATAGAGATATCCTTTTGTAAGAAAATACATTTTTAAATGAATATAAGTTTTGAACATCCAGTTATTTTAGGATACTTCAATTCATATTCAAAAATGTATTTCAACATAAAAGGTTTTCTATGCATATGTTCGTTTATTTTTCTTGTCAATTTTAAGTTCTAACTAAATAGGGCTCTAATTAATTAAATTGATTAAGAAACTATGAATATTGTTAGATTTAGGGTATTTATGAGATAACACCCAATTGCTTGGGTACTAACCATATTCAACCTTAATTTAACAATAATCCTATTTATTTTAGCAATTCTAATTATTTAAGCTTAATCTTATTTCATCATTAATTTAATTAACTATGTGTGATTACATGTTCTAAGTTCAAATGAAATATCAAATGCTCTACTAAAAAGCCCCCTTGGTTAACATCTCATTACAATAAGACACTAACCAACTTAGGACTTTAAAGTTTCGATTTAATAATCATTTATTTTCTAAAACTATCTCACCTATTTGAATTGTTTGATTTAAATAAAGAACCTAGATGTAAAGGCTCTAATTATTTAAAATAAGTGAATTAATCGTATGAGAATTATACTATATGCTCATTTTAAATATGCAAGTATACAACAATAATTAAAAAAATAAATTAAACAATTAAAAAATTAAACTGAATTAAATTGCAAACTGGAGAGCCAAATTACAATTAAAAGGTGACCGAATTGAATGAAATGCAAAATTGATGGGCAGAGTATAAGGAAGAAGAAAGAAGGGCACGGATCTACATGTCCGACCCAACTTAGATGCGCGGATCCGAGCTGACCCGATGCCAAAATGACATAATTTCATTTCGAGTATAAAGCCTCTTTTTGCGAGTTAGCTCGCTCATTTGATTTGAATTCCCCCTCTCTCTTCTCTCACACTTTCCCCAAATTCTCTGAACTCTAACACCTCCCAGCCCAGAAAACACATCCTTTTTCAATCAAAACCCCACATTCATACAAAGTTTATCACCAGTTCTTCATTTTTTCTTCATTTAATCCATACAAACACTAAATCATCTTCATTTTTTTGTTTTTGAAGATCAAACCCCTAAAACATTATGAACTCAAGCCTTGTTCTTCATCCTTTCCCACTTTGATCTTCCACCTCTGCCCTAACCTCACCAGCCTGTCCATCGGCAGCCGAAGGCGACGCCGGCCACCACCGGTCGTCGTCTCTAGTCATCTCCTCTGATCAATCCAAAACTTTGGCTACCCCTAACCTTTCTGACGACCGCCTGGTTCAACTACGGCCACCGTCTATCGCTGTAAGACGATTTTAGGCTACCATGCCGAAAACCTAAAAACTAAAAAAAAAACATTTTTCGCCACCATTTTCCCTAAATTTACCCGATCCGTTAGGATCTCCCTACTTTCCCCTAGAAACTACCCGAACCGAATCTCTCTCTATCATTTTCGACTCCACCAGAAACCTAACTCTCCGACCGACTCAAAAAACTCCGGCGACTATCCGAACAGTCACCGGCCACAATAAAACCTTTCAACTCCTTTTAGATCTAGACTTTGCTACTATTTTTTGTTTTTATGAACTTAGATCTAATTCGTTTGTGTTTCTGATGCAAGAAAATGAAAGAGGAGGTTGAAATACACCTTTCGACGACGACAAACGAGCTCCAGAGACAACCTTCGATGACTACTTCAACTTCTAGACGACCATTCAACTTTTGGTGAGCCTCTCTCCTCTCTCTTCTTTTTTTGCGATAATGATTGCCTAATTACTGCTCGTAATTATTGTATTTCTTTGGGCTTTGTTATCAGATTTGGTTTGTAAAATGGGTAGGAGTTAGGCTAGGACAATTGTTTTGGTTGAGGAGAAGGGCATTGTGTTTAATTTGGGCTTTTGGTTGTAAAGTGGACAATGTATAATGGATTTTGGATTGTTTTATTTATTTATGGGTTGTCACTATTATTTTTAGACTTTATTATATTTATTTATTATTTATATTTTAAGCTTTATTTATAGAGAAAATATAATATATATGTTTATACCCGGACAAAATTGAGGTATTACACTAACATCACTTACATTTGGTCTTGGCCTCTTTCTGTGAATTTGGTGCAGTAGCAGATGGTGTAGAAACTTGGTTCACATCTGGATTGATTGAAAATGTCTCACTTTGAGTTGACATTTAGCAAACCAAACCCAATATCAATAGCTACAGAAACCAAATCTAATATTTAGTAACTAAACAAAACTACAAGGAAAGTAAACTTACATTTGGTTGTGGTTGTTGTTGTTTACTTGGACATTTCTTAAAGTTATGACCTTATTTATAACATAGAGTACACCTAATTTTGGTGTCTATTCGAGAAAGTCTTGTTCTACAACTACTTTTATCTTTTATCTTTTTTTATTTTTTCGGCCTACCTGACATTTTCTCCTTAATATGTGGCTCAAGATGCCTATGTTTGTTTTTAGCCAAAATTTATCACCATGCAGTGCAGGAATGACAAAACTATAAATTGTTCCATTGACTTCTTTCTTGTACAAATGAAAGACATAATCATAAATTGACTCCCTTCTAAACAGAATCACACATATTGCATGGGGGTAAAGGATACCACTTAGATCCCATGCCTTGCAACTACATCTTCTTTCATTATTTTCCACAACATAAGTACCAATCCCCCACAGCACCTCATATCCCTCAGACCCATTTCATTTCACATGCCAGTAAGAACTTAGCTCTTTATTTTCTTCCAACTTTTCCATAATTTTAGGACCAAACTGTGATTTTCAGGCAGTTGTTTTCATTTTGTTTGTTACAATCCTATTCATCACATAGTGTCTAATATGTTCAAACATGGAAATAATGGACATGAACCTATATTGTAAAATAACAACATTAAAAGCTTCTACAAAGTTATTGTCAACTACATTAGAGTGACAATGTGTAAAAAGAAAAAGCTCTACTCTAGTGCACAGGGTCCTTCAACAGTAAAGATTCTAAAGTTTTTCCTTTCAATTCACCTAACTTACATACATGATCATAAAAGTCAGATTCATTGGTGCACTTACAACAATACCAAAACAACTTTTGTAATTCAATACCTGAGTGCTTTTATTTCCAATTTGCATATAAATGTCTTGCACAAAATCGATGCTCCACGGCTTGCATAGTCAACATCGCTTCTTCAACCAAACCCTAAAAACAAACAACATTAAAAACTCATAATTAAAGTTTAAAAGATATTATTTATGTAATTTAAAAACTAAATTAAATGTAATTTAATTACCTTTTGTTGATCACTCATTATTGTTAATCCAATATCATCCCCAAAATGCAAATCATGCTTCAAATGATCCAAAAACCACCTCCAACTAGATTTATTTTCTTTTTTCAACAACAGCCCAAACAATAGGATAAATTTGATCATTTGCATCTCTTCCAACAGTTGTTATTAGGTCTCCATTAAATGGACACTTCAAGAAACAACCATTTAAGTTCACAATAGGCCTACAATATGCTCTAAAAGCTTTTTTTGTTGCACTAAAACATACATAAATCCTTTTGAAGATTTTATTGTGATTAGGACTAGGTCTCTCAACCATTAGATCTACAATACAGTTTGGGTCAACTCTCCTCAATGCTACTGCATAATTAAAGAGTATGTTAAACTCATAATGCACCCTCCCATTGATCTCCTTCTTTGCCCACATTTTAGCTTTATTGCGTACAATAATATGCACATTTACATTCAACTCTTCCTTAACCAATCGTTGCAGCTTCTCAAGTTGCTTAAAAAATATTTCCTAAATAATTTATAGTTTGCCTTAGAGTTGGTGAAAGTTATTGAGCAATCATGTTAGACTACAAGTTTCTTTACCTTAAAGAAGTCATCACCATTGTCAACTAAAGCATAGATCTCCTATGGACAGCTATCACCCTTGCATTTAGCACTAACCTTGTCTTTCTCATTTCTAACCAGCTTATAATCAAATCTCTTAGCAACATCAAACTCAACTAGTGCATCTTTAAATTGCCTTGTGTTATCAAAAATCAACCCAAGTTGCAAGCATGAGATTTGATCTTTGAGATCATAAAAGATCTTCTTGTTTCTTTTATAGACAACCTCTCCATCTTTTAAACTTTCATAACTTCCAACATCTGAAGACTCGATATAGTCTGTCTCACTTTCACTTTTAACATCACTATAAAAATTTTGTTCTCTCTCACTTCCACTACCATCATCCTTTGTTGCATTCAAGTTTGAACTCCCATCACCTGATCTAAAATCAAAAAACAGACTGAACTTCCACATCAGCATTTAATAGTGTATTTTTTCTATTTTTCAAAGAAATTCAAACAATCGTCTTTTATTTTTTGATTTCATTATCATTGTTAGACCCATATCCATCTCTTCTTGCGAAAATAAACCCCAAACCTTCTGGTTCAAAAGAATCCTCAGTCTTAATGTTGGTTGCTCTCTCAATTTGAACCTTAGCAACACATTCGATCTCTCTCACAAAAGCATCTGTAGGCTCACCCTCAAAAGTTGTTTTACCCTCACCTTTTGCAACCTCAAAAGCACTTGTTTTCTCACCCACAAAAGTTGTTTCAGCACCCTCAAAAATAGTAGATCTCTCACCCTCAAAAGCAATTTTAGCAGCCTCAAAAGTAGTGGATCTCTCACCCTCAACAGTAGCTTCCTGACCCTAAAAAATAACCTTAAATTCCGTCTCTCCCAAATTCACATCACATAAACTTAAGCTCTCATTCAACTCTTGGGACCCACCAACATTTGATGCCTCACCAACCACACTACTTCCTAGACCACCATATAACTCACACTTTTTGTTTACATAATGTGGGATATCAACCTTATGCTCTGCATAAACATGCAAGGGTCTCTTCTTACTGTGTTCAACCATATTCCTAAATGATTAATCCTCCCAAGCAATTCGTGTGTCATTCTTTAATGTTTCACCTGGTACCAAATAACTAAACCACATAACTGTCCTATAACTAGCATTTCTTACCATGTCATCCTTTGTTTTATGGATGTATGTTACTTCTTATACATTGCAGGTTTGTTAAGCATTTGTTAAGCATTACATGGAAGAAGAATAATGTCTAGGATGCATCAATTGATATCTTAAATTTTAATTTTGACCAAAGTGAGGATAGTTCTTTAATTCTGTGAATGCCTATATTGTTTTCTTACATTACATATGGTGATTGCACCCCTGAATTACTCTTTATGTATACAATAATATTCAAAGACATTGAAGAAGAATAAGTACAAGTGTCAGTTTCGCCAATATGCATGGATGCATGGAAAATTCTAAAATTAAGCGCCTTAAAATTAGGCTAAAATTAGGCACATTTTTTTTGTAGCTACAAAATTTCTTACCATTTTGGTAAGGATTTATGTAGGATGGATAAGGAATTGTGTAACTACAAAATTCATTACCATTTGTGTAACTACATAATTATTGTGTAACTACCTAATTATTGTGTAGCTACCTAAATCTTTACCATTTTTATAAGAAATTGTGTAACTCGCGCCATTGTAAGGAATTGTGTAGCTACCTAAATCCTTACCATTTTTATAAGAAATTGTGTAACTCGCGCCTAATTTTAGCCTAATAGTAAGGGTGCCTAACCCTAGAAGCTCGGATTCTTATATTTGTCGTTTTATTTGGTTTATTCTTGATATCCTTTACAGTGGCCAATATCTTTGAAGGAATTTTTTTGGTAACTTTTCTTTCTGAAACATGCTTCATACGTGGTTACACATAGATGTACACTGTCAAGAAGAAAAAAGAATTACTATTTGTGATTTAATCATTTGATTATTGATACTTAGACTTAACTCGCCCTTGCCCTATTCTTCACCAAGTCCTTTTTTCGCAAGCTTCTTCTTCCAGCATCGCTTATTGCTATCAACGATACTTTTGCTAATATTGTTGGGTTCTTCTTTAAAAAATACCATTGATCAAATTATCTCCAAAGAGAACAAGAGATTTATCGGAGCTTATGTTACAACTACGATCTCTGCATTTCTGGTGGCATAATTTTTGTCTTTCTATTTTGCACTCGACTCCGTATTGTTTTGGTAGTATTCAACAAAGGCACCGAAACCATGCATAAGCAGAATGTAGGGCCTTCATGTTCGACTACTGTGTACCGGAGAAAAAACTTGGTTTATAACCATAATTTACAAAAACAAGTTGGTTTGATTGTTACCTGGTTATTTAAGTTCTTAGGAGTGAAAAAATGGAATTTGGAGAAGAAAAATAAAAAAGAGAAGGGTTGACATGAGACAGGTTTAATGAGCTGTAAGTGGGACCTAATATATATAATTTTATTGAAAAAAAAAAGAAAACTAACGAGGGCAACTAAAATAAAAGCGTTCTAAATATTAAGTGATTTTAATAAAAAAAAATTTACAAATTTAATGATTAAAATAAAAGCGTTAAAAAAATTAATAACATCTATATACTTCGCCTTAAAATTTACTACTCGAATCTAAATTTTCAAACAGAAACATGAACACTAAAGAGGTGTGGTATAGATATTTAAATATTGTTGGTAGCACTCTCTCGTTGGGCGTTGGCCCCATCGCCGCGTAAACCGTCACGTACTTCGCCTCATCCTTTCGACACCTGTCCCATGCATCTTTCCCGTATTTTTTTTGTTTACATTTTTTCATTCAGCTCCCATCCACCCACCTGTAAACTCCAGAACCATCAATTTACAAACTTATTTAACGTTTTTTCAAAGATTTTGATTCATTTCCCGACGATTTCCCCTATGTTGAAAACACATGTTTTGTTCTCCTCTCCTTTCGTACTGTAGTAAACTTCGAAACAAACCAAAACGGACCATTTGTTATATCTCTTTTTCTTCTTCCCTTCTTTCCGCCATAATTTCTTACACATAAACCCCTTGCCTTTATGCTTGATTTTCTGGGTTATTTGTGTTTCGGATTGCGGAGGAAAATCAAAACTCTGGGTAGTTAATGATTTGATGATCTGCTCATCAACTAGAGCGATTGTAATACCCAGAGAAACTAAGTTTCAGTATCCTAAAAGTTCCAAGCGTTTTCATTTTCATGTGAAAAAAACATACGTTTACCACTGGAAACACAAGTGTTTATCCAAGAATTTGAATTTCAATCGCTTAACCTCGTCCACTTCTAAAACAATGGCGGTGGAGCCTTTAACCTCCGGTGCAAGTGGTCGTATAAACGCGCTCTTCTCCTTGCGTGCTTTGAGGAGCCTCTTGTTGATGTTAAATGCTGTCGTTTTTTTGCTGCTTTTGCCGTTCCGGGGAACAAGAGTACGCGCCACCGCGACCAGTTCCGGGGAGAAAGTGGGGAAGGAAGAGAAACAGGAGAGCCGGAGAAAATTAGGGTCGTCGTCTTCGGCTGCTGTGGTGAGGGTTCCGGTGTCTATTTTGCCACGTAGAAGCTCGGCTCTTGTCGTGGACCAGGAGGCTGCGGCGAGGCGGTCATTGGCGATTCAGAGGGTGGCTGAGGACGGTGGTGACGAAACGGTGAGGGAGTTTTCGCTGGTTACTAGTGCAAGAGGTGACACCTTGTTCACTCAGTCTTGGACTCCCGTTTCCGCCATTGTCAGGTCAGTTTTTGATCAATTCATAATTTAGTTTAATTTCTTAGAGAATAACTTAGGGCATGGGATTTTTGAGTTTTTTTACTTTATTTAACCTAGGAAAAAAAGATTTAAATACGTTAATTTCTGTGTTCTGCTTCTCCTGCATGGAGTTCTGCAAAAGCCTGCAAAAATGGTTGAGTTTTCAATGACACTAGTGGTTAAAACTATGGATCAAAAAGAAACAATGTTCTGCAGCAGGAGGGTACCCCAAGGATTGCTTTCTCTAGATTATTTCTACCTGGAGTCTTTAAAGCTGTGTTTGCTTGAGTGGAAAAGTGAAAAGAAAATAAATTTTGTGCACGGTTAAGCAAGAAAAGTGAGAAGAAATAGTAGGAAAGTGATGTCTGCTTGGTGAGGTAGAAAGAAAATTTATAGATATGGAAAATTGGAGGAGAGGCAGTTGCTAAGGAGATAATGTTTCCAATACTCTCTGCCATAGTTGTCACATATTTGTCAAATGTTTTGGCAATGCCTTGGATTCAAACAGGGATAGAAGCAGAACTTTATTTAGGAGGCTGAAAGGGAGCCAAAAATAGATTTTCGATATAAAAAACATAGAAAATGTCTAAATCATATACGAATTTCAAAATTTTAGGACCGCCCCTCGGTCCATCCCTGGATTCAAAAAGAAAAGCTGATAGGACAAAATCTCTCATCACTGGTGTTCAGTGTGTAAAATTTGTTTCCCTTATTCTTGTTTTGATGGTTACTTTATTCACTTAGATGGTGATGTTATTTGCATGTCTTTTTCAGGGGAGTAGTTGTTCTGTTGCATGGCCTGAATGAACACAGGTTTGTTATTTCCATCTGATGCATTGTAGAGGTCCTATACAATTGTTTCTGTAACTTTTCGGTTCTTCCTCTTACAATGTTTTGATTTTTTAAAACAGTGGGAGGTACAATGATTTTGCAAAGCGTCTTAATGCGAATGGATTCAAGGTCTATGGAATGGACTGGATAGGTAAGTTCAAGTTTCATTCAAAATCACATTCTGCTTGGTCTGAAATTCTGTCTTATTTATGTTGTGTGCCATTTATTTTGTCATGGCATATTTATTTTTTACTTTGCCTTCCTAGTGCTTTTTAGTCTCCAATCAAGTCAATGTATCCTTTCAATCTAAATGTTAAATATTATATCAAATCAATGGAAAGAGATCATATTTAAATCAGAATTTGAAACTAGAATTGAAATGTAAAATAAAAATGAAGGTGAGTCCTATCATTTTGTTGAACATCATGGGCACATAAGAATTAAAATAACTTTCTGCACGATCAAATTAGTGTTGCCTTCTTTCCTTGAGATAATCCTTCACAGGTTATCTTCTATTTAATGTTGTTCATAGTCTAGAGACGCATTTTCTTCAACGATGCATCTATATTTGGATGTTGCAGGGGCCTGAGTATTTCCATTGGGGGAAGCCCATTGGTGCCAAAAAGTAACATTCGAAGCTCGTCATAATAAGTAAGCTTACTTTAAATGTTTATAGTAAGCAAAACCTGAAAAAAAAGTAAAGTATCCTCCTGTTTGGATGACCTGTAGAAACAAGAAGTATTGTTTTTGGCGATATTTTTCCTCGTTATTGGCTACTCAGATTTCTGTTTAGATGAATGTTTCACAATAGTTGAAAGTTTTCCTGGTTAAAAATGTCAAAGGGTTACTCTTTTTGATCAATGTTGCATCCTGCAGCATGCTGGCTTATGCCTCAAACAATCAATCTCTAAAATGACTTCTGTGATCGGTATATGTAGTTGAAAATATGCTTTCTATCTTCCGGGGTTAAGCAACTTTATTCTTCGAAATGGAAATTGTTTTTTATAAGCTTTTATCGTTGGTGGTTCATTGTTGATGATCACTTCTATTTTGCTTTTGTTTTCATTCTCAAGTTTATGTTTTCCATATATTGTGTAGGACATGGCGGAAGCGATGGGCTACATGCGTATGTTCATTCTCTTGATTATACTGTTACTGATACGGTGTGTTTTAAGGTTCAGCGACGAAAGTATATTTGAATTGATTATTGGATCAAATTAAACCATCTTTGATTGTCTTCCAACTTGCTACAGAAAATGTTCCTTGAAAAGGTTTTAGCCGACAATCCTGGACTTCCGTGCTTTTGCTTCGGTCATTCAACGGGTGGTGCAATTGTCCTTAAGGTTTTTCATAATGAACCATAGTTCCCCTTTCAAGTTGTGAATCAAATATTAATATCGTCTCTGCGTTCCCCTGTAAGTTTTGTTCTACTAAACTTGTAACTTTTTTTGCATTATAGGCAGTACTCGATCCGAAGGTCAAAGCCAAAGTATCAGGCATTATACTGACTTCCCCAGCTGTAGGTGTACAACCGTCTCATCCGATTTTCATGGTAAGAATTTCTATTAGTCATGTCTTCTTTCCTGAACATTAAAATTGTCAAAACAGTCCACTGCCAGCATTAGAATGTTACGGTGACTAAACCTATGAGTAATTTCTTTGATCAACTCGTGTCTTCTACCTATGACAGGTTCTTGCTCCAGTTGTATCATTTCTATTGCCGAGATACCAAGTCAGTGTCACGAATAAAAAGGCCTTGCCAGTTTCTAGGGATCCAGACGCGCTGGTGGCCAAGTATTCGGATCCACTGGTATACACGGGAGCCCTCCGGGTGAGAACTGGTCATGAAATTCTTAGAGTTACATCCTACTTGCAGCAGAATATGCACAGATTGAGAGTTCCTTTATTTGTTCTCCACGGCATGGACGATACCGTAACCGATCCTCAAGCTTCTCAGAAACTGTATGAAGAGGCTGCCTCAACTGACAAAACGATCAAATTGTTTGAAGGCCTGCTACATGACCTCCTATTCGAACCAGAACGAGAAGCCATAATGGATGACATAATCCAGTGGTTAGCTTGTAGAGTGTAAAAGAGAGAAAAACCGATGAACTCTTCAACCACCATAAAAGGACTGAATTGCCAAATAAAGATTCAGCATTTCAATGCATGTTTTTACATTGATTCAATGTTGTCATGAATTTTGAAGGACTTCATTTTCTTGGATGGTTGCTTGGTGGTATGTGTTCGTGTTGTATCGTATACATATTACATGTTCGTGTCCGTGCTTTAGCGAATCAGGCTGATTGATTTATAATCTGGGAGATTATTCTTATGGGTGAGATGTTCATGTGCTGGTTTTGAAAGGTCAATTATGTTGGCATTTCTGCTAGCATCAAGAGCTGGCAAAAGGGAACCCAACAAGAAGGGGGAGACATGCACTTCCAATGCCAATTCTTCATGCTGGGTCAAAATTAGGCTTTCAATCGAGTCGAGCAAAATAATTTCGAGTTACTTGAGTCTACAAGTTTTATTTTACGATTCAAATTTTATTTAAAATTTTTTGAGTCGAGTTTTTGTACAAATTTAATTGTATTTATTTATAGTGTTATAATATAGATTAATTCTAATTTAAACGACTTTTTATATTCATATACGATATAATATATATTTCTTCATATTTTCACATGTGATATCCATAATATATCGAGCAAAATTGAGAGACTTGACTCGAACTGATTAACTAATTATTAAAAGTTTACGAGCTATTCAAATTTTTATTTCTTAACTCAAATTTTATTTGAAGATTTTTCGAGTCAAGTTTATAAAATTCCGAGTAAAGTCAAAACGAGTAAGATTTTTTCTCGTCGAGTCGAATTATTCAATTTTTTCGAGCCGAGTTTTGATCACCCTTAGTAAAAATCATATATGATGGTAATATTATGTTGGGATAAATTTGATTTAGTCTTTGAATTTGATTAGTTTTTCATATTAGTCCTTAAGGATTTTTTCCGATTATATTAGTGCCTGAATTTACATTTTGTAACACAAATTAGTCCTTTTTAGTGTCGTTAGTTTATAATTTTTATTTGTCTTGAATTTATTTATTTTTTAGTCCACAATAGTTCTAAACCTTTTTATATGTTTTTATTGCTTAAAAATAAAATCTTATAATAAATAAAGAAAATAATAAAACATAAATGTTTTTTATTAAAATTAAAGTGAATTTAAAATTAACAACACCTGTAAAACAATCTAAAAGTTTATTATAATAAATTATAAAACAACAAAAATCAGCACATGTTGAATTGCAAAATTATTAAGAGAACTTCAAAAGGCAGAAAAAAGAAGAAAACCCAGGATATTTTTGATATTCCCAATTAAAAATTTTATAACTACAGAAAGGAAAAGGAAGAAGAAGAAGAATCAAAGAGACAAAACGAGAAATCAATTTTGATTCTTTGTCGGATCATGTCTGCTCAACTCAAGCATAATAATAAAAATGAAAAAACGAATTACTGGGAAATGCCATGAATATGGCCGCTGAAATTTTTTTCTCAAAAATATAGTATTTTTACTTTTATTTTTAAATTTATAGTATTTATTACGGTAAAAGTGAAGTCGGTGAGAATACACTCCGACTTCACTGTTTATGTTATTTTTTTAATTTAAAAATATTGACGACGGTGGAAATATAATTCGACTTTAGTATAAAATATTGTTTAAAGTAGGAACCCTTTCAATCTGATTTTAATTTTTTAATAAAGAAATACAAACACTGTTTAAAGTCGGAACCCTTTAAATCCGACTTTACTTTTACTATAAAAAGTATAATATTTTTAGAAATAATTTGAAAGATACCATATTTCTGAAGAAAAAAATTGAATATTATATTTTGGTAAAGTTGCCAATAGGCAGTGTAGTAAAAGAAATATAATTTTTATTTTTAATTCTTAGTTGGAGAAAATCCTATAAATATTGCATCAGATTTTCTTTTTCAAATTCATGGCATAATCAACTTTAATTCCCACAATATTGCACTTTTTACGGTACATGTAAAGTCGGGTTTAAGAAACTTCGACTTTAAACAGTAAATTCCAAAAATACATCTAAAGACGGGTACAAGAGAATCCGACTTCAAGTAATTTTTAGGGCTTTTCTTAAAATTTACTGTTCAAAGTCAGAGTCTCCTGAACCCAACTTTACATGTACGGTAGAAAATATAATTGTGTCATAGATTTTTAAAAAAAAATCTGCTGCAATATTTATGGGATTTTCTCCCGTAGTTGTATAGCTTATAATTATTTTTATTTAAAAATTATATTAAGTATAAAAATGGAAAATATTATTTTAATAATATTTATTATTTGATGAAAAACAAGATATTTTGGTCATTTTTTAAACTAAGTTGATACCCAATTTATTGACACATATTAGAAACATTATAAATAAAAATACAAATACAGAAATAATAAATACTTATTTAAATAAAAACAATAATTTGATAATCAAACATTTTTGTCTTATTTCTATTAATCATAAACAAGCCCAGTTTAAAAAAAATAAAGTTAAAAAACCCAAAATCACCCAAAGAAAAATTCTATCAACGAAATTTGATCATTAGTGTGGAAAAAACCTTTTTAATTCCATATTCAGATTTCAGAACTATAATCAAATATTAGGAGATGATAAATTATTTTATATCGAAAGAATAAATACTTATCATATATTTAAATTTAAAAAATGAGGAAGACAAAAAATTTATTAGATTAATATTTAAACTGAAAAGAAATTAAAATTTTGTTATACTAATAGAACAACTCAAAACAAAGAAAAATAATAGTTCTAATCAATTATTGTTTATCTAAAAATAGATTTATTATTAACAAAGGTGCTCATAATTTTAATAAATTCTTTTTTATTTTAGCAATAAGATGTTTGTGTTTTATTATCTTCTAAATTTATTATTAAAATATAATTTTAAGCAATGAAAATATATAGAAATTTCAAGAATTAACGTGGAGAATAAATAAGTAGAGGGACTAGTATAAAAAATCATAAACTTATAAAGTTAAAAGGAAGAATTAATCTATGATACATGTGATAAAGAAATACTCAAGGGCCGATGTGAAAATAATCAAGTCAGAACTCAATCAAACTTATATCTCTATAGGTTAGTAAGATTTATGTTTTTTCTCGTACAAAATAAAGAACTCAAACTAGTTTTCGAGTTGCAACAACTCTCTAATGAAATTCAGAAGAAGGTCATAAATAATTTCAACTTTTCATTACAAATGCGTCGACAATTTTATTTTGATTTCGTCCAATAAACCAAGGTCCCACCACTCAATCACACGCAAGTAATAGTTAAATTATCTGAGAATTTAAAATTTTGATGCGACCAATTCCGCACCCCTTCGATCTATGTATCCCTATTAGGTTTAGAATATGACTGATCCGGCACCCTAATGGCTGATAATATAATCACCGGCTTTAGATTCTGGGAAATGAGTATCTTCATAAATCACATATAAAGTTATGGTGGCTTAATTTCTCGGAAACCAAACATGAACTAAAATGAAAGTGATAGAAACTTACAAAAACAAAGAAAAAATGGAGTATCAGACCAGATCCCGGATTTGTCTATGGAGTTGTAAGAGATGATACATTGCAGGTAGACACAGAGGAGGCAGCGGAGGAGTTCTTATGGTTATGCATCCACACCTTGAACACTTGCCTACTCACACCAATCCCTCTACAAAATTTCTCCACTTCGTCTTCCTCCTCTCTCCTCTGCAGTTTCCAACCTAGTTTCTCTGCGAATTCCAACATCTTCTCCTTCTGCTCCGCCGTGAATTTTGTCCGGAACCGCTTCTTTCCGCTCCTGTCTCTCCCCTCGGTCGAGTACTCCCCCGCGATTGGACGTCTTCCTCGGCTGCCTCCTTCATCTCCGTAATCGATCCGCTCTACGGTGTTGTTCTTCAGCTCCCCTCGACTCCTGCTCGTGCTGCTGCAGTAGCTGACTTTGCGGTGGAAGTTACGGTGGCAACCACATGCGGCGCATTGTAGAGTTGAGAGAGAGGTGTCGCCGAGCGTGAACTCCCCGCAGCCATCCGTGGCGTAGCTGCCGAGGCTGGCTGCATGGTTCCTCAAGCACTCCTTGTAAACATCATTTGGGTACTCTTTCTCCATTTCTCCCCTCCTCTCTCTCTCTCTCTCTTTAGTTGCTTCTGCTTGACACTATAATATATATATATAAACACACGCATTTATATGAGTTAAGATCCATATACACTATGAAAAAATTAATTGAATTTTACATATTGTGATTGGATCTTACTCATATATATATATATATATAGCATCAATATATAATGTAATCTCTAGTGAATATCTGAATTGCATGCATGATACAATCTATCATATCATGAAGTGAAAACCTAGAGCCAACTTTTAATTTTCTTTTGTTTATTAATCGAGTTGGTATTATTATTTTGTGAACGCAACACCTTGGCCTGTTTTATAAATCTTTGTGTTTTTTAATACTGTTAAATATTTTAATCACTTGAAAGTGAGGTTAAGGCATGGGAGACTGTCCTGATACATGAACATTGTCTTTCCTTTTGTGTGTTAATAATGTTTGGAGTTAAAAAAATGTTGAAAAGCTTCGGATTTGGAATATCCGTTAGCAGCGAGATAAAGCAAATATCGTGGTTTTATTAGTTGAAAGCTGTGATGCCCCGTGAACGGTATGGGTCTTCCCTCAATAATTGACATTGGGAATCGAAAAGCAATGTTTTATATTCACGATATACATTCGTACTGAAATAAATCTCGATGTTATCACGTAATACATTGTTATCGATAATGAATACCTTGATTTCGAAAAAAGTTTTGTGTGATATCATGTACGTGATTAAATTTAGGTGGAAAATGAGGTGCTAAATGGGGTTGTAAATCACGTTTATTTGACATTAAGCTGGTCTAGAAATGATTACATGGAAATGAAACAATTATGGATTGAAATGGGGCGAGAGAGAGAGGGACAGCGCAGGTTGTGGTTTCAGTTGATGTGTGGAAGAATTGTCATTTAGTATTTGGGAATATCGTTTTGTTGCCTTCGCTGCACTCAGCATTGTCTTGTCACTGTTGTGTGGGTTTGTTTCCTACCTCAACTCATGGTTTCATCTCTACAATCCTACTCGCGAGTTCTTTCTCTTTTCCTTCTATTCTAAATAAGAGTGGAATGTGTGAGAAATTGGCCATGGTTGCCGGTGATAGATGAGCGGTGGTGGAAACTGTGTTGTGGTGCTTGAACAGTGAGAATCGAAGAGCGACGGTGACTGAGTTTTATTATTTTTAATAGTCTAAAATGATTACTAAGGTAGTATTTGTACATCCATGTTTTTAATCATTTAAAAATGCACATACTTTACAGACAAAATAATTAAACTTGAATCTCTTAAAATGAACATCACCCACTTTTCTATTAGTACTACTTATTGAGTTCAACTAAGTTTTAGAACTAAACAGAAAATGTGGAATTTTATTAAATTGGATCAAAATGCTTATCACAATATTTGGCCATATATGGCTTACTACTCAACAGAAAGAGTAACCGAATACCAACAAATTGAACTACCAAATACTAACAACCCAATACAACTAAAAGTAATTACAACCCAATGAATTAATTATCTTTAAATATTCTCCCTACTTTCTCAAGTTTATTGATCTTGTTGATGCTAAGCTGAAATTGTGAGGCTGCAAGTGTCCCGAACAAAATATAAACAACTTTCGTCCTTGTGCATCAAAATTCATTCCTATTTCTTAGAAACCTTTTCTTTCAATTTTTTTCCTTACTATTTTACCTGTTGTATGCTACTAGTTTGTCAACTTTATTATTGCTCTCACTGTTAGAGAATTGCAAGCTTTGCAGATATAAGAAAATATAAAATGTTGTAATTAATAGTTTGTTATAAATTTGTTAAGCTCAGTTTATTAAGTCTGTTAGACAAACCCAGATGGTTGGTGATTTGAGCTATGTAGCGACCTTTTTTTTCTTTTTGAAAGATTATTTTTTGGAAAATAAGAAGATTTGGAGTCGCCATCGGTCACTTGACTAAGGTAGACCGGACACTACAAAATCAGATATTTGTGAAATTGGGTTAAAAATTTGGTTACATGTGGGGAAGGGTTAGCACCCTCACAACGCCCGAAATCAGTACCAAATCATATATTGCTTTTAATCGGTGGAACTTGATGAAATTCAAATGAACTCTAATTAAGTGTTCTCAATTGAGTATGGACTCTAGTTAAGTGGGCTTAGTCAAATTGGTGGGTCCGGATTAATTAAACGTTTAATTAGTAAGGGTGACGATACAACAGACCATAGATTAAACCGACATCGATAAGGCCGACTGTCGTGTTAATTTATGGTTCGAATTTCGTACATCACCTTTATGCATGATGCAAGCATTTAAACATGATGATATGGTTTGTCAACTTTTAATTAATGTTCACCTTCGGACGGTAAGAATTAATTCAAATATTTGGTCAACATCCATTGAGCCAGAACTATTACGACACAAATATCGGAATTGATGAATACCTCCTTTTTAGGGTTTAAATTAATTAATTTCCATGTCCAATTAGAAAAATAAAAGTCATATGAATGACAATTAAAATGCATGTCAAGGAAAGACCTTTAAAAAGAAACCCTAGATCTACTAAAGTCTTATCCTAAAAGGCTCAAATTATGAAAATTTAATTAATGATCTAATTATTAGACATGTTAGTCTAATATTAACCCTAAATTAATTAACCCTAAAAAAGAAACTCCTAATGATTTACAAATTATCTTGAACGATAATTAATTTGATTAATTTTAAGCTAGTATCCTAATAAGTCAAACATTCTATTTAAAAAAAATTAAATTATTTAAATCGTGATTTGAATTAAGTGTCCATCTAAGCTTTGTCAATTTTATCCTAAGGGGTAATTAAGAGGTGTTCAACTAGTTTAACAAATCTAACATTTATCTCAATAAGCCAATGATAAATTTAAACTTATTAAACTAATTCGAATCTTAAATCTAACTACGTCTCTAGAAAGTTGCCCTAGATCGAATTTAATTTAATTAAATTAAACATACACCTCATTAAGGTAAGGGTATATTTTAAATTAATTAAATTAAATTTTAAGGACTAAATATCTAAAATAAAACAAATAAACATGAAAATAACCCATGCATAAAAGGGTATAACAAAATGTATCTAACATGTGATGTATATATAACATATATCAAATGTATCATATTGTAATACATACAAGTAGTATCACATAATAAACCATATATTATATAGGTATTATAAACATATATTGTGCATACTATATATTATATTTACAACCATGTATTATATACTAAAAAACATATATTACGTATATTATATATAAACTATGTATATAATAAAAGGTACATATGTTATATATAAAAACTATATTTTATGAAGCATATGTCATATTAATATAACATATACATACCATATTCACATTAAGCATACATATGTCATAGCAAAAAAACAAACAAATAACATAAAGGACTGAAATAAAAAAGAAAGTAAATTACAATGCAGGAATTAAACATGTATGAAGAAAGGGGCGAAACGGCAAAGATTTTAAAAACCTAAGGACTGCGGTCGTGATTAAAAAAAAGACAGAAGGACAGCGGGCGTAGTTTCAAAAACACGAAATGGTTGCGGGCAATATTATCAAAGGGTAGAGGGGTTTAAAAGGGAAATATCTCATTTTTAAAAGGCGGACCGAGTATAAAGCTCAATTTAAAAAGCACTCGGCCCCCTTTTTCATTTCGAAAAACTGATTACCCCAAAAGGCTTCCCCTGGTGTTCATCCCTAAACCTAAAAGCGTTCTCATTTTCCAAATTTCGGTGGTTGTACACCATAATTCGTCGTACCGGTCGCCACTGGTCGGCGCCGAAAACTAAAAACCCTTTCGAAACCCTCTTCTTTTAGATAGAAAAAAATAATTTAAGCTAAAAACCCAGACAAAACCCTTCCCTTTTTGACGACCAAAGCAAAACAAGTTTATTTTCTTGAAAATAAACTCATCTATTTCCCTTGGAATCTGAACGGTTCACCACAAACAACCCCCAAACGAAGGCCGAACGCTCATCACCAGTGAGGATTCGGAACGAGGGAGGGTGCGTTTAAGCGCGGAGGTAAAAAAGGCCCTAATTCCCTTTTCTTTTTTTTTGACTTTCTATGCATGCAAAATAAAGATAAAAAAGATTAGTTACCTTCGAATTTCTCTTGCTTTTTCTATTAACTTATTTGAAAAATCCGAATAATCCTTACAACCGTTTAGGACATTGGTTATATAGCCCCTAATTTACATGTTTTTTTTTTAAAATAAAAAGAATTCCTATTGGCTGATCTGTATATTTTTGGCCAGGTTCATGTAGTTTTCTGCGGATGTTGGCTTTAACATTGTTGCATGTTGGTGGTTGCTACCTTTTGTTGTTTTCTTTTTTCGTGCATATACGCCTTCCGTTGCTTATCTTTGCATCCTAACTCTTTGCCATTTTTGGCATTGTATGTGGGCTGGCCGGAGCGTGAAGGGAGACAGAGTCGACGTGGCTGGAGTTGAGACCATCAGGGTGAAGCTGGACGGTCATGATCAGAGGCGTGGAAGTCGTGCACGCGCGTGGGCGCACGTCAGGAGCATAATGGTCAGGGCGTCATCCCCGCACGCGCGCGTGGAGGAGTGGAGCGGTCTAACGTGGATCGCACGCGCGGGGGGAGCGATCCTGGCCATCCGATGATCTCCTTAATCCGACGACTGTTGAAGTGCGGCGCATTAGGGCTTTCTTTGATGAAGTGATCTGGATCGTCAGATCTGAAGCAGATCTGACGGTGGATATGCGGCTGTGCAAAGACAAAAGGGATAATTAGGGTTTAGTTAGGTTTAGGCCAAACGGGCTTGCTTGTAAATATATATATATTTAGGTTTTTAAATGTAAATGGATTGTTATTATAATAAAATGGGTTTCTATTTTAAATTAATTAGGCTTCAAATGTTTGATACATAATAGTCTTTTTGTCTTTTCAATTTATGTTTTAGAATATACCTAAATAGTATTATAAAGATATATATATATATATATTACTAATATGTAATAATGAAACATAAAACTTAAGAACCTAATCGTAATAAAGAGATAATAACACTATTAATCCTTTCGTTTCAAGGATAATTACACATAATATATAGTGATAATGTAATGCACTAATAAAATAGGCAAGATAAATAAACGAAGTCCTTTATTATAAAATATAAAAACAGATTAACACGCAGATAAAATTAGTAATTACATGCTATAAATGTTAGGCTCAAGTTCAGTTTGTGATAACCACTTTTAGTATTCCCTTTGTACCCAATTAATAAAAATTCTCTCTCAAATTATTTTTTTTTCTGTCTTTTTTATTTTTTTTCTTTTGACCTTTGTTCTCCGATCATCTTCTTCACTGATATTTCATATTATTCCGGCTATCAGAATCTAATATGGAATCAGAGCCATTGAATTGTTCGGTGTAACTATCGATTGATCTTGTTTTTTGTTCCTTATTGCTGATTGCGGCGTCAGTTCGTGTCTTCATCTTGATTTACCTCGTGGCGTCTTTCGAATTGTCTCGACGAGCTGCACTCCGATCCAGGTCTCTCTTTTTTCCCTTTACTTTCAGTGCGGTCAGATCGTCTTTGGTCCCTATTTTTGTTTCTGTTTGGCTTCAAGGGTTTCGAATCTCCCTACAGTCAATTTTGCTCGTTGAGATCTCTCTGGTTTTGCTTTCTTCTTCCGTCTTTTGAGCTTCTATCTGTTGATGCAGCTTTCGTCTTTTGAGATCTGTCTGAGTTTTTCTAAGTATCAAATCTACTTGATCTTTGATTATATCATCTCTTGCCTTTTATTTTTTGCTACTTTGTTCCGTTGTGTGTTTGGTGATCATATTGTTATATCATGAGATCAAATGATACTAGTATTCCTTCTATTGTTGCTCCTTCTGAAAATATGCATCATGTTAATACTGAGAATGTGAATGTCACCAATTTAGGTTCTACTGAGAATATGAATGTTGCCAATTTAAGATCTTGGTTACTTGAAAACTCTGTTGCTGCTACTACTATAGGAACGACCTCTGGTGCTAGATTGTTTTCTACTAAGAAGATTAATGTAACTCTGGATGAACACAATTATCTCCTGTGGCATCAACAAGTTTTTTTAACCATAAAAACTCATAGACTTTTTAGGTTCATTGAAAGTAATGTTCAGACTCCTAAGTATATAACTCAGAACAATGTTATTTGTATTAATTCTGCCTTTGAAATTTTTGAGGAACAAGATGAGGCTTTGGCCACTTGGCTTTTATCTACAGTAAGTGAGCCAGTTTTGCCTCATCTGATTGGTTTGCATACTGCATCTGATATTACGCTGCATCGCATTTACAGTAACAAAATAACCTCTAAGTTGATGTCTAATAGGAGACTCTTGCATTCACAAAAGAAGGGTGATCTTAGCATGTTTGAGTTCTTGATGAAAATTAAATCTCTGTGTGATTATCTGGCTAATTCTAAGGAAAAAATCTCTGATCATGAACATATAACTGCTATTTTGAATGGTCTGCCTGAGTGTAGTTATGTTATTATTGTTATTACAGCTAGTCCCAACTCTTTTGATCTTACATTTGTTAGTACAATCCTTCTTCTGATTTTACCTTTGTTAGTATTCTTCTTCACTGATATTTCATATTATTTCGGTCATTGGAATCTAATAGCAGATTTTAAAACACAACAATATAAATATTTTAAATTTTATAATGTCAAATTTTAATATTATTTTAATGATTTTTTAGTAATTCTAACAGATAAGTATTTTAAATTTTGATTTTTAATAATTTATAATTTATGTTTTTGATATTTATTAAACTTGTAAATTTTCACTTAATTTTGAAAAAAAAAATAGTACTAGTATTTTTATTTTTCTAAAAAATAAGACATACAGATCAATAAAGTCCTCGAACTCCTTAAAAATCAATTTTGCCAATCGACAACACGCAACTCTCATGGAGGTCCGAGAAACAGTTAAACTAGGAGGTTCGATTGGTGTAAACTATTGAGGAAGAAGACGATATTATTAGGGATATAGCTAAGTGATTGCGGAACAGGAACATAACCTTTAAGGTGTGAGTTGTGGATGCTATCCTGGAACTTGAGGAGCTTGGGAAGATTGCCGTGAGTTAATGGTGCTGAAGTCACCGGTGATGATTCGAGCTCAGACTATTTTTCATGACGGTACGGAACGCAAAGTGTGTGCAGTACCAAATATTATGTTTTTATCTCTGGAAGAAAATCATGCAGTCGTAGAATTTGAGACGTAACTCGAAAGTATTCTGAAAACATTGATACATAAACTATGACAATCAGATATTTTTTATTTTGTTGCATCGCCATCTTTTGGTGCATTTGGCAGCTTGTTGGTGGATATGAGAAACTTCACTGTTTGTGCTTGAATCATATGAAATTCATCATCATTGAACTATTGTTAAAGGTCGATGGGTGGTTGAGGAGTTTTTATTGTGTATGTGTACGATTTATGCTCTTGGAGATTTTAAGTCGCCTGGAGATTGGAGTACATGTTTCGATTGAGATGCATGTTTTGTGGGGCCGCCTTTGTGGTGTATTTTAATCGTTGTGGTGATATGGTATTTGGGAGTTGAGATATTGTTGTCTTTGGTGCCGTGTGTACTCTTTAGTGTTTTTGCTCTTTGGTGTTTCGTTTGTTATAATATTGTGTGTACTCTTTTTTGATAAAAAATTCCTCTAACTTCCTAAAAAATCAAACATTGCCCTTCTACCACGTTAGCATTCCTATGAAGGTTGTCACCTGAGCATCGTTATCTACCACGTTAATATATTAACAGTCAACTTTAGTCAAATAATTAAATTGATGTAATTTACAAATTCGAGAACTTAATTGAGTGCTTTTTCATGAAGTGACTAAATAAATTAATTATTTAGTAGGAATTTAAGGGCAAAAATACCCTTAAGCCTATCAATAATAAAGAAGTTCACTTGATAGTGGATAACAAGTTCTCAAACAAGAAAATCATCTCCCACAACATTCAGAAACAAATCACAAAACAGTCCTCTAATGAATCACTTGTGTTGCTTCTGCTAACAAAGTTGATGTATCTTTCCAAACAAATACCAGTGCTGCTTTTGGTAACAAAGTTAATGCTTCCCCTACAGTTATTGAAAGAAAAAAAAAAGAGTGTTTTGAAGATTTAAAATCATATATTTTTGTACGCTATTTCCGTACATTAATCTAAAAAATTCTTCACAGGCATTTCTAGTGAATTCTTACGAACACTTTGGGTTGTTTTGTCTTAAGGAACTCCACAATAACGGCCGCTATATAACGGTATCAGCACCATTCGAAATCGTTTTTGAAAATGGTGTTCCATAATGAACACAGTAGCATTCATTATATCCGCAACAACAATGAAAAATTACGACTAAAGCGCAACCGCTACCACAATTTAATTCCCTATAACCTCTTAATACTTTGACGCCTGCAACAAGTGAACATAATGCCTGCATGGACAAAACTACTATGGGGTGGGAGGGACAATCCCCCAAATATTTTTTTATATATTTGTTCTTATATATAATTTTTTTTAAAATTAGGATATTTATGAATTTGTCATCTACTTTCAAACATTTATGTTTTGCCCCTAATCCCAATTCCTAACTCGTCCTTGAATGCATGCATCTACGAAGCTAACAATGTGAATGAGTAGGAGAAACGCCTCCAAAACCAGTAGGCCCTCTACTCCACAATCTCGAGATTCAGGGAGGATTTTAAGCATATTCGGAGACATCGTATTTATCATAGGGAATTGCATTTGCAACACATCATTATCTTTATTTTCTCGGTTGATTAACATGATCATCTCCATTTCCCATTATCTTGATTTTGTATTATGATTTCTGCATTAAGTTGATATTCCATGTCATCTCAAAACCATGTATGGGGATTCGATTTCTCTCTTCCAATCAATGAATCCAATGATTCTTTGGCGTCAAATGCAAGATTAGAAGATGTTTGGGTTAAATTAGTTTAATATTTTTTTTCTTGAAGTAACAAAACACAAGGTCAAAATGCTTAACATGTTATAATAATGATCAAACTGCTAAAACTGCATGTGGGGCGTTTCCTTCGATACATGACTTGTTTTTCATGCATGCATCTAACCCTAAACTAGGGAGAATTTATTCCTTCAACATTCCATGAACAATGAGGCTTTTGTAATTGCATTCAAACAATTTTGTAAGTCGAATGTTGTTGACTGGGAAACATGGTGGCATGCATGCCTACTAGATTCCTTTTAATCTGGGCTTCGGGGAGCAAGGAAATCAAGTCTGTCTGATTCACTTGGCTGGAAAATTCAGTTTACACCCCAAGTATTGGTTACAGATCTGTCGTTATGTGTAGTTTCAACCGCTGTAATGGAAGTTATATATTAGTGAGTGACACAAAACTTTGACTGCAAGATATTCCTCAGGAATCTGTATTAAAACATGAGGGGACCAAGGCTGGGAAAGAACACAAGGTTGGAAGTGCATTTTTAGGTGGTTAGATTTTACCTAATCCGAATGGCATGGTTAAGCAATGACCTGTAATGAACAAAAATTTTAATATATTTTTTGGGATCAAACATGACATGAAGAAGAAGAGGTGCTTAAAATGGGAATTTTGCCTGGATAATGTTATGTGATTTCATATTTGATGAAGTAGGCTGCATGTTTTTTTATTTCACGAGTTAGAGATGATTTTAAAGTGAAAGCAAAAGTCACATGAAGTCGTCGGGATTACATGACAACTTCAGTTCAATTTCCTTGCAACATACACCAGCTACATGCATCCATGGGAAGGAAAGTCACATAGATTTCACGATGACTTTTGGAAGTCACCTATGCTCCCCCGAAGACTTCTAGAAAACCTCCCTAGTTCCCAAAATAATCTAAAAGCATCCATATTTCCATATTTCATAAAACAAAATAAAAAATCAAGATCATTATCTTTGCAAAATACCCCTTAAAAATTGATTTTATTTTCTTTTATCGATAAGTGTTGTGTGTAGTACAATAAGACACATTGCATTCTAAAGGAGAGAATTTAAATTTAAATCTTAAAAACGATATTACTACAAACCTTTAACATAAATAAAAAAAATACCCAATAACTTAGACACATGAAAAAATGAGAAATTAATGATATGGTTTCTAACCAAGTCATTAACTATACAATAAGAAGTCACTTGAACGAGAAAATGTGGGGGTGAAAAACGTTTTTCAAGCTCTTAGAAAATACCCATTTCGAGATTTGTCTAATGTTTCATGCAATAAATTTACTTTGTCAAAAAAAGAAGCAAAATATTTGTTTGGATCCACAAGATGGAAGCCAGTCCAGGCCCGTTGGTTTGAGAGGTTCATTAACCTTTTAATATAAAAATTGTAATATATATTTAAAAAATGAAATTTCAACAAAGTTTCTGTTTTTCAAATAAAAAAATGAATTCTCTGAATCTTTGAATATATAAATTTTGGATTTTGTATATTTTGATTTTTTTAAAGAAAATATTGTCATATAACACTTTATTATCACATTACGTGATTTTTGATTGGTCTATATCATATTAATTGAGAGGATGATGTGGATTAGTAGTGGTAATTTTTTAAAACTTTATAGGATAAATTCATAAAATACTCTTCAAATATGAAAATGAAAATTAGATAACTTAGAAAATATAGATTGAACTCATTATTTCATTGCATTTTGTGAACATGTCATCGCAAGAGAAACCTTAGGTCTCAAAATATTTTCTAAAAATGGAAGTAAATATGGTAAGTGCTTTGGGTAATAATATTAAGATTCTAAAGTACCTATTAGCTTTTTGGTTGTAGCATTATTTTCTACTAATTATTTTTTTATATAATCACTAGTTTTTTATTTATTGGTGATTAATTTAAATAAGACATTGCAGAGGTGTATTATAAGACAATCCTTTCAATTCAGTTTACTTAATTCACAATTTTAGGATTCAAACACCTAAATTTACTTAGAGAATCTAGTACCTCATTTCACTAAACGGACTGATATTTTTATTTTTTATATTAATAATAGGGTTTTGCACAAAACTCAATAGAAAACTCCATATGAGTTGCTTAATGGTATAAACCTCGTTTAATATTTTTTTTTAACAAATCATACCTCGTTTAATGTTTTTTAGTTTGGGATTGCAATTGTTTTAGATAATGCACAAAAGAGATTAAAGTTAGATAATAAGGTTATTATTATTATTATTATTATTATTATTATTTTGAGATAATGGGTTGGATACTGATGATTAAAAAATCATTTTTGAGTTATTTCATGGGAAGTAAGTAAACTATATAAATCTCTTTGTGGTCTTAAACGAGTACCTAGGCTTAATATTGCATATGTTGTTGGAATCATGAATAGGTTTGCGAGTGGTTTTAGTGTAGAGCATTCGAATGAAATTAGTAAACGTTTGATATATTTAAATTATACTATAGACTATGAATTTCATTATAATTGTGCAACATAGGCCATGGAATATAGAGTAAAGACATAAATCTTTGGAGGGTCAAAGTGTAATTTTACAACTGTCTAATTTTTAAAAAAATATTTTTTCCTAAAGGACTATAAATCAACTTTCCCAATTTAAGCAGGCCAAGGCCACTACCTCCCCCTTCACGTTCGCCTTTGATCTCAGGTAATGCACTAATTGCTTGGTCCTCTAAAAGCGAATATAATTCGTATATCCCTTTTCTGTATCTTTTTATATATTTTATATGTTACGCATATTATCAATAAAGCAGAAATAATTAATAAAGTAATAAAAAATAATCATTAATACACCTAACATAAAATCATTAGGTATATAAAGAGCACAAAAAAGAATAGACGAATTTTGTAACTCTAAAAGCAACTATGTTTTTCATCCACGGAATATGAGTTTATTGCTATGTCACTGTCCAGGGAAGATGTATTCCTTGGTTTGAAACACCCAAAGAATCAACAATTGTGTATTGTCGTGATAACCAAGCAGCTATTTATAACATGTTTTATACTACTTACGTAAAATGAAGGCTACAAGGTTGCCGATTGCACACTGTCTTTTATAAAGCAAAGATCTTTTAGATTCGATGCTTTGACTTAAGCAAACTTCTCTTTTCTGGGTTTAAAGGTGCTAGTCCCCCACTCACATGGTGTGCCTCTTGAGCCATCGCTATTCAACTTTCTAAGTGCCATGGGCCTTTCAGATCCTTCCTTGCAAAGCTTTTATCGATTCATAGCTGTTTATGCATGGATTTAGGTGCAATCCCGTAAAATCGTGTTGTGAACAAAGATTTAAATCGGTACGCGACCGTTATAATAGCCGTTATGTAATGATTTTGGTACTGTTTAAAGTCGTGATGTTCGTGACCGTTGTGTCCACAATAATATATGTTCTTTGAAGAATTCACAACTACGATAAGCATAATAACATCTGTTATGTCCAAAAATGTGACCGAAAATGCAATCACAACTGCATTTAATTCTCTGATTGTGATTATTATTAAATATCTGACCAAACCGAAAGGTGACGCGTAAGCTCAAGTTGTAAGTGTTTGTTGGTAATGCCAAGAATTGGTAGTGTATGTAAATCTCACATTAGGAAGGAAAGTGTTTCTAGATGAGTTTAAAAGAAGCCTTTCTTTTCTCTCATAGTTGAATGATAGAATAATAAGACTCTGGCATATTCCACCAAAGGGTGCCCATCTAGGGTCCAATTTTTTAATATTTGATATTAGGATTCATTTTTTTAATACTTATTATTAGAGTTTATTTTTAAAATTTAATTATTTCAATATTTATTATAAGGGTCTAATTTTTTATAATACTTGTTATTAGGACTCAATTTTTTCAACACTTGTTATTAGTGGTTTAATTTTTAAAATATTTGTTGTCAAGGGTCTATTTTTTTTAATACTTGTTATTAGAGGTCTAGTTTTTTCAATACTTGTTATTAGGGCCCGATTTTTTTTCCAATACTTATTATTATGGCTCCATTTTTCAATATTTGTTATTAGAGATTTATTTTTTAATATTTTTTATTCGGGATTTACTATTAAAATTTATTTTTTCTCAATATTTGTTATAAGGGTCTAATTTTTCCGAATACTTGTTATTATGGTCCCATTTTTCAATATTTTTTATTAGCTATTCAATTTGTTTCCAACTTTGTTATTAGGGTTTACTATTAAAATTTATTTTTTTTCAATATTGTTATTAGGGGTCCAATTTTTTCCCAACACTTGTTATTAGGGGCCTAATTTTTTTTCTAACATTTGTTTTTAGGACATACTCTTAAAATTTATTTTTTCTCAATACTTGTTATTAGAAACTCAATATATTTCTACTACCTAATATTAGGGATATACGCTTAAAATTTAATATTAGGGGTCTATTTTTGCAATATTAGTTAATAGGGGTCTACTCCTAAAATTTAATTCTTTTAAATATTTGTTATTAAAGGTCCAATTTATTTTTTAATACTTGTTATTAGAGCCTAATTTTTTTAATATTTATTATTAGGAACACTCTTAAAATTTAATTTTTTAATATTTATTATTAGGAATCTACTTTTAAAATTTAATTTTTTCTAATACTTATTAATAGAAACCTAATGTTTAGATTCACATAAGTCCACTAAAATATCAAGAACGGACTTGTTTCACGTTAATACAACTTTATCCAAATTTTTTGATTGGACCCTGGCTTTAGCTTCCATCACTGCTTAAATTCGGTCATAAATCTAGCAAATACATATGCAATTACAAAACACTCTATTTCCACTGCTTTCCTCTGCTCTTTTCGAATGTGCTGTTTCAAGAGTCTTTTTTGTTGGTCGTGTGAGAAGAGCAATATCGTTGTTGTCTATTTCATACTTCGAGTGTACTGTTTTTAAAGAGATTGTGTCAACTTTAGTATGTGTCATCCAGTGCAGTAATTACATCGATCAAGACGAATTTACTTTTAAAGTCGTGATTTACCATGGCACTATAAACACATTCCTCAAATCGATCATTTATTTTTATATTGTCATGTGAATGCTGACGTTTGATTTTGCAATAGTATTTCTAACCTGTCTTTGGTGTGAAATGACATTTATCCATTACCATGTTTGAAGGCGATGGAGGCGGGCACATGAAGATTAAAAAGGTCATCTTCTTGAAAAGAAAAGAAGGAAAGAACATATCCACGCTCCTTGTCTGCCAGCAGATACATAATTGTACTTTTCAAGCAACACATTATTGCCAATTTTTCTGGTTTTAAAGCGAGATGAATATGAGCTTTGAGATTGAAAGAAAAGAACAATTGTAAGCAGAAGCATATAAAGAATAATAAGGATGGAATTTCATGTCTGTCTCTATCTGATCCCTTTGGCTTCATCTCTCTATTAAGAAGCTTGTTCATTTGGCTTATTGTATTTGGAGTTTGAAACTGTACGTAGATGAAATTTCCATGAAATTTATTGCCCATACAAACAAACGAATAGAGATCATCTACCCCTTTTGGTGCCCTATGTATATCCTAATATTAGAAAATAGAGTTTAGGGTTAAAGTTTAAAATCTAAGGTTAGTGGTTAGAGTTTAGAGTTTATGATTTAGAATTTAACTTTTAAAATTTAAGATTTAGAATTTGAAGTTAAAGCGTAAGATTTAATTATTTAGTGTTGAGGCATTAAAAAAATACTAAAAAGTGACATAAAAGTTTTGTTCTACACAAACATTCTTGTATTGAGTTTGAGTATGGACAACTCTTGGTTGATATAACTAAAAGAAGCATATCTATATAAGCCACTTTGCGTTGAAAGATCCAATATCTTGACAGATTAGAAAGTAAAAAAATAATATATCAATCGTCTCACCGCTATGCTTACCAGTCAGTAATTGTTACATTCGTTATAGCATTTATTATTAAATGAAAATTTACGACCACAATACTTATAGTGATCGTAATAATATTTATTATATCCGCAATTATAATAAATCTTTACAGCTCACGCTGTGGCACTGAAAAACATAATAAATACAATACAATAGAGTCTTTACAATACAATACAATAGAGTCTTTACAACTCACGCTGTGGCACTGAAAAACATGGCACTTTTGCTTTTATTATGAATAAAAAAAGGGACCATCACATTCCTCTCTCGTTCGCTGTGCTTGCTTATAACGAGTTTTTGTTTTGACCAAAATCACTCTTCTTTTGCCCATTACACCCCTTCACCTGAACGGTTTAACATCATTTAATTTTGGGTTAACCACACAAATGCCTTTGTGCTTTGTTATATTTGCGAATATACTACCTCTACTTTCTAATTGTCAATGTACCCTTATACTTTACTTTCGTCTTCTAAAATATCTCTAGGTCTAAGTCGTTAAGTGATGACGTAATAAGATATGTAACACTCTCTTATAATGTCGTGACACTTTTTTTTATAGAAAAACATTAAATGTAAGGGTAAATTATACTAGATGTCACTCAAGTATAGGTTTATGAATAAACATGTCACTCTTCTTCTAAAAATAACAATTCAATCACTCAATTATAAGCTTAGAAGCAAGCGAATCACTCAATCAATATTTTATGACAAACAAGTCACTATGTCATTAAAAGTGAAATAAATGCTTGGTATAATAACAATTTTACTCCTCAGAACTTATAGATTCTATTATTTTGGTCATAACTCAAAATAAGACAATAAACTTAATCCTTCGTACTTGAAATCTCCATTAGTTAAGTGACAGTGTCTACTAGCAGGCCACGTTAAAGTCATAATACGTCTATTTCATTAGTCTGTCAACTATCCAGTATTAAAGTGAATGAGAATGTGTCTGTCAAGCTATCACATATGAAATTTTTTATTACTTATACTTATTTGCTCCGAGTAGTTATGAAATATATATTCTGATTTGGATTGAGTTTGCAAAAATATACCTTTTAACGTGATCCTATTCGTCCTACATTAATTTTTTAATAAAAACTTATGTTCTATATAATTTTAATTATAAAAATGTGTACATATTTCATGAAAATATCTTTTTAGCATTTTCTTACTTTTAGAATAATAAAACATGCTATTCAAGCTGGTACTAGTCAGCCCAAATGGACTTGAGCAAGGTTTGCAACATTTTCCAACAACCCCCATTCGATGGATTCAATTTGATTTCATCTATATATATATTGAACGATGACATCTAGATTTATTAATCATCATGAAAAATATTATAAATACAATGTATTAGAAATAGAGGAAAAAAAAATTAGTACACTAAAAATCTCATACAAATGTGCAAAGAAAAGCAAACTCTTCCATGGAGATTAGCATATCATCAAACCTAGAAACCTTTATAAATCTCCTCGTCTCTAGCCAAACGAGACGCTTTACGGGATAAAAAAAGAGAAGTCAGTGAACCAAACTATCAGGCAGATTGCTCCGTTACACGATTTTGATTACATCGTCTAACAAACCATCAAACGAGTGGGGATTAATCTTTTTTATGACCACCGACAAAATCAAATCAGAAAGCTAGCGCCGTGAGGGTCTCTATACGAGCACCAAATAACTACAAGATATGCTGAAATCGTGCCAAACGACAGATGAAACGAACCACAAAAATCAATGAAAAAGCGTGCCACAAATGCAAAAAAAACGCGTGCCACAAGAGCATAAATTTTTATTAAAATTGAGAATATAAAACATGAAATAGCAAGAAAAATAATGAATAGCGGTGGGCGACAACTAATATTAGACTAGTTGTCGCCACCGGTTAAGAAAAAAGAAGATAAGAAAAACTTGCGGCAGCTATGGATAGAAAACTAGGCTTTAAGAAAAAAATTAAGTTTTTAAAATAAAAAATAACTAGCTTTGTGCTAGCTCAAGTGTTGGCGAAAGATCCCTTGTCATCTCCAAAGAAAGCTAGACACAACGAAATTGTAATTCGAGAGCCCCGTAATCAAGGTGAGTGTAGTCATGTCAAGGGATAGGCTCGGTGCCATCATGTTGCATCATTGTGGTTTGCTATGCATTGTGTTAAAGCTCAAGTATAGAATTCGGCTATAAATTCGAATGGTAAGGTTGGGTAAGCCCTTGTGTTATTTTGATATGGTTATGGATATACATGTGACATATGATCCGATATAAATGAACTATGAATGTAATATGTTGAAATGTGAACAACTATGGTATATTATGTGAATTTGATATGACTATGTGATGATTCGATGTAAACATGTACTATGATATGCTATGGAGCTACGGCTCACTTCAGTTTTCGATATGTTTTCGCCTACGAGCACAAAGGTAAGAAAACACAAAGAAATATGTGTAACCTTGGACATTTGTGAGTTTTGGATACAATTGGCATGCCATAGGGTTATTTGAGCTCGTATAAGTAAGGGTGGACTACGATCCGGGGATACGACCTATATGTAGAGGAAATAATGACAAATTGTGTAAGGGACTTTCTGGAGCTACAGCTCAAGGCTACATCCTATTTCCGATACGTGTTGGTGTAAAGGGGAATCCGAGTATCCATTTGTTACATTGTCCATGGGATTAATATGGATACAAGCTTTAATCTGATTATATGAAATTATGATAAAGAACCTAAGTATGAACTATGTGACTAAAAAAATGTGATCATGACGTTTAAGTATGCTAATATGCCATTCATGTTCATGGCATGCCTTATATGTCATTGTTGTTATTTATGTGTCTATGACTACCTCACTAGACTAAATAAGTCTAACATGTGTGTGTGCCCCATGCATTTCAGGATCTTGAGATCTTCCGAGCTTGATCGTGTAATCTCCCGGTTGCAAGTCACTTCCTCAAGTTACATGTATATTTACTTTGTTTCCGAACTCCTAGTATGGTGGCATAAGGTTTAAACCTGTTTTAATGGCCTATTTTGATATGTTTGTAATAGCCCAATAGAGTCTAAGTGATGTATGTGTACTATGGTATGTTTTGGGGTTGGTAACCTAGTTAAAATGAGCTTAAATACACTAATTGGTAAAGTCATAGTAAACGGGTTCGAAACATCCTAAAATTTGACACGCAATTAGAAATGTTGTTTTTAAGATTGCTGGTAAAGTTTAATAAAATTTGATTAACGTTTGATTGGGTAAATCGAATAAAAACTAGTAAAATTATGTCATTACAGGTCAATGCGTATCGATACGGTTGATGGCGTATCGGTACGGCTAGGCTTTAATTGGCTTAATGAAGTAGAGAGTATCGTTACGGATAGGGTGTATCGATATGGATTTTGGTCACTGGAATTTGGTTTGGAAAATGGTATTTATACGATTTAGAGCGTATCGGTACGGGGTCAACGCGGTCAACCGATATCGATTCGGGCTTTGCTGTATCGGTACGGGTTTGTCAACCTATAAATCTGAAATTAGGCTTAGTGTATCGATACGGTTCAAAGGGTATCGATACGGTATTAGTTAATTCGGTTAAGAATGCTTAAAATGAATCATGGACAGTTTACGAAATGGTTACTAAACCTGAATAGCTTACTTGAGTAGGTAAACGATATCCGATAGTAATGAAAATTCGCAAAGTAATAATTGGTAAGTTTAATTACAAGTTGGTAATAAAGAATCCTGATTAGGATTGCTAATTTCCAAAATTTACGATTTAGTCCCCTAAGTTTGAAAAGTTTAAAATTGGCCTTAATTCTGATAAGATTAGTAATCACAAGTCCACTAAACTTTCTAATTAATTATTAAGACATTCCGAATAAATATCTGAACTCTGATTTCGTTTCCAAATTTCCAATCTATTTTTCGATAACACTTTCTGACCCAGTTTCCTACTAGACCGGGAAAGGGGTACTACACATGCGGTTAGGTTTCTTTCTTTATTGATGTGCCTTTTGCTTAATTTCCTCGCGTTTATCTTTCCTCATTTTTCAATTTATTTACCATCGTTTGACTAATGCTTCTTCTTGTTTTCTTTCTTTCCCTTTTTATCTTTTTGTTTTGCATATTTTATCGTATCGGGAAGAGCACATTGAGTTGGAAATAGTTTGGAGTTAAAAACTAGATCAATGGGAGACTTAGTTCGTAGCAATGATGAAAAGAATTCTGATGTTCAGATATGGTTGGAAGGGAGCAACTACATGATGGAGATAGCGTTTTCACCGGGTTCAGGTCAACAATAGCAACCGAGACATTCATGAATACGAAGTTCAATGATGTGTCCGAATTGAAGCCGATTTGGAATAGTTGGGATTTTGAAGCAAAAAGTACTTTTAAAGAAGAGTATGGTGACATTGCGTACTTGCAAGAGGTCCCATTTGATCAAGCACTACTACAAGCCTTGGTGGGTTTTTGGAACTCTGCCTACAGTTGCTTTACGATTAGTAACTTTGATTTAACTCCGACAATCGAAGAATATTGGGACCTTATAAATTGCAAGAAGATTGACATGAATCGAGCATATTCTAATCCAAGTAAGAACAAAGATTTTTGAGGTAAGTTAAAGAAGTTCTCAGATAAGTTGTTATCTTGGGTCGAGCATCAAGTCACTACTTAGAATAATAAAGATTATCTTAAGTGGGAGAGGATCTTGGCCTTAGCCTCCGTACATTCTGTGGGCCGAGTTCAACGGAATCTCTTTGCTTTGTTGATCTATAGATTGGAACTCTTTCCTTGAGCATTTGGACTCATTGATCCATTAGTTTTGGATCTATTTGATTGTTTGAATAGCGGGACTAATCTGGTACCTGTAATTTTGGCTGAAACTTTCTGATCTTTGAGGTTCTGTCGAGAGCATGATGGAGGTCACTTACGAGGATGCCCACAGCTTTTTACTGTTTGGTTTTACAGCCACCTTTGGACCGATCCTAATTTCTCAATGCCCCTTTACGAAGGCAATTTCTTGCCCTTAGAGAAGTTCCTACGAAAGAATGATTGGCCAACCCGAAGATCCTATGGCTAGATGTCTTCCGAAATCTAAAGGAAAAAGATATAGTTTGGAGAGCACCGTGGTTATTGGCAAAGAACATTCTATATAGATGTGGAAAGCATTCATGGGTACCCTTGGCCTTTGGGGGCATACCACATACACACCTCTTCTAGTTTTGAGAAACAATTTGTGATGGCCAACAAATGTCTAAATGAGTTCAACATGGATTATGCGAAGGAGAAAGGCTGCAAGGTGGAGGTTTACAAAGCTTCTTCAACTTGGAACAACGCAAGGCGGGTCAGAATCCTGAACACCACTTACATGATCAACCCCGAATATGAAGCATAGAGGTTCAATCGTATCAATGAAAATATTCCTCAGTTGAGTCCCAACGGTAGAATGGTCGTAGAAGAGAGGTTGGCCACACTTCTTACCGAGGCTGAATTGATGAGCAAACAACTTGAAGAAGAGCAAAGGAAGTACCTCAAGTTCGAGGAAAAGACTAACCAAGAAAAGTTCGAACTTGAGTTAGAGAAGACACAATTTAAAGGAGTGATTAAAGGACTACAGAGGAAAAATGATGAGTTAGAACTTGAGCTCAAGATGGAGAAGGAGTAGAACTAGAAGCTTGAGAGGCTAAACAAGAACAAAATAGTCGCGGAAGGCAGGCCAAGTGAAGGTTTAGAGCACCGACTCAAAAAGGAGAGAGCGAGAGCCGAGAACTACAAAATGATGTATTACGAGCATAAGGATCAAGTGCTCGCTCTAACCTAAGAAATGAAGAATCTACAGGCCTTTCAATCAAAGCAACTCGAGAGGAAACAACGCCAAAATGAGGCTTTGAAAGATAAGGTGAAATGTTTGGAGAAATCTCTTTTCAAGCACAAGGGTTCGACTAGCAAGCTAAAGGCCAATAACTTAGAGAATCAAGTTTTGAAGACTCGCGTCAATGAGTTGGAAACAGAGGTTCAACATCTCAAGGATCATGTAGCAAGCCTTAGGGGAGCAATTCAAATGCGCTCGATGCCAACTATGGAACAACTATGCTCCGCCGCATGTACAATTTGGAGGCAGGAGCAAGAGTTGGTGCAATGGATGATTCAGATACAAGGAGTTGCCCATAAGATACAGTTTATGGCGGAGAATGCTAGCGAGCTTCATGATTGTGTGGATGATGAATCTGAAGAAGGAGAGAGGATTGTTTGGATTCTAATGGAGATTATTGACCTTGACACTACCTTGAAGCCATATGTACAATTATTTTTTTAAGTTATTGTAACAAGACAAAATTCCCATTAATGAAAGTTGTTCAACGATGATATTTGCCAAACTCAGTGTTGCTCTTTGTATTCATGCATAATTCTTTCATTTGCATTCTTTGTTTAAATGCTAATAATCATTTAATTAGTACATTTGTTTGCATTTTTTATTATTGCCATTTATTAATTATAAAGCTTTCTATTTCAGAAAGATTACATTTTGCTTATTAAAATTATAATCATTCCACACGCATATCGCACTCGCTCATAGACAAATAAAATGGAGGAGAGCTTTGCCAAGTTGGAAGCTGACCTACTTGGCCAGATGGAATAAACCCAACAGGATTTAAGGGACACTATCATCAACTCCCAACAAGACATGATGAAGGAGATATCCCAGTTGCTACAAGCCCGTTTAGGACTAGATCTGAGGGGCAAGAGTACCATTGAGAATCTTAGCCAAAACTCGGGGGATCGCCCTCATGCCCAGATCGTCAAGGACCCTCTGCTTGTTGATACCTCCCTAAATCCTCCACAATGTGCATCTTCCTCTCATGCCAGTGTAGCTAATCAAACTCAACTGGGGGTGACCTTCGGGAATCTCGAGATTATCGGGGATAGTATCCTAGACTTTGATGAGTTAGAGAAATTGAACCAAATAAAAGCGGAGTTCACTAAGCAATTACAAGATACTCGAAAAGACCTAGAGGAAAAGTTTCGAGTGAAGGAAGAGAGGATGGCTCATATGGGTTAAATGCTAGGGAACTTAGTTTGGTCCCTGATGTGGAAATCCCATATAAGTTTAAGACCCCCCCCCAAATTTGAAAAGTTTGATAGAACCACCTGCCCTACTACTCATATAGTGATGTTTTGCCAGAAGATGTATGGGTTTACCGATAATTAGAAGCTCCTAATTCACTATTTTCAGGACAGCTTAGTGGGATCTGCTTCGAGATGGTAAAATCAGCTAACAAGGGCTCAAATTAAGGCATGAAAGGATCTGGAAAAAGCTTTTACTAATCAGTATAAGCATATAACCGACATGGTTCCCAACCAACTGCTGTTGCAAGGTATGGAACAAAGGCGCAACGAGACCCTTCGTGAATACGCTCAAAGATGGCTTGATGTGGCAACACAAGTTCAACCACCGCTTCACGGGCACGAGATTTCCCCAATGTTCATAGACACGCTAAAAGGGAAGCTCTATGATCGATTGATCAGCAACCCTATTAGCAATTTTGCAGAGATGGTCATAACTTGTGAACGCATTGAGGTTGTCGTAAAGAGCAGAAAGATTGACGGAAGGGACCATTCACGCAAGTAGTACAAGAAGAAGGACCATGAGGTGAACAATACTAATGCCTTCGAGGTAACCAAAAACTACACTATTTCTCAACCCCAAGCCGCGGCGGGAAATACCTGAAACTTCAAAAAAAAAGTAAAATAAATAACCAAAGAAGGAAAGGGATGATAGATCTTTCACTCATTTTCCAATTTCCTATAAAGAACTCTACTCACAATTGTATAAGGTCGATCTAGTTTAACCATACCATGTTACTCCTTACAACCCACCTTACCCAACATGGTATGACCCTAAGGAGCATTGTGAGTACCATGCCGATGTCCCGGGACATTCTATTGAAAATTGCATAGCTTTCAAGAAGTTTGTTCAGAATTTGATCCGAACCCGAGTGCTACAGTTGGGGAGCCTAGTACGGCCAATAATCTATCGTCAAATTATGAAGGATAAGACGTAAATGCTATCGAAGACTAGTACATCAGGAAAGCTAAGAGGAATGTGTCCGAGGTTCAATCTCCCTTGATATGGGTCTTTCAACAATTATGCATGGCGTGCTTCATCGATCGGGAAATGATGTTGGTGAAAAAAGGATGTGGCCTATATTGTGAGTACCACCAATTGGGAGATCATGATATTCAGTATTGTGAGGAATTCCTTCAATTGATACAAGCTATGATGGATAATAAGGATATTGAGTTTTTTGAAAAAGAGAGAGGAAGGAAGAAAGTGGAAGATTGTGCATCGGAGGGTTAAGAAATCAAGTACAGTGCAAAGAGACCACTTTTTCTCGGTCTTAACCTAAGAGAGGAAAGCGTATCAAAGGCAGCCCCCAAGATGATAATTGATTCCCCAAGGTCTTTTCCTTTCAAGGATACGAAGATGGTTCCATGGAACTACGTTGCAAGCATCACAATCTCGGGATCCTCTAGTTTACACGAAAGAGAAGACATAGAAATATGGATAAAACCCATTCAAGAAAAACCTTTGAAACCAAAGGCCGAAGAGGTAAATGATGTGGGGAATCTTACGAGGAGTGGTTGATGCTATGCTTCGGAGAACCAAAAGGAACCAGAGGAACCAAAAGAGAAAAGTAAGGAAGTTAAAGTTGAACCCGAGAAAGTTTTTAGAGGTAACCCGCCACCGAAGATCAAAGAGACGATCACAGAAACTCAAGCACAAGAGTTTTTGAGATTCTTGAAGCATAACGAGTATAGCGTCATCGACCAGCTTCGGAGGTAGCCAGCTCGTGTTTTTGTGCTTAACATTTTACTAAACTCAGAGAAATATCATGATGCTTTACTAAAAAATTTGAATGAGACCTTTGTTACAAAAGGTATCTTAGTTAGGAGGTTGGATCAGATTATCAGCCATATCACCGACATTAATCACATTACCTTTAGTGATGATGAAATTCTAGAGGAAGGTACGAGGTCCATCAAGGCCATAAACATCACCACTCACTGCAAAGGTTATGTGTTACCGGGAGTACTAATTGATAATGGCTCTGCGTTGAATGTTATACAGTTAGCTACACTGCAACGACTACCACAGTTCACATATGAAGCTGTGTCATAATACAGTGCGAGCTTTCAATAGGTCCCAAAGAGATGTGGTATGGAAAATAGAAGTACCCCTGCTCATTGGTTCCACCGAATATATGGTCGATTTCGTGGTTACAGATATTCGGCCATCTTACAACTGCTTGTTAGAGAGGCCATGGATATACTCGACCGGTGTCATTCCACCTTCACTCCATTAAAAGTTGAAGTTTGTCACCGAAGGGAAATTAGTAACAGTGAATGCCGAAGAGGACATCGTCGCTTTAGTGACTTCGGATACACCATACATCTAGACTGATGAAGAAGTAATGGAGTGTGCCTTTAGAGCCTTGGAACTTGTCAATGCTACCTTTGTTGCCGAAGAAAGCAAGATTTCATGCCCTAATTTGTCAAATTTTACTAAAATGGTGGTATACGAAACCCTAGGAAAACGAGCAAAGAAAAAGAAAGGCTTGGGAAAGAATTTGCAAGGGTGCCTCCGTCCCATCAAGGTGATCCACAAATTTGACCGCTTCGGACTCAGTTACAAGCCAAATTTCTTACAGAAGAGGCAAGAATGGAAGAAGAAGCAAGAGCAAAGAAAGGCTAGGCTTAGAGGGGAGGACATTCCATGGACCCCTATCACATACGGAGACGTTAAGAGTGTTTTCATATATGGTGGAATTCAAAATCTAGAGGCGGACGTCCAAGAGGAAAACTGAGAAGGTGAGAGGTGCCTCCAAGAAGAGTTGATCATTGAGGCTTTCGAAGAGATGAATGTGGGTATGATCGGCGATGAAAGCGAGGCTAATCAGTTTCTGGCCAAGATTCGCCCATGCCTCATAGGAGAAGAGCTCAATAATTGGACCTTTGGGGACATACCGACATTTTTTAGGAACAAATGAAAGTAATGCTCAGAACAATCCCGTTACTTTTGCCTGAAAGTAACGGACATCCTTTGTAAAAAGGGCAGGTATGTCATATCTATCTGCTTTAAGTGAAATAGACTATGTCTACATTTTTCTTTTCAAATGGCAAACACAACATTCATTCCATTCAATTCTATTCATTATTTATTTATTTATTTATTTGTTTATTTATGTATTTATTTATTCATGTCATAAGCTATACCTTTCTTTTCCCAATACGCACTTTCAAAATCGTGTAGGCCTCTTAATATAAACTGTTGAATGATGTGGAACCTAATCCTGAAGTAGATTTTGAATGGCCCACGTACTTGGCGAAGTTAGAAGAAGAGGATGGTGGGATTCCTGATGAGTTGCTATGATTGATAGCCAGTGAGGAAAGGCAAATCCTCCCACACCAATAGAAGATAGAGATTTTAAATTTGGGGACTAACGGAGTAAGGAAATAAGTAAAGATTGGAGGAACCCTGTCACCAAAAGTCAATCAAGAGTTGGTGTGACTGCTTGTAGAATTTAAAGATGTGTTCACATGGTCATACCAGGATATGCCAAGCCTAAACACAAATATTGTAACACACAAGCTCTCCATTAGGCCAGAATGCAAGTCTTTCCAGCAAAAGCTTCGAAGAATGATGATAGACATGTTATTGAAAATTGGAGAAGAGTTAAAGAAACAATTTGTGGCCGGATTTTTGAAGGTTTCTAAGTACCCAGAATGGTTAGCTAACATAGTGTCGATATTGAAAAAGGATGGGAGGGTGCATATATGCGTAGATTATAGGGACTTAATAAGGCGAGCCCCAAAGACAATTTCCCTTTTACCTCATATTGATACTATAGTTGACAATACCGCGGGGCATGCTTGGTTTTCCTTCATGGACAGCTTCTTAGGGTACAATCAGATCAAAATGCATCCCGAGGATATGGAGAATACCATTTTTGTGACCATGTAGGGCATGTTTTGCTATGATGCCTTTTGGGTTGAAGAACGCTGGGGCGACATATCAAAGAGCCATGGTGACCTTGTTCCATGACATAGTGCATAAAGAGATTGAGGTGTACAAAGAGATTGAGGTGTACATAGATGACATGATAGCCAAGTCTGTGACCGAGGAGGAGCACCTCCAAAATTTGCGAAAGCTCTTCAGAGGATAAGAAAGTATCAGTTGATGCTCAATCCCGCCAAATGTACCTTTTCGATAACATCCGAGAAGCTCTTAGGTTTCGTTGTAAGTCAGAAAGGCATTGAGATTCATCCTGACAAGGTGAAAGCAATCCAAGATCTTCCGCCACCTCAAACTCAAAAGGAAGTTTGAGGATTTTTGGAAATGTTGAATTACATCTCCCGATTCATTTCTTAGTTGACCGATAAATGTGACCCCATTTTTAGACTACTCTAGAAGAATAACCTGATAGTTTGGGATGAAGATTGTTAAGAAACAATAGAAAATATCAAGAAGTATTTGACTAATCCTCCAATCTTAGTAGCACCAGTACCGAATAGGCCGTTGATTTTGTACTTGGCAGTTTTTGAAAATTCTATGGGATGTGTGTTGGGACAACATGATGAATTAGGCAAGAAAGAAAGGGCGATCTATTACTTGAGAAAGAAATTCACCGAGTGTGAGACACGATACCCATTGATCCAAAGGTTATGTTGCGCCTTGGTATGGGCTACTAAGCAGCTCCGATAGTACATGTTGTATCACACCACTTATTTAATTTCCCGAATGGATCCATTGAAATTTTTTATGGAAGCACCAGCATTGACCAGGAAAGTGGCCCGTTGGCAAATGCTTTTGTCAGAATTCAACATCGTTTATGTGAGTTAAAAGGCGGTAAAAGGAAGTGTGGTGGCATATCTTTTAGCAAGCCATGCCTCGGACAACTATGAGCCGTTGGATTTTAGTTTCCCGGATGAATAGTTGATTTGTGATCTATCTAAGGGAAGGTCCATTGACGAGAATGAAGGATGGAGGCTTTATTTTGATAGGGCATCGAATGCCCTAGGCCATGGAATATGGGCATTTTTGGTCTCCCCCAAAAATGTCCATTATCCTTCCACAAGTAGATTGGAATTATTTTGCACCAACATTATAGCCGAGTATGAGGCATGTGTATTGGGACTCCGAGCGGACATAGAGAAAAAGGTCAAGGTGCTCCTGGTTTTTGGAGATTCTTCTTTAGTAATTTATCAGCTTTAGAAAGAATGAGAGACTAGAGATTCAAAGTTGATCAAGTACTACGACTTGATCCAAGATTTGGTCAAGGATTTTGAAGAAGTCAGTTTCACCTACTTGCTAAGAGAGAATAATTAGATGGCCGACGCCCTAGCAACTTTGGCTGCCATATTCGAAGCAAGCCGGGCAGCCGAGATGGGGCCAATCGAAATACAAACTTTTGAGGTGCCAGCCTATTGCTATAGTTTAGAAGAAGAGGATGATGGTAATCCGTGGTATCTTGACATCCTTTGATACATCAAGTTCTAGACTTATCCAAAGGGGGCTGATGACTATGAAAAGAGGAATATCATAAGGTTAGCATCAGATACATCCTTGACAGGGAAATTTTGTACCAAAAAAGCAAGGATCGGATACTGTTGAGGTGTGTCAGTGCTCAGGAAGCCGAAACCATTTGAGCGAAGGTCTATAGAGGCTTATGTGGTACTCATGCTTGTGGATTCTTAATGGCTAGAAAGATCATGAGATACGGTTACTTCTGATTAATCATGGAGGGAGACTACATCCTTCATACTATGAATTCACCATGGCCATTTGCTACTTGAGGAATGGATGTCATTGGTCAAATACACCCGAAGGCCTCAAATAGGCACCGTTTCATTCTAGTATCCATCGATTATTTCACCAAGTGGGTAGAAGTTGCCTCGTACGCAAACATTACAAGAACGACAATCTGCATGTTTCTCAAGAAGGAAATCATATATCGCTATGGTCTACCTGAAAGAATTATCACCGATAATGCTTCCAATTTGAATGACAAGATGATGACCGAGGTGTGTGAACAATTTAAAATTGTGCACCACAATTCAATCGTCTACTACCCCAAGATGAACGGAGATGTGGAAAAAGCAAATAAAAATATTAAGAAGATTATAGCAAAGACCATGGAGACCTTCAGGGATTGGCATGAAAGGTTCCATTTTGCTCTGTTTACTTATCGGACTTCCATAAGAACTTCCACCAGGGTAATGTCGTATTCTTCGGTATACAACATATAAGCAGCACTACCCATCGAGGTAGAAATCTCGTCACTTCAAATTTTGAATAAAGTAAAGTTGGATGAAGCTGAATGGATACAAGCTGGGTTTGATCAGTTGAACCTCATCGAGGAGAAAAGGTTGAAAGTTATTTCCCATAATCAGATGTATCAAAAGTGAATGATGCGAGCTTATAACAAGAAAGTTCGCCCAAAGGAGTTCCAAGAGGGAGATCTGGTGCTCGAGAAGATCTTGTTGAATCAAAGAGACTTTCGGGAAAATGGATGCCCAATTGGGAAGGACCCTATGTTGTCAAAAAGTCCTTCTCTGGGGGAGCGCTAATTCTACTGGAGATGGATGGGAAAGACTTATGCAACCCCATAAACTTAGATTCTGTCAAGAAGTATTACGCTTAAAAATGGGGTTTAATGTGAAAAGTTGAAGGTGGGAGCCTTAAAACCAAGGGAGGGTCTGAATTTATAATCCAAAAAAGACGATTCAGATGAACTTGAAATTATGGGCATCCGAATGACGGGCTTTGTGACAGTTGTAATACAGTGCACTAGTCCTCAAATCGTTGGAGATAACTAAGAGTGGTTAGTGAGAGATCTGCTGAAGTTGATGGGTTCTCATTATTCATACAGTTGACATCTTCTATATCTCTTTCCCTATTCTCATGTTTGCCATGACTTTCCAAATTATCCTAATTAATAAATTTATATTCTAGTTTCTTTTATCTATTTCATATTTATTCCGCGGATAGGTTGACATAGAAAGAAAAAGTAAAGGATTTCCTGGCATTACTATGATTCAACCTATTAAGTGCATGTTTGATCTCAGACGAGAATGGAGCCCACCAAAGTTAAAAGCCAGAAGACATCAGAGGCAAATTTGACAAGATCCACCAAGCAAATACGCTGAGTTCTATTTGTTTTGGAATCCAGAAGATTAAGGATAAAAACCCGCGAGGGCACCCTATATATAAAAAAACTCTAAAGTGAAAAGCTAAAAAGGCGCTTTAGAGTGAAAGGTTCAAGAACTCAAAAACAAGGCATAGAGGGTGAACCCGAGAGAGGGAGGAAGAACTGCAATCGCAAAAAAGATAAACGAAAGATACGAGAATCAAAGTCAAAAGAGTAAGAAGAGAGACCACTCGAGGAAGTTTAAAATTTTGTCATCATTCATGCATCATTTTTAGTTAGGCATTCCTAGGGTAGGAGCATGCTAACTCATATCATTACAGATTTGGCACCATTTTTTTACAGATAATCACAATGAAAGATTTAGTACCTCTTCAGAAGAGAAGCAAAGGACAAAGAAAGTGTCTATAACTCAAAAAAATCTTAAACGAGAAGATCAAGAGGCTCGTCTATATAGGTCCAAGATGAATGGAACCTTCATGACAAGAATTGCCATTGGTTCCCTACCATTTTGGAGGGACGCATCAACACATTTTGTCTCTACCACTTCAGAAAATAGCTTATTTGGATTCATTCGCTGCCATTTCGGAAGAATGAGTCGTTCAAAGGTTATTTGGCTCACCTGATGCCGTTTTGAAATAACATACCAGCACTACCCCGTTTGTTTTCTGCCATTTCGGGAAAGCAAAGTTATTTAGATTCATTCACTGCCATTTCGGAAGAATGAGTCGTTTGAAGGTTAGTTGGCTCGTTTGCTGCCATTTCAGAAGGACATGCCAGCAACGCTCGAATTGTTTTCTGCCATTTCAGGAAAATAGGTTATTTAGATTCGTTCACTGCTGCTCCGGAGGAATAAGTCGTTTGCTAACTGGTTTGTTTGTTGCCACTTAGGAAGAACATGCCAGCGCTACCCAGTTGTTTCCTCCACTCTGGGAAAACGAGTTATTTGGATTTGCTCGTTGCCATTCCGAAAGAGCAAATCATCTGACAGTGAAGTAGGACAAAATTAGTGCTTATGGTTTTTGCTTTATCCTTGTTCCACAAGTATAAGCAAAGAGGGGCAGTTGAAATCACTAATTTTGTCTGAAGTGGACACGTTGTCATTCTTACAATAATGGGTTGGGCTTTGTTTAATCCTAACTACTTCACTATATATATGAATTTGTTTTCAAAAAAAGGTTACTTTTGTTATTTGTTAATAGTCCTATATGTGTGTGTGTTGCTATTTGTTAAAGAAAACCCAAAAATATTAGTAGTGTATTTTTTGTGATTACTATCATATTTATTATATGTTATATTTTTAAAATCCCAAAAACACCAAAGATTATACTAGTATTATATATATGTTTTATATTTATTATATGTTATTATACAAATTGAAAATCCAAAATATTAGTATGTTATACCAATATCCTTTATGTATCATTATTATTATTATTATTTTGTTATCATATTCGGTCATTATTATTATTATTATTATTATCATTATATCTATAACTACCTTTTGTTTTAAGTTGAATATATTATTACCATTATGTTATGATATTAATTTTATTACTATCAGGTTATATTATTATCGAAAGAGATTAATGTAAGAAATCTAATTTTCTATTTTATACATCAGGCCGTATACTCTTCATATGCATAAAAGCTCCAAATTCATTAAATAAATGTCCAGTTACATAGTCTCAGCCCAAAATAAAAATTAATACCACATATACATTCTGGCACGATAAGGGCCCAAACTTAAAAAACCCTAAGACTAACAGCTTCCCTCTATGTGCAGCCAAATCTGGACCATTAGATCTGGCTACCAATCTAATGGTCTAGAACATCACGAGAGCGCAAGTTCGTCTCCCGTGCGCCCACAGACGTTGGATCCAGATCGCGTTGCACGGCTCAGACCACCCCCATCGCACGTACGAACCACGCGCGTCTGATCAGTTCTCCCACGCACAGCCCTTTGGTTTCCGTACGCGCGCGTGCATGTCTCTTTGTATTTCGATTCATCTCCACTCTGGCGAGGACAGCCAAGGGCCGAGCTCCACGTAGATGCCATCTCACCATCGTCTCGCCACGCCAGCGGCCACATCATCAATCGGCTCCCACGTTTGCAGACACGTCAACCATCTCCCTCGTTCCCCCTCCTCAGCCATGTCACATGCAAAACAAAAGACAAAGTAAGCAATGGGCAAAAACGGGACAAAACGAGAAAAACACAAGGAATATTAGAGCCGGTTTTCCTCAACAAACCGACATAATCAGGGAGCGCGCATGAATCAAGACAAAAGGATCAAAATAGCCAATAGGAATTTTATTGTATTCTTTTCAATTTCAAAAATATGTAATATCAAAGGCTATATAAAAAAAAGCCCTAACCATTGTAACTATTCGGCATTTTGGGAAAGGGATAGAGCAGAAAGAAAAAGCAAAACCCTCAAGCTTTGAGATATACTTCCTCTATTTCTTTTTCATTTTAAGCATCATCCACGTCTCAAAAAAATAGAGTTGGGGTTTTTTCTTTTACCTTCGTGTTTATGTGTCCGTCGTGTCTTCCTGTCTCCCTTCATCGGTAACAATCCCCCCAGTCTTTTCGAGTCTGTTTGTGGTGAGCCAGAGAGAGTAATCTAGGGTTTTTCGGTTTCGGGTTCTTAAAAAATTGGGTTTCTTTTCACCATTTTTGGAAGATTTGAGTCAGGATTGTGTTTAAAAAAGAAAAGGAGATCGTCTTGGCTTGATTTAGGGTTGTTGGACGCCAGCATGTGGCGGCTGACACGGCAAAGGGGCGATGGCATTTGGGTTTTTGGCTCCGGTGAGCGGCGGCGCTCACCAGAAGAGAGGGAGAGCTTTCAGAGCTTCAAGTTTTTTTGCCAAAAGAGGTAAAATCAATCTGAGAATGGGTTTAAATAATGCTCATGTGTTTAAAAAATGGTTTTTTTTGTTGTTTAAAAAATCAATCTGAAATGTTTATATGTATTGTTTTCTTTTGGTATATAGTTTCTATGTAATGCTTATGATATATGTTTTATAATACATATAATAAATAGTTTTCTATTTAAAAAGGTATAATATATAGTTTATTAAAATATATGTAATATACTTTTTAGGTATATAGTTTTACAAAGTTATAGTTTTCAAAAAAAATAAATTTTCTTTAAAAGTTTGCAATATGTATATATAATTTTCCTTAAATATGTAATATGTATTTTGCATACAATAATATGTATAGAGATTTTTATATAATATAGTACATAACCCTTATATATAATATATAGTTTTCTTATGATATGTAATATATTGCTTTGCAAAATAATATATATAGATTTTGCAAATATATGTAATATATAATTTTTAAAGATATATAATATATAGTCTTATAAAGTATATAATATATGAGTTGCTTTTTAAATGTTTATAATATATATTTTTAAAGTGTGTAATCTAGGTTTTATAAAAAAAATTATAATACATAATATGTAATATATTTGTGACACATGTGTGCTTGGTTAGTTTTTTTAGTGTAGGCCTAGTTTTAGTAGTTTTGGGGCTTGCCTTTCTTGGGATTTAGGGCTAGCTTGGTTAGATGGGCTTTTGGGTTTTGTTAAGGTTTTAGTTTAGATTAGGCCAATTAATTTAATTAATATAGATCGTGTGCTCGTCTAATAGGGTACGATCCTTAAACTAATTAAGTTAATTCTAGGATTAGATTCTTTAGAGCCTTAGTTAGACCAAGGTTCGAATTAATTTAGTGAATTTAAATTTGCCCTTGACTTATTGGAATAAATGTTAAATTCATTAAATTAATTGAACATTTCTTAATCACTTTTAGGATAAAAATAATTTCAGGTTTAGATTGACATTAAATTCCAAACCATGGTTAGTTAATTTGATTCGTTTTAAATAGTATCCACAGCTCATTGGAATACTAGTTTAAAACCAAGCAAATTAATTATCATGTTATAAGATAAACCATAATTTGTTAGGTTTTTTAGTCTTTAGGGTTAATTAGTTTAGGGTTAAATATTAGAATCATTTAGCTAATCATTAAATCACTAATTAGTTTTTTCATAACTTGAGCTTTTTAGGTAGGGCTTCGGGTGGGCTTTTGTGTGTTTTCCTTTGAGCCTTTTGTTTGTCATCCCTTATTTTTCATTCATGTGACCTTTTCATTTTGCATTAATTAATTTAAATCATGAAAAATGAGGTATCTATTAATTTCGATATTTGTTTCGTAACAGTCTAAGCTCAAAGGATGTTGACCAAATATTTGAATTAATTCTTACCGAATCAAGGTTAAATTAAAACTTGACAAGATCATTACATCATATTTTAATTGCTTGCACCATGCACGAAGGTGGCGTACGAGATCCGAACCATAAACTAACATGGTAGTCAGGCTTATATGACGTCGGTTTAGTCTATGATATGGTGTATCGTCAACCTTATTAATTAAATGTCCAATTAATTTGAACCCACCAATTTGATAAAGCTCGTGCAATTAAAGTCAATTTTTAATTAAGTACATCGAATTAAATTTAATTTTAAAATTCCAATGAATTCTATCAGTTTAAAGGCAACAGATATTGTGGTACCGATATTCGGCCATGATGGGGTGCTAACCCTTCCCCACGCGTAACCAACTCTCGAGCCCTTTCATAACGAATCTCTGGTATTTTATGGTGTCCGGTCTACCTTACCCGAGTGACCGTTGGCGACTCCTATTTTTTCATTGATTTCAAACAAAAATAAGAATTTTCAAAAGAAATCCCCTTTAAACCAAAATTCCAAAAAATAATGGGGATACCTCCGTACCTTCAAATCTTTAAAAGGAAAAAAGCGTCGCTACATGAATAAAATTAAAAATGAGTTTATAAATTGAATTATAGATGGAAAAATACATAGGAATGCCCAACTAGCTATTATAGATGGAATCATGGATAGAATTAAAAATGTGTTTTGTGGTAAATTAAAATTGAGTTTAAGAATTTTAGATGGAATTATAGATGAAAAAATACATATGTATCAAGAATTGAGTTTTGAGAATATAAAATAGTAATAAAATGTGTAAAAATATTTTATTGGTACAGTCGTAAATTATTTGTGTTCTTAATATTATTTATTTATGTTTCGAGTTTAGAGTTAGACACTATAAATATAAAATTTATGTAAACCATAATGCATGTGGCATTATAGATGGAATCATACACATAGGCATGCCCAACTAGCTATTGGTGTAGAAGCTTAAAATGTAACGCATCTAAGTTTTTAGGTTTTTTTACATTATAGACTGAAATTTATGAATTTTGTATGCATTGTGCTTATTTTTTTTGCATGTGCTTGATTTTTCCTTATTGTGTCTAGAAACTTAAATCTTTTTTTCTTGTTTGAAATGGCACCAAAATCAAAACTTGCGACAAAACGTCGTCACACGAGTGCTCCTTCTGCGAGTCAGCCCATAGTCAATCCTGAACCTCAACCTATTTACCTACCTCATTTGATACATGTTTTGATGAACCCAGAGTACAAAACCAAAGGGAAACTTTTAAATGTTCAAAAATTTTACTATTCAGGATGAGCGTGTTGTAGATTTTGAATTTATGTCCGATCCTGGTTTTAAGTTTCCTTACCTTACTCTTGTGAGGTGATGGAAATTTTGTACCATGCTTCAGCTCAATCCCGAATACTTTCCCACTTTAACCCGAATTTTTTGTCTAACGCTCATTGTGTTGTTGATGAAACTAGTAACAGTGTTATTGCCATAAAGTCTTACCTTATGGGGAAGACCTTTCTGCTAGACACTGAAATAATTGCCACCCATCTAGGTCTAGAAAAAACCGATGACCGTTTTCTCTATCTCATTATCACTTGGTGGTTTCGGCCATCCGGAGGCAAGTATTCTACCATTAGGACTTTCGATGCTTGGTGGATTCAATGCTTCCGTACTAACTAACGCATTAATCTTGCTTAGATAATTTTTCCCGACCTAGTTTACATTATCAACAACCATCGCACCTCTATGGTCACCTCATTTTATTACAATTGCGTCCTCGGCCATATTTTTGAGAAGGAGGGCATAAATTGCTCATAGATATTCCCTTCCGTCTAGGGAATAAGATTGATGCTTCATCTCTTCGAAGGGCTTGTTTTGATCTCATCAACAGCGAGTGGATTCCTCGCGCTCCACGGGCAACTCCAGCACCTCGAGCGGCTCGTCAGCCAGTTGCTCTAGTACCCGAAGCAGATGTCTCTTTGGCATCACTTTGGAGTTGATCACTCAGATGGAGGGTCGCATTATGCGTCATTTTGATTCAGTTGATGAGCGTCTTGAGATCTTGGAGTATTCGGTTCAACTTCTTCAGGATGATGTCGAGGATGATGTTGATGGCGAGGATGATACACCGAAGGCTTAGCTTTATTCTATGGATTACTTTGGATTATGTGAGATTTTCTTGGCATATTTTGTTATGGCTATGCCACTTCGGCTATTATATATGGATTCCTTCTCTATTTTATTTTATATATATTTATGAATATTATATATGGACTTTGGATATGATGGATTATTTGCTTAATATTTTGGGTTACTATGTATTGCTTCTCATTGTTTATCTTGCGACATGTTCAAGTAACGATTAAAAAGAGCTAAGTGTTCAATAAATTTTTAAAGTATTGACATGACTCAAAAACTCAATGTTGAAAACACGTTAATTGTTCAAATAACATTTAAAAAGAGCTAAGTGTTCAAATAAAATTTTAAAGTATTAACCAGACTCAAAAACTCAAAGTTGAAAAAGAGCTAAGTGTCCAAATAATGGTTAAAAAGAGCTTGTGCTCATACTGGTGTACGAAAAAATTTTAGGCTTATTTAAAAAACTCGCAAACTCAAAGTTGAAAAAGAGCTAAGTGTTCAAATAGCGTAAGATCGATTATCAAAGTTATTTGAAACAAATTTGAAATTTACAAGGTTAAAAGTATAGAAGAAGACAATTTGACCTTAGCATATCGGTACGGCTTCGAATTCGTACTGATACTCTCTCCTTATTTCAAAATCTAGTAACTAATTTTTGTACCGATATAGACCTTATACCGGTACGTTTCAACTTAGCGTACCGGTACGTTAAAACTTAGCATACCGGTACATTTCCACTTAGTTTACCGGTATAATATCCTAAAGTACCGGTACGCTCAACTTTACAAATATTTAAAGAATTAATTTGAAATGATTCGAATATATTTATTTGTGTTAGAGAAATCAATATATATATATATATTTTACAATCTTGAATGGTTGGATCCCCAATGTATGAATTACGAAAGGTTAGCTATGCTTGATCAGAACAAGTATTTGTGTTTCGATTATTCGATCAAATCCAATTTTGATTGTTTGATCAACTCTACAAATACTTTAAAAATTAATATATATTTGTGTTTGAAATTGATTACTTAGATGTGATTGTGTTTCATGTGAAGCAACATTGTAATGTTTGAGTAATTTTTTTAGTTCTTAATCTATTTTTCAGAATCAACACACATTATGCTGAATTAAATGCTACAATTTTTTTAAATATTTAATATTTAAAGCTTACCTTGTTAAATAAAAAATATATCATAAGGACTATAATAAACATAATACTCGCATGTATGTTATGCTCTAAAAATCTCAAGTCACCGCTATTATTCACCACATGAAGAAAATAAATGAAAAGTGACAAAAAGAGGGAAGGTTATGAAACATCCAAAAGCTGGTACAGTAGCATTCAAAATTTTTTAATTCTGAACTTATTAATCTTGTATAGGTAGTTCAGGTAAATTGAAAAGATCAACTTCATTGTGGTTGCTTGAAACAAGTTTTGCCAAAATTCTTAGTCGTTCAACTCCCATTTGTTGCGTCTACACAATAAATATATCACGTAACTCAATATCACACAATACCTAAACGAAACTACATGGTATACTTTACTGTGAAAGTAATCTTCGACCAATCACTTTTGTTATCGGCTTTTATATACTTCAATATGTACATGCCATGATCATCCATGAATCCAATATAAAATAAATTAATATATTAAGAAAAAAAAGTCACAGAGATATCTTAAAAATAACTTTTATTTTAAATTACGTACGAATTTGGTTGCTTCTGTAATTCAACAAAATGGATTGGAAATTTTGCAACATTTTCAAATAATCTACCCTAATGAGCATGACCCTCATACCTAAGTGGAGCTTTATTCAACTGTTATAATAAGTCAAAACAAAATTAAGAAATTGATGGTTAAAAACTATACGAACTCTATTAGGTCTCATAAATGAATAAAGAACTTACTATATTTTATGCAATCTTTTTACGCACTTCATTGGCGCCAAGAGAGTCCAAAACGTAATTTTGTCCCTCCACAACATTAACAACTAATAAAAATCAATGGTTGCCTTTTGCATCATGTAAAGGCACATATACCTACTAAATTATGTGAATTAAAAATCACTGTCAACTACATACAAGCATACAACAATTATAAATATACTTGTTTAACATTAACTACTATCAATAGGTATAAAGTTCTCTATCTATCAGGTATGAAGTTGAAAATGCATTTATTTATTCCCGCCTTCTAAGCATGTGTGAAATATTCCATAATGGAACTCTGCGACAAACATTAAATTTGAAAATATCATGAAATCATAAACTAAATATAATGTGATCTCTAGCCCATAAATTATTTTTTACCTGAAAGGATAGAGACAGATATAACTTCTTTGACATAGGCTCTTATCTCAAGTGCAAATCGTACACATAGATATCGATAAACTATTAAATATTTAAAAATAATAAAAACACTTGTATTAATAACAAACAAAAGAACAAATATTGATTATGTAAAAGATTTAATAATTTAATTTATAATACCCAATCAGATAACCATTTTTCTGGAAAAACAGTACGAGTATTGCCAATGTCCAAATTATTATTTTTGGCCACGTAAAGATTGTTGGATATATCATTCCAAGTAGCAAAATTTGTACAAATTCTGCGTTCTTCAGACTTTAAGTACTTCAAAGATTGCTTGTAAAGATCACTTATCATGCCAGTTTCTTTGGAAGCTTCTGATAATAAATCACCTCCCTCATATTTATACTGCATGAAAAATATTTAACTCTTAAAAATAAGAATAACATGAAAATTAAATGTCAATATTAAAAATGTGTTTATAGTTCACACCTTTCTTGTTTTAAATTTGATTTGAGCTTCTGCGAATAAATCTTGCAATCCTGGTTCAATCTCAAAATCACAAAGCTTTTTTTTTTCCAACGTGCACAATCAAAGAGTAATTGATCATATATTGAACTCAAATGAAATATTTATACATAATTTCTTTCAATTTTTCACCCTACTAAAAAATATATTTTTCATCATGTTATTTACCTCATTTTTTCAGAACAATCAACCTTTGATATTTCTCCAATATCATGAAACTTTGTGGTTTTTTCATGTATCTTCATATCATATGGCAAATATTATTTTTAAGCAAACAAATAATATCAAACTATAAGATGAAATATAATCAATAGAAATGATTTATACATAACTTTGTATTCACTTTAGAAGTTCGAGCCTTTTTTTGATGTCATATCTTTCGACTTCAGATCACCAGTAAAATCAGATCGTGCAGTCGAACATCTCACACTCTTTTTCTGTTGAGAGTCTTTACTCTTTGACAAAGCCTTAGGACCGTTAGACATTTTAGGCCACATTTTTTAATTATTAGAGTTTCCTTCAACGTAACTAATTAACTAGGAAATCGATGGGGACTAAATTGAAAGTTAAAAACCTCGCTAGGAATTTTTGGGAAACCATCAGTGTCAGTCTTGACGTTGTCTTCAGAATTAACTTCAAGTTTTCTTTTACCAATAGGTTCTAATGAGGGGGAAGAATAGTTTGGATCACAATTAATAAACGGAGACAAACTCGGTTTTTAATATGGCTATCGGTTTCTTCCTTCAATGATGTGGCACTTAATCCTTCTGCCTTCTGTGATTAATTTTCTAAACCCTCATCTTTCAATGGACCGCTATGTAAATTAGTCTCTTCTGATCTATCATTTAAAGCATCCCCCTTCAATGATCGACTATGTATACCTTATCCTTTTATTAACATTACTCGGTGTTAATATGGTCATTAATTTTCCAAATTGGCCATTTAATTTCTCAATTTGACCATTTAATTTTTCGAATTGACTATTCATTTTAACAAATTCCTTTTCAATATTTTGCACCGAATGAATGAGTGTCTCGAACATTTGATCATTCTGATAAGAAGTTCTTATCTTTTCCATATGTACAACTTCATCTTTTTCCTATATATATAAAATAAATAAAAACGTTAACAATAATCTTAATTAATATATACCGGCAAAATGAAATTCATCACTATTATTAAAATTTCAGTTAATTATAATAAGTGTACCTCATTGTTTGTCTTCTCCGAACATATGTTCATATGATGCTTACACTCCATCATCTTAACTTGTTTTGAAGGTGTTAAGTTTAGATCCATCATCTACATTAAAAAGTTAAAATCTAAGCGTGCATGCATTAAAATTTAACAAAGAATTCATTATTTACGAACAGAGCGTATTGGTACAGTTTCCTAGCGTACCGATATGCTCTGTCTGTAAATAACTTTAGTGGCCACTTTTCATACTGGTACACATTCAGTACCGGTACTATATCGCATGTATACTGATACACTTGAAACAACGTACCGGTACGGCTATCGGTTTCAATTTGGGGATTTGGAGTCGGACTTGAGAGTTAGGGTTCTAACATAAAAGTTAGGGTTCAATTTCGGTAATTGGGGTTCTAATTTGGGAATTAGGGTTCTACATTGGCCTAATTTAAAAGTTAAGGTTAGGGTTTGGGAATTAGGGGATGTTGGAATTAGGGATATCAGTTTCGGGGATGTTGGAGTTGGGTGGCCAACTGGATGGAGATGTCGACGAGTGGCCGATAACGGTGACGGCTAGCTAGAACCCCCTAAATCGAAGTGAAATTAATTAGGTTTTGAATGGGGGAATTGGGGAAACATTACCTTGTTGCGCTAACGGTGAACGGTAGGGTACGGCGGCAAGGTTGAACGGCGGCCATGCAAGGATGGTTGCAGGGTGGCGAGAATATGGCCAGCGGCAACGGCTTAATTGCAAAGGAAAAAATTAGGTTTGTAATTTAGGGGTAGGTTTTTTTGTTCTATTTCAGTTTAAAAGAAATTTAAAAATAAAATAATGTATTTTAATTAATTTACATTTTGATTTTTAAATAATTTATAATTATACGGTGAGTCTTTTAGATTTTAAACCTTTATAAATTAAATTAATGGTGCTCATCGGTTCTCATCGTTAGTGGTGCTCATCGAGCGTGGTAAACTCATCCAAATAAAAATATTAATAATTCTTATATAGTATTTTGAGTTATTTTCACAATTCTTAAGTATAAAATATTGTTTTTACATTATAAAACAAGTGAAATTAATTATAAATTAAATAAAAAATTTAATGCAATTTGGTTCAAATAACCACAATTTTTAAACTTATAAGTCATAAATCGTCTGAGCACTATAATTCAGATCGATTATTAAATAATTGTTTTCGTTGCTTAGTCCAAGAAATTACTAAATTACCTTTATTTAAGGGTATAATTACATTATTTTTAATAGTATTTTTTGTCTTTTCCTTCTTTTATATAATCTTAAATAAATTGAAATCATTAATTAAGGATTAAACGTATGACTAATAGATTTAAATACAAATAATTTATCAATCCACCTAAGATTATATATTAAATAATTTTCTATAAATATATATATATATGTTGATTGTCAAAATGGACAAGAGTCGGAGATAGGGGTCTGATAGTGGTTGGGATGGTTGCTCTGAGTTGGAGCATGTGTATTACCCTTGCTTTTGGGGTGGTTGTGGTGTCTTTTATGGAGGAGAGACCTTCTCTCTTGTTGCATGTCCAATTTTATACTACCTGGACAGGTGTCATGATAGGGTTATCGTGGCGCGTTGATTGGACTGGCTATGACTTGATGTTCTAGGTTCTTCTCGTCATCTATAGCGGGCATGTGTGTAAGTGTGTGACTGTCGAATGAGACAACATGTTGCTTGCAGTCTTGTTTGTTTGCCACAGATTGCAAAAGGTACCGCTCAATTCGCGGTTGATCATGTGTGTAATGGTTCACATGCGTTGCTATGCTTATCTCCAGACGTCCCTTGTGTTACACCATCCGTAGTCTCGCTTACTCTGATTTCGACACATGGCGGTAGGTGTTTATAGGTACTAAAAATTACCCCCCAGGTGAGGAAAGGTTATAAAGTGACATTGGCAAGCCTGGAGATTTTTTATAGAGGGCTCTTTTGAGTGGGTGTTTTGTGGTAAAAGCCTTTCAAATTTGAATAGCATCCCGCCTTTTATAAGGGTTATGAATATTATATGAAGCATCGCCTGATAGTTTTCCTTAATAGATCGTTCGATTTTCTTTAAGGATAAACCGTTGCGTCCAAAGCGTTAATCATTTTCTTGGAGGTATTGGAGTGTCAGGGCCTTTGTTCATTGTTATCATTTTCGCCATCTGTTTAGCGTCCAAAAGAGGGGAGGTCGCGGTCACCCTTTTATTTTGGAGAGGTATGTACTCTCAAAAATATTTAGATGTATTGTTTTGAAGGGAAGAGCCTTAATGGTTGGGACGAAGGAGATTGGGATGTGCTTCTAGAGGGCCCTTGATGAACGTGCCCTATTACGTGGAAGCTTGGCCTATTGGTGAAGGGGAAAATTGTCACAACCCGAAAATTGGCCTAGTCAGAATTAGGTTTCGGTGATTAGAAATTTTGTACCTGTTATGCTTGAATAATGTAATTTCTTGATCCTTGTAACCAATTCTGATGTAATGGGAGTTATTTTAGGTTTAATTGAAGTTGTTGGACCTTTTGTAAAGAATAGAAGTTAGGGGTTTCATTGTAAATGCTGGAAATGTTGAATCTAGGCAATGTGTATCGATATGGTAGGACCTGTATCGATACGGCCTAACTGTTTTTAACTAACTTACCCAACTTAGCTTAGTCGTATCGATACGGTCATAAGGTGTATCGATGAGGGTCCCTGCCCAAATCAATTTAATGACCAAATTAAAAAGATTGCAAGTAAGGGATGACTCACCTACTTGCTTGCCACCCATCCACGTGAGAATGGTCTGAAAAGGGTGGCAATTGGTCATCAATTGTCAAAAGTTGGAAAGGATTGAGAAAATGTATTAATTAATGGGTTAAGCAATCCCTTTGCTAAGGGAAAGCTTCTCATTGGCTAAGGATGAGGTGGAGAATGATTGAGGCTTTAGTCACCTTAAAAAGAACAAGGAAAAAGCTTTCTTCATTTGTTTTGAATCTCCCAAAACCCAATATCACCTTTGTCATTAAGAATCCATGCACACACCTCCATTGTCATCTTCTTCCTCAAGCTCAAGCAAGCACCTCGATCCAATCTTTGACCTTTGCTTGATTTCAATAAGCCATTTGAAAGCTTGTAGCTTGGTAAGTAAAACCCTTATGTCAATTTGATGATTCCATCAGCCCTTAGGGTTTAATTTCAAGATTTAAGTCTTGAATGTTCAAATTGAACCCATGTGTTAGGAAGGCAATTTCTTTGTTTCAAAGTTATCTACGAGCTTTGGTAAGCTTGAAAACGTTTGTGAATCATTAGTTTCTATTCTAATGGAATTCCCTAATTTTTTTAATTAGTTCAAGTGGTGGAAGACAAGCCATCTTCACTTTCGGCTATTCCAAATTCTTCCAACAGCAAGGGGATCGCTATCCGAGAACCTTGAAGTCTCTGAGTACTATGTGAGTGTAGTTGTGTCTCAGGATCGGCTAGGTGCTATCCCGGTTGCATATATCATGCCTTTATTGGATAGCTCAAGAAGAGCTTATAAGGTACGAACTTCGTGTGGTAAGTATGGTAAGGTCATTCTAATGCTTTTGATGCATTTCGATGTCTTATGAATCATTTTTCATACGTTATATGTGAAAAAAAATTTAATGTTAATATTGACATTCATGAGAATTGATATGATACATTCATGATATGATATATTATTTGGAGCTAAGGCCCAATTGGCAATCCGATGTGCTATGGCCTAAGGGCACAAAGGTAATATTTATGATGAAATTTGTAACCTTGGACACTTGTGGACATTGGATACAATTGGCATGCCATAGGGTTATTGAGCTCACTAAGTAAGGGATTGGACTACGGTCCGGGCTACGACCTATATGTGAGGAGAAAATGGTGGATTGTGTAAGGGACTTCGGAGCTACGGCTCAAGGCTAAGGCCTACTTTTGATACGATCTGGTGTATAGGGGAATCTGCATATCCATTGGTTACTATTTCCAAGGGAATGATATGTATCTATGTTTTGCATTTGATATATGAAAATATAATAACTGGCTTCGAGTATGACCTACATACGATTAATGATGTACTTATATCATTCAAGCATGCTTACATGACATCTATGTCATTCAAGTACTTGTTTTACATTTTTTATAACCACCTCACTAGGCTATGTAAGCCTAACATGTGTGTGCCTCATGCATTTCAGGACCTTGAAGAAATTCGAGCCTCAATCGTGTTGTTGAAGTTGCAAGTCACTTCCGCCAATTTCATGTATGCTTACGTTTTGTTTTGAACTCCTAGTAAGGTGTCATAGGGCTTAGACATGTTACATTGGTCTATTTCGATACGTATGTAATGGCCCTAAAGTGTCTAAGTACTAAAAATGGAAGATGGTGTGGTTGTAAATTCAAGAAACTAGTAAATTGGGCTTGAAGGCACTAAAAGGTAAAAACATAGTAAATAGATTCAAATAGACCTAAAAATTGACATGCTAGTAGGTTTTAGTGATTAAATACTGCTGGTAAAATTTGGTAAAGTTTGGACATCGTTCGATCTGTTAATTCGAATAAAAAATAGATAAAATCTGTCATTATAGGACAAACGTGTCGATACGGGTCAAGTTGTATCAATACGGCCATGCATATTTGGACTTGGTAAAATAGAGCGTATTGATACACAAAAGGGGTGTATCGATATGAACTCGGATAGTAAGGTCTGGGAAATAAATTGTATTGATACGGCCTTAGGCTGTACCGAAACGGGTCAACCTTGGTCTACGCGTATCGATACAGGCTTAGATGTATCGATACGGGCTTGTTACCTTTGAATTTGGAATTGAGAAATATTTCTTAGCGTACCAATACGGTTTTAAGTGTATCGGTACGGTGTTAGTTAATTCTGTTAAAAGACTTAAACCACAGTTTCAAATAGTTTACAGATAGGTCACTAAACATTGAATGGTCTAATTGGATAGACGAATAACCTCCGTTGATAGCAAAATTTCACAGGCTAATAATTGATGAGATCAATTGAACATTTGTAAAAAGAAAATTTGATGAAGACCCCTAATTTTGTAAAATTGGCAAATTAGTCCGTAAGTTTGAAAAAGTTTAAAATTGACCTCAATTTGAGAAAGACATTAATAAGTTAGTCGATAGGTCTTAAAAGAGATTAATAAGATATTCTAAATAAGATTCTCAACTTTAATTAAGCTTCCAATCTCTGAATCTATCTTCTGATGACACTTTCTAACCTGGTTCTCTACCAGGCCGGGAAAGGGGTGTTACAAAAATAAATGGGTTGCTGGAAGTCTTCTAGGTGGTAAAGCGAACCAGAGTATTTGTTTCCTAAATATATCAGCACTTGCTCTCATTTTTGGAAACATCGTGAGGAAAGTGTACCCTTGGATGAGGTTTATGAAGAATCTGGTCCATTGCCCTGAAGGGTTATACTAGCGTGATTGTATTTGGTTCTGATCACAGTTAGGGGAAGAGGAAACGATTGGTTTCAAATTTTCCTGATGTGCCGAGTCTGGCAAAGTGAATGAGTTGCTTGTGTTTTAAAAGTAGGTTAAAGATGAGAATGGATATTGGTAATGGTGTGCCATGGATAATAGGAAAAAAACTAGTGGCTGATTTTGGGATTACCGAAAATTGGCTTGAGGTAAAATGTGACACCCCATCTATTTTTCTCGTACTTCTGAATTCCTCTTTTGTTGTTGTGGGGGGCGCTGATGGGGGCGTTGTTTTCGTCTGTTCGGGTGCTCACCTTCCTTTGTGTGCCTTCAGGTATTTTAAGTGATGTGTTATTGCTTTTTCGGGTTTGGAAATTTTTCTATTCAACTTGTGACAAGGTTTTGCTTATTTTTCTTACTTACGAAGCTAACTGTTATGGATTCTATTGTTGTTTGTTGCTCTGCCGAAGATATGCTCCTTGGGGTTCCACTTGTTGATTATGTGCATCTTTTGAGTACTGCGATGACTCATTTGGGCCTTTGCCCACTGATGTTTCTTTGTGTCAAGGTTAGCGAAGTCCTTGCTCCGTGGAGCGCATTTTACCCTTGAAGGGGTTTTCGAATATAGAGGGCTGGTTTTCACCCTGAATCTACTGCCAGGAGATTTTTTTAGTTGTATTCGGGCAGTCATAGGGCTTCTTCGTCATGTTCTAATATTAGGAGAATTGTTGAGGGGGGTTGCAGGTCTCCCTTATGAACTATGTTGCGTTCAAGTTAGCATGGAAAGGAACATGAAGGCCTTTCTTGAGGAAAATGCTAAGCTGCATTTGCAAGTGGAAGGCTAAACTCCTGTGCTCGAGAAGAATGTAAGGTTGCATTCATAGGTGGAAAAGTATGTTGCTCGGTTGAAGGAGTTACGAGAAAAACACAAGGTGAATGTTTGGGTGTGAGTAGGTGACCTGCACAGAAATCATGTAGAGAAGATTGTTGAGAGAAAGATCTTGTGGTGCGGCTATTCTTTGCTTTCAGTTAATGTGTGGTCCTTTCAATGTTAGCGACATGGATTACGGCGCTCTTTGTGAAATGGCCAAAGATTTTAATGTGAAGAAACCTTCTAGACCTTCGTGGGAAAATTTTGATGTCATGTGTAAAAACACCGTGGCTCATTTTTCCTTTGATTCGGACGTGTCCTCTTTCCTGAATGATCGTAGTGAAAGTTCAGACACAGTAGGTGGTGAAGATATGTTGGGTGATTGCGGTGAGGGTGTGTAGTTTCTACTATCATTTATTTTGCTTTTTGTTGTCTGGAGGTAACCTTGATATGGGGATTGTTTTCAGTGGTATTGTTTTTATTTCCCTTTCATATCTTTACGTGATCTACTCTTTGGAACTTTGCTTTGATAATTGAAAATGTATGATATGAAAAAATTGAGAGTCATCTCACTTATTTTTCTTTAGCCAAACAAATTTCTCGTTGAAATTGGAGCCACAAAAGGGGTTAAAATCGTTTGAATAACATGAAACGACTAGTGCTTTCGATTTCTTCGCAACTTGTGATACTTTATTTTGTACTTTTCATATTAACTTTGTCAATCAGCAAAGTTTTATGGTAGGATTTATCGAACTTGGCATGCACAGTTCTTGTTATTATTGTAATCTTATCAGGTTTATTAGATCACATCATTGGTTGCGCTGTTTTGGCTATAATTATTTTCTTTGGGACTCATGCATTGCGCGGATTTCGACTTTGAACATTATGAGTAAATTTCCTTTGCGAACGTTCGCTGTAGAGCATATGCATTTGCTTAATAGTGGTTTACATTATGTGTATTCATGTGACCTTATAAATGGGCAGATGTTGGTAGATTACTTGTGTTTGGTGTCTATTACTTCTTTTTGCAGTGATTAGACAATTCAGGTTAGGTCGTGACGAGAGAGAAAGCTTTTATTGGCTGTGACCAGATGTATTGGCTTGCTCGTGTATTTATTGATTAGAAGTTTTGAGATTTCGTGGTGTTAGCCATCTGCTCAAGATTTCAAGGTCTGGGAATCAAATGTTGGCATTAGTGACCCTCCACATGGGTATACGAAACGTCGGTGCTTGGTATGCTCATTGTCGACTATAAATAGGTTGCTTTTGGGTATGCTTTTTCATGACCTAATTTATAAGTGATTTCCTTTTACCTCATGCGGTTTTATTTTTTGGTTTTTCTTGTGTCGCTCTGAGAGGAAAAAAAGAAAATATGTCCGTGGAGGGGAGTGGTTTTTAGGAACCACTTTTAATAGATCCTAGGGGAGTTCTAGTTTTGTAGTTTATGTTAGTTGTTTCATCATGCGACACTATTCGGAATGGTATAATTAGTCATTTATAGTAAGGAGAGTCAAGAGGCAATTTAGTCAGAAAATCTTGAGCGCAAGATTCTCCGAGCACTTTTGCCTGTTGGTGTTCACTGCTACAGTAGGGGAGACGGTAGAGTCAGGGGCATATTGTTAAGGTGGTTGATTTGTTCTGAGTTTGATCGCTCTCCCCTTGGTGCAGAGCAGAAGCTTTTGGAGCTGAAAATATGAGAGACTTTTGTCATCTCGATGTGTTCTGTCTGCTACATTAAGAAGCCTGCTTTGACGATATGCTTTGAATGAGTTATCATGTTCCCCCCATTGATTATCAAGGAGGCTGTTCGTTTTTTACCTATGGAGTCGGGTATTGCATCGATAAACAAATACGGCTCAAGCCAACGATTTGGAGTAACGAAACTCCTCTTGCAAAATTAGGTGCTCTGGAGTAATATCAAGAAGGCTTTGACAGCTAAAATTTAAAGCAAGGATTTAGATTGTGAAATTTTTGTACATTCATATTTTTTTGTGTTGTACTGGTATGATAATAATGTTTTTTTGTTAGGGTGGGTTAGTAAGAAATTTACGAGTTTTTGTTCCTTTCTAAATCGTGTGTTAATGAAAATCAATGTCTCTCACTTGTTTCGGAAATGTTGTTCTGATTTTTGTATTTGTTTTGCTTTGTTTCTCATATGATGATATTGATTTCCCAAAGCGAGCTGTGTTCTGGCGTTGTTAGTTAATTTTGAGAGAATTTTTGCTCATACGCTATAAACTATTGTATTTTAATGTTCATCGTTTTCAAGTAAGTGACATATGTGGTAAGACTGGATTTTCTTAATCTCTTTCTTTCGAATATGTTTGCAATTAACTTTGTAGTAGACCTACTTGAATGGGTGTGCAGGGAATTTGGTTGGGTGTATCTGCTTTTAATATTGAAAGTTTGTGATATGCAGAAGTGGCAAACTGTCTTTGTTATATGATGGCATATTTCTTTAGGGTAAAGGGACTTCGCTTCTTTTGAGGGTCGCATGTACTGTGTGGCGTATTGTACATTGGGGGGTTCATGCCCCCTGATTGAGATGGTGACTAAGTTTGTTTCTCTGCATTATTATATAATTTCAAGATCACGATGGATCTCTGATAAGAACGCTTATTTACAGCGAAATGATGTGCAAAGTCAACAGATCTCACTAAATACAAAATAAGTGGAATAATGTACCATTAAATTTAGAATATGGCAAGGTGGCTCCTGGATGGGGAGCGACTCCTTTGATGGGTATCGCAATGGCTTTAGTTCGAGGATTTTTTCTCAAGGACAAACCTTTAATACAATAATCATTTTAATGATTTCTTTTGATCTCGATCAGGAAGTTTTTCATTTCTTTAGTTGCGATATCAACTATATAAGCCGAAATTGTTCTATCCTCATCTCTTGGTATGTACTTGTGTTACTTTATTCTATCCTCTGTTGCAGAATGAATTTTTACTTGAGATTTGAGTTGCGAAAAGGATTATAATTATCTATATAGGTTGGAACCGTTTACACTGTCGTTTCAATTGTAGCTTCCGATGTTTCATTTTTTATTTTTCTAGTTATTGTGTGCTGATGTCGAAAATGAATTTTTCCTTTCTTGTGGAAGTGGAAAGTAATTCTTCTACTTGGCCTGCAATGCACTTACGGGGTTTCTTTCCCCTTGGGTATGGTTTTTTTAGTTGCTATTGTGCTTGGTTGCTATTCCATTATTTGTAGTCTTTGGTTGTATTGGCAATTAGCATAATATGTTTTACCATACCTTGTTAGTTCATTAGTTGCATAATTTTTTGGCTATAATTACACTCTTTGATATTCGTGTATTATGTTTGATGCGTGTTTAGCTTTTATGGTGATTTAGACAATCTGAAGCAGACTGTGATAAAAAGGGAAAGTTTTGATTGGCTTTGGCAGGTGTATAGGACTATTCATGTGTTTATCGATGAGAAGACTGAAGGTTGTGTGATTGTAGCTACTTTCCCTGGACTTAATGATATGAGAATTGAATACTTGTTTTAGTAGTTTTCCTTTTTTGAATTTGAAGCGCCAGAATTTGGTAATCTTACTTTTTCTCTAAATAGGGCTCACTTGGGTTTGTGTTTTCACAGGCTAGTTTATGAGTTGATTACTTTTTCTTTAGTAGTTTTGTTCGTACAACTTTTGGTGCTCTCTTAAATAGGGAAAAGAGAACATATTTGTGGTGACGAGCAATGAGTATTTGGAAGGCTGTGAGCAGTCGTTTGTGGTGAGGAATGTAACCAGATAATATTGTTGTCCGTTGGAGTTTGGAACCACATTGGGTTGCGACAAATGGAGGTTGTATTGTACTTGGGAATGTGATAGGCATTTGCCACTTCCCCTGTGTGTATAATAGCAAGGTGATTGCTTGTAACGTCAGCAACTATTAGTATTTGTAGTATTGTAATCATTTGGTTTCACTGAATTGTTCACGTATTGTATGAATTTTCAATGGATAGACTGTCTATTTATTTTGTTTGATAACTACGGCGCTTTTGTTCGCATATTTGTATTTTGCTAGTGTGATTCCTCTATGCACGTTTCTTGACCTTACGTAGGGTTTGCGATTGTAAGACTTTAGTTACCTTATTTGCTCAATAGTGTTTTTTCTTGTTCTAACGTTAGGAGTATGATGATTACTTGTCTTGTACTGACTCGCTTGCGTGCAAATTGATTAATTAATTTTGATGATTTCTCGTTTAACGAATTCTTACTTTCTTCGTGCATGGCTTTACTGGTTGCGATGTTTATGCTTACGTATTTGTATTTGCTAACAGAATTATTTTCTTTGAATGTGTTATGTGAGTATTATTTTCTATGAATCGCATACTTATGGCAATTATGTGGCCTTGTTAGAATCAAAAATGAGAGCGAGGTTTATGGGTCATCACAGGTGTTATATACATTTTTGCAACTTCGTATTTTTGTAGTGTATTTTCCTTAGAGTGAATTCTTGCCCTCTAGTTGCAGGAGGGTGTATGGGGAATTATGTGTGCATTTTAACATTCGTAGCGTGCTTTCTCCCTTTGTGGTGGTGATGCACGAATAAAATCTTGTTAGTAAGTTGTTTCCCCCTTTGTTCGTTAATACACGACCCTTTGTTCATTTTGTTTAGCTCGCTTGCTTTAGAAGCGGCAGCCATTGAGCGGATTCCTCTATGCACGTTTCTTAAAAGTGGCAGACGCTCAGACAACCCTTTTGTTCATTTTGTTTAGCTCGCTTGCTTTGAAAGCGACGGTCGTTGAGCTGATTCCTCTATGCACGCTTCTTAAAAGCGATGGACGCTTAAACGGCCCTTTTTTATTTTGCTTAGCTCGCTTGCTTTGGAAGTGATAGACGGTGAGTTGATTCCTCTATGCACGCTTCTTAAAAGCGGCTGGCACTCAAACGACCTTTTGTTCATTTTGTTTAGCCCGCTTGCTTTGGAAGCAGCGATTGTTGAGCTAATTCCTCTATGCACGCTTCTTAAAAGCGGCGGCCTCTTAGACGACCCTTTATTCATTTTGTTTAGCTTGCTTGCTTTGGAAGCGGCAGCCTTTGAGCTGATTGCTTTATGCACGCTTCTTAAAAGTAGAGGACGTTCAGACGACCCTTTGTTCATTTTGTTTAGCTCGCTTGCTTTGGAAGCGGCAGCCGTTGAGCTGATTCCTCTATGAACACTTCTTAAAAGTGGCAGACGCTCAGATGACCCTTTGTTCATTTTTTTAGCTCGCTTGCCTTAGAAGCGGTGGTCGTTGAGCTGATTCCTCTATGTACGCTTCTTAAAAGTGGCAAACGCTCAGATGGCCCTTTGTTCTTTTTTTTAGCTCGCTTGCTTTGGAAACGGCGGTCGTTGAGCCGATTTCTCTATGCACGTTTCTTAAAAGCGATGGCCGCTTAGACGACCTTTTGTATTGGATGAAAAATATTAGTGGGAAAGATATTTTCATTAACCAAAACAGTCACATAGAGCATGCCATAGAATATACATATTGACGAAAGATGAAAACGAAATGCGCATTGAACAATATAAGTTAGGTCATACCTTTGCATGTCTGGTGTGTTTCTCCTTTGTGATGAATCTTCGTTCTCTCGTTCTCTTGCTACCATGCTTAGCTTCTAAACGGTCTACAGCTTTGCATCGGACACCAACCTTGATCGTTCTTCAAGTGTTCGTTAGTTTATGGGGTAGGTGCTAATGAATTCCAAAGTTGTATAGCTTCGGATTTCATCAGCATGGGTTACTTCCTTTCTTCTAGCAGGAGGACTATGAGGGCTTCTTACATCTCTCATCCAAACTTCTTACCTCTTATGTCATGCTCTCCTTCATATCACTTATGGCCCTACTGGCTTTACATCTCTCATCTAAACCTCTGCATGGCGATGGGTTTCCCTTTTTGTCGTAGTTTTGTCGTTTTTCTCCTCTGATCGACAGGTTGTGGTTCCATGACTGTTTTTATTACATCATGTGCCTTTTCTTCAACCTTTTTTCCTATCTCTGTCTATTCCTCCATTTATGCCTCTTTCGGGGGTCGCTCTTTGTTGTTTTTCTAGGGATCAGACCGGAAAGGTGAAGGTTGTGTCCTCGATCCGCGCTCACCACACCAATTGTTGGTTGTCAAAATGGACAGGAGTCAAAGATGGGGTCTGATAGTGGTTGGGATGGCTGCTCTAAGTTGGAGCATGTGTATTAACCTTGCTTTTGGGGTGGTTGTGGTGTCTTTTATGGAGGAGAGACCTTCTCTCTTGTTGCTTGTCCAGTTTTATACTACTTGGACTTGTGTCATGATAGGGTTATCATGGCACATTGATTGGACTGGCTATGACTTGACGTTCTAGGTTCCCCTCGTCATCTGTAGCGGGCACGTGTGTAAGCGCGTGACCTTCGGATGAGACACCGTGTTGCTTGTAATCTTGTTTGTTCGCCGCAGATTGTAAAGGGTACTGCTCAGTTCGTGGGTGATCGTGTGTGTAATGGTTCACATGTGTTGCTATGCTCATCGCTAGACGTCCCTTGTGTTACACCGTCCACAGTCTCGCTTACTCCAATTTCGACACGTGACGGTAGGTGTTTATATGTACTAACAATATATATTATAAATTATTTTCTTTCGCTCATCGAACGAATATGATAAAATCTACTATTTATTAAAATAAATAATAAATACTCATTCAAGTGAATGAGAAAATCCCACCACAAGAATCACATTCTCTATTCTTCGTATCAAAAACATCAAATCTAACTATAATTCTTTATCTGAGGCATTGGTTAACAAGTTGAAAATGTAGATATTTGCAGTTTATTTATTTAATATTTTGTCTGAATTAATTTTTAATTAATAAATTTATAACCAATTATAATTATTTCGATTAATTATTTTATATATATCTTTCTTATGTAATGTTAGTCTAATATGATTATTTTAACAATCGGTATCTGATTTACTGGCCGACTAATTCGAATCAAGTTTTGCAAATGCTCGATATGGGACGACCCTCTTAACCCAACTTTTTTATTCACAACATCATGATTCGAACATTTGACCTTACTTAAAAGACCTAACGCTTCGTCCCGCCAGACTAACGAAGTGTTGGTGGTCTAATATGAAACTCTGACTTTTATTCTTATCTTAGGATGTATAATAGTAAATAAATCAAGCACCGCTAACAGGTATATAGCAAAAAGGATTATTACTCTCACTTGTATTTTATCTTTTCTCTAACTAGTTATTAGTCCTATAAACAAACCGAATGAACACGAACGAGGGTATGTTTATGTTCGTTCGTTTAATTTTGACCGAAAAATGAACGAATATGAACAACTAAACGAACATAATTTCTTATTTGTGTTCGTTTGTAAAGGAATATAGCTTATTCATGTTCGTTCGTTAAAATGATAAACGAACATAAACGAACACAAACAAACGAACATAAGAAGACATATAATTAAATTTAAATGAACATATGTGAATAGATTTAAATTTTTTAAATATAATACTTTTGTTATGAAAAATAATAAATATAAATAGGTATATTTGAATAAATTTAAACGAACATAAATGAACATATTAAACGTTCACGAACATAAATGAACAAACGAACTGTTTTTTATATTCGTTCATTTAATTTCATTTAATTTTTTTTAAATATAATTCCATTTTAACTCAATTTCAAAAATTGATTCTTGGCGTAAACTTCAAACCTCATCAAGGTCAATATATTGCCCAATTAAGTGCCCATTAGAAAATAATTAATAAAGCAACTTCTTTTCTTAAAAAAAAAGTTTGGTTTGAATAAAAAATTAAAGATGATTTCAAAAGTAACGTAGTTAAGAATAATAATGTAATTTTGTGGAATGAAACATAGATTTGTGAATTGTACTCTCGATGACAATTTGGCGTTGAAAGAATTCTTTATATACCGGGAAATAGGAAAGGGATTATACTCAAACTTAGAATCTAGTGTTAATTATAATTTTTTAAGGGTAATCTCCGCCCGTGGTTCCTTTCGTTTGGGGTTTGTTCTATTTTGGTCATCAGAATTCAAAAAAGATTATTCTGGTCACTTACGTTTAGAATCGTTTCTATTTTGGTCACTGGGACGTTAGTCTCCGTTAATAAAAAATTAATTTTTAATTTAATCTCTAAACTTTCAAAACTTTATTTTTCACCATCTTCCCCAAAAATAATTCCCTTTCAAAACGTTACTCACTTATTATGCAAAGGAGACATGCTAGTGAAGAACAACCTGGTCTTGTTTCGATCCATGTTTTTCTTCACCCATTTCAACATGCTTTTCATCGCCACCCGATAAGCTTCCTTCGTCGTGAACTTTTCGATTTCCTTTCATTCGTCGTTAAACGACCCTTTCCTGTAAATCCACCATCAATTTTCTTACATAAACCAAATATTCATTACAAAAGCTATAACATTCGATCGACGGGAAATAAAAGGGAAAAACAGAACAAAACAGTACAAGAATTTCATCTTTTGGCCCGTCATCCACCATAGGTATGTGTTGAATACCAACACATCAACGCATTTCCAATTCTTCCCGTGCTTGTTGATCGATCCTTTCTTGACCGTTCTCTCGTCTACTCGATGAACGATGGCGTTATCCGAGTTCGACTCTAGGAAGAACGGTGCCCAATTGAATTCAATCGTCGCGTTGTACTCTTGAAAAACATATCTCAAATACAACAATGTAAACAAACAAACGATCGTTAACATAAGTCATGAGTTAAGCAACCACCCGAAGTTTAATGTTTGGTTTCAAGTAGCTCTCTTCTTCATATTTCTTACTACTATTTTATTCGATTCAATTAACATATGCTTCTGGTTTCACCATCTTCATCTCAACTCCATCTTATATTTTTGCTTACAAGTCCTCCGTGTTTGGCCTTTAACAAACTGATGTCATTGCTTTAACCTTTTCCACCCTCTATAAATACCCCATTAAACCTTTTCTTCCCATGTCTCATCGCAAGAATTAAGCTCAGAAGATGGCAATGGGCAAAACTTTCAACTCTGGGTCATTCTTTTTCTTGCTCTGTCTAGTTGGTTTCGTTTCGTTTCGTTTCCTGCAGATGCAGTGGTGAAAACATACCAGTTTGATGTAGGCATATGAAAACACTAGTTGCATCTTCCACTGCATTTTTTGGGTTTGTTTTTGAATGATTAATGTTTGGGGTTGTTGTTGTTTCAGATTCAAGTGAAAAATGTTAGCAGGTAAAATTTGTATTATCCAATCGGATTCGGAATTATTTTGGGGAAGATAGTGAAAATAAAGTATTGAAAGTTTGAGGGTTAAATTAAAAATTAATTTTTTTATTAACGGAGACTAACGTCTCAGTGACCAAAATAGAAACGATTCTAAACGTAAGTGAACAAAATAATCTTTTTTGAATTCTGGTGACCAAAATAGAACAAACCCCAAACGAAAATGACCACGGGTGAAGATTGCCCTTTTTTAAAGAGAAAGAGGTCTTCATTAAAAACTATTGGGAGGCTAGTACGATCAACCGAATGTCAAGAGAGGGGTAAATTGGTTTTTGAGTTATAGTGGTAGAAGTAATAGGAAATTAAAAAATTTACAAAAGGATTTTAGTAGAGTCTTCTTCATCACTTCATGTAGCCACAAATGCATTCTTCTTATGGCTTGACCCCTTCTTGTTGAAACGAGGGTAATCGTACTTGGTATGGCCCGGCTTCTTGCACTCAAAGCATATGATGAGATCCCTCATCTTCATCCTCGATTCTCATCTTGATTCTTCCTTTTCATGTTTCAAGAATCGGGTGAATTTCTTGAAGAGTTTGACCATCTCTTCATCTTCACTTGATTCTTCTTGACTTCTTGAGGAGGATTTGAGAGCAACAACATCCAAGTCTTCAATTCCTTACTCTACTATCTTTTTTCCCTTTTGACATCATTATCTCATGGATGAGCAAAGATTCCATAACCTCGTCAAGCTTGAGCTCCTTCAAATTCTTTGCTTCTATGATTGTGGTCTTCTTGAAATTCCATGAATCGAGAAGTGAGTAAATCAACTTCCTCACAAGCTTTTCCTCCAAAATCATCTCTGTAAATCATTTAAGCTCATTCACAATGGTGGAGAACCAATCGAATATAGCTTTGATGTCTTCATCCGAGTTCATCTTGAAGTTCTCGTACTTAAGGTTGAGAAGACCAATCTTCATCTTCTTTACTTCATTGTTTCCTTCATGAGTGACTTCAAGTTTGTCTCAAATTTCATTGGCACTCTCACAAGAAGAGACATTAGAATATTCATTCAAGCCAAGTGCACAAAAGAGAATGTGCGAAGCCTTTGCATTGAGCTCTATCTTCTTGCGATATTTCGCACTCCTTTCTGCCTTAATTCTTTGTGGAACGAACAGGCCATCAAGAACAATATCTCAAAGATGGTAGTCTTGGCTCTCAAGAAAAATATCTTCATATTCTTCCAACAAGAGTAGTTGGCACTGTCGAAGTAAGGAGGCTTGTCGATGGATTGCGTCATGAACTCTGGTTGATGTAGAATGGTTGACCACCTCTAGGATCGACTCTAGTATGTTAATCTGATGTAGAGACGATGCTCTGATACCAATTGTTGGGAGGCTCATACGATCAACTGAATGCCAAGAGGGGGTGAATTGGTTCGACTTTCTAACTAAAGTATTCATCCACCACCTTAGCACAGCGCTAAGGATTTTCCCAAATTCATTATTAAATGTCTTTCTTTTTTCCCGGGCTCAAGGAGATAACCCTTACAACCTCAAAGCTTATACCCCAAAGCTTTGAGAAACTCTCTTACAAAGAGAAAATAAATGAGCAAACTACGAAAACCACTTTAGGCTGATATGTTTGCAATTCTAAGCACTCACTCAAAACCTAACACTTGAGCATATATGACAATTGAGCTCACAAGTGTGTTCTACAAAGAAATGTGAAAAAAAAATAAGCTCTAAAACACTTACTCTATCATTGAATGTTAGTAGTTGGTTTCTTGTTGTTCCATGAATGCTTGGAGAGGTCTTTTAATCCCTCTGATGGCTTCATGATCGTTACTAGTTGTTGGGGGTTGTTAAGAACCATTAAGGACTTTAATTCTAACCATAAATGCAATTTCGGGCTTGATATCGGTACGCGGGGACCTATATCAGTACACGAGGACCAGTATCGGTACCTGTCTCAAAGAGGAAATAGCCGTTGGAGCATTTAATACACAGGGGTATCGGTACACGATACAAAGGTATCGGTACGCACCTTAGAGTTTCGCTACGGTTGAGGCTGTATCGGTACTTAATTTGGCTATTGAAATTTTGCCAAAACAAGGGACAAAGGGTTTATCGGTACTCGGAAATCTATACCAATATGGGCTCTTCTAGGTATCGGTACGGGTCAAACTATACAGGCACTCAAAGCTTGTTTTGACACTTTGGCTATTTAAACTCATTTAAAACATGTCAAAAACTAATTCAAAACATTTCAAACATATTTTTCAAGTTTATGGACTTTTGAAATATTTTTACAAATTATTTTAATTCCAAAAATATTTTTCTTTAAGTTATATCAAAATCAAATATCTCAACAAAAACTTTCTCGTAACCAAAATCAAGTAGAAATTCAACTTCGAACATCAAAAATAGGAAAAAGTGTCTTTAAATTATTGTCAGGCTTAATAGTAAAAAATGTATGTCCATTAGAGACCATTTAAAAAATTACTTTAACCAATCAAAATATGACACGTGGCTTTGATTTTAGTTTCTTTTTTATTTTTTTAACTTAATTTTAGAAAATTTCTAAATTTCTCAAAATTCCCAAAATAACCCAAAATCCCTAGATCTTCAAATCCGGCCACTATTGTCACCGTTCATCATGCTGCCAATGACGGAATGAAACCTCCTCCTCTCGCCGCAAGACTCGCACACCGTTCTTCGTCTAATCGGCCTTCGTTTGTCGTCTATCATTTTTTTCTCCTCTTGTCGTTCGACTTTGTATCGACATTAGGCATACTGGCCTTCGACTTTCGACTGAGAGGATGAGGGAAATGATTGTGCGGGGTCCGGCTATTGACGATTGGCGGCAACAACAACTGAAATCAAGATTTGGGACTTAGGAATTTTTGGACTATTAGAAAAAAATTTGAGTTTTATTTTTAAAAATTCTGCAATATTTTTTTTAAAAAATAAAATACAATAAAACTTGTCACGTGTCATGTTTTTATTGGCTAAAAAAATTTTAAACGGCCAATAACAACAAGACACCTAAAATGATAACGGTGAAAACGTTAAGTACCTACTTGAATTGAAAAATACTTTAAACACTTATCTGAAATATATATATATAATTTAGGTACTTTTTCGACTATTAAGCCTTATAGTTAATCAAAAGTCAAGTACATGGTTGAGGCAAACCCAAAGATTAGTCCACAACAAACTACAAGATGGCAGAAATGAGCCATAGCACAACTAAGCTAAACATCACTTCTAAACAAGAATGTCTAATGGTAGACCTCGAGAAACCACTCGAGAATGTCTCATTGACATGATATTAATTATGGGAAAATACATTGTTATATTATCTAATAATAACCGTAAATTTATTTTGGAGAAACCCTAAATTTATTTACAAGTGGTGAAAGTCTAATGGTATGCCCAATTGATAAAAATTTAGGATGTTTTCCTACACAGATGCTTCCATAAAAAAATCAATGTATGGGGTTCGAAGTTTGACTTCTGACCAAACATTGATAGTACCTTACAACCATACATTATCTATAAATATTTTAAGGCTAGGTACTGAAATGAAAATCAATTATTTTAGTAGCTTTCTTGCTCCATACATATTGGCATCATTAATTGAGCTGGGTTCCCACACAACTTTCAAGGTACAAATGGTTTGTTAACAACCTCTAGAACAAGTAGTTTAAAACTTTCAGTTAATATCTTTCTCTCCCTTAGATTGTCAGTTCTAGATCTATCACAAGCAAATTTTCCCATCCTCTTCCCCTAAGTAGGAATTGTTCAAAAACTTTTTCGAAAATAAATTATTCAAAAAAAAAGGTACAAATGGTTCAAATTTTGTATTCATGGACCAAATTATATGGAAGTTGTCCCTTAATTTTTTTTTAAACGATATTCTAGACTCCTATCAATTTAAATGTTAGTTAAATTTAAGGTTTGATCTCTTGATTTTAAGTTTAAATAATTAATACATTCTTTATTCTTTTGATGCTAAGATTCTTATGTTCAATTTCAGTTCTATCCCTGTTAGAAACTTACTATTCGAATTCTGACAACAATACATGCCCTCTTCTAGAAGAAAAAAAAGGGTTTTGTGATTTAAAGCAACTAGACATGTTTGATGGGGTATTAGGCAAAGTTTCCCCACCTCAATCCTCATCACTACAATGCTTCTAGAAGTGCAATTGAAAGCAACTTCACCAAATGGGTGGAGTGGGGATGTTTAGTCATTTTCCTTGGCTTAAATGGAGTCCATCAACGGGACCTTATGAGGCTCTTTTTTCTTGTATAAATGGCAAAGATGGTGTCGTGCCAAGGCCCCACTCTACTCTTTTCAAGCAAACCAAAACCAAATCAAATAGTTTGTAATCAATAATTTTAACAAAATCAACATGAACTTGTTTACCTGTACATAATATCGGCTCTTGAATAACAAGCTTTTATATTCGAGTGGTTTCATTCGAACTAAAATTGAACGATATTTTTAATTATATTTAATTACTAATTTTTATGGCTAAATGAGTAATTTTGCCGCTTAAGTAAATTCAAATCAGCAATATTGGTCCTACTTTTTAATTGTATCAATTTTGCTCTTGAAGTCATTCAATTACATCAATGTTGCTCCTTGACCAACGTTGACTGTTATGGTACTGATGTGATAGTTAACAGTGTTGATGATGCAGCCAACTACGCTGACATGGCAGTCCACATTGCTAAAGTAACAATATATTTGTGATGGATGACGTGATAGAGAGGTTGAATTAATTTTTGTTGTCGAATTTTCAATTTAACTTAAATATTAAATAAGTCATCTAATTTTCAATTAAAATTAATCATTCCTCTGAGCTTGGCAAAATAATCAATTACACCCTCGAAGTCGATTAAAAATCAATTTAGCCCTCTGACACATCATCATCGTATGTGTACTACCACGTCAGCATCGAGAAACGTCATATCAACACATGATCGTCATGTCAACACCGTTAATTTTCACGTTAGCACTATAATGTTCAACGTCAGTCAATAAGTAAAATTAATGCGATTGAATGATTTCGAGAATAAAATTAATATAATTAAAAAAATAAAAATAATACTATTGATTTGGGTTTACTTCGAAAAAAAGTAACCCTTTGAGCCTCTTTTTAACATTAAACCAAGTCGATTCTAACTTGGATATATATATCTGAAAATCAAATCAAAATTCAGATCGGAATACACATGTAAGATGTTTTGACCTATAACGAAATTACATAAAGCTTGGGTCTATGCCGTTCGAATATATTTGTCAAATTAAGTTTTGAATCTACAATTAATACTCATTAGGTTTATGTTAATTTTAAAATTAGACTACTTAACTATAGATAAACTACATTCTAGGTCACTCAATTATGTGTTCCGTAATAAACATGTCAAACTACATTCTAGGTCACTCAATTATGTGTTCCGTAACAAACATGTCATTTTTTTCTAAAAGTTACACTTTAGTCATTCAATTAAATCTTTGTTACAAGTAAGTTACTTCGTCGTTAAGATTTAAACACGACATGGTATAATAATAGTTTTTGTTCATAAAACTAATACATTCTATTAATTTGGTCATCGTTCAAAATAATTTAATAAATTTAACTCTTCTTATTTAAAAATTTTGACATTGCACCATCATGACACACTCCCTGACCACTTGTCTGTTAGAGTATGCTCAAAAAGCAATCATAAGATTATTGTAAATGACATTTTTTTACCTTGTTTATTCATAAAGAGGCATTGTCATTATTATTTTCAGTTACAATTCTACGTGCATAAATAAATTGAATTATAATAAAGTCCTTAGAATAATATGGTTATTCTTAAATGTCCCTAGTCGAGCATTATTGTGAGAATGGACAACAATAATACATTAAAACTAATATGTAGTTAATTGATGACAAAGTGTTGTCATTGACATGGAAATGTCAAAATCATTACATAAGTATGTGTTAGAAAATGACATACTGGACTGACCCGCTATGAGCATGTTTCTTGGATTATTATGTGACAGTCACAATATTGCTTATAGTGATAACTATATGTATGATCCTCAGACTTGAGATCATCATTATTTCAACATTGTGAATGACATATTTTGATACAGTCAAACATGTGTCGTATCTAACTACGCTATAAAGATTGATATTGGATATGTCACAATCTATGCAGTGGGATATGGTTGATCAAGATAGGATTTGTTCGTCCTACATAATAGGAGTAATATCGTAGGCCACTTGATTGAATGATACTAGAAATGCATGGCCATGCTCGAATAAGTTGATATGAGATATCAGAGTTATTCGTTTATAATAGTCTACTCAAGATATCAAGAAATATTAGATAGACTATACAAGTGTGATTGTTCCATGACTTGTGTCCAATCTAGATATAAAGGACAAAAGGATGCAATACATGAAAAGGAGTTAATCACGAAAAGGTTATGTCGAATCATGATTTCTTGTAACTTAGGTGACAATGACATATTTGCTAGATGTCACTCATTGTTTGTAATATTAGAAATATTATAATATTTACTACTAACGTTACATGAACCTATAGGGTTACACCCATGGTTGAAATAAGCATATATTAAATGAATTATATATGTACAAATTTGTTGTACACGAATTTAGTTAAATTAATTTATATTTGATATATATAATTTAACTATTGGATAAATATTAAAAGAAAATAATTATTATAATTATGACTCTTTTAATATATAAATAATATAATTTGATTTAAATTAATATATTTATTAAAATCCTAATTAAATTTGAATTGAGATTATATATATTAATATATATATATATTGATATCCTAATTAGTTGAATTGGGATTATATATTAATATATATTAAAATCCTAATTAAGTTAAATTGGGATTATATAAATTTAATATATATATATATATATATTGAAATTCTAATTAAAGTTGAATTGGGATTATATATATTTAATATATATATACATATATTAAAATCTTAATTAAGTTGAATTGGGATTATATATATTTAATATATATATTGAAATCCTAATTAAATTTAAATTAGGATTATATATATTAATATATATTGAAATCCTAGTATGAGTTGAATTAAGATTTCAAATGCTATATAAAGGCATGAGAGTTCTAGCAATCATTACTGCTTTTTGGAAAACCCCTCTAAATAGTTTAGAGAGTTTTATATGTTCGTTTCAACTGGATGAACTACATAGAGGTCGGAGCGTTATCGTTTAGGCTCAGGAATCGACATCGTGGAATCGTGATTGGATATTTATCTCTTACAAATTCAGAATTCCAGATTTTAAACAGGTAATTCTTCACCCTTATTCACCCTGATTCGTTCCTCGTACATGGATCTCTAGTGGTAATTGCCAAATAATTTTTCCGTTGTGCTATAGGGTATACCGGCGTGACTCAACATTGTCATTATTGGACAGTTAACAGAGACTCATTATGACATTAACGTTGTATGCTAGTAGATATAGCCACTTCAATAATGAAATCTTTTGAATATGAAGGGTTAGATTTATGAATTATTTAAAGTTAAGACTAAATTAATATAATATATAAATTTAAGGACTAAAATTATTATTATACCAAATCATAATAGATGTTTGTTTCAATTTTAACGAAATAAACAATTTGTAACATAATTTAAATTGAAAAACTAAATTGTAACCTTTAGAATAAAGTGATGCATTTATAACCAAACATATAATTGTAACTTTTAGAATAAAGTAATTCATTTATACTCAACCCTCTAAACCTAAAATGAGCTTCTTCTTCTTCTTTTAATTTAGATGATTCACTTCAATTTATTGTTCCACTCATTTATCTACCAAACAATTAAATTAATGGATAAAACTGGTCAAATCTTTAAAAATAATTTAATGCTTTAATTTTAACTCGGAACCTTATTCACTAAACAAGGTTCATACGTCACATGGCTATGTATTTAGCGTATGAGACTTATGTTTTGTCATGTATTTATGTTTATTTTATTGATAAAATTTTCAAGTTTAAACTTTAAATACTTAATAATTTAAATAGATAAAGAAAATATCAGTTCGTAATTAAAATAATTAATTATAATAAAATTAATTTTCCTCCGATAAATATTTTATATAATTCAATTTTAACCGTTTAATGTTAAAATAAATAAATTATATTTATCATAGGTGAAATCCGAACCAATCCAACGAAGACAGCAAAGCAGTGGTCATTGTCTTCAAAGTCTCGCAAAGTTTGTCATGTATAGGCCAATTTGCCATGCTTGGATGGTTTCTAGAAGACTTTACGTGTGGTGACCATCTAATCGTTTTCTTGTCAATTATCATTTTTTGTCACTATGGTGACTATTTATAAAAGGATAAAAAAAGTAACGTTTTGTGGAGAAAAAGTAAAAGTAGTAAGGTTTTGCTCAAATACATTCACTTTCATTATGTCTCTTCTTTTTATTAAATTTTAATATTTTTAAAGTGATTTATAATAACATCCGATAGTTTTAATTCCTAATGAAATTGTTCGATTTCAAGTCACTTAAAAGAGATAATATTTTTTTGGGTAAAATACACAGGTTATCACTCAATTATCTTCACACTTCTATTTTAGTCACTCAACTTTCCAAATTTTTAATTTATTAACTAAATTTTCAAATTACTCTTATTTTAGTTATTCTGAGTTATTTTATTATTATTATTATCTTATGACATATCACTTTTTATCATTATCAAATATAAAAATAATTTAAAATAAAAAATAACATTGTATTTTTACTATTATTATTAAAATAGAAATAATTTAAATATAAAATATAAAATTATCTCCAAATTATAATCCAAATCCATAAACCCGAAAACCTAGCCCTTCTTCTCCAGCCACACCTTCATCGGAGGACCTTCACCGACCCCACACCCTAAAGTCCAGCAGGACCTTCATGGAGGGTAGTAAGAATTTGTCTACGAACTCTAATGTTATTATTATTTAGGCTATTTACTAGCATATATTTTGCTGAGATTGTGGATCAATGCTTCATTACTTTTCCTTCAATTGCAGGAATCAGTTTCCCTTCTTGAGTACTCGATGAATGCCATTACAGAAGGGATTGATGCTATAGCATCGACCCGCGTTCTAATTTGAGGAGGTATCACATGCTTTCCTTGGAAACATTGCATTTCACCGGACCAACACCCCAGAGTTCGACCGGTGAAAGTCCGTCCGGTGAATTTGTGGCTGGATAAGAACGGTTGATTTTGGGATTTATGGATTTGAATTATAATTCGGGGATAATTTTAGATTTTTTATTTTAATAATAATAATAATAAATATGATTTTATTTATTATTTTAAATTGTTTTTATATTAATAATAATAAATATCATGTGATAAAAAATAAAAATAATAATTGAGAATGACTAAAACATGAATAATCTGAAAGTTCAATTAGTAAATTAAAAATTTTAAAATTTGAGTGACCAAAATAAAAGTAAAAAGATAGTTGAATAATAAACAGTATAATTTACTCTATTTTCTTTTCACTAGAATCATGGTTTGAATTTTAATAATTGTTTTTGTTATAATATTATTTCATAGCCTCCCTAATGACTTTTTCACTATAGATCCTCTGAAAAAAGAAGTTATGAAAACTTCGTAACTCCCATGGTACAACCCTGTCAAAGAAGATACAATACTATTGATTTAATACTTATCAAGCCATTTGATCTATCAACTAGTTTTATTACTTGACAGACAAGTTTACACGAGCCCTAAGCCTGACATCACCCACTAAATCAATATGTATATACCATATGTATTCTCTTTTAAACTACTAAAAAAATATATATTCTTTTTACCTTCGTATTGTCTCATAAACGATCACTAAAAGAGACGAACTGTCATAAACTACCAACATCTCATTTTTTGATAAAAAGGAGCAGAAGTTCCTATTACTTACACTTAATTAACGCACTAGTCCGCATGAAGGAGGTCTAACACAGTTACTGGAGGATCGAACATAAGGTAGACATCCAAGTCTGTCGAATGTGCATACTTCGCTAAAGCGTCGACGATTCTGTTACCTTCTCGTAAAACATGCTGAAAGCGAACGAGCCAATCCCTATTACAGAGCTCAACGATGTGCACTAAGATGAGAGGCATCCAATGACATATAAACTTGACGTTCAGCATACGAACTGCGTCCAAGCAATCTATCTCCATAATAAGGCGGCAAAAATCACGATTTCAAGTACTCAACATACCCACAAACGCTCCCCATAGCTCAACTTCTATAACCGAGCAAATGCCAACAAATTTGAAGAATCCAAACTACGATAGACCCCTATGGTCCCTCGCAACACCACCACATGCAGCATTATCATTTGCTAAATTGCGGGCACCAACTTTCACCCAATCAGGAGGGGGCATGACCATGCTCCTAAGTGTAGAGTCGATACAGAAGGCATTCGATTGGCAAACACATATTGAGTTCGAATCTTGATATAAAATTTAATATTTTATTTTTACTGTCAATAATTTTTTTAATTATTTGATATCATAGAAAACATGATTAAATTAAACTTATAATGGAATAACTGCTCCATCTGATTCCTTAATTTGCACTTATCCCGTAATTATAAATCAAAATAATACTCTCTCCCTCTCATTAATTGAGTTGTATGTTGATTTTTTACGAAATTTTAGGATGAAAAAATTGTATGGTGTAAAATAATTTAAATGAAAAGTTCATCCTTAAAAAGTAAATTTTTATTTTAATTGAAAAACTAAAAAAATAAAAAAAAATAAATTTATATTAAAAAAGTTGATTAAATTTTTTTAAAATAATAATTTAATTGAGACAATTTTAAAATAAAATAAATGATACAATTAGTGAGACGGAGTGAATATATACTTTGAGTTGCTTAAGTCCAGTGAAATGCACACGCGTCACTCAACCATACACCTCTAGGTCTTCCGTTATTCTACTGTGCTATATAAATATGAGCCGCCGATAGCTTCGATCCCACGGTTCCAATGGCTTTTTACTAAAACAAAAATCCTTCTTTAAACTTAAAAAAAAAATGGACAATTCTGAGTTTTCAACTGAGTTGCTTCCGGGTTTACCTGAAGAACTCGGTCTCCAGTGCTTATCTCGGCTACCTTACACAGCACATGGACTCGCTTCACGCGTTTGTCATCGATGGCGGGGTTTGCTGCAAAGCCTGGATTTCTATTACCATCGCAAAAAACTAGGCTACACCCAGAAAGTCGCTTGCTTGGTTCTAGCCTTCAACGATGGAATCGTGGGTGGACCTAAAAAACCAGGCGGATCATCGAGTTACGGGGTTGCTGTGTTTGACTCGGTGAGTCGGAATTGGGATAGGCTCTCCCCGGTTCCCAAGTACCTGAACGGGTTGCCTTTGTTTTGCCAATTAGCAAGCTGTGATGGGAAGCTTGTGGTGATGGGCGGGTGGGACCCGGTGAGTTACAATCCGGTTTCCGACGTTTTCATCTACGATTTCACGACTCGGCAATGGAGACAAGGGAAGGATATTCCGTCAAAAAGATCGTTCTTTGCGATCGGAGCATGTTCAGGTCGGGTTTTTATCGCGGGCGGGCATGACGAGAACAAGAACGCGTCAAGAACGGCGTTGGTTTATGATTTGAGAACGGACGAGTGGGCTGAGTTGGGGGAGCTGAGTCAAGAGCGAGACGAGTGTGAAGGATTGATGATCGGGGAAGACGAGTTATGGGTTGTGAGTGGGTACAGAACGGAGAGCCAAGGCCAATTCGATGGGAGTGCTGACGTGTACGGGTTAAAGTCGGGTCAATGGAGACGGGTCGAAAGGGTTTGGGAACCCGGTCGGTGCCCGAGATCGAGTGTCGGGATCGGAAAAGATGGGAAATTATTGAATTGGGCAGAGATCGACCCGGCCGTTCGGGTCGGAGCATGTGGGATCGACCTTGGAGGAGGCCGGGTTTTGGTGACAGGGTCGGAGTACCAAAGTGCACCGCTTGGGTTTTACAGTGTGGGAATGAAGGAAGGGCAAAATAGTAAATTGGAGAAACTCAATGTGCCAAATGAGTTTTCTAGGTTTGTCCAATCGGGCTGCTATGCAGAAATCTAATGCGTAGGGTTACATTTTTGTGTAATTTTGGTTTTGGTCCTCAAAATATATGTAATTCAATTTTCATGTTGAAAAAGTTGGGTTTCATTTTCAGATAGTGTAATTTTTTGTGTCTGATGCATTATTATTGTTATTATTAGCACATGTACTTGTTTTATATAAATTCAATGCCTAAATTGCTTTATTCGATGATAAAGTAATTAAAATTTATAAAACATCTGAAATAAACATTGTATTATATTATTAATAGGGTGTAAATGAACACAACATTCGACGAATTGTTCGTGGACCGCTCGTTTATATTTGTTTAATAAGCTAAAAAATGAATATGAACAAATTTTTTTACGTTCATTTAATAAACAGACGAACATGAATAGTGGTGTGTTCAATTCGTTTTTATTCACAAACAAGCTCATTTATAAGTTCGTTTATCGACTCATTTACCCGATTTTTCTTTTATATTTTTTACATTTTAAATATTGGTGAAGGTAGACACTAAATTAAACACAAGGTAAAGTTTAGAGTTCAAACTGCGATGCCTAAAGAGCTTAAAGACTAGTCATGTAATTTTATAATTTTGACGAACATACAAACAAACTTGTTAGTACACAAATATGTTCACGAACGTTACATAAACATGTTTACGAATTCTAATAAACGAACACAAACACATTTAAAAATATATAAACAAACATTAACACGATATTACAATTTAAACAAACACAAATAGCTTCAAAAATAAATAAACAAACACAAATATTAGAGTCTTGGCCGTTCAACATGGGTGGTTTTGGACATGTACGACCACACAAGGCCCTGAAAAAAGAGCGGCCCGAAATAAATTATTATATTTAATTATTTTCTAAAAAAAATTACCAACAAATCTTATTTGAACGACATTAGATATTTTAGAAAATTAATAAGATGAGTTAATTTAATTGTAATAATTTTAAAAATGCTCTTAGAAAATTTGAGGTATCTAATGCTGATGGAAGTGAGTTATTTGTTGAGGTGAAATTTCTTAAAGATCTTTTACTTAATAAAAAATATGAGCAATAAACTTATTAAAGTTTTTAAAACGTTTTAACTGTTTCCCAAATGCGACAATGACATATAGAGTTTTATTGATTGTTCTTATTACTATTGCTTCTGTAGAACGAAACTTTTCAAAAATTAAAGTTTGTGAAGTCATACTTACGAACAGCTGTCACAAAAAAGACTAAATAGACTTGCTTTGATGGCAATTGAAATGATTTTTTAGAAGAAGTTGATATCAAAAGTGTTGTAGATGATTGTGCTTCAAAATATGCAAAAAGAACAATCATTTTTAAGTGAAAATGTTAGACTCTTATATGTTTACAAGTCATTTTTATATTGCTCAAGAGAGTAATATAACATTTTTATATTAAGATAACTTTATTTATAATTTTTTATATATTTTTTTATATTATAAATTAAAGACATCGTTTTAATAAATTACATAGGCCCCTTAAATATTTAAATCACACCTAAAATCAATTCATCATTCATTTATCAACTTTTTTTATTTTACAATACTTTTAAAAAGAACTATGCCCGTAACCTTGATAATGATTAAAAATGAAAAAGTATGACATTCAAAATATATAATTAAATAAAAATATGATGGCCTATATATATTCGTTCAATAAATTTTGTTAGTGAGAACTAAGAAATAAGAATACCCCCAAAACTAAAGTTTTATCAGACACCAATTTATCCATTTGTGATTTGTTGATTTTGTTAGGAAAAGAAAGCGACAAAACAGGCAGAAATTAAAAAAAAATAGACAAAATTAAAATTTCGTCGACAGCGGGGTTCGAACCTGCGCGGGCAAAGCCCAACAGATTTCAAGTCTGTCTCCTTAACCACTCGGACATATCGACTTCGTGCTCCACAGTCTTGCATAAGCTTATATATCTCTAAATTAATATAAGAGACTTTTCCAATTGTTATTACCTTACATTATTATTAAAAAAGTTTAACACTAAGCCTTAATTGATAGAGAAATTTGTTTCTTTTTCATTATAAAATTATTATTTCTTAGTTCGATGATCTAAACCTCTTACTCTTGGGGAAAAAATGTTGTATCTAGTTTAATGAATTTTGGAGATATATAATAATTATAAAGATTTTTTTAAAAAGGAAGCGAAAACTATTTGACTTTTGAAATTATTAGTTCCCGATAATGTTATAATACTGTAAAAGTAGAAAGTGAGATTCATGCACACATAGTTATTTAATACGTTTTTAGTCAAATCTTTTATACAATTTTTTTCAGTCTTATTGAAAGAAATTGCAAATGATTTATATTATTTCACCGTTAAATCTTTGACAGTATAAACGTATATTATCTTGTACGAATAGAATTTAGGGATGGTAGAATAAATTTTCTCCATCGGGTCCTGACCCGATAGTGCAGGTTTTTAATAAAAAAAAAACTGAATTAGGGCCGGGGAAGATTTTGAGAAAAAATTAAGTTGGGCGGGGCGGCTTTAGGGTGAAAATTCTCCGACTCGACATATTTATATGTTTATTATGTTATTATTATTATATTAATATATTTTTTAAATTTTTTTGTAGAGGGTCGGGTTTAGTCAGATTTTTTAGTAAAATTTCGAGGTCAGATTGGGTCGAATTATGTTTTTATTATGTTGGGTCGAAATGTTTAAATTTTAGGTCGGGCTGGGGCGGAAAAAAAACCCGCCACGTTGCATTCCTAATAGAATTTTTTTGTCCCTTTTATGTGTCATTTATATGTCTCACTAATAATTTTATGCCACATGTATTATATTAAAGTAGAAGTAATCAATAAAGCAGTAAAAATAATCATTAATACACGAGATATAAAATCATAAGTGGAGCATAAAAAGAGGCATACGAATTTTATTCACATTGTACTCGCCCTAAGACTATTAAAAAAAGATTATATGGTGTTTTTTTAGCGGAAGTTCCCTCTTTCCTTGACATTCCCGTCTTTGTAATTCTAGTGTTTGGTGAGTAGAAATCCTCTCTTTTTGGTACTTTTATATATGTTTAATATTAAAAATTAGGTTTAAGGTTTATAGTTTATGGATTAAGATTTAAGGTTAGAGTGTAGGGTTTAATCTTTTAGTGTTAAAGCATATACAAAAACACTAAAAAGACAAAATTTTTGTTTGATTTTATTCTTCACTTTACCTACCTTCAAATGCGGTTTAATGTTCAAGAATTTGGGACTGATGTTCATGAGATGTACCATAATTCTAAAAAATAATCTTCAAATATTTTCATTTCTCTGAATTTTTAATATTTTTTAATATAAGGACTAAATTGTAAGAATGTATAAAGATTAAGAATTAAATCTGTTATTATTCTACTTAAAAAGTGTCATGTGAATCTATCATAGGGTTTTAACTGCAAAGTGTCTAAAAGGAGCGACTTATCTAACAATTTTTTTTCTTGTGGCCAAAATGAAAACTCACTAAAGTTGGATAATCACTATACATGTAATTTATTCTAGACCTGGCAAACTTGACTCGAGACCCGAGAACCGAACCGATTTACTCGAACCGAGACCCGAAATTGACCTGAACACGATGGCCCGAATTTGATCTGAAACCCGAAATAAACCGAACCGAAAATTGACCAGAACCAATTTTCAACCGAACCGAATAGACTCGAACCGATTTTCAACCGAACCGAATGGAACCAAACCGATTTCACCCGAACCGAGGCAACCCGAAATTAAGAAAATATATTAAAATAAATAAATAAAGATGAGATGTGGATTATCGTACAACTTACCAAAAAGTCAAATATACATGCTATATAAAGTCATATATAGGGTGGAAAAACTTAACTTGGCCTAAAAACCCGACTAAAACCGATCGATCTCCTATTAACCCGATATTGACCCGACCCGAAATCAACCGATCCGAAAATATCCGACCCGAAATCAACCGAACCGAAAATCAATCGACTCGACGTCCTGACCCGATACCCGACCCGAAATCACCATAGACCCGAACTAAAACCGAACCAGACCCGAACCGAATTTAAACCGAATGCAGTCAAAACCGAAATGACCCAAACCAAAATGACCCGAACCGAATAACGCGTTTGCCGCCTCTAGTTTACTCTAAATATATGAACTTAAATCCATGTTAAAAGGTCTCTTACTATAATACGAATTGCACTTTGATCTTTATATTCTTTTTAAATGTGGGAAATGTCTTCAAGTTCAAACGTTAGAAAATAAATAAAATAATAATTTTCATAATTTTGACAGTTAATTTTATGATATGAACTTATTTAATTAATTTAAAATATAATAAAAACGATATAAATATGACATGTTCATTTGATCTAGTTTCAAAAAAAACAATGCTTCATCATATTAAGCTCATCTCATAATCACAAGACCAACATTGCTGTTTAAATTAAGAGAAATAGAAAGCAAAATCTAAATTTTATATTTATTTAAACAATGAAAACAAATAATGTGCTTTTTAATACAGAGTGATGATCTTACACTCCAATTCAAGCATAATGCCTGAAAAACCATACATATTACATGAATTCAAATGTTTATTTAAGACAATAAGAACATATGATCATCTGGGACAACAAATCTAGATGAATGCATCGGTTTATCGGAATCGAGACAAAATCAACAGACACCGGATCTCTTGCGATCAACAAGCCGCTTCCAGTACTTAAAGATTTCTTCCTGAGTCTCCCTCTCCGTCTTCTTAATAGCACGACCGGGCAGCGCATCCATTTCCTTTAGGACCAGCTCGATGTGTTCCACGAGCCTCTTCGCCAGGCCATAGCTAAAGTCCTCACGGATCACGGCACGGAGCACCGCGATGTGTTGCGCATCCGCAGGCATCGTATAAGCCGGGAGGATCCACCCGAACCTCCGCAAGTTCTCGGCTATCTCGAAAACCGTGTGTTTGCTGCCCTCTTTTAGACTAAAAGCCACCAGCGGCACCCCTATGTCCTTGGACACAATGTTGAACCGCCCTGTGTTCTCTATTCCTTGTTTAAGCACTTTCATATTCTCCATGCAGTTCTCAATTATGTTCTTATAACCCTGTATCAACAATTTCATTCATATACACTTCAAAACATATACATATGACACCAAATTGAACGTAATTACCTCGAAACCAAGGCGTAGAAACTGGTAATACTGAGCAATAATTTGACTAGAGCCTGAGATTTTGTCATTACAGGCAAATTATCATGTCTGTAAGGCAAAAGATATAAAGAAATGTATGGAATTAATGTGTTAATTAATTACCTTTGGAGAAATTGAGGGTGAAAGTTGGTTGATCAGATCCGAGGTAGTTAATATGGAAGACAAGATCATCAGGCAAGTCCTCTTTGTTCCTCCAAACAACCCAACCAACACCGGCATATACAAGTCCGTATTTGTGGCCACTTACATTGATGCTTTTAACTAATGGCAGCCGGAAATCCCATTCGAGATCCGGGTAAAGGAAAGGAGCGATGAATCCTCCGCTAGCTGCATCGACATGGATCGGGGTGTTCCAACCGGTCTCCTCGTTTTTTTTCAAGAGGAGGTCGTTCAGCGTCTTCACATCCTCAAACTCTCCGGTCAGTGTCGATCCGAGAATAGCTGCTACACATATGGTGTTCTCATCGACTAGTTCCACTGCTTGTACTGGGTCCAGAATGTAGTATCCCTCTTTCAACTTTACTTCCTTCAGCTCTACCTCAAAATACCTAGCAAACTTCTCCCAACAAACCTGTGCATACAATTCATGAATCGATGTTAATTTAGTATCATCTCATGTTCGACATAGATTCGGACCGTGTCAAACATGTCTCACCTGTACATTGGCTCCCGTGACTATGTTGGGTTTCTCGGTCGATTTCCCCTCTGTTCTCATCCTATGTTGCCACTTCCTTTTAAAAGCTAATCCAGCCAGCATTATAGCCTCGGAGGAACCGACCGTCCCCACACCTACAGCCGTCTCTTCATTCCCAACCGGAGCATGGAACAGGTTCGCAATCATGTTGACACATCGATTCTGCGTGACCACTATCAATTTAGTGAATGCCAAAGATACCGATCACTAGTAAATTGAAGAAATAAATAAATGGTACCTGTAGTTCGGTGGTGACAGGGTATTCATCCATGTCAACATAGTTCTTATTGATGGCAGCCATCATAAGCTTATCGCATTCGGGTTCCATCCATGTGGTGACAAATGAAGCCAAGTTCAACCTCGGGTTTCCGTCTAGCATAAGCTCGTCGTGTATGACTTGGTACGCGGCGTCCTTCGGCATCGACCTCTCCGGCATTTGGAACCGGGGAACAGGGCTGCGTGTGTATCTAGAAGCAAAAGTGGAGTGCACATGCTCATCTGTAGGGATTGTAGATGCCAACATTGTATTTTTCTTGTACTTTTTTGTTCAATAGAGAGCTGAGCGTGTTGGAACATAAGCATGTTAGAGTGTTTATATAGGGGAGGGAAGATGAGATTGGAGAGAAATGGGAAACGGATCCATAATTCACTGAAATGACCCGTTTTGTTCGGAGACATCATAGGAATACCAGTAGAGATGGAGCCAGACTTTTACCTCTTCTTCTAAAAGTATTTACACATTCTTTTACTTGGCATGTCATTGTGAAGGGTTCGATTTAATTACAGGTGGACGTGTAATAATAACCACCAACGGGATTGATCTAAGTAATAAGCAGTTTAATATCGCTTAAGCAAGTTTTGAGTTTGAGGCCTTGCATATTGTCACGTATGAGAAGAGGCGGGGTCATTAATTTCACATTGGAAAGAAAAGGGAAGTCTTGGGATATATAAGCGGTGGCGCTGCACATCCTATCAGATATGTCTTTTGGGAAGAGAATAATGGTCTCGTGACAATATGCAAAAAAATCCCCGCTGGGAGACTCACCCAGTGGCAGATCTAGAAATATTTTTTAAGGTGGCCACAAGTCAAAATATTTTTGAGGGAGGGCACAACTTAAAAAAAATCTTAAAATTTCAGAATGAACATAAATCATAAAATTTAAAAAAATTAAGAACTAATTCATAACAATTTAAAAAATCAAAGTTAAATATGTGAACTTTAAAAAGTTCAGGGTTGGCACGGGCTCACTCACCCTTCTACGTACATCCGCCACTAGACTCATCCATTAAAATCATGTGTGCAATGCGAGTCAATTTGAATTTATTAAGGCAAGCAGATTGCTTCATCTTTGACACATGCCTTAAATAGTTCGTGTTACATTAAATTCTCATCAATTTTATTTTTTTATTAATTTCTGTAAGTTCTATCTAGATTTTTTAGGATTTAGATTTAAATACATTCTATTTATTAGTATGATTGTAATTTGTAATAATTGATTATAGTTCAGTCATTCGAATGTTATGTTATTTGTAATTATTATTGTGATAGATGCTTCTTAAAAATGAAAAATAAAATACCAATCAAATAATTGAAAATTTACATTTATTTAATTTAATTGTTCAAATAAGTATATAGCTTGACTCAGTGATTAAGAGTTAATCTTACTTTAAATTTTTTGTTCAATCTTAAATCTATTTGTTGTCATTAACGATTAAATTTAGCTCAATTGATATTATCGTGGCTTAAATATATAACACATGACGATAATATCAAATTAATACGATACAATTTATATGTTACGATAATTATAAAATCAATTCCATCCCTGCCGAGGAAAATCGACACTAAACTTTAATTAATTATTTAATTTGGTAATTAAAGTTTTAATTATTTTAATATTATCATTAAATTTTTAGTTTTGCTCCAATTTGGTCACTGACCCGATAATAGCCGTTAAAGTGGAGATGTACAGTTAAAATATTTTGTCTAATAGCACATTCGAATAATTTAATCATAATTCAAAAAAATAATAAATTTAATCCTTATTATTTACACATTATTTCAATTTAGCCCTATTTTCAATTAAAAATAATTTAACCTTAAACTCTCAAATATTGAACCCAAAACCTTAAACCATAAACAAAAATCCCCAAATGCTTGCTTTGAGGATTTATTTAGGGTTTAATATTAGTAGCACAAGTTGTTGGTGAATCAGGGCAAATGATATATGCAAGGAATCGAAGAGGCAAACAATGAATGCGGAGGATTCATCTGCCAAAAACGAAACCAAAACCAAGCAAAAGAAACACGATAATGATAAAGAAGAGGAAGAGGAGGAAGAAGAAGATAATCACGAAAATGAGTAATTAAGCAATAATAATTCTATTGTTAAACTGAGAATTGTAATCCCCACCGAGTCTTCATCTCATTTGGTTATTTATAATTTTCATTTCCTTTTTTTGGTCATGTTTTGAAATTTATGTATCTTAGCTAACTTTTTTTAACGGATTTTATTTTTTGGTTGGGTTGGAACTCTTGTTTTTTCTCAACAAACAGAAGATGAGAAATCAAAGCTTAAATTGAAATAATGTGAAAGGTATCGAGTTTATGGTTCAAGGGTTTCGGTTTTAGGGTTAAAGTATTCTTAATTGAAAACATGATCAAATTAAAATAATGTGTAAATAATGATGGTTAAATTTACTTTTTTCTAAATTATGACTAAATTATTTGAATGTGCAAACATGAAGGACTAAATGTGCTATTATACAAAATATTTTAACTGATACATCACAACTTTAACGAGTTAGTGGCCAAATTGAAGTAAACGGGTTAGTGGTCAAGTTGAAGTAACTATAAATTTAATAGTAACATTGAAGTAGTTAAAAGTTTATTTACCAAATTAAATAATTGATCAAAGTTTAATGACAATTTTTGAACTTTAGCCTTATATTTAATACATTCCGATTCTTTCTTCTTATTCATTTACACTGAAAACAAAACGTTTAGGGTAATTATACCATACACTACCGGTGAAAATATTTTGTTTCCACAAGCGCCTTTATTTTAGGGGTTAGAGATTCAATTTATGGTTCATAGTTTATGGGTTTATGTTTATGTGCTTAAAATTTAGGGATTCTGGTTTGAATTTAGAGTTTAAAGTTTGAATTTAAGGGTTATAGGTAAACTTAAATCTCCACTATATTACCCTAAAACCTAAACCCTAACCTCTAAACCCTAAACCCCAAATTCTAGCCACATACTCTAAATTCTAAACCCTTAAACTATAAACCCAAAACTAGATCATTAACCCTTAAAATTAGATATCTTGTGGAAACAAAATGCATCATATATTTTCCCAAACTTTTACCTGTGCAAAGAAACACCAAATTCAATGGGTATGCTTCATTGTAACTTTTACATAATATTTAATTTTTCACACAATTGAACCTTAACATAATATATTATTTTCCAGTAAATTGTTAATCACCAATTAAACGTATAACTTTGAGATGTTATTGACAGAAATGTAATGGATTGAGGCTAATCATTGTTAAACCAGATGACATGGCATTTCAAATCTCATTTTAAGTGTTTAAACAACATGATAATATTGATATGGATACATATATCCTACAAGAACTGCTGCAGCGCTGGGAATATAAGATTGGTTCACCTAGTGTCTTAGATCAATAAAAATACAGCAAATAACCAAGTAAAATCTCAAGTAGGACTAATAATGGCACTAATGGGATTAATCATCTTAATGAAAACAGTAAAACATATCAGGGTATGAGATTAACTACATTTAAACTACAGAGGATGGCATCAGAAACATGAAAAAGGAAAGTATGAATGTTGACTTACACTGTAAAATGCAGTGTCTCCTGCACTGACAGCATAAGCACTGGCTCCACAAGATTTCGATAGACGTCGTCTCGATCACGAAGATTTTGCAGGAAATAAATTTTTACCATCACATAATTTCATGTTCAACTTCTTCTGTGATGTATTTGTTTGTTGACCGAATTGGAAATAGATAAAAAAGTAAAAATGATAAAATACAGAACTTCACACCATGCAGCAGATCCAACTCAGTATAGAAATTTATGGATGCACTACTTCTAGTATAATCAATGATATCAAAAGTATTTATGGATTATATAGATATGCCAGAGAATAAGAGAACAAGTATGTGAATGCTTGCTTCAAGCTCTTTATGATTTCCGTGCCGCATTTGGAGTCAACTAATCCTCCCACTATTCTGTCGGATGAATTCCCTTGCCGGTGAGCAAGTGCCGATCTCACATCCCACTCATGTATATGATGAAATTAAAGCTTCCAAGAATACTTTTGTACGTTCTTACTTCCCCCTTAAACTCAGACTCTTCCGCTTCTGATTCAAGGCAAAACGTCTCGCCATAGCAGGATTGTAAAACTTTCTCATATATTCAGAAAGTTTGTGGATGGCTTGGAGATTACCAATAGCTGAAAGCTGCATCAAAAACGAATCGAACTTCGGGTATGGCAATTTCAACCCCTTGTTTACAACATCTTCCAAAATAAAACAAGCATCTTCTACTTTGTTGCAGCTGAAAAGTCCATCAATCATGATGCAATAAGTGTCGATGTCTTGTGCACATCCCCTCTTATCCATCTCTTGCCAAGTCTCAAATACCCCATCAAGATCGTCCATCTGAAAGAACATCGAAATCAACATATTATAGGTTTGCACACTAGGCATACAACCCGCACCGGTCATTCTTTGATATAGCCTCAAAGCTTCATCGCACTTTTTATTGTCGCAAAGGACCTTGAGGAAACAATTGTAAGTAACTATATCAGGTGGGTAACCTTTGTTTCCCATCTCTTCCAAGAACTTGTAAGCTTCCTCAATCTTCCCCGCTGACAACATCCCTTCGATGATTTCTTTGAATGTGGAAACATCGGGCAGGCAACCACTATTTAACATGTGACCTATAAGCTCAAAGCATTCTTCCATTCTGTTGTTATGCATTAAAGCTACAATCATGATTGCATAAGTTTTCGCGGTGGGAGAAGACAGGGTTGACCCTTTCGTTCTCATAAACTCGAAAAGTTCAGCCGCCTCGGTCACCACTCCCGCTTTGCAAAAGGCATCAATAGCAGTAATGTAAGTAAAGCTATCAGGTGTATGCCCCAACAGGATCATTTCTTCCAGAACCCTCATCCTCTTTTCGGATACCTAACTCTACACCAACCGAAAAACAACACATTGTACCAATTAGCATCCGGTTTAACCCTCCCTTTCATCCCCCTAAACAGAACCTCAGCATCCTCAACCAAACTACATTTACACAAAGCATCCAACAGCAAGTTAAACGCGTTGATCTCCGGCTGCGTCTTCACCCGTACCCTCTTCTTCTTAGCGAATTTGTGAAGATGGGTCAAGTGCTTTTCGGTATACCGTCTCAAAATGTCGAGCAAAACTTCAGCAGGGACAGATTTCCTGTTAGACCTCTTCATATAATCGAGCATGTCGCAGACGATTCGGAACTGTTTAATTTTATACTTTGTACTGGACAAAATATCAATCATTTGATTATAAGCTTGAGGCTGATGGGCATAGTCTTGTTGATTTGCCGCCCATGTGAAAAACCTGAAAGCTAGCTTCTCCTCAAGAGAAAGCCTCTGTAAAAGCTCAAGAACCAAAGGGGTTGTTAACCGGAGACCGAGTTGGTCAAGCGATTTCTCCATGTTATCGTACGCATTAGAGTTGTCGATTACAGTCGCATACAACTTAGCCACATCGGTGAGACGGGAATCAAGCGTTGCTGCTGCGTTGGAGCAAAACGAAGGGGGTATAAAGGGTGGGTTAATGGGGATTTGTGGTGAAGTAATCAAATTGGCATGAATTGGTGGGTTAGGCTTGCAATTACAGAGGAAAAAGTTTGGGGTTTTAAGAGCGGATAATAGATATTGGAAACGAATTCTTCTCATTTAGTGGATTGAAAATGGAAAATGGTTGAACAAGTTGAAGTGAGGATTACCGGATGGAATAGCGACGGAGGAGCAACGGCGACGCCCGTAGTCCACAAGAACCCACTGCCCAATTTCAGAATGCGGAAGTAACTACACTTGCACATAAGCTGCTTCTCATAGTTAAATGGTCAAACTACACTCAAGGGTCACTTAATTATATGTTTTATTACAAACAAGTTACTTTTCTTTTAAAAATTATAAATAAACCACATGATTAACATGTTATTACAAACAAATCACTCAATTAGTATATTGTTACAAACATAACACTCAAACAACATATTATTTGTCTTTTTTATATATACTAACACTTTTAATTTTTTTTGTGATGTTGCCAAAGCAAGCTAATCCATTAAATTAAATTAACAGTTTAATTATTGTATTCTTCCATAAAAAATAAATTATTGTTAGAATTGTTATTATACTAAAAAATTGGCATAATATTTTCGAGACAAAAACAAGCAATTAGGAAAAAAATAACTATTAAAATAATAAAAAAATTTAAAAAATTTTATACGCAGCCATAAGGTCGTCAATAAAAAATATATAATTTTCTATCATAATCTTCAATGAAATATACTATAATGTACTTAATTACATTCTTAAAAAGTTGTATTCTATTAATTTAGGGTGTTTAATAAAATTAATAGCTACATAAAAGAGTTTAGGGTTTAAGGTTCATGGATTAGTGTTTATGGTTTTAGGGTTTAAGTCTTTTGGTTTTAATGTTATGGTTTAGGGTTTAGGGGTTATGATTTAATGATTTTAATTTTTGGGTTTATAGTTTTAACTTTAAGATTTGAAATTTAAGATTTATAATTTTAAGGTTGTAATGTTTAATGTTTAAACACCTTAAATTAATAGAATACAACATTTTAGAAATATAATTAATTACTTAGTAGGTTCCATTGAAAAACAAAGCTTAAACCTCACTACGGTGCTCAAATTATACCAGTTTTTCAGTTAGATCCCTAAATTTTATTTTTCATGTTAAATTGGCGCTAACATTTACTTCCGTAACTCAAATCAATTTTTTTTGTCAACGGCCGTTAACAAATTTCGTCATCCAATTATAACATGGCATGTGGCTTAATTTTTTTATTTATTTAATTTCTGTATTTTTTTTAAATATGAATTTCTTAAAAACCCCCCAAAGTTCTAATTTCTTTTAACTAAGCCCTCAAATGATATCTCTCTCACCGTCTGGCATCCCTCACACATCGATGGTTCATCTTTCACCGCCCAAGAGTCGTGTACCTCACTGTTCGACATCCCCATCTTTTAGTCGTCGGTCAGAAACTCAATCGACTTCTTTTTCTTTGTTGTTGGATACTCGACGTTGGTTCATTCATCGATTTTCGACGACGTGGTGATGGAGTTTTTAGTCGTGGGGTCTAACGAAGGCAAGGGTGACCGATGGTGGTTGAATCGGTGGCCGAAGAGGAGAAATTTAGGGATTTAAGTATTTAGGGTTAGGGTTTAAGATTTTTTTAAAGAAATTAAAGGTTTTGGGATTTTTTTATAAAATTAATTTTTTATATTTTTTAAAACAAAAAAATACAAAAATATGTTACATGTCTCGTTTTTTGTTGGATAATAGAAAATTTTTAAAGTTTATAACAAAAAAACTTGATTTGAGTTACGGAATAAAATGTTAGACACCAATTTAGCTAGAAACAAATTTTAGGCTCCCAATTGAAAAAAAAATGTATAATTTAAGTACATTTCTCACTGTTAAGCCAAAAACAAAATAAAGATTGATGATAGGGATTTATCTAATTTTTATTAACAGACTTTATGAATGTATATAGCAAAACTCAAAAATATTAAGAGTTAAGGGTAAGAAAGAAATGTTATATTAGCATATCTATGTCTAGATATGTGGTGGACATTGTTACTTTGACAAAAACAAAGAGTCGGATAGCGTAGATTCCTATTATTAGAATTTATATATACTATTTTAGAGATTACAAGGAAGGAAATATGGTTGTATTTGATATTTAAGAGCATATTGTCACGGCCCGCCAGTGTTTACCAAGGCTAACCGAGACCAAATCAAATTCCTTGGGCGTTTTAAAGCCAAGCATACCCCAAGGAAGCATCTAGAATGGCCTAGAACGGCCTACGTTCATCCTCAAACGTTTCCACAACATTCTAGGAGGTTCCAGGAGGTTCTACCCCAATCCACACAAGTCCGAAAGACCCTAGAATACCTTAGAAGGTCGTGGAAGAATCGGGATAAGTCCAGAAGTCTCTGGAACTCTCTAGAATAATCTAGAACACTTTAGAATGTTCTAGAAAACCATAGAAGACTCTAGAAGGTTCAAACATGTTCTAGAACATTTTAGAAGGATCCAGAATATGCTGGAAGGTTCTAGAATATGATAGAAGATTATGGAATGTTCTAGAAGGCTATGGAGATTTCTCCAAGACTAGACCATTCTAGGAAGTTATAGGAGATATATAGATACTTGTAGAGTAATCTAGAATCTACTAGACTTGTACTTATCTAGGGAGATCTAGAATAATCCATTATGGAGGTGGAAGCCTATAAATATGACCATCCTCCTTCATTTGTAAACAATCTTAGAAATCCAAGCAAATCAAAGCATTCTCCAAGTCTTGTAAGCTTTCTTCCTTAAAGCTTTAATAGAAGTTCATTTCTCTTGTAACTTCTCTCTTGCCTTCTCTACTTTGTGTTTTGCTAGCCATCGCATTGTGTGAAGAAAGGCTTGTTAGCATAGTTTGGGAGTGCTAACACTGCACAGATAGTTTGGAGAAGTTAAGTCCGTGATAGTTGGTATCAAAACCAAGTTCGAGACACGGCAAAGATCGGGAAGAACCAAGTGGTTAGCTCATCCGAGACGGAGATCACGCATAAGCAACGAGGGCGCGAGGTGACAGTTGATCCTAGTGTGGCAAGGCCACGAGCCAAGTCCAAGGATCTAATCTCTAGCTTAGAGTCATGTATTACTCACGTTGAGGAGAACGTGGGGGGCATGTGTGCCCAAGTGGATGACCTTCACCAGCGGGTTGAAGGCCTTGAGGTAGAGGATGTCGAGATCCATATGGACGTGAAGGCCATGAGGATCAAGCTAGAGGAGACCTTGCGAGCAGAGATGAGTGAGATCCGCGACCTACTCATGAGGGAGCTCTCAAAGGTGCGTGAATCCTTCCAACGTGAGCTTGCCAATACTCAAGCTCAACTAGAGGCATTACAAGACGACCTTGCATTGTGCAAGCGCGCCATGGCCACAGGGCCTAGCACCACGTTTGAGGCTAGGAAGGTCGAGGTGCCCAAGCCAAAGACCTTCGCGGGAACACGCAACGCTAAAGAAGTTGATAACTTCTTGTATGGCTTAGAACAATATCTTACAGCGGTCGGCATCATGGATGAGGCCTCCAAGATCCAAACTACAGCCCTATATCTCACTGACACCTCCATGCTTTGGTAGAGGAGAAGGCACAGTGATGTTGAGAAAGGTACGTGCACTATCTCTACCTTCGATGACTTTAAAAACGAGCTCAAATGGAAATTCTATCCGGAGAATGCCAATGATGAGGCGAGAGCTCGCCTGCAAAGGCTTAAACAATCAGGGAGCATTCGTGACTATGTCAAGGAGTTCACTAGCTTGGTGCTCGAGATCCCCGATCTCTCTAAGAAGGACTCACTCTTCAATTTCGTCGATGGACTCCAACAATTGGCCAAGAATGAACTAAGGCGTCGTGGGGTACAAAACCTTGCTAATGTCATTGACGTAGCTGAGAGTCTCATCAACTACGCTAGAAATAAGGGGTCCACCACCAACCCAAATGACAAGAAGAATGGTCAAGCCACGGGTGGGGAAGACAAGGGCCAATACAAGGAAGGTCACAAGGAGGACAACATGTCTAAGTACAAAGACTCGTCCCATTGGAAGGGCAATGACAAGGGCAAGTCCAAAGACTTTCAAGGCACAAAGAAGTCATCGTCCAATAAATGCTTTATTTGCGACGGCGATCATTGGGTTCGTGAGTGCCCGCAACGTCAAGCCCTTAACTCGCTCTTAGCCAAGCATCGAGAAGGTAGTGACACCAACAGTAGCAACGAAGGTGCACAAATGAGATCCATGCAACTACTCAATGTCCTCCAATCTGCCCCAAAGGCTGAAGCCAAGGGGTTGCTCTACGTGGACGTCGTCGTCAACAAAAAGGCAACAAGGGCCATGTTTGACACAGGTGCGGCCCATAGCTTCATCTCTTTTGAAGAGGAAAATAGGCTCGGTCTTAAAGTAAAAGGGGGAGGCGGATCCATCAAGGCAGTTAACTCTACCGCACAGCCCATCCATGGGATTGCTCGAGGGGTGAAGACCAATGATGGAACTTGGTCTGGGCATATAGATTACTCAATTGTGCCAATGGACGATTACAAACTCATCCTGAGACTCGACTTCTTCGATCGAGTCAAGGCAATCCCGGTGCCATTCTCCAATAGTATGTACATCATAGATGGTGGCCAAGCTTGCATGGTACCAACACCCAAGGCCACCAAGCAAGGGACTAAAGTGCTCTCGTCACTTCAGTTCCAAAGGGGCATCAATCAGGGCAAGCCATCCAAGGGGTTGGATGAGCATGAAGAGAGCAAGGTTATCCAGCTCAAGTCGACGATGCCAACTTTTGCCAAGGCCAAAGGAGACCGAGAGCAGAAAGGAGTGACCGTGTCCAAGAAGGCTACCAAGGAGTTCACCAAGCATGTTCGTAGAAAGAACATGACTTCTAAGACCACCATGAGACGAGAGTCAAAGGGAAAGCCTTCCAAGGATGTTCTTGGGGGACAACCGACCACCTCACTCTCCCTTGCCACGCGCTATGAAGGGAAGATCCCAACAGCCTTTAAGCTTGCTAAGCCCGTGCCAGAAACAAAGGCAAGCAAGAAATGCTATTTCTGTGATAGTCCTCATATGATAAGGGGATGTCCCAAGAAAAATCACCTTGTTGTCATCAAAGGTGATGGTGAGACAAAGGAGAGCCATGGTGCGACTACAAGTGCCAAAGTAGTCAAGCCAAGGTCAAGACTCGGCGCGACAACAAAGAACAAAGTAGTCAAGCCAAGGGTGAAGAGGAAGCGAGCTGGGAGTCGAAGGAAGCACCTTGGCAACACCCCAGCAATTCAACGAATGCGCAACGAGGGCGTCGCGAGCTTAGGTGGGGGGAGAATGTCACGCCCCGCCAATGTTTACCAAGGCTAACAGAGACCAAATCAAGTTCCTTGGGCGTTTTAAGGCCAAGCATACCCCAAGGAAGCATTTAGAATGACCTAGAACGGCCTACATTCATCCTTAAACGTTTCCACAACATTCTAGGAGGTTTCAGGAGGTTCTACCCGAGTCCACACAAGTTCGAAAGACCCTAGAAGACCTTGGAAGGTCGTGGAAGGATCGGGACAAGTCTGAAAGTCTCTGGAACTCTCTAGAATAATCTAGAACACTTTAGAATGTTCTAGAAAACCATAGAAGACTCTAAAAGATTCAAGAAGGTTCTGGAACATTCTAGAAGGATCCAAAATATGCTGGAAGGTTCTAGAATATGATAGAAGATTATGGACTGTTCTAGAAGGTTATGGAGATTTCTCCAAGACTAGACCATTCTAGGAAGTTCTAGGAGATATATAGATACTTGTAGAGTAATCTAGAATCCACTAGACTTGTACTTATCTAGGGAGATCTAGAATAATCCCTTATGGAGGTGGAAGCCTGTAAATAGGACCACCCTCCTTCATTTGTAAACAATCTTAGAAATCCAAGCAAATCAAAGCATTCTCCAAGTCTAGTAAGCTTTCTTCCTTAAAGCTTTAATAGAAGTCCCTTTCTCTTGTAACTTCTCTCTTGCCTTCTCTATTTTGTGTTTTTCTAGCCATCGCGTTGTGTGAAGAAATGCTTGTTAGCATAGTTTGGGAGTGCTAACCCCGCACGGATAGTTTGGAGAAGTTAAGTCCGTGACAATATGCTCTCTTCAATTGTAGTTTTTCTTTCATGCGCGTGTTGTTGTTACCTGTATGACTGCATATATCGAGTGAAGACGCTATTGAAACTGCAAAACAACTTGCTTTGAAAGAAAGATTGTTGGTATATTTCTGCACTTTCAGACATAAATTGATAAGGAAATCAATAGCTGTAACGGTTCCTTGTTAACCCGTAAATTAAATCCACAAGTTTCAGTGACATAATTGTTTGGAACATATATTACAGATGGGTGTATCATCCTGTGCTGCTGCAATTAAGATTGCCAAGAAGCCAGAAAATTTATTTGTTATAGTTATTCAATCATGGTTTGGATCTAATTGCAGATATCGTTGCTCGAACCAAGATCACCGAGAAGAATAAATCGTCTTATGCCACTAAGGCCACTCCTTGGATTCCATACTTACAAATAGCTATAAATGGTTATTAAGTATATATTGAATAAAAATGGGTGAATAAATAATTAATAAGAACTTGACCCTGAATATTAACATAGCACATATTGCACTGCAGAGCAAATTTCATGTGTTATTACTATGTAAAAAGAACTCCATCTCCAAAGTTCAATCATCAATATACAGTTGGGATTTCATGTTCTTAAACAAATAAAAAAACAAATGATGTTCAATGTTTTGATTGTAAGGTAGTCAGATGAGGCCCTAGGTTCCAAGATAACTGCCCTTGCTATCTCGGCATGTAAAACCTGTGTTCCAAGATACTCAAAAGTAACCTTGTGCAATATGCTTCAATTAGGGTGATTTCAAAACCCTTGTTGTCCCAAATTCGCAGCAGTGTAACCAAACTGCATAAGCCGAATCTGATATATTTAACTACACTCAGTAAGATCAATGCAGTCTTCTACAAAAATAACATGTACCACCCACAGTTTAACTGACCTCAAGCATGAAATGCATTCCCCGCACTATGTAATCCTGGAGGTGGAAGGGTAGAACCTCATGAGAAAACTGGAGAGTGACCAAATGCAGATAACCCCAAGGCACTGGAGGACATTCAGAAGTGTTCCCAAAGAGCTGTTTATCGCCAAGTTGTATATAGTCATTTCAGCACCTCTCACTGTGTATGACAGGGCTGTCACTAGTTGAGCAGCTCTATTCAATTGATGCAATCTGTAAACCTGTTGAAGTATAAAAGAAGTCGATTAAGATGAATAACATAACATCAGATGCATATTTATAAAGGAAAAGAACTCTCCGATTAACAACAATACTCTGAGAAAGGGAGTCATAAATTAAGTCAGAACAGCTCTTACTTGAAAGATTATCGGGATGACAGGCCATGAAGGTGACTTCTTATATCTTGCATACTGCTCAAAGGCAAACTGTACAACAATACCAACCAGGTAAGGAGCTAGAGTAGCAGATGCTGCAGGACCAGTCCAGGGCCATACTAGACCCATAGTCACCATGGGAATTATGAGACTAAGCACAAGAGTAGCAACAGAAGAGATACGTTGACCCAAGTGAGGGGCCAAGGTTTCTGCTGCAGAATCTGACCCAGTAGGCCTCCATAGACAATCAATTAGCAGAAGAAAAACAGCAACACCGCAATAGAAAAGTGCTTCCGTGAAGAACAATATGAGAAAATCTGTAGCAGAGAAGAGCAGACTATTTAGAGAAGGATTAAATTTATCTATGTACAAAGATATACATACACCAAGAGGGAGAGAGGGGAAGTGGGGAAGAGAATCAAAAGCCCTCTATCCCCTGAAAAACCTTGAATATAATTGCATGTTTCATTTTGTCCATTAGGTTGCTTAAGTGACTTAAGCGTCAAATGCAAGACCAGAGTTAGAGAAGGAGCCAAAAATAACGAAAGAGGAAGTCTCCATACATGGCATTGCACTCACCTGTTAGTAAGGAATCCTCAAATATGGTCGAAAGTATTTTTCGCAAATAAAGTGAGGGTAAAATGAAAGAGGCCACAAGAACTGCAGGACCAATAAACCATAGCAAGCTGTTCTGATTCCTTTGCACATTAGAAATGACTTCTTCATCTCTTTTGTATGGACGATTATAAAACGAAATAAAACCTGGTCTTCCATCACTTCCCTCAAACTGAATAGATGGTAAGCCAACCGGGGTTATCTCTTCAGGATCATCTTGTAGCATTTCTGAATCAACAGGTTTGATCTCAGTGTACTGAGATTGGTCCTTGAAAGTAGCAAAAAGTACATTTTGTCTCCTTTGAAACCCCTTCAACGTCAGCACTACAAGTAAGAAGTGACATTAAGTAAGAACTTACAGGACTCAATTTTCAAAACTATTGCTAATACGACCTGATTACATTGCTATTCTAAAATTTAAAATGAAGGATAATCTGAAACTACACTTATAGTCAACTAAAATATAGTGGCCGAATATGCTCAGATTTAGGGCAGTTTACACGATAAAAGAAAGTGCTTCAAAGGATAAAAAATGGTTAAATCCCACACCTTGAGACAAAATTTCAGACTAATTTTTTATGCAATTAGTTAAAGAAACTACCTTTAGCATTTCTCGGCTGCTCAGTCCTCTCTCGCTGGGCATTATAAGGTCTTCCTAACAAGCTTACCTGGATAGCAAAACACGAGATATCAAAAGAGGAAAACAACAAATGGATGTTTTACTAAGAGATATCTTTGAACACTTTTACTAACCCTAAAATGGAATTACAGGATGTAAAATTAATAAAATTACTTGAAAAACATAGCTTAATTACTTTCAATAGAAAGCCTCAGCCTAGGGCTGTAAACGAACCGAACGTTCAGCGAACCGTTCGTGAACCGTTCGACGGGAAGTTCGTTTATGTTCGTTTATTTATTAAACGAACGAACATGAACAAGATTTTTTGTTCGTTTAATTAAATGAACGAACACGAACAAAGAGCTTGTTCGTTCATTTATGTTCGTGAACGTTTGGTAATCTGTTCGTTTATGTTCGTTCGTTTATGTTCGTTCATTTGTGTTCATTTATTTTCGTTCGTTTATGATCATTTAAATTTATTCACATATGTCTAGGGGTGTTCATTGTTCGGCTAAACCGAATTAACCGACCGAACCAAAATAAAATTGGTTAATCTATTAGATAATTTTAGGTTTCGGCTAACGGTTAAGAGTTTTTTCAAATTTCAATTATCGATTAAGTCGTTTAAAATCGATTAATTAACTGAATTAATCGAACTAACCCAAAATATTCGTTTATGTTCATTTATGTTCGTTCGTTTGTGTTTGTTTATGTTCGTTTAAACGAACGAACACGAACAAGGTACATTTCTTAATGAACGAACACCAACAAGAAATTTTTTGTTCGTTTATGTTCGTGTTCGTTCATTTGTTCGGTTAAAGTTAAACGAACGAACATGAACACACCCTAGTTAATATTCGTTCAGTTCGTTTATTACCTCAGCCAGGACAGGGATAGACCAAGGGGATGGAAGGTGGTCGCCCCCCGTAAATTTGAAATTTGTATATGATTTAGAATTTGTTTAAAAATTTTCTAAATACTTTCTATTGAAAATCTATTTTCACCCATAGTTTTATAAGTTCCTCCCAGAATTTTATAGTTCTCTAACATAAAATTCCGTTTCTGTCCATGAGACAAAATGCAAGCACACACTTTACATCAGCAATTAAACAAAAAGACCATTTAGTTTTTTCCATTTTTCAAGGCTAAAAATAAGTCAAAGAGTTCCCAGATCAGAATATCTACTGAAATGCAATACATACTATTCTTTTCTATTATTTCAAACCCACTAAATTCCTGGCTATATATGCATTGTCATACAAGGGGAAAATGAAGAAAGGACATACCCGGAACTGAAATGAAGAAGAAAGGGGAGAGGCAACGTGAGAAATAGGAGCAGAACACCTAAAAGCCATAAACAAATACGTATATACTCTGTATATTTGTAGAGGAAAGGCAGAGAAGCTAAGGCTATGGGTACGCGAGAATCAAGCACACGCAGCGCATGTTGGTGGATTCTGAGGAATACCCAGATGAATTGAAGGGAAATTAAGCAGACCCATGGCGATACCAATTGAATTGGAGAAAATCAAGTAATGTAATTGATAGGATTGTATTTCGGAGGTAGTGACGGGAAATACTAAGCGAACGAATTTGGCTTCTCTTCTCTTCTTTTTTGGCTTAATTAAAGACTAATCCCTCAAACTATACCTACCGGATATTTACAAATATTTAATTTGTTTCTTTCATAATTAAATATTAAGATATTAAAATTATTATACGGAATCAGATTCTTTGATTTCAACCTTAGAAGGTAAACCCAACCCACTAAATGGTTCTAGCAACAAAAAAAAAACATGTAATACTTATTTTAAGAAATTCGAAAAAATAGATGACATTTATTTTAAGAAGTCTAAATTTAAATTATTTTATATTCTCAAATAATTAAAAATATATATAAACAGATACTACCTTTTATATCTTAAGATTATTCAAAAGTAATTTTACGAGGTGAATCAAATCTTCATTTGCTTTAATTGAATAAAGTTTTTTTTTAAACATATAATAAGATTGACCTCAAAATATTACTATATAATTTATAAAAAAATAATTTTAAATTTGTTTAGTCAACTTGTGACATCAAATAATTAACTACTTAATAAATAGTATAAATAATAGATAGATTGTGTCGAATCTCATTCGTGTGAAAGAACATATTTGAAATAAAAATTATATTTATAAAAATTTATTCAAGAAATGATCATAATAAAAATGATAAAAGACTGAATTGCAAATCTAGCAATCTCGTGTTCGACTAAAAAGATAAAAGTATGTTGTAACGATATTTCTATTAACATTTGGAGAGAAAAAAATGAGTTTTCATTTTTTTCAATTTTATTGGTACCAACTCAGAACTCAGTTAAAAGTTTCAATAAATAGTAGTATAAGTTTATTGGCCTTGTTTGAGTTGGTGACACTTGACTTTTTGACACCAAACTTAATAAGAAGTATTAGAATAATAGAGTTAATAAAATTTATATTATTTAATTGTCAACCCTCAATTAGTATTAGTTTTATGGAGCGGTAGTTTTTGTTTTGTGGTTTATAATTTTTATACTCTTTAATGCCAACCCTCAAGTTGGTATCCAATGTTTAGAGGTGTTGGTTTGGCAATGATCTTATTAAGGTAATCATTGGCAAATGAATTGGATCAACAGACTGTGTTACAGATTGGGGATGTCTGGAATGTTGATGGTCTTCGACTCGCTGTGGCATATTCAGAAGTTATGTTTAAATAGGATCGAGAACAGAATTATGATTGAATTATGAGGAGACAAGTTGATTAATTTTAAAATGAATAAAGTTTTAAAAATAGTTAAATTATAAATATTAAGAAAAATTAAAGTTTAATTTCACTAATTTTAAACTTAAAAAATAATTAAACCAAAAAAAATAAGGGATTAAAGCTTAAATGACACGGTTCTATAAAGTAACAAAAGAGTAATATAAAAGGAATGAAGAAAAGAGTTTTATAGAGGGAAGAGAGAAGATTGTTTCACAGAGTTTTCATGATTTGCTCGTTACATTGTTCCTTATTTATATTCCCAAGGACTCAAGAAAGGACAAAGTCAGTTAAATTTGTTGGTGCTTGCCTAACCCTAGTGCCCCTACGTAATTCCCCGCTCTCCTTAATGATTGGTTCCTGATCCTTATCCTTATCGTATGCATGGTCCAGGTTAGACATTTCCTTATCCTCATGTTCATCCATATATGGCTCAGTCCCTTCTGTGACATTACCCTCCCCTTTGAAAATAACCTTGTCCGCAAGGTTCTCAGTAGTAACTATATCATTATCATATTCCTTCAGCAATGGAAGTGGTGCAATTTGTTGTAAAAGGTGGCTTCGGCACAACTTCAACCGGGAAATGTGAAAGACTGGATGGATTCTAGTAGCCTCAGAAAGTTTCAATTTGTAAGCCACAGCTCCCACACGTTTTTCTATCTGATATGAACTAAAGAAGCGTGGACTTAATTTCTGATGTCGGCGCAGTCGAATCGAAAGCTGTCGGTAGGACTTCAATTTCACAAACACCCAGCTTCCCACCTCAAATTCCAGTTTCCGGCGATACTTATCGGCCTGATTCTTCATGTGAACTTGAGCCTTCCCTAAATTCAGTTTCAATACTCGTAACAATTCATCTTATTCTTGCAATTCTTGGTGAACCTGATCATTCTTCGAACCTTAGTCCAAATAATCGCCCAACACTGGAGGATTGCGACCGTACAAGGCTTTGAATGGGGTCGTGCCCTCAGGATTTGGTATGCCGTATTATACCAATATTATGCCCAAGGTAAGTGATTTTTCCACCTTCATCGACCACACAACGAAGAAACGTCTCGAGGCAACGATTAAGGGCTTCTGTTTGGTCGTCCATTTGAGGATGATAGGCTGAGCTCATGCATAACTCGGTACCTTGCAATCATACCATTTCAGTCCAAACTTCACTAGTAAAAACTTTATCGCGATCACTAACCAAAGATTCCGGAATACCATGTAATTTAACTACGCCTTGCACTAAGACTTTAGCCACTACTTTGCTATCAAACTTTCTTGGCTAGAAAAAAATGTGCATACTTGGTGAGTCGATCCACCAAAACCAGTATAGTTTCTTTATCGTTGGATTTGGGCAGTCCCACGATGAAATCTAGAGCCAAATCTTCAAAAACTTGTGATGGAATCAGTAAGGGTTGCAACAGTCCCGCCGGTGATAAACTCTCACTCTTCATTCTTTGGCAAGTTTGACACTTTCGAACATAATCACACACCTCCTTCCTCATGCATGACGAGTAAAAGCTCGCGGACAATCATTGGTATGTTCGATTCACTCATGCATGTCCACCCAGCTTCGAATCATGATATTCCTGCAACAGTCGCGATCGCAAGGCAAGCTCCTTAGGAATCATGATTCTCCCCTTGAACACTAACAACCCTTCTTTGTTCTGTATACTCCAGATTCTGGGCATTACCTTCCCGGATTTTTTGTTTCAAAGCCATTATTTCAGGATCGTTGTGGCTAGCTGCACGTATGTCGTCCAATACTCCAAACTAAGGCCTCGACAAAGACAGTAAACTCGCTGCCACATCCCTCGACAGTGTATCCGTAACAGCATTCAATTTTCCCGGCCGATAACGAATCTCAAAATCAAACCCAATCAATTTGGAGAGCCATCTTTGTTGCTCTGGCGTTTGGATGGTCAGTTGAGTAAGTTCCCGGAGTGAACGTTGATCAGTGATGATAATGAACCTTCGCCCCAGGAGGTATTGTCGCCATTTGCCAATGGCCTGGGTAATTGCAAACATTTCCCGGTGGTAGGTTGAGGTAGCTTACATTCGCGGGCTCAATTTTTGACTATTAAATGCAAGCGGTTGCTTCTCTTGGTGCAGTACGGCCCCTATACCAATTCCCAAAGCGTCTGTCTCCACGGTGAATTCTTTGGTAAAATCAGGTAACCCCAACACTAGTGTCATACATAAACACTCTTTCAATTGCTCGAAAGCACCCTAAGCCTCAGCCGTCCACACAAAACTCTCCCCCTTTGCACAACAAATCAGACAACGGTGCAACAATCGTTGCAAATCCACGGATAAATTTGCAATAATAACTCGTAATTCCCAAGAAACCTCGCACCCCCTTAACATTAGTTGGTTGTGGTCAGACTCCAATTGCCATCACTTTCATCGGGTCAATTGTCAAACCATTCTGCGACACCACATGGCCCAAGTATTCCACCTTCTCTTGGCCGAAAGCACACTTCGAGCGTTTAGCGACAAACTCATTGTCTCGTAAGGTTTGCAAGACTTGTCGAACATGCAAGAGATGCTCATGCCATCCACCACTATAAATTAGAATATCATCCAAAAATACCAATACAAACTTAAGCAAATATGGGCGAAACATATCATTCATCGTAGCGTGAAAAGTAGACTGGGCATTCGTTAATCCGAACAGCATTACAAGGAATTCGTAATGTCTTTCATAGGTATGAAAAGCGGTCTTGGAAATATCCTCGCTTTTGACTTGGATCTAGTGGTACCCAGCCAACAAGTCCAATTTCAAAAAATAATGTGCGTTCCCTAATTCATCAAAGAGTTCTTCGGCTGTCGGAATCAGAAATTTATCCTTAATGGTGATTGCATTCAACACGCGATAATCCACGCAGAAACGTCAGGTAGAATCCTTCTTCTTCACTAAGAGTACTGGGGAAGAGTATGGGCTGTGACGTTTCTAAATAAGCTGTTGATCTAAGAGTTATCGCACTTGTCTTTCTACCTCTTGCTTTTGAAAGTCTGGATAACGATAAGGCTTCACATTTATCGGCTGGTTGGAAGGAAGTTAATGGATATCATAGTTGTGTTCCCGTTCGGGAGGTAACCTAGTGGAAGCTTCGAACACCTCTGAAAATTCTTCCAACACTGCTTGCATTTCCCAGGACTCGATTACCACTACTTCCTCTAAGTCTGATTGCAATTGGAGATAATAACAAACTACCAGTGCTTTGGTTTCAGCCATTCAACGAAAAGCTTGGAAACATACAGGTTGAAGTTCTGTACCCCCTTCGCCTTGCCAAGTATGCTCAACCCCACCCTGTCGAAATTGAAAACTGAGCCTGAAAAAATCCATCGTGACCGGACCAAGCGTAGCCATCCAAGCCACCCCCAGTACCATGTCTGCTCCTTCTAATGGTAACACATAAAAATCAGTTAGGATCTCTGTTCTTTGCTCCCGTAGTTTCAGATTACGAACACACCCTTCGTTTGATAGCTTCTCTCTATTTCCCACTAGAACCCGGAAGTTCGACGCTGTCGTAACCTGCAATCCCAAATACTTTGCCGTTTGCGACTGGACAAAATTGTGTGTACTTTCTCCCATCGATCAGGATGCTCACCATTCTGCCCTTGATTTCACCCTTGACCCGGAGTGTGTTAGGTGTCACGCAGCTAGCTAAGGCGTTAAACGAAACCAAGCACTGTTCCTGACCATCGCCCATGGGAGTCGAACCATCTTCGTTGTTCTCTTCAATTCACATGGTCTCGGGCCCTGAGACATCAACGAAGCTTCATCGTCCAGGATAAAGAGTTGAGGATCTTTGCACTTGTGCCCCACCACATACTTTTCATCACAGTAATAGCATAGCCCCTTCACTCTGTGAGCCTGTGCTTCAGCCGTTGAGATTCAGCGTGGTTGAAGAGTGTTTACCCTAGGAGACATTGTATCATCAAGAGGGGGTTACCCAGGTAAAAACTTAGGGCCTGAAGTTTGGTTGTTAGGTGTAGGCAACAATGGGGGCAGTTTGGGCCCTGTTCCACGCCTCAAATTTTTTTTTGCCTCACCCAACCTGGCTTCATGGAATCCGGCGAGAGCGAGAACATCGGTCATGGTGGTGGGCCGTTGGGCCAAACCTCGTGTTTAATATCTAGTCGGAGCCTGGACGTGAAACACTGAGTGAGACAATTCTCCGATAAGGTCGTTGCTGTGCGCAAGGCCAAATCTTCAAACTTAGCCTGATAATCATCGATCGTGGAGGTTTGATGAGCTTCGTCAGCTAACCTTCAGGCGACTTAATCTTTGAAATTGTGAATCGGCGGCAGATGGCCTCGATCAGATGACCCCAGCTGGCCAACTATCGTTACCGTTGCCTCCATCTAAAATGACGCCATGGTGACACGGTGTTGATCTTTCGTCCTGTAGAATTTAAAGAAGTCTTGGGCCGATGCGATCTACTCCTCAGGATCGGCTCCGGTAAAGATCGGTAGCTCGACTTGAGCTGGGCGTGGTGCAAAAGGAAATGCATCGTCCGATTCCATCTTAACCTTAGCCTTACCCCTGTTAACCACCAGTTCACCCTCTCCATCTGGGTTCAACCCCATATGTGTCAAAATCGCAGTCAGGTGTCGAGTTAAGTTCTGCAAAGTGCGTTTGGTATTCTTGTTCCATCGGGTCTGATCCTCGACGTGCTTCTGCAGAGACCCCGTAGTATCCTGTAAGGTCTTGATCGCCTCAATATTGTTGACCATGGTTCTTTCAACGAAAGCACCAAATTACACGGTTCTATAAAATAACAGAAGAAGAATATAGAATTAATGAAGAAAAGAATTTTATAAATGAAAGAGAGAATATTGTTTCATAGAGTTTTCATGATTTGCTCATTACATTGTTCCTTATTTATATTCCCAAGGACCCAGAAAAGGACAAAGTCAATTAGGTTTGTTGGTGCTCGCCTAACTCTAGTGCCCCTGCATAATTTCATGCTCTCCTCAATGATTGGTTCCTAATCCTTATCGTATGCATAATCTAGGTTAGACATCTCCTTATCTTCATGTTCATCCATATATGGCTCAGTCCCTTCTGTGACACATGATCTTAAAAATAATAAATCAAAAAAATTTAGGAAGGACGTAAACTTAATTTCATGATTTTAAAACTATCAATAACCTAAAAGAAAATTAAATCATTCAAAGTGGAGACAATTATCCTTGCACCCTTCATGTGTCTCCCTATCAATTTCCATTGCTAAATGACAAAAATAAACATTCAAGATGCAAAGTTTTGGTGCAATATGATATATTTCCAATTATATTTTGATACACAATACCTCTTTAAAATTTAAATTTTTAGCCCTAAATTTTAAATTTAACAAGAATTTATACAAGCTTATATATCAAGATTTTTCTCATACTAAATGTAATATTAAATTTTCTATGTTATCTTCTTTGTTAATTGGGCTAAAATATAAGATTACAATATTACATTGGAGAACGTAAGTTTACCTAGAAATAGGTTTTACTAAATTGCTCGTTACAAAGTTTATTTTCTAAAAAAATATAAAATAAAAATTATAATCATAATATATTAATAAACAAACCATTAGAATATGCATAATAAGAGATATCTTTTTATTTTTAATTAGACTTAAACTTTATTTGAAAAAAAAAGACTTCTTGATTAAAATAATAAAAACAAAGGGTAAAACTCGGACCAAAATGTAAGATTACACCCGCAATCTTAGATTACAATGGAATGAGGTGTTAGATGCCCTGTGCATAATCTCAAATTATGGCCTGACTGTAATGTTCGCCAACAAAACATTGCCCTGTAATCTCGAATAATTCGAACCAATCGCCCCTTATGATATATCTATAATATGTAGACGGCACACAAATGGAACCGCTAATATGCTTCAGTAACTTTGGGGTGGAGCACTCCATTCTTCTTCAAAAGCTATTGATTTCCAACTGTAAACATGCCCAACAACCAAAATTTTTAAGAATGTAAGGTAATTGCCTCATTCTCTAAAGATGACCGGAACGGTTTCTTCAGTGAAGTATTCCTTCCTCACAGTTTCCACTGAGCAGAATTTCACCTTCAAAACCATATTAAATATCTCAAAAATACACAAATGGCATCAAAGGAAAGCAAGAATACATTACATAAGTTTCAAGCTTCATTGATTAGTTAATCAATCAAATGTGGGATTGATAGCCTTATATCTGAAAAGTAAACATAAAAGCACAAACAATCACAGCCGGACTGGAAAAGGCAATTGCTTCTTCTTTTACGAAATGAATGCCAATAGAGGTTGGATGCATTGGAATATCAGAATCGAAGTTTGTCCAGTTTAAGGAGCTATTTGGTGACAAGACTCTGCACCTTCCCAACCGAAAAAATGCTACGCAATATAGTATCCATACAAGTAACTGCCTGTTCCGCTAAATAATCCTATTCATGCTTATCTAAATTTCCCTCCACAATGTCCAACCGATAAGCAAATGTAAAAAAGAAAAAAAGAGTATTTTTGTAATAGAGTGAATTTATAGTCTGTAAGGCATGAAAGTGCTTTTGAAACTAAAGAATAGTAACTTTAACAATAATAAGCTTTCGATAAACAAGTTCATAAGTAGTATGCGTACCATAGAAGCGTATGATTTTAACAAGGGCTTTGTCATCTGCCAAATTGGCTGAAATATAAAAGGAGCTTCCACAAAGAGAACTTCGCCCAACCGCTTTGGATAGTAATAATAGAATACATCAAACTGCCGAAAAGAGGAAAATTTGTTTATTCATCATAAGTGATATTAATTAATCTAACAACATAAAGACTTTCACAACATTAGTTTCCAATAGAACAAAACAGGTTATCACAGCCTCTTTCTCTAAATAATATATGTGTGTGCGTGCGTGTGCGCGTGTGTGTACACGTACCCCAGTCTACCTCCATGTAAGTAAGGTTAAAGATAAGCTTATGGTTATATTATATTAAATGAAAATAATATAGATACTAATTGTAAGAAACTTGGAAGTTAACACAAATGCTTTCCTTTTTCTTTATCTTTAGCCACCAGCCCAACACATCTATTAACAGCTTAATGCTGATATATTGGTATCGACACGTGATATGAATTAAGTTCAAAAAATATTCTGCAACTAATTTGTATATTACCAAGAAAGTTAAAAACCCGAGATTTGCATTTTGTGTGCCAAAGCCTCGGAGATCAACTATTCCAAGTATTTGTTCTTTCCCAGGTGGGAGCTTGCTCAATGCCTTCTCAATCAAGAATACGCATAATTTCTCATCCTCACGAGGGTTGTGCACCTGTGACCAACAAAATGATGACTTTTGTTGGAAGCTTAATCATCTTAGAAGCGCATTTAAAGTATAACAATCCAAATTAAACACTATTTTGGCTTATCTTATAAGAACATGATCCTTAGAAAAAAAGGATTCGATCTATCTAATACCTAGATAGCGAGGTGGTTATACTTAAGGAGGTTAGATGAGCTGTGTCCAGACACCAAGAAACTGCCTAAGAAAAAAGGAATCTAACTCATGAAGCAGAAATACATGTCTTGCTTCTCATTTAGACTCCAATTCAACGGTCCAATTAATTATCACATCGGCCATTTGAAGAATGGTCTCATATCCAGAGGAATGGGATAAATGGAGCATAGCTGTTGCGAATCACCATAATCAGGGTGAAGCATCCTAGTTCCTACTTTCTACATTTGGAAATCATTTATATTACGTCAGCAAAATTTCTCTCTTTTCTCCAGAGATACATAAGCCCATAAAATCTTTTAGAGGAATTCTGATAAAAAGTTATCAAGCAAGAAAAGTATCATTCAATGCCAAAAGTCTGAACAAACGTACATGAACACAGGCAGTGACCTTCAAAACTTACTGCAGGAAGGTGCTTAGCTGCCACAACAATGAGCACTGGTCTGTCATTAATGTCAAGAAAGTCATGCACATAGCCTTTTCCGGTGGCAGCTATATCTTTCACATCATCTTCAGACAGATCAGAAACTCCAAATTCTTGACGCCATCTCTAGAAAAAAGGCTTTAAGGGCAACTGGATAAGGGTTTCAGGTAAAGAATCAAATTACAATTGTCAAAATTTTCTTCATTCTATTCAAGAAAACTCGCAATTTGAGAAATGTGGTTCAACAGTCGAGCAAAAGAGAACGAAACAAACTGATAAGTCTGATCTTTTTCTGGAAAAGAATACACAAGTAGTATTGGTTAAAATCAGCTTCCTTTAACTATAATTATTATATAACCAAATTAATGTCTGCCATTAAGGTATCATTTAAATGCACATAGTTAATAAAGCTCTAGTGCTACAAGAATATGAATGCAAAGGTAAAGGATACGATAGCTTTTGTCAACTTAGTGACGGCTTCCTCGACAGAAAATCTCCGGTCCTTAAGAAACCATAGTATCATGTCTTCGTCGTCTCTTCCATGTTTTCCAAGTGGCAGACTAGAATCCTCCTTTTCAAGCTTCTCCTTTACTTCCAAAACCAACTGTTTATGCCATGAATTCTCAGGATCAACAGACAGTTGATTACGCATTTCGGTAAATACATAAACAAGCTACTCTGATGCCTAGAGGGGTCATGTTTATTACTTAGAAAGTATGTTTAGTTCTTCTTTTTTTCCTTAATTTCCAGCATAGATGAAACCAAATTTCATTCTTAAAAAGCAACGAAACTGAAGTGAAGCTAGTAAACATTCGATTAAACAAAACGGACTGCCAAAACTCAAAATCAAGTGAAATTCATTAAAGTGATCGAATTTCCTAATCACGAAACTAAAAAAGGAACTAATAATCCAAAGTAATTCTCAACATCGTGATCCAAAACGGGCAACTTTATACGATTCCAGTTTCCAACATTTTCTTGTATGTTTACTGAGATTTCACAGAAACCAAACAAAAACCCAGTTGCAATGCTACATATTAAGAGAAATGAAGTACAAAGTTGGTACCTTTCGTGAGTTATTTGGGTGTATCATACAGTTTTGAACGGAGAATTTGCAGTTTCGGGAGCGTTGAAGGGTCGATTTAGATGATAAAAACAAGGGAGGTCGACACGCACGAAGAGCTTGACACGTATGGATCGTCATTTCCGCTGAATTCACAGCTTTTTTTCCTCAGCTCAGCCCTCGAAAGTTTGTGGTAAGCAAGGGGTAAGGACAGTGAGCTGTTTGTTTCCAGGGAAAATCGGTGGTAGAAAATGGGATGGACTGGAAAGTGGTATTCGGGCGGTAGAAGTCGGAGTTTGTTATCCATAAGATCGTGTCAGCATTTTTGGGCTTCTTTCCCAACTCCTTTGGGCCTTTCCATATACCCATGAGCGTATACCATTTTATTCTTTTTCTTCTTTTTACATTAAACAATAGACATGATAATTTGTTCCGAATTCGACAAATTTTTATTCGATTCAATGAGGATAATTTCTTTTAAAGTTATGAATTTGAGGCAGATTTTAAGAAGAATTTTGTCGAGTGTGAATTTAATTTTTTGTTGAAATTTTTCGACTTGACCCAATATACTAAGTTTAAATGTCAATATATTTATATAATTATGCTATTATATATACAGAGAGGAATAGGCCGAGGCCTGAAGAATCTCACGTGTCTCTAGTAGAGGTCTCTACTGAAGGGATATGGGACATCTTAATTAAAAATCTTCTCCGAAGAGATTACACAATTCATTTCTTTTTGTTTTGGATAGAAAGTTATGTGTGGTTCATTCGTTTTGATTTGGATGAGGAGCCATAAACAATAATGCAACTCTTCGATAATTCATTCCAGAGGTATCTACAACTTACCTAATAGTTCATTTCAATCCTAACAGTTCATTCCATTTAATTTGGACGAAGAGTCGCATGTGGTTTATTCTTTTGATTTGAGCGAAAAATCATAAACAATAATACAACTTGTCAATAATTCATCCATATGGGAATCTACGACATTGTCTAGTGGCTTATCTGAACACTACTCATTCAATTCTTCTGATTTGAACGATGAGTTATGTACAGTCCACTCCTTCTCATTAGGACAAAGAATCACATATAATATACTCAATCGGAAAAGGAAAATCTCATATTACAACAAAAATGTTGTTGAACAGAAAGATCTACTATGTTGTGATTAACGATTCTTCTTAAGAGAAACCTAATCACAAAAGTTTTAACATTAATGTCGGTAATGAGGAGGTATGTATAGTACAATCAACTACCCTAATATTTGATTAATATATAATCCTCAATTCTAATCTATCTTTGATCATTGTTCTTTAAATCTTTTGTAAAAATAAAAGTTGCTTCTTTTCGGTTAGATTTTCTTGCATGAAGATAACGACAAGCAACCTTTTGTCCTAAGCTTACTATAGTTGTCTATTATCATGGTAATCATTTGGAGCTAAAGTCTTTGTTGCTAAGAGGATTAATGAGTAAAAAGTGGGAGACAAAGGCTCGGTCGAGTCCCACTCACCGGCCACGGCCGTGATTGGCTCGTGCGGTGGAACAGATGATTCAGTGTTAAGCCTTTTTCTTAAGCAAACGCTCGTGAATATGATTGGTATATGGGAATTTGAGAGGCAAATTTGGGGTTCGTCCGCAATGCTACTCTTCTTTTTCCTGTTGGTTTTGTCGAATTGCATCACTTCAGGTTGGAAAACTTTGTTTCCAAGGGAGACAGAATTGTTACACTAGCTTTTGTCTAGGGCCTTAAAGGTCTTACCAGAGATGATAAAGGTCCAATATTTTTATTTGTAAGATTAGATTCGAAATTATGGTTTATGGTTAAAATTTAGAGATTAAGATTTAGGGTTTAGAGTTTAGGATTTAAGGTGGAAGGGTTTAGAGTTTAGAATTTAAGGTGTTAGGGTTAGAGATTAAATATAAAGGGTGATGTAATTTTTTTACACATCTTGTATATTAAAATATAACTCATTAATATACGAGGATTATTATCCACAACCACTCAAATCCGCCATGGGTAGTAATAAAAGTCCAATTTGAATATCATTCGAATATTCAAATCAAATATCCACAAATATATGAATGTTTATTTGTCTAATACAAGGAAAATTATTCAATACAAATGATTTAGACTATACAAATCTTTCTGTTTTGGGTTAGGGATTTAATTTAAGAATTAGGTTTGGGGTTTAATTTGTAGTCTTTAGAATTTATGGTTTAAATTTTAGAGTCAGAGATTTAGATTTAATTATTAAATAGTAAAAATGTATACTTGTGTACTTTTTACACGTCATGTATATAAAACCTAAAACCCTACATTCTAAATCTAAAACTCTATACTCTAATCACAAAACCCTAAACTAAATTCATAAACTCTAAATTTAATAAAATCATGTAAACTTTCACTACAAAAAATGTGTAATTGCTGATGGAATTTATGAGAGAATTTAGGACGAAATTTGATTTTATTAACAAAATTTTTGAGGGAAGAGAGGGGTTAGCAAAATGCTGGTCGAAACCAATATTCCGAGAAAATAAAATAATTCGTCAAAAGTTTACCGACGAAAATCCGTCAGTAAATTACTGACGAAACATTTAAAATCCGTCGGAAAATTATATATATAATACTTTATGTTTTCGATGAACATACCTTTTCAGTCGAAATATTAAAAAATATAAAAAGAAATTCGAATTTGTCAATTTCCTATGAATTACATCTATTCTGTCAGAAATTAAAATCTTAATTTTTTTAAAAAAAGGAGGGAAATTTTATTGGGATTCAAACCAGAAAAAAATTGCTTTCCCTGCAAAATATAATGACTCCAAAATTTTATTTAATTAATTAATGTACCAAAAATTAATAATTAATATAATTCAAATAATTATATTAATTAAAAAAATCAGATAATAATAATACTAATAACAAATTTATATTGTATTTTGGTAATGTCTTAATAAGAAAATAATAACATACGATGAAAAATTAAATTTACCATATTAGCTAAGCTTAAATATGGATTTACTACATATATTTCACAATTCAATGTTTCTAATAAATATGAATATATGATTGTACACTATATATAAAATATACAATACTCAATAATAAAAAAGAGTAAAATTCAATGTTTGCATACTAAAGAATTGTTATCATTTAAAAATTTCCAAGTAACCTACAAAATATAATGAAAAATGTTAGTGATTAATTAAAAATAGTATAATAAACAAAGTGAATATTAAAAAAATTACATTGAATAAAAAATAAAACTTACATCAATATTGATAAATGATAATAAAAGAGAAGATAAAATTAAGAGAAGAACTTTTGATGAGAAAAAATGAGTTAATAAGAGATGAAAAGAAAGAATTAAGAGAAAAATGAGTTTAGAAAGGTTTAAATAGAAAAAAATTAGGGTAAAAAGTGGGTATGTTTGAAATTTTATGTTTCAATGGAGGGAAACTAGAAGATTACAACGGGTAAAGAAAAACTTTAAAATTTGTGACGAAAGATGTGGACGTGTCACAAATTTGTGATGGAATACATGGATCTGTCAGAAATTTGTGATGGGTCCACATATTTCGTCACAAAATTGTGATGGATCCACATATTCTATCACAAATTTAAAATACTTTTTTAAAAATGAACTTTTTTAAAAATTATTAAATAAAAAATAGAAGAATAATCTCTTTGTTTATTGTTTAAATTTTTAGTAAAATCGATAGTAATAAATTGTAATTTCAAGACGTATTATCTAATTTTTTTGTATATTATATGTTTAAAGTGTGGTATTAATTTTAGATTTTTTGTAATAAACAAGGTAATTGTCTCTAAAAATCTCCCTCTAAATCTTAAGAGAGGAAAAGCGCACTAACCTTGTTGATTTTTAATTGATAAGCAAATAAAAGTATAGAAGCATTACAGCTCAACAAAACATCAGATAATATTTAAAATTTTGAAGTAAAATTAGAAAGCTAAAAGTAAATATCATATGAAATTCAAGATACATTTTCTCCATTGCATTGTTGTGGTGATAGAGGAATCGGATAATAAGCTTCTTCTTGATTGGTGGGTGGCTGGACAAAAGGTGCCAGAGGTGTGCTATCTCTCGGTGGATAAGTCACTTGTGGGTGCAAAGGCATTGATGTGGTTAGACGCATATGAGGTTGCATGCCACTAAACCCTGGATAAAGTAGAGGAGGATGCATCGGAGGGTAGAAACCTAAAAACAAATAATTAGTTGAAAACAAACTTGTAATTGATAATAGTTTGCTTCGAAAAACATCTGAGAGTATCCTTGTGGTTGCTGTTGCGGTTGATGTTGTTGTTGCTGTTGTGACATTAGCAAAGCCATTATTGTATCTTGGCATTCTGTGACTTGCCTCAACTGTTCTTTCAATGCATCAATCTCTTGTTGTTGCTCTGGATTTCTTGGTATAGACCTTTTTGAAGAACTAGAAGTTTGAGACGTGTTATAGTATATGAGAGCTACAGACCTAACACCAAACACCCGACCCTTTGAGCTTACTCTACCAAAAATTTTCAAAAATATCTTATTTGGGTCAATTGATGCTGAAGATGACTCATCCACACTTGCAGCCTCCTGGGCTGCTGCTAGTGTCAGCAAATACTTGTTCTACAAAAAAATGATAATTTATTATATTAAATAAAATAAGTTTCATTAGTTAATGGAAAGGTTTTGATTAGAATATTGAGAATAACGTACAACAAATTCCCGATGATTGTCACTGAACCAACCATTATCTTTGCCGTCCTTACTCGTATGAGTAAACCTGTAAAGAGGAAATGCACATATTGTCTCACCAGTACGATGTTCCTAAAAAAAATTCATTTACATAAGTGAATTAAATATATTGATAGTATATTGATCATATAAAAAGTATATATTACGAGAAACATACCAGTCATTCGAACCTCCTGTATGAAAGCCTAATGGTTTTGCCTCCATATCACCATGACAACAATTTTTCTTAGATTGCTCACTTTTTTTAAACTCTGGAGAATTCCAATGATCTATGTAGGATTGCCATGTCTCTTCTGACATACATTGAGGCCTTGTCTTGGTATTACAACGCCAATGATATAATGCCTCAGTGTATGAGACCCCAACTGCCTTGTTCCAACATTTGATCACATATGGCTCTTTATCAGGCTCCCACCAAAATATTTTCTGCAAAATTCAATAAAGTGAACTATTAGTATATATTAATAGTAGCAGTAATAATAATTTGTACAATTAAATTGACTAGTTTTATACATACTTTGAACTCGTCAAAGTAAATTTGTTTCGTCTATTCTGGAACAGCTCTCCAATTAAAGCTATTTGGATGAAAATATTGCTTTATAGCCACTCCAATTGACTTTCTATAATAACTACGCTTTTGGAATTCATATTTCCCAGTGTACAAGGCCAACATTCATTTTTCAATTTAGAAATATATATACTTATATGATCATGAATTATTAAATAAAGTTAGTAAGAAAAAATACTTACTTAGAAAAAGGACCGTGCAACAAAACCTGCACTCGTCCATGCGAATCCATTGTCGCACGGAACGGTGGCACACTAGAGTCAGCCATTGGCGTAGTAAAAATAACATGAGAAGTGGTCTGAACTGTCCGCGAAGTAGAGCCATCATGAGAAGTGGTCTGAACTGTCTCCGAAATGGTCTCTGGAACTGTATTGGTATCAGTATCACGAGGAACCTCCGATCTAGCATCAACTGATGAGTGGGTCCCGGTAAAGGGTGAGTATGGAGCAGTTGGACGAAATCATCTACCTCTAGCCCCAGACATAATCTGTGCAAAAAAAAACATGTAATTATAGCTATACTTCACAATGATAAATTAAATACACAAATGAAGCAAAAATTGATAGTAAATAGAAAAAAACTGACAGTACATAGCAAAAACTACTCATAATCATATTCTATTAAGTCAAAGTACTCATTATAATTTTCATATTCGTCCGAATCATCTTCAACTTCGACATCCACAATATTTAATTGTGTTGCTAAGTCATCAATTAATAGCTCATGTTCATCATTTGTCACTATTTGTATTGGATGAGACTCAGGCTTGTTATCTTGGTATGGATCTGAAGTCGATTCAGGTTCAACATTATTTGAAACTGGATATCTACATTTACTCTAGCTTTAATTTTAATAACCGCTAATCAATCTTGCTTATCACGTTTGAGACTAGGATAGTTGACGTAATAAACTTGAGTTGCTTGAGTCGCTACAACAAATATGTCATTTTCACTGTATATTTTTTCTTATTCACTTCTACAAGAGATCGATATTTTGGATTGATTTTTGTACCGACACCTGGTCTCGGATCAAACCATTCACACTTGAACAAAACAATGCTCTTCACTAGCCAGCCTAGATATTGAATCTGTATAACATCAACAAGCCGTCCAAAATAATCACTTTCACCGTTTACATAGTTGGAGCCTTTAACACAAACACTGCAGCTTGGTGATGGGTTATATGAACCATAGGATATTGTGCGAAATTTAAAACCATTTACTTTGTAACCCAAGAATGATTTCACCAACCAAAGTGGGCCCATGGCAAATGCTTTTAAGAATATGTTTGTGATGTTATTCATCGGTTCTTGAACCTATACAAAGTTACCAAAAATTAAAATTTTTGGCATGTTTCCATAGTTCATTTCAAATAAAAAAATATAATTTGACTTACAAATCTGTTGAACCATTTTGAGAATTCAGCATCAAGTGTAGCGTTAATTTGTGCGTCATTCAAATGAGGTTGACAATATCTCTGGTAGGTCCTATACATTCTGCTCAATTAAAGGTGGATTATGATTAATAAAAAATTAATTAGCGTCGATATTTTGGAGTTTAATGGTAACTATGATACATACTCAATGAATGGCTCCACCTCTGTACAATTCAACAATATTTAAGTGTGAGCTGCTACAATTTCTTCATCAGAAAGATATCTTGCATTCTCTTTCCCAATCGTCTCTGCTCTATGTTGTGTAAAAAAGGAATGAATGGCTAAATGTTCTTCATAACTGTTTAGCATGAGTTGCACACTAGAAGTATTTGCTAGCTTGGGAAAGTAATAATGAAAGGATTTGGATCCTTCTACCGTCTTATATGAATTGCAAATTGAGCCTTCAACATGAACTTTATTGCTGATAGAACCTTTTAACTTTCGAAAAAACCTAAAATAAAAGGAAACAAAATGTTGTAATGTAAATAAAAATGCTTATTCACTTTATAACAAAACTTTATAAATTAGATTGAAAATCACCTCTCAAATGGATACATCCAACGATAATGTACTGGTCCACCAATCCTTGCTTTATATGACATGTGTATCAGTAGGTGTTCCATTGAATCAAAAAAATTTGGAGGAAAAATCGTTCCAATTTGCACAAAATGATTGGGATATCCTTTTCTAGTCTTCTCATGTCTGCCTCCTTGATTACAGTTGATGTTAAGTCTTTGAAAAAAAGACTTAGCTCTGTCAATGCCTCTCAAACATTTGTCGGTAATAGCTCTTGAAAAGCTATAAGAATTAACCTTTGCATGAAAACATGACAATCATGACTTTTCATTCCAAATAACTTTAACTTTTTCATGTCAACGCATCAAGCGATATTAGATGTAAAGCCACCAGGGAATTTTAAATCTTTCACCCAATCACATAACATTTTTTGCCTTTGTTTGTGTAGCGTGTAACATGTTTTTGGATATTTACTAGAGCCATCTTGATTTGCTAACTCAGGACGATCACAATAAAGTTGTAATTCCACTCTAGATTTCGCATTGTCCTTTGTCTTACCTTCAACATTCATTATTGTGTTGAATATATTCTCAAAAACATTTTTCTCCACATGCATCACATCAATGTTATGACGGATCAAATTTTAAGACCAATATGGCAGATCCCAAAAGATGCTACGCTCTTTTCCAACCGCATAATTGAGCTAATTGGACATTAATTTTGACAGTGTCCAACTCAGTCACTTTCAGAAAACCCCAATAATCTATCTTGTTTAGTATTTCGCTTCCAGACTTATTGGTGGAGGATTGTTCAGAACCTTTTTACCTTTTCTGAAAGCTGTAGTATTCTTTCTGAAATGATGATTATGAGGTAAAAATTTATGATGATTATCAAACCAAGATTGTTTCCCACCATGCTGAAGAGTAAATGCTTCAGATTTCTCCATGCAATATGGACAATCCGTTCTTCTAGCTGTACTCTAACCCGACAACATGCCATACGCAGGAAAGTCATTGATAGTCCATAACAAGGCAACACGAAGCAGAAAATTTTGCTTGGTTGACAAATCATATATTACCTTCCCTATATCCCACAAATGTATCAACTCAGCAATTAAGGGTTGCAGAAATACATCTATATTATATTTTGGATTTCTAGGACCGACACAAATATTGTCAAAAACATAAACTCATCCTTCATGCACATAGATGGAGGCAAGTTGTATGGTGTTATTATAACCAGCCACAAAGAATATTGTAGCCCAGATTGACCAAATGGTTGAAAACCATCTGTGTATAACCCAATCCTGACGTTACGAGTCTCATACGAAAATACTGGATGCTCTTGATCAAAATGTTTCCAAGCAAGAGAGTCGGAGTAATGACACATGAGACTGACTTCATTAGTTTGATGGTCAGCATGCCACCTCATATGCTTAGCAGTAACTTCTGAGGCATATAACCTTTGTAACCGAGGAGTTAAAGGGAAGTAATACATCTTTTTGTATGTCTTTCTGTTACTAGATCCTTCGCCAGCATTATCCTTGTACCGAGGATGACCACAAAACTTACATTCACTAAATTCATAATCATAACCCTAGTAAATCATGCAACCATTTCTACAACAATGGATTTTTTGAACCGGCAAGCCCATATCGCAAACCAACTTCTTCGTCATATAAATGTTCTTAGGCATGACATTATCTTCGGGCATTAACCTTTGCATTATCTGACCAAGGTCATTGTAGCATGCATTAGGAATTCGATAATGTGCTTCAAGTGTATTAATTCGGAAACCATTGATAACTTGGACTCGTTGCTACCAGGCCATATCGGTTCAGAAGAAGCACCAAGTCTGTTGTACAATATCTGCGTCGAAGTAATCGGTGGTTGATCATCTTCTGGCATATATGCATTTAATTCAGGAGCAGCAACATCTACCTCACTGGATTCATGATTGTTACCACACGGATCATATGCATACTCTGTCACTAGAGTATTAGAACCTGTCATATGGTTATAGTAACCAGTAAGAGAAAAATATGGCTCTCCATGATGCACCCAATTGTAATAATGCGAACCAAACCCTTCAGTGATTACATGAACTTTAACCGTTTCTGGATCTCGAAAAGTTGTATTTCTGCATTTAGGTCGATTACATGGACACCTAATATTTCCTCGATCCGCAAATCTAGGCTTACTTAGCACAAATGTGATGAATTCCGACAGTAGTTGCTCAAAATCAGAATTAACAATGTGACCATTTATTAGCCTATCAATATTGTACATCCAAGATCGACCCATACTAAATACCAAAACCTATTTTTATTGTATTATTAAATTAAGATACTTAAATTAGTAAACTTTTAAATAATATTTTTTAATTACTATTTTTCAAATTTTCTAAAAACCTAAAAATCAGAACTTATGGTATTATTATTGTAAGTTACATGCAAAAATGTTTTATTTGCTCTTAATATATATTACTATTTTTTATTTTTATTTCTAGATAATACAAGAAGTACAACTTAGAAATTATTAAACTATGTTATATGCAAATAAATTTTCTTTACCTTTTTTGTATCTATTTTGCACTTTTTTAATTAAAAGGCTATTACTAATAAATTTTGATAGCATTATATTTTAAAAAATAAAATTAAAACTTACCTCAGCTCATATTTGGTAGAAAATTTCAGAGTTCTGCAAAAAAATAATAATAAAAACATCAAAAATAAAATTTTAAAAATTATTTTTCTTATAAATGTAAAAAATAATAGCTATGTTATCAATATCATTAAAAAGAAGTTGATTAATTAATCAGAAGCAATTTGCACTAACTATAAAAAAGGAAGCAATTTGCACTATATTATCATTGAGCATATGCAAAGCGATAACCTTTGTAGAGGAAAAATCTTATTTTGTATAAGTAGATGATCGAGTATGCTATATATAAGCCATGAAAGTAAATAGCTTAATCATTTAGACAAACGACAATTTTCAATCTAGAATTATAATATAAAATAAAAAAGATAAATGCATATAAATCAGTAACAATAAATGATAAATGGATATAAATTAGTATATTATAATTTAAGTGGACATATAAAAGAAAAATTAAATATTTGACATAATATAAAATAAAAAAAATACTTACATGAACCACTTTACACTCTAAAAATCCATTGACCATAAAATTACAAAATTCTGCACACACACAAAAAAAGAAAATGTAAGAAAAATATTTTACAGAAATATATAATAGAAATAAAAAATTGAAGAAATACTAACAAATGGTTCTAAAAGGGTCCATGCCACATCTTCAAGCAAAACACATCTTTAAGCAAAACTTGTGGTGCGGTCCGAGGGTGTTACAGCTCCAAGCAACATAAATTAGTAACAATAAAGGATAAATACATATAAATCAGTATATTATAATTTCAAGTGAACATATAAAAGAAAAATTAAATCTTTAACATAATATAAATAAAAAATAAAAATGCTTACATGAACTAATTGCACTCTAAAAATCCATTCACCATAAAATATTAAAATTCTGCACACACACAAAAAAGAAAATGTAAAAAAATTATTTTATAGAAATATATAATAGAAATAAAAAAAATATTGATCTATTCAAAAAATATTGAAGAAATACCCGTACCAATCTTCAAGCAAAGCTTGTGGTCCACACCAGGGGTTGTTACAGCTCCAAGGGAATTTGGGGTGTTGCATGGGGGAATGCTGGGAAAAGTGAAAGTGGGGAATTATAGTAAACGGTAATGAAAAACTGGGGGTTGAAAAGGAGTTGAGATAATTAATATGTTTTAATTATCTCAATTAATATTTGTATGTGGGAGTTGAAAAGGGGAGATGAGTAGTTATAGATTAAATGTGCTGTGAAATAATTATTTTTTATTTTTTATATTTTCGACGAAATGAGTGTTCCATCACAATTTAAATGAGTATAATTTTTTATTAAAATGAACAAAATTTTCGACAGAATCATTATTCTGTCATAAATAAAATTGATATTTTTTATCAAAACGAACAAAATTTCTAAGGAAAAAAATAATTCGGTCAGAAACTACAATCAGTCATAACTTTGTGACGAAATAATTTATTTTCATCGATAAATTATAACGGATTTTAAATCTACTGAAATCTTTTTCTCGGTAATTTAAATTTTTTGTAGTGTTTAATTTACACAGCTTATATATCAAAAAAAATTTCTTTCCACAGTAAGTTCAAAAGTTTTTTCTTGGCGTAAAATGGCCATCATCTTAAACTATTTCATTGCATGAATCATTTGAATCTAGAGTAGAAATAATCTTCATTTTAGTGTCTCTTTTATGCCTCAACACTAATAAAATAGGTTTAAGATTTACAGTTAAAGTTTAGGGTTAGAGTTTATAGTATTGTGTGCATGGTTTATTTTTTAGACTTTATGATTTAAAATTTAGAATTTAAAATTTATGGTTAAAGTTTAAGATTTAATTTTTGTTGGGACATAAAAAGAAACACAAAAATTGAAATAAAAGATTTTTATTCTCGAATTCACTTCTTTTGAAGGAATTCTACCTAGGGAGAGGGAGAACGGGAGATTACTCATACTAAGACTAGAACCCAAGACCTAGGAGAAGGAATTTGATATCAACAAGAGTCTTTAACTATTTGCTCTATGTTGTGTTGACAATTCTCGAATCCACTCCTAATTTCTCATATAGTTAAAGGTATTAATATTGCACCTTCCTTACCTTCATTCTCCGTACTAGTTGATACATCCACAATTATTCTTATACAACAGTACTATCATAGAGGAATGTAGGAGTTTATGTAATGAAGTAAATTTTTGATAAAACTTAATTCTAATTTTAACTAGAGGGGAGAAGGAGGGGATTTCAGGAAGCAGAAGTATTTTTAGTAGGCATAGAACCTATAGCCTAAGAGAATATGTGGGAACAAGATAACCAACTTGCCAAATGTGTTTGTTTGTAATGAAGTAAATTTTTAAAATTAAAACTTTAAAAAATATAAAATTTATGAAGGTATCAATTTAAATCATCAACAAAAGCACAAAAATATTTAATATATATAAATTTAAATTTTCAGAGAATGCGACCGGTACCCCACATTCCATCCTTAGGTGGTACACTATGTAGCGTGTATAGTAGAGGTGACAAATTGGCCGTTCAGTTTGTGTCATTTCAGGTCTGATTAGATTTGGTTCAAGTTCGTTCAGGTCTAATTCGGGTCTATGAAGATTTCGGGTCGGGTATCGGATTGGTTGATTTTTGATTCGGTTATTTTTGGGTCAGTCAATATTTGGTTAATAAGAGATCGATCTGTTTCAGTCAAGTTTTTAGGCCGAGTTAGATTTTTACACTCTATATATGACTTTATATAACTTGTATATTTGGATTTTTGGTGAGTTGTGCAACAATTGCATCTCATCTTATATATCTTTATTTATTTTAATATTTTTTCTTTATTTTGGGTTCTCTCGGTTCGGTTGAAAATCAGTTCGGGCCTATTTTCAGTTTAACTAAAATTTGGGTCGATTTTTGTTCGATTCAATTTTATTTTAATTCCGGATCAGATAATATCATCGTATTTGAGTAAATAAATTCGGATCTCGGATCAAATTTGCTGGTTTAATGTATAGTTACATGTTCGCTTACTTTTGTCTGTTTGAATATAAGGTCATAAAAGGCACGCATGTGCGCAGCTTTCTCCTCAACAGACAAAACAAATGATAAAAGACAAGCGGACATGAACGTGAGGAGCACATTTTAGAGACTTTGTCTTAAGAGATCAATCATGGATCCAACCAACCACATCGAAGACAGACAAGACAAGAGAGATGCTCATTTCTGCAACTACAGACCAATCAAATCAACACAATCTGCATTATATACCCTAACACTTCCATACCAAGGAAGCCTGGCGTCATAGAATCCGCAGCAGTTAAACAGGATCCATCGCTGCCCTTTTCCATGTTTTGGTTTCGGTTTCGGTTTTGGTTTCCGTGTCTGATCAGGACAACAACAACAACAACCAAGAATCTAAAAACATGCCTTAACCAAGCATGTTCAAGTTCAACCATTGGGGCAGTAATAACATCAGAAAACAACCCTACTACTTTTGACTAGTCCCTTTCCCTCTTTTCAACACTTTTGTTTCGGGCAATGGCATGGCATGTCTGTGAAGCAATGAGGATCAGTGTAATGGGTGGTGTCTGCAGGTCGGGAAACCAATGGGACCGACCCCTTTGGCTTTGCCATGTAATAAAACTCCATGGTTGAGGAGTCAACTTCATTGCTCTCTTTTACCCCCTCAACTCCCCAACATTCTACATCATTGATTCTCCGAGTGAAAGATGAGAACTTTGCCCATTGGGGACCAAAAGACAACACGGGAGAAACCAAAAAGAAAAGCCACCAGTTTTGTCTGAAATTTAACTGTTGGTGGTAGTAGAACGTTGGATGGATCAATAATGGTGTCCGAAAATTATTACTCCGATTGAATATGTGTTCTCTGTGCACATGTGAGTCAGAAACATGCAAAACCAAACTTGCTGGAATTAGCTTCAATCTTTCAACGTTGAAATCATATATATAATATAATATGAATATGATCCCCTCGTTTCTGCGTTAGTGGAAACATGTAATATTATTACTATTAATTATTATTATTCCCTTTTGTCTTTAGCCAAGATTAGTTCAGGTTTCTGTCCCACTAATTAAACTAATGCAGTATCTTATCACAATGTGGATTGTGTTTTGTTAGTGAATCGTAAATAGAATATAGTTCAATTTCCCCAAAATCCATGATTTTCTGACTTAATATAGATTCTGCTCTTGTCGGATACCCAACTAAGAAATGAAATAACAAACACAAATAATAAATAAATGAATTAAGAAACAAAATACCCTTCGTAGGTCAAGTTTTGCTGCCACATCATTGGATTGTTTACACCTCATAAGTCAATCATCCACATTTGAACGAAATTTGAACTCTAGAGTCATTATTGTTCTTAATAAGAATACACCATAAAACGGACGAAAGCACTTATTATTATTATTATTATTTAGATTGGCCGTGGAAATCAAAGTTTCTAAAATTATTTAGCAGTTTATGGTTAAAGTTTAAAAGTTAAGGCTTTACGTAATAGGGTTAAAAATTTATGGTCTATAATTATAATTTATGGTTTAGAGTTTGGGGTTAGAGTTGTAGGGTTTTGGGTTAAAAATTTAGGTTTTAAATTTTGGCTTGAAAATAGGCATGCTTGTGTAAAAATATTATACTGACATTGTATCAAATACACTCTGTTAGAAATATTCTATGTGCTAATGGTGGAAAACTTATTTTCAACAAGCGTCTAGTTTTTAGGTGTTAGATGTTAGGGTTTAGGGCTAAAGGTTAGAGACTTAGTGTTTGTGGTTAGATTTCAAGAATTGAGAATACATTTTATGGTTTAAAGTTTAGGGTTTAGAATTTAAGGGTTATGATTTATGACCTCTAAAGAAGATGCATGACATCTTTAGAAGCCCGAATGTGGAAAAAAACTTTCCACTAACAATGCATCAAATAATTACCTATATAGGTTAAGATACATTTAATTTTACATTTGTTTGACCATTGGATGAAAAAAATTAGAAAATTAATGATTGAAATCATTTACCTTATGTTCCCTTTCCTTATAAATCTCATGATTTATATCTATTAATCTTAGTCATCTATTAACACACATTCAACATTTCGAAAAGATATAAAAATTTTACCTGGTATGAAAAGATATTACCTCTCTTTATATATTTATATATCGTTATTATGTACAATGGAAGCCACCCATAAAGAGTGGAGAGATAAATAAAGAACCAATGAAAACTTTCACAAATCAACGCGGTTTAATTGTTGAGAGTACAAAGTTAGTGTAGTGGGTGAAGTGGGGGAGAAAAACTTCTCAAAGGTTTCTCTACGTAGTCGTACAAACTATATGTACACTATATATATCTTGGTGGTAGCTATAGTGCTGCTTTGGTGGTTTGAGATTGTGAGCTTGAACCGAGGAGGCACCCTAATGAAGGAAACACTGAGATACTTAGCAGGCATTGAAGGCCCCAGTGCTACGGCTCGAATTCGACAGCCGAACAAGTTGCAGAGAATTGTTCTTCCTCGGTCGACCCTTGCCGTCTAACTGCTATAATCACTGGTTACTGATCTTGCCATCAAATTTTAACTTTTATGTTGCATGCACATAAACATGTTATCGAATTCTCTCAGGGGCGACGTCGGGTATCGGAGCCGAGACTGCTCGAGTGATGGCGAAGAGAGGAGTGAGAGTAGTGATAACAGCGAGGGATTTAAAGAAGGCTGCCGAACTGAAGGAGAGAATTCACAAGGATGCTAATCCGAATGCTGAGATTATGTTATTTGAGAATGATCTTAGTTCTTTCGCTTCTGTCAAGAGATTCTGCTCTCGGTTTCTAGCTCTGGGGCTGCCTCTTAACATCCTCATGTAAAATACAAAACATGATCCTTCAGAAATTACAGTACAGGAGATGAAGTAATACTGAAATTGTTTAAGATTGTTTTGCAGAAACAATGCGGGGATATTCTCTCGGAACCTGGAGCTTTCTGAGGACAAAATTGAGATGACATTTGCAACAAATTACCTGGGAAAACTATTCTCTTTTACCTCCTAGATTACAATAATCTTGTCGCTACTACAATAGTGGCCACTATATAACGGTAGCAGCACCGTTCGAAACCGCTATTGCAAAAAATAACAGTATGCAATGACCTCAATAACATCTTTTATGTCTGCAACTGTGACAAACACACCGCTACCCTGAAGGTTGGTTTCATTACTATTTTGTTTTTACTTGTGGCAGGGCATTTCTTATTGACAGAAATGTTGATGGAGAAGATGATAGAAACAGCAGAAAAAACAGGGATCCAAGGAAGAATCATAAACCTTTCTTCTGTGATTCACAGCTGGGTTAAAAGAGACTGTTTCAGCTTCAACCAAATGCTCAATCCTAACAAGTACATGTCTCGAATTCAATTGTACTCACTACTTCGTGTGTGTGCGCACGCGCTTGTGTTTAAATATGTATATAAATTGTTAGTGTTTGCTCATGCAGATATAATGGCACACGTGCTTATGCTCAATCCAAAGTAGCAAACATACTGCATGCCAAAGAAATAGCCAGGCAACTGAAGGTGACTTATATGTTGTCTTTCGTTTTAAAATCTTAAAATGTAAATAAATAAGACGTTTGTCATTATTTGTTGAAGATTTTTCACCGACAATGTATCTGATAATAATCCACGATTTGCAGGCAAGAAATGCAAATGTAACCATCAACGCCATACACCCGGGGATAGTAAAGACCGGAATCATCAGAGCACACAAGGGCTTTGTTACCGGTAAAAATCTCCATATCCTTGTAATCTAAGTTGAATTGATTTCAAGTCTTAAGCTGACCTGTTACTCCTAATCTCTGCATATGCAGATTCTCTTCTTTTTTTTTTTTTATTTCCTCCAAGCTGCTCGAGTCTACATCTCAGGTTTGTCTTTGGCTCAGTTTGGTATTGCAATTACAAATTAGTACATTTCTCTGAGCCAAAAAAGGGGATTTTTTTTCATAATTTATCCAATTTTCAATTAAACTACGTATTTGTATTGAATATAATGTAAAACAAAATGGACATGATGGAGCCAGTAGTGTTGATGTTGCAGTTTGGAAATTGTGAATTGATGCAGGGTGCATCAACTACTTGCTATGTAGCACTGAGCCCACAAGCACAAGGGATGAGTGGGAAATACTTTGCAGACTGCAATGAGAGCAACTGCTCAGCCTTAGCCAATGATGAATTGGTGGCACGAAAGCTTTGGAGGCAGACCCGAGCTTTGATCCGTGGACGATTGAAATATCAAACACCGTGTTAGATTCACAAGATACAAAACAATTAGGAAGGTTGTACATACATGTTGATGAAAGGATTACCGAACTGAATCCGATACAAAATATTGTATGTTTCATAGGTGAAGACCATCTTAACAGACTTTGCTATATACATAAATCGATTAGTCAATCTTTGACTGATCGATGCGGAATCCTTCAACAATATATGAGCAAATATAAAGACATTTTACAGGATTATTTGTGTATTTCATAATAAAGAGGGCTTTTGAATCAAACCCTATTTGCCCAATTATATGAATTTAGATTGTATTATTTGAGCTTAAATAACAAACATTTTGCTATGAGGTACAATCATACAAGAGATATTACAAAGGAAGGGCCTAACGAAATATGCTTGAATGATTACCGTACCTTGAATGTAAACTGCAGCACAAGCTAGTAGGATGTTAAATATCAGCTGTTGCGTTAAAATCAGTGAAGAATGACGATACATTTGATGCCCCGTGGCAGCCTTCGTTTTAACTTCATTTCTTTGCCTGCCATATTTTCCAATATCTTCAGTTAGAAATGTTCTTATCATATAGTTTCATGTAGGAAAAAAGATGACATACAAGTCAACAGACAAAGGCCATCATGTGCACAAACGCCCAGCCTCAAGATCCTACAGATATCTTAATCTACGTACTTCATGAACTTGCTCCTATTCTAAAGGTGAGACTTGAGAGTGCTCGGGAATTGTTACCCGTGTAAAAAATGGCACAAGGCACACAAAGGCGATAAGGGTCCTATAGCCGAGGCGTAAGGCGCAACGCGTAAGGCGCAACGCGTAAGGCGCACGCCTCATCAAAGTGAGACGCACTTTTTAAAAATTAAAGATTTTAAGAACCACTCATCGTTTCTTTCATTTTTTTTGTTAATTTTGATTGTGTAAGTATATAATTTTAGATCGATAAATATCTAACTATATTAGATTCTTATTTATTATTTAATAAGAATATTTTGAAACTGAATTTATAAAAATTATAAAATAATTATTAAATTGTACAAATAATAAAATTATAGTTAACGATCTATTCATTTTAAGTGATTTTTTTCTTATTCAATCTGAATGGGTCGATGGAAGAGAGCACGTGTGGGACAAATTTGTCAAAAAATCCAAGCAGTAGGACCCATACCTACCCTTCCATTTACCCAAACCTCCTCTTCTTCTATTTTCCATTTACCCATCGGTTTCTTTCTCCTCCAATCCTCATCTTCTTTTATTTACCATTTACCCATCAATTTCTCTCTCCTCTTCTTCTATTTTCTTCAACAGACCACACAACTCATTCTTCTCTTTTTGAGTTCTCTGGTTTCTTTCAACACCACTTCTTCTTCTTCAACATATCCTTTTGAGTTCTTTTTTATTTTCCTTTTCAATTTCCCAAAGTTATTTTCATTTTTCCCCAAGTTTAGATTAAGCGTAGAAAAGCAACGCCTCACCCGTCTCTAGCGCCTCACCCGCCTCTAGCGCCTTTTGTGCGCTTCGTCACAATCGACTCGCCTGAACTCAAATGGGCGTTCAGGACCCGGCGCCCAGCGCTTTAGCGCCTAGGCGCGCCTCAAGTACGCTTTTTTATACACTGATTGTTACGATTTAATATTCCAAACATCTACCACAATCAAAATTTTCTGACTTTGTGCCTGCACAAACATATCCTTAAAAAAACACTAAAGCTGTTCTACACATAATTTGGTCCCCAAACATATAAAAAACTATGTGCTACCGTCTGCAAAATGTAAAAAACAGGCGGGAAACATGGAAGTTGGGAGATAATACCTCAAGCAGAGGGGACCGACAATTAAAGATCTGAGTTGGCTTCCTGGGCAGTCTATTGAATCTTCCATCATAAATTTTATTTTCATTTGTCTTTGTTGAAGATTTACTTCTGTGGTTCACTTCCTTCACTGGCCCGTTTACTTCTTGGAGTGGCATGTGATGCTCATTTTTCTTGGTAGAAAATTCACTTCTATCAGTTGAAACTGACAAAGCTGGTCCGGACGTAGAGATTGCAGAAGAATCCTGATGAAAACTTGTGGATTGGGGCTGCAATCTTGATGAATCATAAATTATGGAAGAATTTTATTAAGAATAATGAAACTAAGATTGGAGGAGCCACGTGGGAAGAATTTTGATTTTTGTTTCTCTTAAATTACTAGCAATGGCAGAAATTTTCAACAATAAGAAAGATCTATTTGCTTGAATTGAGGAGTGTCAAATTTAGGCACCCAGCATGCAAGGTTAATAGTACAACAAAATCATACCAAGTGCTGCCGATTCATGAAACTTTTCTCTCACGATTCTAACAAATTTGAACAAGCCATTTGTTTTGTTCAACTCATTAATCAACTCTTTGATGCCATTCAAGGGTGGATCGCAATCCAATACTTACAATCATAAGAAGAAATGAAAATAATATGTTAGAATAATGCAAATTCAGAATATAGCTAATACATAAGGAGGACATTACTTATAGGAGTAGGCATCATCTGCATGTCGAATGGTAAAAGAATATTCTTCCTTGGATGTTCTATATTCATATCAGTGAATGTAAACTTCACCCCTAGAATGAAAAGTGCGAGAGAGAATGTAACAACAGAGGAATCAAGCGGATTCTAAATGTCATGCAACAAAACTACCTCGCTTACCATAACCGCCTTCAATCTGAAAACCAAGAACCCTTCTGTACCATGAAATGGCTTCATGAATTTCTCCATTTTCTTCAACTGCATGTTTGAGCTTCTCTTCAATTTTTTCCAAAGTTGCGGGTAACACCACACAGAGAACAAGAAAGGAAGCATGAAATAAGCTGTAGCTTAGGAGAGCAAATGAGCAATAGTTATATGGAGTAACAGTAATAATTAAAAAATTTACAATAAATAAGTTAAAAGGAAAACATCATAAATATCCAGATTGATTTTAGGAAACATCAGAAAACTAGAAAAATACATATATATTTCCAGTAAATTATATCACAAGCAATGCGTTTACTTGTAACTAATTGAACTAAGGAGCATTGTAATCCAAAATAACTGCATATGTAAAGATTGCTAGAAGTTGTGACCCGAATTCCGATTTGTTCTGGACCGAAAAGTTCAGTGCGAGCAATTTGGTGAAAAATAGAATTGGACCCCAATTGTGAAATGCAAAACTGTAACATGTTAACCATAAATATGAACCCCAATTGTGCAATATGTGAACCACAAACATTAAACCATCGCACAAGAGTACACAATTACCTAGAGATTCTTGATATATGATTGATTCATACTCATCTCTCCTAGCTCTTTGTACATGGACGGTTCTTCTAAGTTTTTCTACTCTAGCTTTTATAGCAGAAATCGAGTCCCTCGTATCCATCTGCTTTGCCTCTTTACGGGTCTTTTCTATACAGAAACATGTTCAAAAACATTTATAAACCGCCATAAATTCTGCTTTCCAATTTCCGACTCATAAAAAATCGGTCTAATTTCAAATCCAGCAAAAATAAAAGCTGAAAAAAGCAAAGCACTGCCTGCTAAAACTTTGACAAGCTCATCCTCGGCTTCTCTCAAATCAGCTTTTTTATCTTTGCCAGTTTAGCTGTAGCATAGCATAAAGAGAAAATCCCCAAATTCACGATCTACTTTCACTCAAGTTATACTACATATTAGAGAGATAAAGCATAAAGGTGAAAGATGTTCGGTTACTGACCGTGATTTTGGGCAGTATCCAGCGCGAGGGCCTTGATGAAATTAAGAGAAGGGGAAAACGATGCCACGAAAGAATCTACTATCTGTTGTTGGACCGGAATCTCTCTGTCGCAGATAGATCTAAGGTAGTCCATTTTCGCCGTCGGATATTGCTCCGTTTCGTTCTCCATTTGCAAGAGAGCTTTGATTTGAATGAAAAAAAGGGAGATTGATTTTAGATTTTAGCCCGCCATTTTATTTTTCTTTATTGGGAAAATTACAATTCAATTAACTCAATTATGAGCAGATATGTCCTGTAATCACTTTTAGATTATTTAAAAAAAATTATTGTTCAGTTATGAATATGTTCTTTTTTAAAAAAATTATAATTTAATTATTCGATTAAAATTTATTACAAATATATCATTGTTAGTACCTATAAACACGTACTGTCACGTGCCGAAGCCAGAATGAGCATGGCTGCGAACAATGTAACGCAAAGGGCACCCGACGATGAGCATAACAACGCACGTGGACCGCTAAACACAGAATCACTCGCGAACTGTGCGATACCCTTCGTGATCTGTGGCGAATATACAAGACTACTCGCAACATCGCATCTCACCCGACAATCACGTGACTACACACGTGCCCGCTACGGGTAACGAGGGAACCTAGGACGTCAAGTCATAGCCAATCCAATCAGCATTCCATGACAATCCTATCATGACACATGTTCAAGTAGTATAAAACGGGACATGCAACAAGAGAGAACGAGGATCCTCCTTTCCAGGCACCATGGCCACCCAAAAACAAGAATGACATGTAAGCTCCGACTCAGAATAATCGTCTCAACTATCGTTGGACCACTATCTCTGATCCATGTCTATTTTGACAATCAACAATTGGTGTGGTGAGCGTGGAGCCTTCACTTTTTTTAGTTTGATTCTCAAGAAGCAACGTAGAGCAACCACTAGCAGGAAAAACCATGGAAGAATATGTGGAGGAGGAAAAAATTCTAGAAGAAGTGGAAGAAGAAACAACCCCTTATTTTCAGGACAGAAGCGATCGGCTGGCCAACATGCAGAGCAAGCTGGAAATCATGGAAGAGTGTACTCATACCGTATTGAAGTAACTCAGACAACAATAAGAATATATATCAGAGGAAGAATGCAACATTTGGAATGAGAGCACAATGAGAAAGCTGTGGGAAAATTCGGAACTGTGACAACTAGAATGACTAGGGGAAATTGCGCGCATGTAACAAAAATCAACCGGGCGCCACGACAATAAGCCCCTTAAGAGATTCAACTGAAAGCATACAAAATCTAGAGCCCATAAACAACGGACGGAGAGAGGAAGCCTACTACCCTGTTGGAGTGGAGGAGAATTGTGAAAATAAAAAAATAATTACAGTGTTACTTAAAAAGGGAAAGCGAGGATCTCAAGTAAGGAAAAAGACTCGTCGGTACATGGAAAACCGAATCGGAAGAGGACTGTTGCTTAGTTTCAGAACATACCATACTTTAACAGAATCGTCGTCGTGTATCCTACATCATGCAAAGCACTTGAAAATTCTGAAGCCCCCACCACAGATGAGCTCGAATGAGGTAAAAGAAAAATTGGGCAAACAGTGCAAATTTCATAAGAGACAGGGGCACGACAAAGATGAATGTATCCATCTGAAGAATGTAATAAAGTTAGCCGTTAGGAGGGGATAGTTAGAGGAATTCATTAAAGATGAAGAAGGAGTACACCCGGCAGGAGCATAAGCAAAGAGTAAAAGAAGCTTGGATAAGGAATGTAAGGACCCTAGTGACCACCTTGCTAAGGATGTGAGAAAGTGACGACTTGTCACCAAACATAAATGCACCAAACAGGCAAAGGTACAACCTAACTCATCTGATTCAACATGTATTTCACTTTAACCTTTTATTAATGTTTTAATACGAAATTCCTATTTTTAAACCAGCGTACCCAACATTATATCTAATTACTTTAGTCAAATAAATATCTTTTCCTGCTAATGTGTTTTTGTTCACAGTAAAGCAACCCCAAAGATGAAAAGGCTTGCTAGCCATTCTCAAAGTGAGTGTGCATAGTAAAGCGACCCCAAAGATGAGAGGCTCTTTAGCCGCTCCCAAAGTAAGTGTGTATAGTAAAACGAGCCCAAAGACAAAAAACTCGCTAGCCGCTTCCAAAGTTAGTACGTATAGTAAAACAACCCCAAAGATGAAAGGTTCGCTAGCTGCTCCCAAAGTGACTGTGCATAGTAAAATGATCCCAAAGATGAAAGGCTTGCTAGCTGCTCACAAAGTGAGTGAGCATAGTAAAGCGACCCCAAAGATGAAAGGCTCGCTAGCCGCTTCCAAAGTGAGTGTGCATAGTAAAACAACCCCAAAGATGAGAAGCTCGCTAGCCACTCCCAAAGTGAGTGCGCATAGTAAAGCGACCCCAAAGATGAAAGACCTGCTAGCGGTTCCCAAAGTGAGTGTGCATAGTAAAATGACCCCAAAGATGAAAGGCTCGCTAGCCACTCCCAAAGTGAGTGCACATAGTAAAGTGACCCCAAAGAGGAAATGTTCGCTAGATGCTCCCAAAGTGAGTGTGCATAGTAAAGCGACCCCAAAGTTGAAAGACTCGCTAGCCGCTCCCAAAGTAAGTGTACATAGTAAAGCGATCCCAAAGATGAGAGGCTCACTAGCTGCTCCCAAATTGAGTGTGCATAGTAAAGTGACCCAAAGAGGAAATGCTCGCTAGCCTCTCCCAAAGTGAGTATGCATAGTAAAGCGACCCCAAAGACGAAAGCCTCGCTAGCCGCTCCCAAAATGAATGTGTATAGTAAAGTAAAACACGCTTTGAAGAAAAGCCAAACAAAGCAAATCATTCATCTACGGAGAGCTACTGCCCATTCGGGTATCCAGTCAACCGATGCTTAGTATAACAGCTAGCATGTTTTTGTCCATATTAAGAAACCTCAATAAGACTCACCAGATCACTTCACTCCCATATTCAATGGGCATAAAAATGACCGCCTAAGCGTATGTCGCTTTTAAGAAGCATGCATAGCTGAATTAGCTCAACGATCGTTGCTTCCAAAGCAAGCGAACCAAAAAATAAAAATTTTATTCAGCGGGTATAACCCCCCCAATTCACAATATACTACGCAATACATTTGACTTTCAAAAGAAACGAAGCCCCTTTATTTTAAAGGAATATGCGAGCATGCAATAAAAGATAGTTCGCCGCTTCCAAAGCATTACAAGATCTCAATACTGAAAGTAGATACACACAATCAAATTCCTTGTATGACCATTCAAGTAGGTCTACCACAAACTTGATTGCGAACATATTTAAAAAGAGACAAAGAAAACCAATCTCTTCGCATATGCCACTTACCAGACAATGACGAACATTAAGACACAATATTTTATTGCCTAGGAGTGAAAACCTCCCGAAAATTAACCAACGATGCAAAAACACAGTAGGGTGTTAATATCCACCACCATCGAATAAGTAAGCAATGAATACATCAATACACGAGTAAGTAAATACATGCCAATAGAGTCTACCTCATTCAGGGGGAAAAGGCTCTCCCAATTCAAAATCTTACAAGTATACCCAATATCACTTGCCGCAAGAGCATGATATCAAAAGCAACACCCAGTCAGCTCAAGACAACAATCTTACCAAAAATAAACAAATATCAATAAGCACAACACTATAAACCACACAAACAAACACCACTCTCAAGCGTGGACCCGAAAATAACAATATTGCTTTGTATTCCTATAAAATATGATGCTCAAAATATGGCCAAGGTTCCCCAATTACACCTAACCCTACAAATATATAGTCTGTTCCGAGAAAGTAATGTTATTTCATGAGAAGCGATGCAAAGAAAACTCTCCCAAGAATCTAATTGCAAAAGGGACAAGAGCCTATCCTAAAGGAATATTAGCATACCATTAATTTCTAGATTCCTCAAAATCATGCAATTTTCAATACTAGCGAACTCTACGCCAAATCAAGTGAGAAAGTACTAGCGTCATTAAGCAATATATGATTCATGGGAGAAAACATATGCATAATCTAATTTGAGAAAGTAACCATTTCTGTGAATATAAATATGCGAATAGAAACATCATAATTGAGAACTATCACACACGAAAGGCAAATGTTCATCCATTAAAATTTAATGCATATACAAATGAATCAATACAAGCCAAATGACAATAATACTTTAATACTGCTAGAAACAAGCTTTTTAATGTTACACGAACAAAATAAACAAAATATTGCAAATATAGGTATGTATAAGAGAAATATGGAACCACTTGAGAGCCTTTCTAGTGAACTCGATCAAGAGAAACCTATAAATTAGCAGCAAGCTCCTTTGTTGAGAAAGAAATGGGCTTCTTAATGTTACATGTAGAGTACATGGAGATGACAACCATCTCTCTCATTTTCACTTTAGTTCTGCCTTACGAGTCATATGTTGTGAACTGTTTGTTGCCACGGTTGTCGACACCACAAGTACCACAACTAGAAAACAAACAACCACCTTGATGACACATATTCAAGAGCCTACAAAAACTAAGCAAACATTAATAGCATCAATGTCACGCCTAGTAACCGTCGCCTTTTGATCTAGTAACAAACACCAACATGCAATAGTATTCAGAAAAGCCTTGTGCGTAGGATTTTTTGAATACATTGACTGTTGGCACTCCTTACTACAGATGGTTAATCATAGCCTTTTAAATACTATTGTCTGACGATGCAAATAGCCTAATCTGCAAAGCAAAGCCCTCAAGGATCTACGAAATGCATTTTTGGCACGCTACACATTCCTACAAACATATATTTTTTTCCTCAAAATGGCACAAGCAAGGTCATAAAAGAAAACTACACAAGGAGAAAATAAATCACTCGTAAATTAGGTTATAAAGATACATGCCAAAGGAGCCCCATTTATAGTAGATAATGGGAAAACTAGACGACGATGTTTCACATACTTATAAGGAGGGCCACCGATACAAGAATTTAATTCCCAGATTTTAAAATCTTGACTAAATAACTAAGATCACAAGACTATCAAACTTCTAATCAATAATTGAACAGGTAGACGCGTACACCTATCACCGCCAGTCAGGAATTCTCTCTTTTATCGTAATCTGCTCTAAGTTGTTTAAATCACCGCAAAGAACCAATAAATAACAAGTATGAAAAAATAAACCAATGAGTACCAAGTGATGTGCCAAAACACAATGTTCTACTCCTTAAAGTAGCAACTGCCTTGTCTTACACAAACTATCCACAGTATGAGAACGCTAATAGCATTGTCGAGGCTCCCCAAGTGATGCAAGTTACTTCGTTGTGCTAGCGCAACCAATAACAGAAAAACCTTATCACAAATAAAAGATGAGAAGTTCCTAATAGGATAAATTATATCGCAACAATAGCAGAAATTGTGTACACCAAATTAGGTAACTTTTCGCTACATAACTTCACCAACTTACAAAGCTAACTAAAAAGGCAAAAAAATAGCGTACTACAAGCTAAAAAAGCACAACAATTCTACATTATTCAAATCATTTTATTCCCTCATATGATTCAATTTTTAATAAGAAATTTATTTCGTAGAAGAAAATTACGTAGGGTGTTTTCTAAAAGCAATAAAAAGAAAAGCACTCGAACAAACACTGCATAAGAAAGTAGCACATTCACTACTTAATGAGTACACCAGCTGAATTCAATAGTGGAGAATAAAAAGGAGACGTTTCGTCTTCTGACAAAACAAAGTCAAATCGAAGATTAGAACCCATAAAGAAGTAAAAGAGGATGAACCAGCCACTTGAATGAATCTTTCCATTTCACACAATAAGGAACTACAGTTACTCTCAACTCTTCTAAAGTTATGATCTAATTGAAAGACAATTAGGTTTTTCAAGCTGTCTACAATAAGAGTCATTTCAAATAGATTGTTTCTTGTAACAATAACATCAAGATGCACTCTGACCTAAACAGAAAATAGAAAAATAACCAAAATAACCCCCAAAACAAGTTATTCCCCCATACAACAAAGCAAATAAATAAATAACAACAACATTTATACACCCCTACTACATTCACCCAAAACACCGCTACTATCTATTCCATCCACAACACCGCTACGATCGTTTAGGGAAGAGGATGCATTTAAACCAAATGCAGAAAAAGCTACAATTTTTCTATACTTTACATCAAAGCTTTCCTACGAGGGCCTAAAGGGGTTTCTCATGTCGAAATCCGCAACTACCTCGAAAAAAGTGCCAAAATTTACACCAGTAATATAAAGAAAAACCCGCGCCAATTGAAAACTAAGAATGACAATGTCTCGAGGCCTCTTCGTCCCTTAAACCATAAGATAGAAGTAGTGTTCGCAGCTGCCTTAACTTTCTCCACCACACCAACATCATGGGTAACCTTCAACACCATAATCTCAATCATGTGCGATTCTTTAAGCTTTGTTAACTTTCTTGTGAAATTTACAAAGCTTTTATCTACTGCGGTCTCTGCTTGCTTCAGCTACTTTTTAAGACCTCGAATCTCAGCCTTAAAACTATGCTCTGTGGTCTCAAGCAGCTTATTTTTAATCCTAAGAGCACGATCAATCTCTTTCTGTTTCTTAGCAATCTCATCCATATACTTCTTATGCAAGTCTCATACTCGCGCCCAAACATTCACCTCGCGTTTATCTTGCAGCTCTCTTAATTGAGCAGCATAACCATCCACCTACGAACGCAGCTTCGCATTTTCCTTAAGCAGACTAGAGTAACCCTCCACCTGCTAACGCAACTTCGCATTGTCCTTAACAATTCTCCTAATATTAGTACAAGGTGGAGAAGCGCCACAACTATTTGCATACAACTCAAACAACCTTCTAGAAGTAGATTCATGATGCAACCAACCATTTGTCTTTAAAACCCCTCTAAGGATAAAATGCACTCCACGGAGTAAAGAGTTTGCTGACTCCGCACGGAGAAACGTTGTCAGACAAGGGAACCAAAGAACTCACCACGACATCTAAAAAAGACACGGGTCCAGCAAGCGTAGTCATGGGGAGTATATCATCGACGGAACAACGAACAACAATAGAATCAGTAACAGTCGATCCTGGAAAAAAATCCAATGAACAAACTTTATCACCAACTAAATAGCAAAACTACTAAATCAAAAGCAACCATAAGGGCGGATAACATTTCTTCTTCGTCCCAACCATTAGGACTTTTCCCCTCCAAGCAGTGCACCCAAACATTTCTAAGGGTGCATACCTCCTCAAAAATGATAGGGCGGATAACTTTCTAACCTCCTGATAAGCTTAAGCTCAGCATGCAACATTTTTCCAATGTTAGGCGGGACAACCCTATTCTTCGTCGGCCAGTGCCATACAACAGGGAGCGAAAAACTTCCAACAATACATTCCATTTTAATGTACTTCGTCTTGTTCAGACGAAGATTATCAGTACGGTCACTTATCAACAGCTCTTTCCTCTACAGTGACAAATAGTCACGGAGCCCTTTGCATTCTTTTCATGGCCAACCATCACATTATAAAAGTAATAGAATACATCGATAGAAGGTTCGTCCCTATGAATCTTACAATTCAAAAAAATAAGTCACCAAAGTACACCAACTAGTTCCGCTTAATTGGCCCGGTGCTACATCAAACCAATTTAACTAGTCCACGAAGAAGGGATGCAACGACAAATAGAACCCAGCTTCAAAAGCAAAAACGGGATAAAAAAACCACGACCTTCCTATTGCAACCCTTTTTTCGAGGCCCGACGTTTTAAAATCAACCCATTCTAAATATGAAATGATGATGCAAATATGCAAAACAAAACACAAGTCAAAAAAGAGAATGGATTAGTACCTTGAAAAAAACATAAAAGGTTCAAAATAATTTCACTGTACGAATAGTAACTGGACAACGCATTCCAACACTTTTGGACATATCTCCACGGACTATTCCTACGAAATAATTTTGACCGAATTCCAAAACCTAAGGTTTTATGCATGGCTCTAATGGGGTAGGTTACTAGATTCTCACAAAGGTTTGGTTCTAAAAAGGTTCCCAAATTGTCATCGTTGTCCCTACTAAGGGTAGCAAGGCCCTGATTCTCACCCATTATAGGCTTCAAAAGAAACAGGTTTAATTTAGGGGGCCCACTCATATGCCCATACGGAGGATCAATATCCACACAAAGACATAGGGCATGAGCCCTGAAGGTATTTACTAGGCCCATACGGAGAATCAGTATTCCCATGAGAGCAATAACGTTTTCCCCCCACTTAATTGAACAGGATGAAGCTCGGGTCTAGAGCTTGTGATCAAATTTTAAATGTGTAAAATGGAATCAAATTTATAAACGGACAATTAAGTTAAGCTTTACGTGAATTCACAAAATCCGACATTAAAACAAGGTATAATCGACTTGTGGCCTGACTCTTTTTTGTAAAAAAAAAGTTGTCCCTAGTAAAGTCGCCAAGCTATCGCAACCCCTTTTTTGGGGCCCGACGTTTTAAAATCAAAAATAATGGAGTCGCCACCAATCTTTTTTAAAAAGGTGTGATTGGATCACCTAAAGATGGGTTATGTTAGTAAACATTTTATTTTATTAAAACAACGGTTTTGGTCTGTGAAAACAAAAAACGGGTTCGGGAGTCGATTACGTGTGAGGAAGGGTTAGCACCCCTATAGTGTCCAAAAATTGGTACCTAACTGATTACAAAATGTTTTAATGTCAAAATTTGCGAATTCACTTAAAATTTAAATTATTGTCCATTTATGAATTTGATTCCATTTTAACGGCCCTACCGCCAGGAGAGTAAACTTTAAATCACCGCTAAAACCTCTAGCACTAACCCGTTACCTCCTTTTGGTAGGACACCGCATTAGTTGTATTACAGTATGTGATATAAACAAAATTTAAGAATGTCAAACAAAATTAATGAAAGTCATACATAAAAAAGAAATTAAAAAAACATATGTATAAGTAAATAAATGAGCAAAAAAGATAAAATTTGCAATTTCGAAAAAAGTGCATCATTCTCTAAATCGGGTTAACACTTGGTATTCGAGCTGGAGTTTAAAAGAAAATACAAATTAAAAATTAGTTAAAAATAAAAGAAAGATTTTCAAAAAATGGTTTAATACTAAAAAAATACGAAATAAAAGGAATTTAAAAAGACTAAATTAAAACATATTATAGGTCAAATTAAAATAAACGGACCAAATTGAGTTCTTTTAAAACCGGGTGTCTAAAGGAATAAAAGGGCGGAGGGGTTTAATAAATGCAATTTACCCATTTTGTTTTAAAACACATGGGTATAAAATCCAATTTCACAAACACTTCCCATGAGTTCCTCTTTAAAATTTTTGGATCAAAACCATGCATTCATCGTATGTTCATCGTCAGTTCTTCCTAAAAACCATACTTTGATCTTAAAAAAATATAAAATCACTTTTCCTTTGGTGTTTTTTCTGATTAAAAGCTTAAAAATCCCATGAACACATTTGTATGTTTTTTTCTTCAAAATTTTAGAAACATGAATATGAACAAATAAAATAAAAACAATAAAAGAATGAATACCTAAGGATTTGAAAGCTTGATTCTTGTATTTCCCCATAACTTGTAGTCCGACTCTTTTATAGATAGTGTAGTAAGTGTTCACAATGCCGAGTGTGGTGGGTGGTGAAGTGAATGGTCGATGAGTGGTGGATGTGAAGATTACAATGGAATGAAGCCTATTTATAGGCTTCAAAAACCCTAAAAATCCTAAAGCATATTCCTTTTTATGCTTGATATACATGGAAAGGTACCAAACCATATTCAATATAATCCTAAACAAATAGGGAAATATCTAATCTTAATTTTAATTAAAAATAATCAATAAATCAATTGAAAATCCGTATTAAGATCAAAATCATGTATTGAACCCGTATACAGTTTTTCTCTATGCGCTATCTTCAGTAAAACGAGCATATCTTAAGCTCCCGATGTCCGATTGAGGCGTTTCAAGATGTGTTGGAAAGGTAACTGAAATATGGTCAATACTTAAGAAGATATCCTGGCCTGAAAATGCTTGGATCCTATTAGAAATTTGGCATAAGTCCGTAGTGAGGAATCATTTGCACATAACTTGACTTTCCATACTTGTAGAGCAAGATCTCTTGTAATCTTCCTATATCTGACATAATAATGATTTTGTGTGATCTGCAAGAATAACCCAAATGCCTTAATAATAATATAAAATAATAGAAATAATATATATAAAAAATGGACTAGATTTGGGCATTTATTGTAATTGGACTCTTTATTTAAATAATTTGACTCTTTTTTTTATTTTTTGGGTTTTGGATCTAATAAGTATATTATAAGTAATAATAATAATAATAATAAAATACTATAATATTAATAAATATTAAATAATAATAATAATAAAAGGCAATAAATAATAAACAAAATAATAAAGGGGTAAAAATTCAGTGACAACAGCTGCCCATCTTTGCTCATTCCAGTGAAACAGGAATAGAGCAAAGAACAAAGGACACTAATTTTCACTGATCACAAACTCGTTGGTCATCAGAACAAGGTTCCATTCTCCTCATGCTCGAATGGATAGACGTTGCTAAAAAATAAGGTTCCATTTTCCTCGCGCCAGAACGGATAGACGAGTTCCATTCTCCTCATGCCTAAACGGATAGGCAGGTTCCATTCTTCTTACGCCTGAATGGATAGGCGGGTTCCATTCTCCTTATGCCTGAAAGGATAGGCGGCTTTCAATCTCCTTACGCTTGAAAGGATAGGCGGGTTCCGTTCTCCTCACGCCCGAACGGATAGACGAATAGGCGAGTTCCATTCTCCTTACGCCTGAACAGATAGACGGGTTCTATTCTCCTTACGCCCGAACAGATAAGCGGGTTCTATTCTTCTTATGCTTAAACGGATAGGCAGGTTCCATTCTCCTTATGCCTGAACGGATAGGCGGGTTCTCAATCTCCTTACGCCTGAAAAGATAGGCGGGTTCTATACCTGTCAAAATTTAACAAATGCCATGATTATGATGAGCATGCTCCTAGGGATGCCTAACATACGGATGCATGGCAATTTTTATGATTTCTCATTTGTACGTTTACTTGCTTAACCCAGATAGATAGCCATCTCTATTGTCTATACTGCATCATCCTTATTCCTTATATTTCTTTGCTTCATTAAATGGTCATCTTCTGCTTCACCACTCTAATTCTTCGTACCTTTTCGCTTCTCGGAAAACATAGAGTGATTATACACAATTATCTCGTGTTTTTCCATTTTCAGTTTTTGCTCCTCTTTGCTTCATAGAGAACATTTGGTCTTTATGCATTTGATTCAGATGTTTATCAAAACAATCTGTTTTGCCATTCAAGCATCTCTTAAAATAATATCAAGCATCTTCAGTGCCTTTTGTGAGTTCTCAAATTCTTGCCCCTACAGGGCACCTTAAAAGGGCTTGCATATAAATCCTTACAGGAAAGCTTATTTCCACCTTGAATTTCTTTAAATGATGTTGGCGCTTAAATCTCTTCTTCTCGCGTCTATAAAAGTCAGGGATCTTGAATCTTTGGTCAACATAAATTGCCCTAATTGGTGGCGCAGTTTGCCCACTAGGCACAATTCTATCCCCTTTTCACGCTTTAGGGATCTTACATCTTATGTGCGAATCTTGCTTGACAACACGGTCCACTTAAAACTCTTCAACACATGTGCTCTTTTTTTTACCTTCTCATGCAATATGATGCCCTTGTTCAAACTGAAGTTCAATCGTCGGCCACTTCATTATTTCTTGAAGCGATGGAAAATATTCGTCCCTAGTTCCCTACGGTTGGGATCAATACCAAGAAATCTTTTGTTTTTCATGAATCTATGTTAGCCTACTTGTAAGATGCAAGAAAAGACTAGAAATGATAATTAAAAGAAAACAGTTATGGCAAACATGAAAATAGCAACAAAAAAATTAAATGCCCTAGAATTAATAGTATGAATGATTCATGAATCCGTCAACCAGATAGTACCCCACTTTTAGGTGGCTCTCTTTAACTCACCCACTCCCCAAATTTCAATTTCCCACTTTTCTAATCTCAATCAGACATTAGAAGTTTTGTCTCTGAAGAAAGGTTAACTCAATTAGGCGGAATGTGTTCTGAAAACAAACTCTTTTTTCTCAAATATTCATTTGTGATCCAAATGGTCTTTAAAAGCTTGTAATGTAGGCTAGGCTCAGGTTACAAAAAGGATATATAGGCTCAAATATATGTTTTAAGGGTGATTAAACCCAAGATCAATCTTTCTTGATGAAATCATTATTCTTTGGATCACTCTAGACTGTCTATTTTGGGTTTTTACCCTAGAGTTCATTTTCTTTTGTGGCATATGTCTCACTTGAAGGATTTGTACATGTTTTTCTCTTGTTTCGAATTTTCTTTCGCATTTCAGCTTTCTTTTTTCTTTTCCTTATGTTTCTCTTTTCTTCTTTCTTTTTTACTTTTTATCCCCTTTTTGTCCTTTTCATTTTCAGTTTAGGATATTTAGCGTGATCTGGTATGTTCTTTTTCAATTGCAAACAACCTTTCATCCTTTTTGCCCCTAGTGTGGGGAGTGATCCTTGGTTAGGGTTCAAACACAAGAAAAATATCAGGCTCAAAGGGGGACAACAATAGATTTTTTCATTTTCTTATTCGTGAAGGGAAATGAAGGAATGCCAAATGTCATTTCACACACAAACATCATCGAAGAAAAACAGTCTTCAGTTGGTAGATGTTTTAGAGTTATCACTTCATTCAAAGACCTTAACAACAATGTCTAAGAGGAAAATTCACTCAAAGTCTGTATATGAGATTTTCCCATTAATCCTGAACACACTTTATTGCCCTTTTATTTAATCATATTAATTTGCTACAATTATCTCCCTAATTACTTTATTTAATTCTAGTTAAAGAACACTAAAGTAGGGTTCTAATTACTCTAATTAATATAGGTGATTTAATTCTCTAACATGCACATCCTATATGATTTAATTAAAACACACAAGCAAAACAATTAAATTAAATCAAAGCTGGAAAAGGATCAAATTGAACTGTTATTCAGATTTAGGGGTTTGCAACTCTTCCGTCTCTCTCTACCTCTCTCTATTCTCCAAATGCTCTCAATTATAAGACATTATTCACAGAAAACAACCCCCAAAACCGATCAAAACCTCAAATTTTCACCGTGTTCTTCGCTAGTTCTTCATTTTTTCTTTCATTTAATCCCCAAAACACAAAAACACCTTCAATTTCTTGTTTATGAAGATCAAACCTCACCTTTCTTTAAAACTTCATCCCCAGTTCTTCCATCTTTCCCTACTTTGATCTTCAACCTCCATCTTCAATACACTCTGGCGTGTTCGCCGCTAACTGGTCGTCGTCTCTGGTCGTCTTCTTCCCTACTCTGGTCCCCTCTATAACCTCCGGTCACCCTAACCTTTTTTCGGCTGCCGTCTAATTTTACTCCGATCATCCCTAACCTTTCTCCGGCCATCGTGCTCCGCCGCTAGAGCAATTTCCAGCCACCGCTAAAACCCCAAAATTTCCTAAAATTCTCATTTTTTTCACCTTAAACCCTAATCTAGTACTTGATTCAACAGAATCGCCTGTCTTCCCCATCCTAAGCTACCTACCCGAAACCTAAAAACTTTTTTTTATCATTTTCTACTCCGTCGTGAAGTCCTAAATTCCTCCACAATCAATCTCAACTCCGACGATGTTCGAAGGGCACAACACTCAAGATAAGCATTCGAAACTCTCCTATAACATTAGATTTTCTTTCTTGTTTCGAATCTAAGCTTAGATCTAGATTTTAGGTTTTATATTACCATTTTTTTAGCTTTTTAAGGTTTTGGACACTATTTTTATGCATTTGTGGTTGAATCTAGAGCTTATTACTTGTTTTATTGTAGGAAAAATGAAATAGAGGTAGTAATATACCTCTTGTTGCGTGCTTTTAACTCCGGCGAGCTTTCGGTGGTCTTTTTTGGTCTCCAATCGGCAGCGATTCAGCTTTCAGGTAATCTTTCTGTTTTTTCCTCTCTATTCCTTTAATGTTGGGTAATTACTGTGCCATTATTATCTAATCATTTTCTCTCTCTGCTATTTATAGCAGGTCAAAAGGTGAAGTCAGCTAGGGGATTAATCCTAGTGAATAGCTTACTGGGCACTCTTGACTCGACACGTGGCACTGCTGGGTGGGAAAAAGAAGCACAAATGGGCTATTTTTATTTTTTTGACCGGTTCTATGTATAGATGAATGAAAAAACAAATATATGTATTGGGCTTGGGATTTGTAAATGGGTCTTTCCATATTGTAAAAGAAATTATTATGTAAATGGACTCTTTAATTTGGACTAATTGGGTGATGTTTATTTATTGAATGAAATATTATTTATTTTATCATTTGTATTTATTATTTAGTCTTATTTATAGAGAATTATATCGATATATAAAAATACCCGGATAAAATTAGGGTATTACAGCTGCCCCTCTTTGCTCATTGTTGTGGAACAGGAATAGGGCAAAGACTGAAAAACACAAATTTTGTCCGAACTTGTCAACTATTGATCTGAGTTGCAAGGTCTTATTCAAGCTTTCCCCTTTTTCTTCTTTAGATGTCTGAATAGGTTCTTCTCATTTGGAACCTCTCAATCTTCACCGGTGAACTCTTCTTATTAAGACTTCTACCTTCACTGGACGAACTCTTCTCATTAAGAATTCTATCTTCATTGGGCGAATTCTTCTTATTAGGAACTCTTTTTTTGCTGCGTAAATCATTCTCATTAGGAACTATATCTTCGCTGGGCGAACTCTTCTCATTAGGAACTTTGTCTCTGCTGGGTGAATTCTTCTCATTAGGAACTATGTTTTCGTTGGGAAAATTCTTCTCATTAGGAACTCTATCTCTACTGGGCGAGCTCTTCACATTAGGAGCTCTTTTCTGCATTTCCTGTCAAAACAAACTAAAATGCGTGTATGGTGATTAATATGATCCTAATTTTCTATATGATGCATGAACTATATCTTAATAGAATTAATCAATCAGCCTCTGCTCTCTAGGGAATTATCTCGGTGCTTTCTTTCTTTTCAGTATCTCATCTCACATTTGGGATTAGCCTTCGTAATCTCTTTTTCTACGTTTCTGGCCTTTTGCTCTAAAGTGCCCTTTCAGGTTTTCACTTTAGATCGTTTTTTTCGAATCGCCCTTCTGGGTTTTCACTTCGGTTTTTTCTTTTCCTTTTTTCATTTTCCCTTTTTATTTTCCTTTTCTCTCTTCTTTTCTTTTTTTTCTCCAAGGACTGCATCAACTGTAAATCTGCCAAAGATACTTTTAATACTAATCATCTTCAAACTTCATAAATTGTTCCAACTGAGATGCTGCCAAGTAGTCACAATCAACAGACAAGTTTCCAATCATAACAATGTGTTGGTCTTTCAATTCCAATTATCTTAATTATGATCACAGAGATAAAAATCATTTTTTCGGGTGTCAATCTTGGTCATTCTAGGAATCTCAGTTGAAATCATCTATATGCCTCTTTGCAACAATCTTTATGAACTCTGAGCTCTTGTTAACGTAGGATTCAACACAATCTTTGCCTTATACACTCTTCTTCAATATTCCGAGTGTTAAAGTTCACCCGCACCTTTCAAAACACAGTAATACCAGGAAATTATCTGTTTTTCATTATATCAGCCATTTAATGATGCTTTAGAACAAAAGAAAGCTCGAAAGAGAATTCATGATTTTATTGAAGCTTATTAGTAAAAACACAGTAGAATTTAAGAACAAGTCATGGCAAACTGAAACTACAAAAATCAAGAAACAAGGTCAAATTTCCAGGCATTCAAAGCATGAAGGATACATACACCCCATCAACCAAAATAGTCTTGAGCTTAACCCTTATCTAATAGACTTAGAACGTTGTTTGAATGATTACAGGTGTGAAATCCCTTCCAAAATACTAAGTGGTGCCCGAGAGGTTTTAACCGGTGGATGCCTATTCTCAAACCATTTGAGCCGCCCTTTATGGGTTTTCAACCCAGATCCTCCTTTGGTTTCAAGACGCCCATTGCGGGTTTTCATCTTGAACCCCCTTTTCTTTTTTCCCTTTTTTATTTTTTTATTTTTTTAAATATCTACAGTTCCCTTTTGAGTTTTCACCATAGATATTTATTTTGCGAAGCGCACTTTTTGGGTTTTCACTCCGTTTTTCTTTTTTTTTTATTTTTTTTCTATTCTTCAAACATAATATTTTTTGACCGAATCAAAGTTCATTGGTTTATATAACTCTTTACCATCCATTTCAGTCAGAATCAATGCTCATCCAGAGAAGGCCTTTTTAACAACATAAGGTCCCTCCCAATTAGGCATCCATTTTCCTCGATCATCACGGTGTATTTGTAAGAGCTTTTTCAACACAATATCTCCCTCTCGAAACTCTCTGGGCCGAACTTTCTTATTATAGGCTCGCATCATTCTTTTCTGATACATTTGACTATGGCAAATAGCCTTAACCTATTTTCCTTGATAAGATTCAACTGATCAAATCATGCTTGTATCCACTCTGCATCATCTAGCTTTGTCTCGGATAGAACTCGAAGGGATGGAATCTCAACCTCAATAGGAAGTACTATATCTGCCCCTTAGACTAAAGAATAAGGTGTTGCCCCAGTCGAAGTCCGTATTGACGTTCTGTATGAAAACAAAGCAAAAGGCAATTTCTTATGCCAATCTTTGTAAGTTTCTATCATCTTCGATATGTTCTTCTTGATGTTTTTATTTGTTGCCTCCACTACCCCGTTCATCTGAGGATGATAGGTCACAAAATTGTGGTGCATAATTTTGAGCTACTCACACACCTCTGCTATCATCCTGTTGTTGAAATTGGTGGCATTATCAGTAACAATTCTTTCTGGTAATCTATACCGACATATTATTTCTTTCTTTAAGAACTTACAGACTTTTGTTCTTGTGATATTAGCATAAGAAGCTGATTCCACCCATTTGGTAAAGTAATCAATGACCACAAGAATGAAACGATGCCCATTAGAAGCCTTGGGGTAAATCTGCCAAATAAAATCCATGCCCTAGACGGCAAAAGGCCAAGGTGAATTCATTGTATGAAGCGGTACTAGCGGAGGATTAATCCTATCAGCATATATTTGGCACTTATGACACTTCTTAGCATATTCAATGCAATCTCCCTCCATGGTTGACCAATAGTAGCCATATCTCATAATCTTTCGGGCTATAGCCAACCCATTCGTGTGTGTACCACATATCCCATCGTGTACCTCTGCCAAAATATTCCTAGCTTTATTGGCATTAACACATCTTAGCAATATCTGATCTTTGCTCATTTTGTATAGAATTTCTCCATCAAGCACATATCATGCGACTGTTCTTCTAATAGTTCTTTTATCATTGTCATTTGTACCCTTGGGGTAAATTTAGTGTTTGGTGAATTGCAAAACATCGAAATTCCAGGGATTTCCATCTACCTCTTTTTATATACTACAACAGTGGGCATAGATACTATAACTTTGTATTTGGATTGTTATCATATCCCCAGGTTTGTTGGCTAAGAATACTGAAGCCAGTGTAGCTAAAGCATCTGCCATTTGATTATCTTCCCTGGGACATATGTGAAAGTAATTTCTTTGAACCCTTTTATCATTTTGAGGATCAATTTCTGATATTCAATCAACTTGGCATCCTTTGTTTCCCACTCTCCACGAAGCTGGTAGATGACCAAGGTAGAATCTCCATGTACCTTTAAACTCTCTATCTTTCTTTAGCTTGCAACCCCATAGCACAAGCCTCATATTCTGCCATGTTGTTAGTGCAAAGAAACTCTAATTTACTTATGAAGGGATAATGCACATTGTTTGGAGAAATCAACACTGCCTCAATTCCTCTTCCTAGGGCATTAACAGCCCTATCGAAATACAATTTCCAAGTTTTATTCCCTAGGATTCCATTTTCCTTCGTGGAGATATTCATCACATCTTCATCTGGGAAATCAAAGTTCAAAGGTTCATAATCCTCTGAAGCACGACTTGCCAAGAAATCTGCTATAGCACTTCCTTTTATTGCTTTTTGGCTTACATACACAATGTCAAATTCTAACAATAACATTTGCCAACGAGCCAATCTTCCAGTCAATGCCGGTACTTACATCATGAACTTCAATGGATCAAGGCGAGAAATTAACCAAGTAGTGTGATATAGCATGTATTGTCTGAGCTTGTGAGTTACCCAAACCAAGGCGCAACATAACTTTTGAATTGGCAGGTATTGCACTTCACACTCTGTAAACTTTTTGCTCAAATAATAGATGGCTCTTTCTTTCTTCCCCGTGTCATCGTATTTCCCCAACACACATCCCATCGAGTTTTCATAAACCGTTAAGTAAATGATGAGTGGTCTATCCGGAACCGGTGCCACTAATACCGGAGCATTCATCAAGTACTTCTTGATCTTGTTAAACATTTCTTGGCATTCTTCATCCATTAACCCGGATTACTCTTTTTAAGCATTCTAAAGATTAGATCATATTTATCGGTCAACTGAGAGATGAACCGACAAATATAATTCAACCTCCCAAGGAATCCTCGAACCTCTTTTTGTGAACTAGGTATTGGAAAATTCTAGATCGCCTTCACCTTATCTGGATCTATTTCAATTCATTTCCTGCTGACAAAAAATCCTAGGACCTTCCCTGATGTCACTCCAAAGGTGCATTTATTGGGATTGAGTTTCAACTGGTACTTCCTCAACCTTAAAAACAACATTCTTAGATTCTGGATATGCTCTTCCTCAGTCTAAGATTTAGCAATCATATCATCCACGTACACCTCAATCCCTTTGTGCATCATGTCATGGAACAAAGTTACCATTACTTGTTGATAGATTGCTCCGGCATTCTTTTAACCCAGAGACATCACTTTATAGCAATATGTTCCTCATAAGGTTATAAATGTCATTTTAACCATGTCTTTCGGGTTCATTTTTATCTGAAAATCCATCCATGAAGGAGAACCATGAATGTCCTGATGTATTATCCACCAATATATCTATGTGAGGCAAAGGAAAATTGTCCTTTGGGCTGGCCCTATTCAAATCTCTATAATCTATGCACATGCGCACTTTCCCATCTTTCTTTGGTACAGGGACTATATTAGCCACCCATTCAGGATATTGTGACACTTCGAGGAAACCAGCATCAATCTGCTTTTATACTTCTTGTTTATCTTGAGTACCATTTTCGTCCTCAATTTCCTGAGCTTCTGCTGAACTAGTTTACATTCTGGCCTTATAGGTAGCTTGTGTACCATCATGTCAGTGTTTAATCTAGGCACATCTTGATATGACCAGGCAATGACATCTTTAAACTCTTGGAACAAATCAACCAACCATTGTCTAGCTTTTGGCGAGAAAGCAGTCCCTATTTTCACTTCTCTCATATTTTCATCTATTCCCAAGTTGAGAATCTCTAATTCCTCTTTGTGAGGTAAGATCTGCTTGTCTTCTTTTTCCACCAACCTTAGTAATTCTTCAGGGATTTCACATTTTATTTTATCTTCAACCTCATTGACTTCCATTAGACACACTGGTCGCCAGAACCTACCCCGGGATTAGGTTCAGGATCATTCATGCAATCGATAGCCAAAAACCTACAAAGAAAATAATAGTATATATATTTGGAAATGATGCGAAAATAAAAAAAGAAACATGTTTGCCATTTGTGAATCAACATTGAAAGCATCTTTATTTAAATGGACTAATATAATGGCCCTTTACAGATAACGCTCTATACCCGCGGGCAAAGGTATAAAGTTGGTTCTTAGTATTTACTTTGTTTTATTGGATACAAAAGTTAGCTCCTCAGCTACCCAGTTGTCAAGTTTCTTTCCTGGGAGACAGAGGCGAATTTCCCTTACAAACTTCCCGGGTTGGGCATTCTCAAAAATTCCTCCGACAAGCAAACCTTACAGTTCATTGCCAAAGGTATCCTCTTCATGTATCCTTGCAGTCTCCAGGTTGACCTCCATGAGCTGTTCTTCGACATTCTCGAATCTTCGTTATTTAAAAATCTGGGTCAGGTCAAACATGGCTACAGGTTCAGAGAAAACCCCAACTCCCAAAAGGCATGCCCTCTTTTGTTCCCCATTCCTTTTCAAATCCCTCATTCTGTCCTTGATATTTGGTTTGAATCCCAGTCCAAAGTGGTCTTTTTTCATGACAACAGATTTTGGGTGCAAGTACCCCTGGAGACGTTTTCCCAATCCTTTCCCTGTCCTTGCACCTCTTCCCGGTGTTTCATGAACAGTCATCTTGGTACAGTTCGACAATCTTGGTCGTGGGAATAGTTTACCCTCAGCAACAAATGTGGTATTGATAAACTCCAGAGCTCTAAAGGAACATTCGAGAGCGTTCTCATTAGCCTCAATATATGGGGCGTCTGTGGTCACCAATGATGTCTTCCTTCGCTCCGACACTAACCAGTTTCCTTTCAATAACAAACTTCAACTCCCGATGCAAGGATAATAGAACCACTCTAGCTGAGTGAATCCAAGGCCTACCCAATAGACAATTATATGTGGGCTTTATATCAATTACTACAAAGTCTATATTGTAAACTGTCGGCCCAATCAACAATGGCACTTCAATCTTCCCCAATACTTCACGAGTAGTTCCATCGAAGGCCCTCACAGTATTCTTGTATACTTTCATGTGTGAATCACCGATTGGCAACCTTTGAAGGGTTACTATCGGCAAAACATTCAAAGCTAAACCGTTGTCTATCAGCACTCCCGACAGTACATACCCTTTGTAGTGTGTGGTGATATTTAGAGCCTTTACGGACCTCATCCCTCCTTCAGGAATCTCGTCATCAATGAATGTGATATAGTTGTCAGCAGCAATGTGATTCACTATCCGGTCTAGCTTGCCCACATATATGTCATTTGGCACAAGTGTATGATCGAGCACCTTCATTAAGGCATTGCGATGCCCCTCAGAACTTAACAGCAACTCCAGGACAGAAATTCTCGCTTGCTATTTCTTCAACTGCTCAACTATATTATACTCACTATGCTTTAAAAACTTCAAAAATTCTTGAGCCTGTTCTTCTATCACCAGCTCGTTTATTTTAGGTGCATGTTCTTCTTCAAAAATCATTTCGACACTGTCACACTCTTTACTTTAGCTTTTTCCATTTCCTTAGAGACCTCTGGAGAATAACATCTACCACTTCGGGTAAAATGTCCCACTTCATTCACTATTTCCAAACCAGATTGTTCATCTTTTTTCTCTTCTAGCGTTATCTTGGCTTTCTCCTACCCTTTGCCCTCTTCAGGCACAGTTACATTGGCTGTGTAATTCCAGGGCACCTTGTGAGTACTCTTGTAAACAAACGACGTATGAGACGAAATCACAATTTTGGGAGTCACCACTGATTTCACTTCTAAAGGGCCCCCACTCTTAGACCGAACATAAATCACCAAGGGTTTGTGTATCCCATACCTAACATCTGATGTTTCAGAAGTACAAACCTCCCCTACCTTCTTTTCTCCTATTTTTGCAAAGAATTTGATTTCTTTATTGTCCATCATCTTTTGTATCAAATTTCGAAACTCTTGACAATGCTAAATCTCATGGTCATGTTCCTGATGATACTAACAATACACATTAGACTGCACTTCCTTCTCTACTTCCATGCCTATTTCAATTATCCTGGCATTATATAACTGTTCAAATACCCATTTCAAAGGGGACTTAATCTCCGACACATCATTCTTTAACCATTTTGCCTCATCATCTTCCTCTATGGCATTCACTCCTCGCCTCTCATGGCTCGGCAAAGGATTTGCTGCAATTCTAGCCTCATCAAACTTTAGAATCCCATTGTTGACTAGATTCTGCACCACCTTCTTGAATGTTGTACAAGTTTCAATCGTATACCCAGGTATTCCAGCATGAAATTCACAATGGGCATTAATTTTTATACCATTGAGGGTAGAGAGGTTGCAAATGAGTCAAATAGTATGGCCTCACCAAATCTTCTTCATACAATTGTGGATACAACTCAGCATATGTCATTGATATTGGTGTGAAATTCATTCTATCATTTCTTGGTCCACGAGAATCTTTCTTGTTTGACCCCTGCAAATTTCCTAACACTATGCCAGGTGAAGTGATAGTCACATTCTTCGGAGCCTCATATGCACTTGTATTATTCACTTCATTGTCTTTCTTCTTGTAACTCTTGCGAGAACTTTCCCCACTTTCAATCCTACCACTTTTAATTGTTGCTTCAATTAATTCACCAGTCATTACTATATCAGGAAAATTCTGAGTAGCATTACTGATCAAGCTCTTAAAAAGTGGACCTTTCAAAGTCTGAACAAACATGTGGATAACCTCACTTTCCATCAACGGAGGTTGCACCTGAGCTGCGATATCTCTCCATCTTTGAGTATATTGCCTGATCGTTTCATTTCTCCTCTGTTCTATGCCCTGTAACATGACACGGCTAGGAACCATTTTTGTCACATGTTTGTAATGTTCTACAAAAGCTCCCGAGAGATCCTTCCATGATCGAATGTTTACACAACTCAACTGCGTATACCATCGCGCTGTCGAACCAGTCAAACTTTCTTGGAAACAATAATTAGCAACTTTTCATCTTTCAAGTGAGCGACCATCTTTCAACAGTACATTGTGAGGAGAGCCATCGGGTAGGTAGTCCTATCATACTTTTCAAAGTCTGGGACTTAAAACTTTGGAGGAAGGATCAGATCAGCCACTAAACTCATTTCTACCACTCCAGGTCCTATCTCATTCACTTTCTGTAACTCTATCACATGATCCTCTAATGCTTTGCAGCATTCCTCATACTTTTTCTCGATCTCAACCCGAATCTTTTCTATCTCATTGGGAGTATTTAAATCAGGGACATCTTCATTACTTCCAAAATTTGCCCCAATATGAACTGGATGACTGGGCGTTGCTCTTGCCAGATTAATTTGGACCTTCTTCACAAGTGGAGGTCCTTCAGGCTGCACCCTTATGTGAGATGTGGTCTCTGCCTGATCATTCATTTCTTTGGAAACACCTTGAGGCACTTTAGCCTTTCCAGACTCATTCGGCCCCAAAAAAACATTCAATTGATTGATTATCTCCCTTTGAGTTTGGGCAAAATAATCCTTCATGGATTGCTCAATTTTATCAAAATGGTTTAGTGTTTCCACCCGCTCATTCTCTAGACTGGTAATCATATCTTCTGGTTTTAGAACACAAGTGAGTCCCGTAAGAATGTGGAATGATTGCGGTTTATGAGACAAATTGTCATAAAACCTTTTACATTAAAAACTGTTAAAAAACTAAATGATACAAAAATGCATGAATGCAAAAATGCAAAAAAGGCATTGATTCCAAATGCTAGCTTTTAGCGAAACGTTCATTAACTAAAAGAGTTCATTACATGAAATGGATAATTTCAACTACACAAATCTCTCCGCTCTCACTCCTAAGTTGACTATCTCGTGCAATAGATGAACAACCTTCTTTTCAAGCTCCAGACCAACATTGGGACGTTGTAGCATGGTTGTAGCGTCTCTTGGCAATATCTGAACATACTCAACAATATTCCTCACCTGTTCTTGAAAAGTGATCAGCTCATTGTTTTGACTCTGAATTGTACGCTGAGCCACCTCATACTTGTTTCTCCACACCTTGTTTTCCGACTGTAATGCACCTCCGTATCTTGCGAGTTGATCTTTCAACCTTTGAACCTCACTTTCTAACTCTGTCATTCTCTCTTGCAGTCTCTTGTTCTCTTGGTCCATCTTAGGTTGATCTTCTTCATGATACTTTATAACCAACTGTTCCAACCGCGATACCTGAATCTTCAATTCCTCGTTCTTAGCCTGCTCCTCTTCAAGCCTCATTTTAGCCTTGGCATTCAATTCTCTTGACTCCCGTGCCTTTTTCTCGTACATCCTTTTGTAGTTATCCCTTTGTTTGGTCATATCTTCTAATTGTTCTGACATATTCTGTACCATTCTGCTTGTACCTTCTTTTTGCATCTTCTTGCATCCAACATGAATTTTTTTCAATTTTGCTAATTCTTGTTCGATTTTCTATTGTTGCTCCAAAAGTTCTTTTCTCTGATTTTGCTGAACGTCTACCTCTAATGTTGCCATTGAAAGCTCGTGTTTCAGGTCATTGATTCTCTTCATATATCCTCTCATTTCCTTTTTATGATCATGCTTCATTTTCTCTATTACTAACAGAGCATCACTGGCACATCCACTAGCTGAACCACTATCCAATGAATCATTCTTTGGGAGATTATCATTAACCCTTTTGGCTTTCCATTCTGCATAACCTTCCATGACTTCCTTCCCATCCTGAAGCTCTACCCTTCTTGGTGTTAGCCAAGCTCTTGAGGTGTCGGCTACCTTCGGTTTGTAATTACTTGTTTTGTGTACATACCCTAAAGTATTCATTCCTTTAGTTGTAGAGATGAACTATCTCGATCCAAATTGTCTTGACACTAACAGTGGGCAGTAGGCTATTCCACCCCAAATTCCCGGTAATGGTATCTAATCGAACTTTCTACACCGATATCGATAACTATTCACATTTAGCTAAGGAGCCTTCCATACCACATCTAATTCCTTCAAGTTTAAGAAAAACTCTTTCCACTGAACTTCCGTCTTCTTTTTGAGAATGTATGAAGTAATGTGTTCCTCTAATGGCGAATAGTCACTGAAAAACCTTCGAACCCTGTAAGGTGTGGTCCATCGATGACCTTGAAACCATACTTCTAATAGCTGTGCACAACTCCAAAATCTTCCTTCCCCAGACTTTCTACAAGCAGTAAGTGATCTATATATTTTTGTCAGGATTGCAGGCACTGGATTAACATTCTTTTCTAATCTCTCAAACAAGCCTAGCGTTGACGGATCTATGCAATCATTAGTCCTTAGAAACAACACTAACCCATAAATGCACAGAGCAAACAATTTTCTCTTTCTTTTCTCTGGTTCATCACCTGTTAAAATTATACCCTGGATAATATTCCAATCAATGCGCTCGTTATCTTCCAGAACCTCCTCACTTCCTTTCCCTTTTAACTTACCCTCTAACCATGCTTCATCCTTGCCAGTAACTACTTTTAGCATTTTCCTGAAGCTTGGTGGATGATTAGGTCTTGTATAAATTTTATCACTATGTACCGTTAGACAATTCAGCAAAGCCTCGTATTCTTCCAAAGTGGGTGTCATATCTATATTTTCGAATGTAAAACAATGATATGCCATATTCCAATGCTGCAGCATGGCCCGTATCATTTCTCTGTCCACTTGTATATACAACAACTTAGCTATGTCACCAAATTCAGACTAAAACTCCTTTTTCATCTCTTCACCCCACTATTCCCACATAGCTTTTAACTCTGGCAAACACTTGTTCTGTCCTGAATTGATTCTAGCGGTTTCTTTAGCTTGTGACGCATGATCTGCCTGGATACTATCCTCTTTTAAATGTTGAGTTTCCTCTGACCATATCCATACAGTGCCATTATCCTCTCCCTGATTACTAGACTCTTCTGCCATTTGAATGCTTCCTAACTAACTAGCTCTTGGATCTATACCCCGTATGGATGCAATGATGCCAAAAGAAAAATGACAACAAGAAACAAACAAAACATAGAAAGTGTTAGTATCTTGTAAACACATTGAAGACAAGGCTTAATATTGAAACAAGCAACAAAACAGGTTATATTGAGCACAAAAAATAACCAGAGAAATGTATTTAAACCGACAACACCTGTCCTAGGCCCTTGCCTGGCTTTAGTGGGGTAGGTTTCTAATATTCAACATGAGGGTGTTGTTATAGACTCTTAGGTTCTCGAACTATCGTTACTGTCTACTACAACATCAAGACATCGATTTGGTAGTATAGGTCCCTTATAGCGGAGGTGTAACCTCACGGTGCATAAGGTTAGTATACCAGAAGAGAGACAAAAACTCGATCACGGAGCTAGATAACTCACGTAGGATAATGTCTCGCTCCCACTTAAGGGTAAAGCTCGGATAGAAGGCTATGCATGAATGACAGATATATCACACAATATAAGCTACCTTCATTCTTCCTAGAAATCTAACCAATAATCATTAAGAAAATTAAATTCAAATTATCATTCTAAAATGCCAAAATGCCACATGAAATGAATTAACTGGGCCTGAATCGATTTTTATGTCCCCAGCGGAGTCGCCAAGCTATCGTGACCATTTTTGAAATCGGAGTGTGGAAAAATAGCCTGGCGATTGATTCTTTAAAAAACCGAAGATTTGTTCATTTTATTTTACTTAATCTCAAAAATTAGGGTTTTTCCATATTAAAACCTTTGTTAATTTTGAAAACCAATTTGGAGTCGCCACCGGTCACTTTGGTAGACCGGACACCATGAAAACAACCAGAGATTCACTTAGGTTCGGGAGTCGTTACGTGTGGGAAAGGATTAGCACCCCCACAAACGCCCGTAATTGGTACCTTATTAATTTCACGTGGCATTTTGGCATTTCTAAATAGTAATTTGAATTTAATTTAGTCAATCATCATTAGTTGAATTTAAATTCCAAATGGGGATATCCTTTTACAAGGAAATACATTTTATTCGAATACGAGGTTAAGAATGCCCAAATACTTTAGGACACTCTTATTCGTATTCAAAATATATTTCCAATATAAAAGGTTTTAAAATACATGATAATTTATGGTCTTGTTAATTTTAAGATCATTTGTATAAGGGCTCTAATTGATTTTATAATTGAAAGTCAAAATATTATTGATTTAAAAATTTCTATGAGATAACGCCCCAAGGAAATGGGGTACTATTCATGTTGAAATTGATAAATCATTTAATATTGCTGCTTTGATTTATTTTTTCTATTTATTTAAAGTTCTAGGCCTAATTGAACTTTAATTAATTATCTAGGTCATTTATCAAATTATAGGTGATAACATGCATTAAATGTTCCACTTAAGGGTATTTTGGTATAACATCTCAATACGCTTGAGATACTACCCAAGTTAATACACCAAAGCTTTCCATTTAATCATATTAATTTGCTACAATTATCTCCCTAATTACTTTATTTAATTCTAGTTAAAGAACACTAAATTAGGGTTCTAATTACTTTAATTAATATAGGTGATTTAATTCTCTAACATGCACATCCTATATGATTTAATTAAAACACACAAGCAAAACAATTAAAACAATTAAATTAAATCAAAGCTGGAAAATGATCAAATTGAACTGTTATTGAGATTTAGGGGCCAATTTACAAACATTTGATGACCGAAATAAAAGAAATAGAAAACCGGAGAGCCCAACTCAAATTTTATTAAAACCCTGACCCAAACCCATGAATAATCGGCCCAAAACCCAGCCAGTCATACCCTCGGGTCGGATTGCGGCTCCATATTCGGACCCACTTTGCAGAGTGCGGATCCTCTTTGACCCAGTGCTAAAACGGTACCGTTTCAACTCGGCTATAAATTGCCCAAAACTGAGTTGAATCGGTCATTTGCAACTCTTCCGTCTCTCTCTACTCTCTCTCTATTCTCCAAATGCTCTCAATTATAACACATTATTCCCAGAAAACAACCCCAAAACCGATCAAAAGCCCAAATTTCCACCGCGTTCTTCGCTAGTTCTTCATTATTTCTTTCATTTAATCCTCAAAAACACTAAAACACCTTCAATTTCTTATTTATGAAGATCAAACCTCACATTTTTTTAAAAACTTCATCCCCAGTTCTTCTACCTTTCCTCACTTTGATCTTCAACCTCCATCTCCGATACTCTGGCCTATTCGCCGACCGCCAGAGGCGACGCCGATCACTGGTCGTCGTCTCCAGTCGTCTTCTTCCCTAATCTGATCCCCTCTGTAACCTCCAGTCACCCTAACCTTTTTTTCATCCGCCGTCTAGTTTTGCTCCGATCATCCCTAACCTTTCTCTGTCCACCGTGCTCTGCCCCCTGAGCGATTTTCGACCACCGCTAAAACCCTAAAATTTTCCAAAATTCTTCTTTTTTACCCTAAACCCTAATTTAGTACCCGATTCAACAGAATCCCCATCTTCCCCATCCTAAGCTACCTACCTAAAACCCTAAAACCTTTTCTATCATTTTCTACTCCGCCGTGAAGTCCTAAATTCCTCCACAATCAATCTCAACTCTGACGGTGTTCGAAGGGCACAACACTCAATATAAGCATTCAAAACTCTTCTTTAACTTTAGATTTCCTTTCCTGTTTCGAATCTAAGCTTAGATCTAGATTTTAGGTTTTATATTACTGTTTTTTAGCTTTTTAGGGTTTTAGACACTATTTTTATGCATTTGTGGTTGAATTTGGAGCTTATTACTTGTTTTATTGCAGGAAAAATGAAATAGAGGTAGTAATATACCTCTTGTTGCGTGCTTTTAACTCCGGTGAGCTTTCGGTGGTCTTCTCTAGTCTCCAATCGGTAGCGGTTCGACTTCCAAGTAATCTTTCTATTTTTTCATCTCTCTTCCTTTAATGCTGGGTAATTACTGCGCGATTATTATCTAATCATTTTCTCTCTCTGCTATTTATAGCAGGTCAAAAGGTGACGTTAGCTGGGGGATTAATCCTAGTGAATGGCTTACTGGCCACTCTTGGCTCGACACGTGGCACTGCTGGGCGGGAAAAAGAAGCACAAGTGGGCTCTTTTTATTTCTTTGACCGGTTCTGTGTATAGATGAATGAAGAAACAAATATATGTATTGGGCTTGGGATTTGTAAATAGGCATTTCCAGATTGTAAAAGAAATTATTATGTAAATGGACTCTTTAATTTGGACTATTTGGGTGATGTTTATTTATTGAATGAACTATTATTTATTTTATCATTTGTATTTATTATTTGGTCTTATTTATAGATAATTATGTTGATATATAAAAATACCCGGACAAAATTAGGGTATTACAGTTTAATACTAAAAAATACGAAATAAAAGGAATTTAAAAAGACTAAATTAAAACATATTATAGGTCAAATTAAAATAAAAGGGCCAAATTGAGTTCTTTTAAAACCGGGTGTCTAGAGGAATAAAAGGGCGGAGGGGTTTAATGAATGCAATTTACCCATTTTGTCAATTTCACAAACACTTCCCATGATTTTCTCTTTAAAATTTTTGGATCAAAACCATGCATTCATCGTATGTTCATCGTTTGTTCTTCCTAAAAACCATTCTTTGATCTTTAAAAAACATAAAATCATTTTTCCTTTGGTGTTTTTTCCGATTAAAAGCTTAAAAATCCCATGAACACATTTGAATGTTTTTTTCTTTTCAAAATGTTAGAAACATGAATATGAACAAATAAAATAAAAACAATAAAAGAAGGAATACCTAAGGATTGAAAAGCTTGATTCTTGTATTTCCCCAAAACTTGTAGACTGACTCCTTTATAGATAGTGTAGTGAGTGTTTACAATGTCGAGTGTGGTGGGTGGTAAAGTGAATGGTTGATGAGTGGTGGATGTGAAGATTACAATGGAATGAGGCCTATTTATAGGCTTCAAAAACCCTAAAATCCTAAAAATTCTAAAGCATATTCCCCTTTTATGCTTGATGTACATGGAAAGGTATCAAACCATATTCAATATAATCCTAAACAAATAGGGAAATATCTAATCTTGATTTTAATCACAAATAATCAATAAATCAATTGAAAATTCGTATTAAGATCAAAATCTCGTACTGAACCCGTATACAGTTTTTTGTACGCATTATCTTTACTAAAACGAGCATATCTTGAGCTCTTGGCGTTCGATTGAGGCGTTTTAATATGCGTTGGAAAGGTAACTGAAAGACGGTCAATACTTAAGAAGACATCATGGTCTGAAAATGCTTGGATCTTATCGAAAATTTGTCATAAGTCCGTAGTGAGGAATCCTTTGCACATAACTTGACTTTCCATACTTGTCGAGCTGGATCTCTTGTAATCTTCCCATATCTGACATAATAATGATTTTGTGTGATTTGCAAGAATAACTCAAATGCCTTAATAATAATATAAAGTAATAGAAATAATATATATAAAAAATGGATTAGATTTGGAGTTTTATGGTAATTGGACTCTTTATTTAAATAAATGGATCTTTTTTTGATTTTTTTGGGTTTTGGATCTAATAAGTATAGTAATAATAATAATAATATTAATAAATATTAAATAATAATAATAATAAATGGAAATAAATAATAAACAAAATAATAAAGGAGTAAAAATTCAGTGACAACACTTCACTCGTCAGAACTGGCACACTGAATCGATAACGAAAATGGTTAACAGTAAGAATACCCTGACACTCCAACGCTGTCAGTAACTCGTCTGGTTCGACACCACAACAGATGACTCAGCCATTAACACATGAAAGATAATATTTCCCTTTCCAAAGCTTTCCTCAACTCTCCTCAAAAACTCAAAAGCAACAAATAAGAAAAATAAAGTAAAACCCAATAATGTCAACTAAAGTTTATTTATAACTAAGAACTGTGTCTTCCCCGACACGCTTCGCTGCTAAAGAGATTTGTCATGTGACGTTTCACATATAATGATCTACTCCCAAAGAAAACTGGTCGATCCGTCAATAAATTTCATTACACGACGATTCGTAAAATATTCATAACTCCCAAACAAAACCGACCTGTTGAGCCCTCTGTAGATTTCACAGGTTCGTCAAGGTCACTTTATAATCTTCCCTACGTCTATACCCTATACCTACTTTATTCCAAAACATCTCGGAAGCAAGTGAATTCCCCACGAATGTTACCAGACGATTGTATGAATTAATTGAATTCCGTTCGAACGTGAATCATCTTATGTTTTTCTACGCTGTCTCCGGACCTTCCCTTAACATCGTAGTCTCCGTTCATGGAAGAGGAAGATAAAGTGGATCACCGATGATGCATGGTGTACTGTTCTTCCAACACTACTGCTATGGCAGCAGATGAAGTTTCCAACGTCACATTAACAAATCTAAACAAAGATTATTTCATTCTACAATCTTGCATCATCAGATATTAACCACTCTTAGATATTAATAGAATTCTATATTACCCAAACCAAACCCATTGAGATGAAAATTGAATGGCTCAAAAGTAACAATGTACAAAGGCCGACCTATCCCAGCTTCACCTCAACTGTTCAAGGCCCTGTTATCAATGCTCATGTCCCACGGCCGGGGTAATATGCTGCTTTTCTCGTTCTATTCGAGTATAAAACAATATATATATATATATATATATATCGAGTATAAAACAATATATATGTCTGTAGTTAAACCCACGCATAACTATAGATTGCTTCAACCCTTAGAACAAGTATCTGAAAATAGATTATACTCTTTAACCATGAATTGAAAACAAGAAGAGAGCTTGGTCAAACATATTTATGAAGAAAATTGATCTATTACTTCATTGGCTCGCCAATTTACAAAAGAATTCTGCCTCCCCCATTCCCCTGCTTTGCCTACAGAGGTGTGTCCGATGTCACGATCGGATCGTAGACAATCTTTCTACAAAGGTATCATAATTTCGGTCTCGATCCAACATGCTTATCCGGACATACTTGGGGCTAACCCCAAAGTGCTTGCCACTCCGTGTCAATATCTTCTTCCCTCGAAGGAAGCTTTCGCAGTCCTCGATCTCTCCTTCACACTTTACCCATGCAAAAGCTGCAAAGATCAATGCTCACGTAAGTCCAGTCCGTGATATCGATGCACATAACTATATTTTCGACATTCTCTTACCAGGTTGAGGCTCGAAGACTACATTGAGAAACTTGCAGAGCTGGGGAGGAAAATCAGGCACACTAAATAGGCCACTCTCATGCACTGCCTCTCTCAATTGCTTCCACCTCTTGGCCATAACATGGTAGCTGAACTCGAAGAAAGAGTCGCCTGCATTTGGTCTTTCACTGTTGTCAGATATAACTTTCAAAACCTTGGCCGCTCTCAGCTGTGAATCCTTAGACACACCGATCGTGTTGATCTCTATGTACTTTGTCATTTTTCTTGCAACATCTTCATCTTTAACAAGAGCCCACCTGGAACACGTACAAGGTACAAAGTTAGAAAATACATCCTTTGATACATTTAAGGAATTTCGAAAAAATATTATGCTAAAAGTTACCCAATGCGCATCCCGGCATGACCGGTGCTCTTGGAGACTGTGAACAGCATCAAATCATAGTTCGCCGCAGAGGATATAGGCGTGTATTGTGGCCAATAATAGGCGAGATCATGAATTAGTATTCCCTCACTACCGTTAACAACCGAGCGCCTCGCAAATCCATCGGGATTGTTGGGTGAGGTAACGAGTTCGATGTAAGGCCCATTTTTACTAAAACTTCGGGCATCACCTCCCCACTTATAAAGCCCGGACTTAACGCAATCGGTAATCAAAGGATAGGACTGCAGGTAATCAACACAATTTATGTCAAGTTAACATAATCTTAACACATTGCATATGCAGCAAGCGATTCAACCAAGCTAACAACTTATGTATCTTAACACATACAGAATAATAAGGGGCTGCTGAAACCACACTGATGGGCTCTGCATCCGTGTCGGGGGACAGCGCATAGAGGGCAGCCTGATAGAGTTGTGTTGATCCGGTTCCAACAACGATGTGCCGGTTCTCGGTCACCGCATTGCCAACCACATTATGTACTCGGACTATTTGGTTCGCAAACTCGGGCTCTAAGAACCAGCAAAGTCTGGTGGCATCCGAAAAGTAGCTCATGAACTGCCATCCAGGAATAACAACGGTGGTCTCCTCCCCCATCTTTTGCCAATAGCTTTCGTACATTGTCGGATCGCCACTGCAGTTAGAAACAATATTATATTACAAAAGCAATGTCTGGAAAAAGTTACCAGACATCATTAATGCAATGCCAAAAAACCTGTTGATTCGCATGAATGAATGATACAGTAAACATACAAAACACAGCACATGCAAGTTAAAAAAAACAGCTAAAAGTAAAAAAAAAAAAACGATGGTAAAAACTGGAAAAAAGAATCTGACAAGAGCTGCCATGTGGGAATCTAGAAATGGAATAGGGGCATGGGAATGGCAGGCACTGGTGGGTCCCTGTCTCAGCAGATCAATGATTACATGGGTATGCACAGGTCACGTCAGATGGACACTTGATAAAATCGAAGTGCTACGTGGCAAAGGTGAAGACCAAGAAATGGCTTCATTATTGGACCACCAAAACGACACAAGCAAAGGTGTTGGATTTCAGACAACCCCACATCCTCATTTCAGTCCACCACCAGCAAAAACCCAAAGCAAAGCAAAGAGGATCTGGTGCTTGTAAAAAGTTTAGATCTTTTAAGTCAAAAGCTCATAGACAAAGCTTCTTGCTTAAGGACAGAAAGTGGGTTACATGCAATGCTACCAAAGGGGTCACTTTGGGGCGGTTCATGGCCCCCACAAAAGAACACTGACCGTGGAGAGAGGGATTCACCCACTTGCTGCAAATTAAAAGCTGAAAACCCAATATTTTTCTGCATTGATTTGTGGGATTTGAGAGGTCCACTTCCACCACCACACAAGAAAGCAGAATTATGACCAAATGGTGAAAATTGTCAAATTGTGTTGAGTAAGGTTGCAATTTGGGAACAAGGGGAAGACAAAAAAGGGTCTTCATTTACCTGAAAAGGTAGGCTCATGCACCATGGAAAATCTCAAAAAATTAACTCAACATAAAGACTTGCCATTGTCAACTGATCAGCACTATAAAAACAATATTGTTGTTTTATACATTAATCTATTAAAAATAATAGTTAATAACTATAATGATCATTGGTTAGCAAAAGGCCAAAAATCCCAAGAGAAGGAAATATTGTGACCATTTATAGGAAATCATACTGACAGAATCATTGATTCATTGACCCCAGAAATCTACCCTCCATATTATCATGAAAAGACATTTTTGATAATTAAACTACGCCAAAGGGTCACTAAAATTGTTAATTTTACAAGGAAAGAAGAAACTTACTGATCAAGGTTGATAACCCTATCTTGGTCAGTTTGAGCCATGGAAAGAGAGGAGGAAGAAGAAGATGAGACAGGGGAGAACAGAGCATCTTTCTGCGACTGTGATCCATTGTGCTTGGTGAAAAAGAAGCCATTAAAGCTCCCATTTTTAGCATCATGCAAAAGCAAGACTCTGAAGATTAAACTCACATTCAGAGCAAGTGACAAAACCAGTAGGTTTTTCACTGTGAAAACACTTGACAAGTTGGCCATCTCTCTCACACGCAGAAACAGAGGATAAAGAAGATAAACAAGCAGAGGCTAAATGAAAATGAAATCAAAAAGAGAAAGAAGAAAAGCTAAAGAACAGAGACTAAACTGTTTTGTGCATGAAAAAGAAGTAGCTGAACTGGTTTGCTTCAAAGGTTTCAAGAAAAGAAAGAAGACAGTTTTATAGTTATCCAAACATCAACGGAGGAAATCAATAAATGGCATTTACTGTTTTCTTCAGCAAACCAAAACGTGCACGATTGGTGGGAAAAGAAAAGAAAGGAAAAAGAAGGTAAGGAAAGCATATAGCTGCAGGGTGTATGTAGGAGGAACACCCTGGCGAAATACTTGAGAGTGGAGATTTTCTCGGGAATCAAGAAATCCCACCATGCAATTTTTTAACACAAAGAAATCCCAGATCTCGAGAAGAATTGGAGGCAAGAAGCGTAGATTCGCTGTTCCATATTTAGGTGAATAATGGGGGCTATATAGAAGAACGAGGAAAAAGGAAAAAAAGGAAAAAGGAAGTGGGAAAGATGCTTCCATTTCATATGTTTTTTTATTTTATTTTTTTCTGATGCTGTCTGTCTGTCTAATTGTTTTTTGAGTTGTAAAATTATGGAGTTTTGATTTGGACATTGTGATTTAGCATCTGAAAAACAAAGAATTAAAGCTTTGAATTAATTATTATTTATTCTAAGCACAACAACTCTCGTATTTTTTCATAGCTTTTCTCTTTGTTGAAGTTGAAGGTTCTGTTTTAGCTTACTTAAAACATAGGGAATGCGAATGGGAATGGCAACGACACGGATGGTTTTATGCTTCCTCCAAATTTCAGTTCAATTATCATGTCTTTTGTTTCGAATTATGCTTTATTTAAAATTTTAGGGTAAACTACATAAAAATTTATCAATTATAAGATTTTTTTATTGAGTCTCACGAATATAAAAAAAATTATAAAATAATCTTTTGATTTAAAAGAAATAACAAGTTAGTCTAGTGTCATTAAAAATGTAATGATTAATGATGTGATAGTTAACAAAATTATAATAACACATTTAATCTTTTATATTTACGCATCCAATTAATTTAGTTATAATTCAGAAAATATAAGACTTGAGAGGCATCGGAGGGCTCACACGTGTGTGAGATAGCTGGATCAAAGTGTACGGTAAGGAGGAGATGTCTCAGGGCTTATTAAATTAGATCAAAGTGCATAAGAACGTCTCACAAGGCGTTGATGCGTATGATCAAGACTATTGGAGCATATGAAAGAGTGTCAAAGGGTGTGGGTTGGACGAATGAGCGATGGGAGTAAGACGAAAGGGTGTTCGGAGTAGAGAGGCGTTGTTGAAGTAGATAGTTAAATAAAAAAAGGTTAAATTGATTGGATGAGTGAATAAAGAATACTAAATTTATTAATTTTTTTTTAAAATTAGAACTAAATTTATTGAATGTGTAAACATGAATGATGAAATGTGTTATTATGCCAATTTTTAAACACACATCAACCGTTAAAATTTTAAGGACACCCAACTTGTTATTTTTTTTAAGTAGAGAGAGCATTATATAACTTTTAATAGTTCGAAAAATATTTATATAGTTTACTCAAAATTTTAATATCTATTGAAAATATAAAGTGTAAAATATGTAAATAGGTTTTTATTATAATATTTTTGTTGAGTCCTCTAATTTTACAAAGTTATAAAATGATCACCCAATTTTTTTAGAGTAATAAGTTGATTGTTACCATTAAACATTTAACAAAAAATTGCGTGACAGTCCTCAAATTTTACACTTTTATTTTAATTTGGTCTTAAATTTAAAAATTTTAATATTTTAATATTTTATCAATTTAATCTTTATTAACCCATTTCCAAACCAATTTTTTTGGATCCAATTCTCTGTCTAAATTCAGTTTATAACTTCTTAAAGAAAAGGTAAACCATCCAAATTAATTAATTAAATACCTGTTTAACATAATTTCAATTTCTTACCTTAATTCTAAATAAAAGCACAAAGCTAACTGCTGATGCCCACCCTACTGACCCAAGAGGCAACTGCCCAGTTTCCACGAGCTGAGGTGCAGAAGTAGCCTCCAAGTTCTGAAATCCAAAGAAAAGAACCAGATGCGGCATAGTTATAATATTGGGCGAATCTAACGTACAACAAGTCTAGTGTTCAATTAAAAGATGGTAAGTTTTGATATTTGTCCAAAAGTTTAAAAAGTTAGACTTTTTGATATCATTTTAGAGGATAATTCTACAGTAAATGACATGTAACGCAATGTATCACTATTTATATGTATTACAATGTACCATTAACTACTTTAATTAGATTCGAAATTCTAAGGACGGAAAGTGTTATTATCTCATCTTAGAATAAAATCTTAAAATATAATTTTTATATTACTTTTTCAGATTTTATTTTATTTTTTAATTCAAAAAATAATTAAATTTTTATTACTATAATAACTCTTACATTCACTTTAATTTAAGGGTAAAGTTCACAAATGGCCACTAAAGTTTGATCAATTATTCAATTTGATAATCAAACTTCCAATTGCTTCAATGTTAGCATTAAACTTTTCGTTTTGTTTCAATGTGGCCAATGACTCATTATCAACCGTTAAAAGAGTGACGTGACTGTTAAAATATCTTGTATAAAATAAATTTAGTCCTCCGCGTTTACACATTCAAACAATTTAGTCCTAATTCGAAAGAAATACTATTAGAAAATATTGCGTATTTCAAAATTGGCAACCAAGTACTATGATTCGACCATTTGGAAGCTGAGCAAATATAAAAAGAGTTTTGATGGAAGCTTTGCTAGTTGGTGCATTTCAGAAGCTTTTGTTGCTCATACAAGTTGGTGCAGCGATGAAACGAAAGAGAAAGCAGCTGAGCTTTTGAAATTTTGTATTGATTCTATGGATTTCAAGGACATCAAGAGATCTTTTTGTATTCCTTTTTTATTACAAATTCTTTATTCTTTCAAAATTTGACATAATTTAGTTAGGTCCATATTACGTTTTAACTTATTTTTCTTATTTTGGTAAACTAAAACTTTGATTTACTGGTTTCCTATCTTTGCACGTGTAAGTGAAAAATTCTAAGAGGAGGGAAATGAGAAAATTACAAGAACATCGTTTATTTCTTATCACAGATGGTGTAGGAAACATACGACCAAGACAATTTGATTGCATTTTCTTTTGCCATCATGTAATGTAACCTATACAACATAATCCTGCAAGATTCTTAATCCAAGAGGGTAAGAACATAAGCATAAAACAACAAATGTAGCAGATAACCATCTATAACTGGAGAATGGTTCGTATCGTGTCACATAAGTTTTGAGTGGTTTGTTACTCCTGATTCGTCTGCAACTCTTGAAGAGACATCTCATCATAGCACCTACGATGAATATAAGAGAAAAGTTGTGAAAAAAAACAAACAAACAAACAATAGCTAGTAATTGTTAAAGTTGGCAATACTTATATTTTGTGATAAGCTAGGGATTTGCTCTTTTTGTTAAACAATAGCCGGTAATTGTTAAAGTTGGCGATAGTTAGTAACTGTTTATTTGTTTAACAATTATCAGCAATTGTTATTGTACACGTGGATTCTATGGATTTGTTGATTTAACTTTTGTTACAATTTTTTGCGTTATGTTTTTGTATTAGATTTCAGTTTCAAGATCAGGAGCTCTTTTTTTTACATGTATTGATTCTATGGATTTCAAGGACATCATGTTCAATCATCAATGTATAGAATTAGGATTAAATTGTTTGAATGTGTAAACGTGAAAGACTAGATGTGTTATTATACAAAATATTTTAACATCCACATCACTCTTTTAACGGTTGTTAATGGGTCAACGGCCAAATTGAAACAAAACTAAAAGTTTAATGCTAATATTGAAGCAATTGAGAGTTTGGTTACCAAATTGAATAATTGATCAAAGTTTAGTGATCATTTGTGAACTTTACCTTTAAATTATAGTGAACGTAAGAATTATTATAGCAATAAAAGTTTAATTATTTTTAATTAAAAAATAAAAGAAAATCTTAAAAAATAATATAAAATTATTTTTAATATTTTATTTTAAAAGAGGATAACAATATTTTCGGTCCTTAGGATTTTAAAACTAATTAAAACAGTTAATGGTACATTGCGGTACATATAAATAGTAGTACATTGCAGTACATGTCATTTATTGTAGAATTATCCTCATTTTAAATTGGTATTTTTTTTGTATTTTTTGACAAATATCGAAACTTATTTTATAAGCATCGATACTTGTTCAAAAAACTTAAAATGTTATTAAAAAATTAAGTATCAAAATTTATTTTAGTTAACATGTTATTAAGTTGCAAAAGGATTCAGAAAGATTATTAAAAAAATGGAATTTAGAATAGGTAAATATTCAAAAATAAAAATAAAATAATAAAGTCTTGAAGTAAATGTGTTTTAAGACTAAATTAAAATAAAGTTAAAAGTTAAGGGTTAACTTTATTAACATATACTAACAATCAATTAATCTAGCGGAATAAGGTGCTTGATTCCCGTAAGTAAGGTAAGTGGTTCTAAGTGGCGGAACTCAATGTTATTTATTAAAGAGACTATTTAAAAAATTAAATTTAAGGTGCCCAACAATATAAATTATATGTCTTTAAGGACTAAAATAAAATTTTATCATTATCTCAACTTAAAATTTTTCAATTTTTAAATTAGTAGGCATGGTCCGCGGGTCTCCATTAAGTATCGCCCTTGGTGGTTCTTACTCACAGTAATTAATGCGACATACTAAGTTAAGTATGGGAAATGTCACGTTAAGAGACTGAGAGAATAATCTCTCATAAAAAAGAGTTTTAAAATATATAAACAATCACGTTACACATCTTATTAAAAATGTCTTTTGAGAAAATAATAATGTCTCGTGACATACATATGTGATAGGCAATTTTATGTAAAAACCCATAAAAATAATTATTTAAAGAAATGACCCCTAGACCATTATTTAGAAAAATGACCCCCAAATTTGTCACGTATGAAGAACTCGCGTTCTGCCCAAAGCGTTTTTTAACCTTGCTATCTGCGAACAACGAGTTGTTCTTACGTGGCATCGCTTTTCAGTATAACGAACTTAATAGGAACTCGCGCTTTCCAAAATGCGAGGTCCCCGAGAATTTGAAGAGCCGGCTGAATTTATCACGGTCCGTTTAATGGAACTTGCTTTCCGCAGAAAGCGAGTTCTTTGTAAATCGGGGTGGCAGAACAAGCGTCCATAGGCATGTTCGAGCCATATTTCGGGGCTATTAATCATATTATTTTAGTAAACGGCCAGTTTAGGTGCGTAGTAATTGAACTTGTCTTTTATTCGGCACCAATATGGGCAAGTTCGGTGCATTGTAAACCGGGTAAAATTCACGTTGGAAACGGTACCATAGCTTGTTTTTGTGAACGACCGCAAAGTTAAAAGGGCATGATAATCTTTTCTGGTTTATTTACCGGGTTTTTAATGTACGTTTATTATCGCATTTTTTGACCTTGAAGGTGTTGTGGAGGAACTTGGCTACCATTTGAGATTAACATTGGAACGTGCAATACACGAAGAAGGGTATAAAATTTACGTTGAAAATAGTTCGAAAGTGTGGTTTTCTGCAGAAACAACAAGGCGGAAAGACAACTTTTAAAACCAATGAGACCTTGTTATTTCAACATAAACTTATATTACATCCGTAGAAAGTTGTAACTCGTTACTAGTATTAAATTTCAACATAAACTTATATTACATTCGTAGATAGTTGCTACTGGAATACGCCTATCATATTCTATCCCATACCAGCGAAAAGCTGTAACCCTGCGTATTATCAGCTGTCAAGTCTGGGTTGGAATACAACTTATGTTCTGACCCCGGTCAAAGATGAAACCACAACCGAAGAGGGCATCTTGTATATTACCGCGCCGGGGTCGTCATCAGCCAACGTTCCCCTACATATTCCCATTCTTCGTGATGTGGGCAATCTTGGATATTGAGGTATACCTCATTACGCTATATTTTATACCAGGATTCCATCATCAGCGTGAATGGTAGGAGCTTTAACCGCGGTTACCTTCTCGAGTATTGTGATTTTTCATTTAACTTGTAGGTCTGACCTCGTTCAAATATGATGCAAATGCTCGGAGCTCTGGGCACGTACTCATGATGCAACTACATATACCAACAAATCACAACACTAGAGAAATCTCTTAGCCAAAGTATTTTTTTAGTATTTGATTTGTTGTTATTGGTAACTACAATAGAAGCGTAATATTCTCTGAAACTACCAGATTGCAACTTCGGGAGATGTATTTATAGAAGAGATCTCGTGTTGTGTGAATAGCGATTTTTTCTAGGATTTCTGACATGGAAAGGATCTCGCGTTCTGTAAAGAGTGAGTTCTGCCAGGATTCCTGACGTGTCAGGACTCTCGCGTTTTGTAGAGTGCGAGTTCTGCTAGGATTCCTGACGTGTCAGGAATCTCGCATTTTATACAGGCGAGTAGTTGGTTCAAAATTAAAAAAAATAAATAACAACAAACAGTAGCAAACAATAAATATCAATCATATCATAAAATATTAATAAATAAAACCCTAAAATTAATATGAGCAAATACAACAAGCACTTAGTTCATACGAAGGCCCGAGCGGTTAGGACACTTGTTAATCGTGTGTCCGGGATTTCTACATGTTTTGCAAAGTTTCTTTTGTCCAGTTCTTTCTTTATGTTCGACCATCTCCTCCGTATAGTAAATCCGTATCGATCGTGGACATCCCTTATTTCGTAGTAGTGCAGGATTTGGGCATATGGTCGGTTCATCATCAACGGTATACAGATCAATTTCATTTCCGATGGGAGGAAACTCTTTTTTGTAAACCTTCAATACCATTTCCAGTAAGTATACCAGATCAAGCAGTTGTATGTAGTGAATCCGTTGGGAAGAACAAGCAACAATGGCGCGTGCGCACAGGTATTTGAATGTTTGGAAGACTCCGCAGTCGCAGGTTCTCTTTCTTAGATCTACCACGTACGCGTTGTGTTGTATGCCTTCCAACGACCTCAAAAATTCTAAAACACGAAACAAATGGCCTTCTCGAGAGAATAAAGTTGCAGTCATCGCATTTGAATGGCGCACATAAGTTTACACTTTTTCTAGGAAGTCTGGGTGCACTTTGTGGCCACCTTCCATGTAATCAGTTGCTTGCCTTCCCAGGGTTGCAAATAGGGTAGCCAAACGATAGTAGGTCACTTTGACAATATAAGTGATAGGCAAATCCCTTCAGAGCTGAGTTGACTACCTCGGCCAAGTTCGTTGTCATGTGACCATATCGTTTACCCCCATCATATGATTGAAGCCATTTTTCTCTCGGGATTTTTGCAAGGTAGCCTGTGCCTTTGTCATTCCTGGCTCTTAGTTCTTCGAACAACTGGTTTACCTCATGTACGTAATGCGAGTTGCCTAGGGAATGACAAACACCTAGTTAGTGGCGAACAATACATGTAAAGATATCGTAAATACAGAGGACGTAAAAGACGTACCCATTCTAAGCACTATAACACGTTCATCTTGGTTCTTGTAAATCTGCAAGTAGTTGGCCGCAATGTGTCGTAAGTAGTAACGGTAGTAAATATGGGAATGCTGCTAAGACCGACCCAAACCCTGTATTACGTACTTGATCGCATTGGATCTGTCAGAAATAAGACATATCCCATCATCCCTTGCCCGCATTACATGAGAAAGAACATGTCTTTATAGGTTCTTAAGAAAGAACTGGCAAGATTCGATATCCTCTTTTTCGACTATTGAGAAGGCTACATGAACGGTTTTCTGATTGCCGTCTTGTGCAACCGCCAGAAGTTAGACCTTTGTATCTTTCCCGTACAACCAAGTACCGTCGATCTGAACCATCGGCTTGTAATGCATGAATGCATTAATACATTAAGGAAATGTCCAAAATAGTCGGTAGAATTGACAAACACCTGGTAGGACACGATCATTTTCGTATGCCAAAGCCGTCTCAAGTTTCACAGCTGTTTCGAGTATGTGTTTCTGCATCATTTTTAGCCACGACCGCAACTCATTGTAAGATTCCTCCCATTGGCCAAATAGTTTTTATACGGCCTGCCACATTGCATACCATGATTTTGGGTATTCAGGAATGTAGTCGTACTGATTTTTTGCTGCGGCGATACAGGTGGCAACCGTCACATGAAGATTTTCTTTGACCAGTGGCATGAAGGTATCGCATAGGACGTGCACATCCAAGTTCTTGTGATCCTGACTTAGGCTGCTCACGGTGCATGTATGAGGCCCATCTAGTTTCGTAATTCTCCACAGCCCGTTCAACATCTTCAAGGATGATACACAAACCCTTCACTCACATCCCTCTTTCTTGTGGGCACATTCCACAATGTAAAAATTCGGTCTGGTTTTTTCACAATCGTCGTAACTGCTCGGCAAATGTTGTAGTGCTTAATCGTGGCCACAACCAGTTCTTTTGTCAAGAATGTTATCCCAATGGCCAGTTCACCATCGACACGATGGCTGTATTCGTCAATTGTTAGTGGTTGTGAAAAATTCCGAAACGTTCAAGGTATCCATATCAACGTAAAGTTGAAATACTTTTCTAATTCAAACGGCTCGTAAATTATGTTCACAATATCCTATGCTCTCCACTGGCTTCTATAAGCTGCTGCGAATGTTGAGGAGAAATTTGTCTGCAGTTTTGGTTCATTCTCAAACCCTAATATAAGAGGTGTGAAGGACCAATATATTATTTTTCTGGAAAATAATGAAGAGTCTTGCTTTTGCAGACGTGTCAGACAAGCTTTGTCAGCATTACTAATGCAGAAAAAACTCGCTTTTTGTAGAAAGCGAGTTCCCCTGAGATTCCTAACGTGGCAGGCACATCAATGAACCTCGCTTTTTGTAGAAAGTGAGGTCCATCACTTCATTCATGAATACTCTCCGATTCTACAAGAAATAATGTCCATTCCATACGCTGTTTCAGTTACAGTCTGCTGATTTGATTTGCCACGGTACGTAATATGTAAAAGAATCTTCAAGAAATGGCAAGGTTTTCGGTAGTGGTCTTCTATTTCGAAACTTATTTCCACACTTCCTTTGATAGCACTGTCCATTTCATGCACTATTTGTACCGAACAACGTTTCACATAAATAAAGAGGACAACAACAACGTTGCCCGTACTTAGAACATTAATAAATGATGAAAGAATGAACTCATAAAACATAATTTGACGATGATTTGAGGAATGAAAGGTTAATCAGAATCATCGTAGTCAGTTGAAATGTCTGAACTTAAGTTAAGTTCTTCGATCAGCTGTTGTTTTTTTTGTCTGCGCCTGTATATAAAAAGCTGCAACTCGTCGGCAGCTGCATCAACATCCAGTGAACAATGAGCTTGTTCAGTGCTCGCTGCGAATGTAGACGTAACAGCTTCTACGGGTGCAAACGTACTACCTTCTCCGGCGTTCACCTTATCAAACTTAACATTCAAATGGATGTATTTAGCTCCTACAGAATTGAGCTGCTTGTACATGTTACGTACGTCAGTTTCGCTGGTAGGCTTCAGAATGTAGTGCGTTTCAGTTGCCATCGGTGTTGGGATTTTACATTCCAAGTAAGAAATTTCCTTGTCAGTACGTTTGCTAACCTCTTCAGATATCAACTACAATAAATCGTGGAGTGACATATTATTGGTGATTGTTGAGTCAAAATAGGTACCGATAAAATAAAATGTTGCAAAAAACTTAGCCATGAGGGGAGGAAAGTGTTGGAAGTTTTGCTGAAATAGATATAATCGGAGCCTGGGTTTTATAGGGAAGGAAAAGCGGATTGAATTTAATTTCAAAAACCATGAACTCGCATTCTACGCAACGCAGTTATCCACGGAACTCGCTATCCCCAGAACGCGAGGTCCCTTCTGACCTTTTATTATATGCGACTGTTAAGTCAAACCAGTTAAATAGGACATCGCGTTCTGTAGAAAGCGATGTCCAATTTTGTAAATTATGCTTCCTAGAATATTAACAATTAGGATTTTTCTTCCTAATTTATGCTTCCTAAATTATGCTTCCTAAAATATTAACAATTATGATTTAATTAATTTATATACCGCGAGGTCCCTTCTGACTGTTCATTATATGCTACTGTTGTAGCAGATTTTCAGATTACTACAAATTTTTATCTTCTACTATATTTAATTAATTTATATACCAATTGAGTTTAAAATTTTAACAAACTTTTAGATATGGGCATTAATTAATAATACAACTTATATATTTATATAATTTAAATACCATCTTTTCTCATACCTCTTATAAAATTTAAATACCATCTTTTACTTTATGACTATTTGATTTCAAAGATTCGACACTAATTAGTATTTCAATTTAATGAAAATAGGAATTTAAAATCAAATTTTTACCATATTTATCTAATAATTTAAGGAATAATTTATTAATGGTCAGAAAGGACCTCATGTTTTGTGTAACGCAAGTCCCCTTTATGACCGTTCAAGATGCTCTCTGAAAAGTCAAAGGACACGTCTCTTCAATGAAACTCTCTTCCAGCGTAACGCGAGGTCTTCGGTATCTTATTTTCCACAGAACACGAGTTCCATTAAAATCGCTTCCCACTCGGTGCGAGGCCTCTTATAAATAGGGCCCTACATAATCAATAACCCCACACCTCTGTATTCTTCTTCTCCTATACTATTATACATATTCTATATTTTCTATACAACGGCGACTTTATTGAGGCTAGACGAACGACACGTCTTCGACTACTGACGGGCGAATAAGGAGGTAATATTCTTTTCTTACTTTAAATTAATTTATTTTTTAAAAATTTATCTCATTCTATATGTATATATTTTTAAATTATTATCTTTTACTATTTTTCTTCAAGAACTACAAACAAGCATTGACATGCTATCTAAATCGTATCACGGCCGCGCTGGACGAGGATATCGTTCCATTTTTTGCTGAAGCCAATTTTGGGCACGTCGCTACTATCGTTGGCAGTACAAAGTTGAACCGTCTCTTCATTAATACCTTATTGGAGAGATGGAGGCCAGAGACCCACACCTTCTATCTTCCGTGTGGCGAGGCTACAATTACACTAGAAGATGTTGCATATCATCTTGGCTTGCCTACTGACGGCGCGGTTATTACCGGTGTTGCCGAGGGTGACTGGTCGAATCTATGTGCGGAGCTGCTGGGAGTGGTTCCAGACAAGTTCAACCGTGGCAAAGTCTTTCTAACTTTTTTAGAGCAGAATTTTACAATCCTTCCCCCGGATGCAGATGACGAAACAAAACGGGTAAATATATTTATCTTATTTTACTATATTTTTTGTTTCCTATTTTTTAATATTTAAAATATTTTTATAACGGTAGTTATTATTTTCGCAGCAGTTTGCTCGACATCCTACGCATTATTGGAGGGATTTTGATGCCTGACAAATCTCGCAACAAAGTCCATATGATGTGGCTGTACCATCTCCGCAATTTTGCAGAATGTAGCAAGAAATGTTGGGAGCAGCGGTCCTGGCCTTTCTGTTCAGGGAGCTTTGCAGAACCGTCGACCCAGATAGAGTCGCAATCGGAGGATGTCTCTTACTGCTTCAGTCTTGTGCTTAGTTTCGGATACCCTTTTTAAGCTCGCAGCCTAGACAACTTACCCCATACCTATTCCCGCTTATTCGGAGGTACTATTTAAATTATTTAATTTAATTTAAATTATTTTATTTTATTTGAAGAATATGTTTTTAAACTATTATAATTTTTTAATTTCTTTTTTATTAATGACAGGTGGTGTCTTCCACTCACTCACCAGGGACTGCTGGAGACGCAGCGAGATTATAGACTGCTGATCGACAAGATACAAAACAAGGTCAGAATTTTGGATATTTTATTCTTAATTTCTCAAAAAAATTTCGGCCATAAATTTATATAACTCACATTCAATTTTTTTTTTCAGTTCCTGTGGACTCCATATGCTGCTCCTCCGATTCGAGACTGTATTCCGCAGGACATCACAGACGGCTCTCACGTCTGGCTACTGCTGGTGCCACTCATCAACTACGAAATTGTCGAGTGGCATCCTACCGACCGGGTTCTGCGGCAATTTGGCTACGTCCAAGGGGTTCTGAAGCCGCCGCTCAATTTGGATGAATTATATCGGTTGGCACGGTAGGCGAAGACGGAAGTCCATTGGGGCCATCATCAAGCTGACTGGGTCGGGCAATGGATGACAAGGTATGGTACGCGGCCGCCCATTTGTATACCCATTGTGAACCAGGATGTCACATTCGACTGTATGTAGTGGTACTACCAAAACAGGAAGCTGCATATACTGACTCCGGAGGAGCGCCAGCGAGAAATTATGCTGCCTCCTCGAAACTGCCCGCCCGCACAACATCACGCCACCCAGCGCCAGCCGACGCAACGCGGTATCAGAATAGGGCTTGAAAGCCAAAGACGTCGAATACACACTACAGGGGCCTCGTCCTCTAGAACAGCACGAGCAACAGATCAGTTTGGGGCAGGGACTTCGACACCAGCGCCAAGACCAACATTCATGAACTCCGCTTCGTCATTATTTTTGAAGATGGGTGATCCTCAGACGTTTCAGCAGACGGGGCCTCCACCCGAGCTTTTTATGACGAACGTCTTTCGTCCCTTTATGTCGGTGCCTCCATCATTTTACCCGACACCGCCTTTTGCATATGTTTCTCTGGTGTTGGATGTTCTACCATTGCAAGCATAGTTCGACTACAACATTGTCGAGCAGACGCCACCGCAGAGTTTGTTCTACACCGGCCCCGGTATTAACGGTGGTCCACGTTTTGGGGACGATTATGACGCCGATGATGAGAACGACGATGATGACGACGATGAAGATGGAGCACATGCCGATCAGAGGAATCCGCTATGAGAACGTCGTGCACCCAGCTGCGAACGGGTTGACATAGGCGTCATTAGGACGAGGGGATGTTTATTTATCAACTTTAGTTATTATTTTATAATAATAAAAATTTTATTTTGCCTTATTTTTTTACATAGTTTTAGACTTTATATTTATTTGCCTTATAGTTTTAGATTTATTATTTTATAACCCGATACATAAACCGTAAAAGATTATCACGCCCTTTTAACTCTTCGGTCATTCACAAAAACACGCTATGGTACCGTTTTCAACGCGAATTTTACCCAGTTTACAGCGCACCGAACTTGCCCATATTGATGCCGAATGAAAGACAAGTTCTAGTACTACGCACCTAAATTCGTCGTTTACTAAAATTATACGATTAATAGCCCCGAAATATGGCTCGAACGTGCCTATAGACGCTTGTTCTGCCACCCCGATTTATAAAGAACTCCCTTTAGGCAGAACGCGAGTTCTTCATACGTGACAGATTTGGGGTCATTTTTCTAAATAATGGTCTGGAGGGTCATTTCTTTAAATAATTAATTTTATGGGTTTTTTTACATAAAATTGCCTATATGATACGTGAGTGAGCGGTTTAAGTGAATTTGTACTTAGTTTTTTACTTTCATCAAACTGAATCTTTGGCTCCAACCAAATATTTAGTAATTTTAATTCATGGCCTTGGAATATTTCTGTGTTGTTTTCATTTGAGAAGATATTTGGACAAAGGCGTAATAAAGATGAAAGGGATAAGACACCTACATTCCTAATCTACAAATAGGTTGGACCTCAAGGCCTGGTCAATGGTCCACAAAATTAGCAGTGTGGAAAGCGAAGGCCAGGACCAAGGGTAGGTTCGAGATGCCAGACAAATTTCTAAATTTGTCCATTGAATGTTAGATTTTTTAATAATATTTTTAGTTAATTTTTTCATTTTTTCTGATAAGTTCTAAAATTTACAAAATAAATTTTGATATTTAGTTTTTTATACTATTTTAAGTTATTAAATAAATATTGATCCTTATAAAATAAATTTTGATATTTGTCAAAAAGAACATGAAAATCAACTTAAATACTATCAAAAAATTTAATATTTTAAAATTTTAAACAAATATAAAAATTTATTATTTTTTAACCACGCTCTAATTAGATTAGCCCAAAGACCAGAACCAGACCGGAGTGATTGCAATCTCATCACTTTTCAGAGCAATGTTAAAAGCAAGCCAAACCCTATATTCCACAGGCACAGGCACAGGCACAGGCACAGGCACGGGCTAGGCTTTGATGGCATTCAAGTCTGGTCCCTGTCTTTGCCCCATCAAAATTAAAAAAACTAAAGGTCTAACCCTACTTCCCTACAAATGAATGGAAGCCTAGGCCTTTTACTCTTCAAACTCATGCATAAATTAAATATCAATTCAATTATCCTCGTTGATCTAACAAAATAAAATATTAGATCTCTTAAATAAGATTATTAGTTCAAATTTTAGCGTTGTGAATGTAAAACTTGTGGGGAAAGAGTCGCTTTCATAATAAATTTTTATAAAATTCGGCTTAAATTAATCGGCCAATGAATCAAAAATTAGTGGTTAAACTAAAAAAATCAATTCAATCAATTATTGATATGTGTAGTATGACAATGAATAATGATAAAGGTGTACTTTTTTAATAAGATTTAAAATTTTAATTTTTCTAATGAAATAAGTTAATTTAAAAAGATATTTATATATGTAATAACTTTTGAATCATATGGTTAAAAATTTTCGATTGATACTCTCTTATTTTCTTTATCTTATGGGAACTTAAAAAAAAAACTATCAATATCAATTTAGAAAATGGTCCTCTCCTCAAGTTGGGGGAATATGGAAATCAAAATCTTATTGAAATGCCCATTATTTTTGTCCACTTATACTTGCTTTTTAGTGGGTAAAAGGCAGAATATGGGGTACATGAATCTCGGCTCTTTATAATCATCCACAGCCAAAATCCAGTTCTTCCAAGCTCAATCTCCGCCGGATATATTATTCCATCCATTATGATAGGAATTAAATATAATAAGAGTAAAACTTTGATATACAAGCTGTGTAAAATTAATTTTACATAAACATGTGTATTTCCTCTATAAAAATCAAAATCCTAAATTCCTAATTTAATTCTAAAAAATTAAACCCTAAACCCTAAAGCTTACGCCCTAAATTCTAAACACTAACCTTAAATTCTAAATCATACAAGCTAAACCCCTAAACTTTAAACCTTAAACTAAAACCTTAACCCCTAAAACTAAAAGGCACGAGTAAACTAAAGGTTACACGGCCTGTGTATCAAAGTTTTTCTCATATAATAATAGCGAGCCAGATATGAAAAATTATTCGATACAAATATTGTGTTGTGTTTTTTTTCTTCAGAATTTAAAGTTTAAGTTTATAAATTAAAGTTTAAGGTTTAAGCTTTAATATTTTGGGTTAGAGTTTACGTTTTAATATTTAGAGTTAGAGTTCTAATTTTAGTTTTTAAATAAAAAATATGCATATTTCTGTAAAGTTTTTTTTACATAACGTGTGTATAAATATTTATTCGATTACATATTTAGAATTTTATAATATTTTTTAAATTTAAATATATTGTTAAAAAAATATTGACGTGGTATGTTAAAGTCTCCCCGCGGAAAGAATTCTATTTTTTCAAATCTACAACCACCGTTAATGACAAATTGTGATGAACAAAGCAATCGCCAGTAAATCCTAATGATGGGAAAAATTCGTTTCACCAGAAGATTAACATAATTTTGTTTCATTTGATTATAACAATTAACAATAGTGACTCATAACTAAAAATCATAACCGAAATTAAAAATTACTTTTTAATTTATCATTATTAATTGATAGATAAGCTTGAAACCATACTATATTAATCTTTCGATCAAATTAATTCTTCCCACCATTAGGATTGACCCATGACAACTCGTTATTAAATTTTTACTCTTAGTGGTGGGTGTAAATTCAAAAAATTAGGGTTCATAGGGGAGAGGAAGACTTTAACGTACCACATCGGTATTTTTTCAACGGTTGTGACTGTAATAAAAGCGAAATAAAAGTTTAGTGATTGTAATGAAGCGAATTGAAAATTTAGTGAATGTAATGAAAGTTTTTCGATTTCAATAACCAGAGTAAAAACACACTAAAAATTATGACTACCGGTGAAATTTACCTTAAATTTTATTTTTAAAAGATGGGTTTTGCTATACTCTATGTATCAGAACTATTGGATTCTTATCATTAATTATTTATTTTAATTTTCAATGGAATCTATTAGAATGTAATTAATTACATTTCTAAAAAATTAAATATCACTGATTTAGGGTGTTGTAAAACCAATATTTGATTTTGATATAACAATAATTTTCAAGGACTTATTTGTAAAATTGAATAAATTTTTAAGTACTGAAAATTGCTCAAAAATGACAAGGATTCGAACTTAAAATTATTTCTAAGGCAAAAACTAAAACCCCAAATGTTTTCTAAGTTTTTTCGTACTCAAATAGCCAACTTGGTCCAGGTATATCGATATGCTCTTAGTCATATCGATATGGTCCTTAGCTAATGAAATTTCTTTTTAAACAAGATGGCTATTAGGTACAGATACGCGTATAGCCAAATCGGTACGCCATTCTTACCTGGGAACCAAATAAGCTTTGAGTATCGGTACGGCTTTCCTCGTACTGATACGGGGTGTTCATGTAACACCCTTGACCCGGATGTCACAATTGGGTCTCAAGCCCAACTAAAACCATAAAATTTCTCAAAATGGGTTTAGCCAAACAAGTTCCTTCCAAAATATTTAGATCCAAAAGTTGAAAACACATATAAACAATTAAATCGTTACAAAGGAGCTTCACTTTAATTTAAAACATTTAAACGTTTGACTTGATAATATAATTTCGAAAGTAAGAAATACAGACTCGACCACGTAAGGTCCTATGAATACATAGCCCACTAAATACAAGTACCGTACTTCAGAGATCACCACATGCTGAAACCTCATGCCGACAGTGCTTATCAATCCTACGATCAAACGATCAACCTACGCAGTGAAACAATGATTCCGAGCGATGAGCTTACAAAGCTCAGTGGTACACATCTACTCTACTATACTTCATGCTAATCATAAAACACAAGCATGCAAGCTAGTACGAGCAATAAGGAGAAATAAATAAACACGTGGCGCCGCCACTAGTCACCTAAACACATGCTCTCACATCATAGCAAAACATCAAACATGGCCCACAAGGCCCAACCATACTCGGGATCACACCTGATCATCCGAGCTAAAGCACACAATGTCATAACCACAAACTTAGAGTGAGGCCCAGTGCCACACAGCTTCGAGAATGTACACCCATGCTTGGAATCTCTCGTCGAGCATATTCGAATGAGACTATGTGCCACACAACTTCAGGAACGTACATTTGGTATCTCTAACCATGGTGTTGCAACACTTTCTTATTGGGTATCTAGATCCTATCAACCAAGGAGACTCAACCAATCAAATACCTATCCGGCATACAAGCAACGCGATCCCAATGATCTCATATTGTTGCTAATCATTAACACATCATTTATTTTACATTAGCAGATTGTTAATACGTTACAGAGAAGTATATAATTTATCTCATTCATTGTCTCCATTAGTCCATATTATCTCGTTTATCAAGGGATAACTTAATTATTAATATTCACATTGATTATCATCCTTAGTTTGTATTTATTGATTATTTAACGTATCAGGCCCTCAGGTATCGGTACTCACATGCGTACTGATACTGAAATTGCTCACTGAAAATCTTTAATTTTCACAAGTATCAGTACAGGGCACCCAAACGCGTATCGATATGGCTAAAGCTCGTACCGATACCCTATACACAGGTTCACATTATTTCCTTGAATTAAGGATTTACCATACCTTATTCGATCCTAAAGCTTATGAAAGTCATTAGGGTTTGTTTGCTAACGCATTTAAACAATTAATATTAATTACCAACTTTATTAACATTTATTCGAATAATTTAGCCTTAAGCATGATTCCCATCAAATCTCATCAATCTATTCGAATAAACATACAAGACAACACAATTATCTTAATCAATCAATCAAACAATCAACAATTAATTATACGAGCATCTCAAACGACCCTATACAGTTTCTAAAGCCTCTATGAGTCCTATCATAATCAAAACATCATCATGTATCCCATGAATATCAAGTTCTCATAATACCCACCTCATCACATGCTTATCTATCATCAGCCTATTTTGCAACCACTGACAAGCAAGACAATTACGCTTATGATGCTCATGAATCAATATGAGTTTGAGGTGTACTAACCTTAAGCCGATATCACCAAAATCCTCATCCAAGCTTCCTGAATATTCCACTCGACCCGATATACGATCCCGAATAATCCTCGTATATCAAATAAAACTATAAGCATCACTTAATCACATACTTTAACGAATTCGAAGGGTCAAATGCGTAAAGATAGCTTACTGGGTTTGAATTTGGCGAAACAGATTGTGCTATTGGATCAGGGACGTCAAGAAACTAGTCGCCTAAACACATGCTCTCACATCATAGCAAAACATAAAAAATGGCCCACAAGGCCCAACCATACTCGGGATTACACCTGAGCTAAAGCACGCAATGTCGTAACCACAAACTTAGAGTGGGGCCCGATGCCATACAACTTTGGGAACATACACTCTGAGTGAGGTCCGGTGCCACATAGCTTCGAAAACGTACACTCTTTAGGTGAGACCCGGTGCTACACAGCTTTGGAAACGTATACCTATGCTTGGAATCTCTTGTCGAGCATCTTCGAATGAGATTTGGTGCCACACAACTTCAGGAACGCACATTCGGTATCGCTAACCATGTTGTTGTAACACTTTCTCATTGGGTATCCAGATCCCATCAACCAAGAAGACTCAACCAATCAAATACCTATCCGGCATACAAGCAACGCGATCCCAATGATCTCCTATTGTTGCTAATCATCAACACATCATTTATTTTAATTAGGATTGTTAATACGTTACAGAGAAGTATATAATTTGTCTCATTCATTACCTCCATTAGTCTATATTATCTCATTTATTAAGGCATAACTTAATTATTAATATTCACATTAATTATCATCCTTAGTTTGCATTTATTGATTATTTAACGTATTGGACCCTCGGGTATCGGTACTCACATGCGTACTGATATTGAAATTGCTCACTGGAAATCTTTAATTTCCACAAGTATCAGTACGAATTGACCCGTACCTATACGACACCCAAATGCGTACTGATATGGCTAAAGCTCGTACCGATACCCTATACACAAGTTTGCATTATTTCCTTGAATTATGGATTTACCATACCTTATTTGATCTCTAAAGCTTATGAAAGTCATTAGGATATGTTTGCTAATGTATTTAAACAATTAATATTAATTACCAACTTTATTAACATTTATTCGAATAGTTTAGTCTTAAGCATGATTCCCATCAAATCTCATCAATCTATTCAAATATACATACACGACAACACAATTATCTCAATCAATCAATCAATCAACAATTAATCATACGAGCATCTCAAACGACCCTACACGCTCTCTAAATCCTTCATGAGTCCCATCATAACCATAACATCATCATGCATCTCATAAATATCAAGTTCTCATAATATCGGTCTCATCACATGCTTATATATCATCAACCTATTTTGCAACCACTAACAAGCAAGACAATTACGCTTATGATGCTCATGAAGCAATAAGAGTTTGAGGTGTACTAACCTTAAGCCGATATCGCCAAAATCCTCATTCAAGCTTCTTGAATATTCCACTTAACCCGATATCCGATCCTGAATAATCCTCGTATACCAAATAATACCATAAGCATCACTTAATCATATACTTTAACGAATTCAAAGGGTCAAATGCGTAAAAATAACTTATTAGGTTTGAATTTGGCGAAACAGATTGTGCCATTGGATCAGGGATGTCGAGAAACCCCAGGGTAGGGTCTCAATAAAGTCAACGCCGGTCAACAATCAATGCTGGTCAGCGGTAGCGACGGCTGGCAGTACGACTCGAAGGGTCGGCTTGGCAGGCCAGCTTAGCCCAACAGCTCAAGCCCATACCTGAGCCCAACTATATTATAACCCGACCGACTGAACAATGCCCACGCGTGTGGCATGTGCAGTGGCTTCCAATGGCTAAACGACGCTGCCGACGCCCAAATCGACTATTTTACGGCCTCTAATCACGATGGTAGCCTCTATTCTTCATTTAAGCATTCTAACCGCCTCAACTCAACAACCTGAAACTCCTTCTCTCTCGCTCCCACCAATGGCAGCTTCGATGATGATGTCGCTGGTACCGGTGAACTTGTCTCAACGAGATGAACATAATGGTGGTGGAGGTGTTGACATCAGACGACTTGATCTCCATAGACCGAAGTTTAAGGATTGAAGAGTGAGAAAGAAAAAAAAAGATAGAAAAAGGTGGAAAAAATGAGAGAGGGGAAAGATAAAAATCTGATTTTCCTCCCTCTTTACCCCATTTAATTCAAACAATCCTCTTCCTTTTTTCTTTTCCACAAGGCCCAAGGCTCGGGTCCAAGACCCAATTTGCTAACCCGATATTCGTTTCATTAAATCTATCCCCTATTTAAAAGAAATTTCATTCTCAAAATTTATATTGGTAAATCAGAGGAGATGCTAAAACTTTTTAACTCTCCAACGTTCTCAAACATATCTGCTATGCTACTCTATTCTCTCACCATACTTGTCAAACATAATCCTTATCTTCTAACGATACGAACATGATCTTAATCGATTCTTCCTCTAAGAAGGAAGCTATCTTCGCTCGATACATTACGGACAATAAGAAAAACCCAACGATACCCCGACAAAATGGTCACACAAAACATCATCAAGGAAACTTAACTTACGCTGTAAAACCCAAAAGATTGTTGCACAACAATATCTTTCTACGACTCCACGCGATCTTAAATGACAAGAGGTTACACAACCGTTATAACCAAAATGAAACGATTCCCTTCTATGGTGACTCCCTAAAGGAGACTCTAACTCTAATGTCATACTTTATAAAAATCATTACTTGCCCGGTACAAGACTCCTGAAAGGAACGACGTCTCAACTCAACTCAAGCACTTACCTAAAGCTCAGCATGGTAACTCATATCAGCAACTAAAACAGCTCCAAAAAAATCAGCTCACTCAAGAGTCTTACACTCCAAACTATAACATGTTCGGAAAAACCTGTCATCTGTACCATTACTCAGATTTGTCATCACATGAAAATCCCATCAAGGGATAAAGTTCCAACACAAACCTCGAATTTCGTACCCAAAAGGTAGTATGTACACACTATAGCGTCGTACAACCCAACTCGCAAGCAAACCAAGCATACTTCCTATCTGATTCTCACTTTTGCCGAAAATATCATACGGTACCCACCAAGGACTATATAATTACTCAACATAATCCCAACGAAACTGTGCACTCATAATTCCTTTACAATACCTACGGTCATCTAAATAATTCCTACAAAGGAACATCCAAACATCAAAACAACTCTGAAGAACTCGATATTAAACTCCTAACTGATGGCAAGTCAACACTTATCACAATCTCAACACACGACTCCACACTGTTTCCAAAAACACGCGGCAAAAACTTGGTACAAACTATCACTCTTAAACTCACCATATATTGACTACTGTACCGTATAGGGAGAATCTTTTGTCTTGATACACCTTTCTCTAAAACACTCACAACAAGATTTCAAAGTCCATCAGAAACCGTCGAACCTAATCCAATCATAACACCGAGCCCACTTAAATATAAGCAACTGATACTTCTCACGGCTTTCAAAACTAACTAATCCTCAACACAAAGCTTAATGATTAAAACACACATGTATTGACACTGGCCGATCAGTATTGACACCAAAAGAAACAAATACCGGTACTGCATAAAGCTAGTATTATCTGTACTCCCTCACACATCCATCATTGTTAATCCTTGATCGCTCCACATGGGAAACATGATACTATAACCTGAACTAACTTCGTACAGTCTATCACTTATCAATTTCACTTTACTTAGTGGTGATCGATCAACAACTCTTAATTACTCCAACCCACCTCGTTGTCCAAATCTTAAATTCCTTAAAGATCAAGTACCCAAAATTTCTTGTTGTTGGGGTAGGCATACCCTCACCTCTTCTAGCACAAAAATACAACCCTAACAATACAACAAAACATCCTCAAAGATCTTGAAATCTTACTCGACTTTAATTGAGTCAAAACCACTGTCACAACAAAACGGTCTCATGTAGCTCGGATTCCCACCAACATTCCTTGGCTTGCCTCAAGGAAATAGTGATACAAATCAAAGTTTACAAAGCCTCAAACCATTGCTTCCTTATCTGATTACACAGTAACTAACTATTTCCACAACCAAGGTTAAAATGGTAATTATCTTACCAAAATTTATTTTTCCGTATTCCTTATACATTCACGTGTGTCACACAAAAGTGTCAAACTTAAATTCGAGAGATAATATGGTGGCCCTCACCCTATCATCGTTGAAACACCTCAACATTACTGCAGACATCAGCCATTACCATGACACACTTTAAAGAGAGAAATCCTCACTCCAAAATCCATTTCAAAACTACAAGTCTTTTACACTTTAGCAGCAACCATCTTATTCCTAAACCAAACCCGAAAGAATACACAGGTACATCACATTCGGTTAAATGAGTCATCCACCTTGGGAGACACGTAGCGGTCATTCACTATCACATAACAAGCTATTAACGATTTAAGCACCACCTCAACGAACCAATTTCTTACTAGCAAACAAGCTCGATTATCCTTTCCGTGAAATATTTAGACAAAAGAAACCTTGTTCGAGTTGTGCCTTCGTAACTGAATCTCTATGTCTCTCAATTGGGTTGGAATCTTTTAACAAAGGTGATGGGCACTGACATCCAACTCGGCCTTACCTCAACATCCACTCATGTTCTTGATAGGGAGAAAGCCTTGATGACTCCTCCAAAAAGCATAACCATTCACTCTGACGATCCGAAAGCTCCCGAGCGATGAACTGCGCACAATAGCATCTATCGAACGATCAAACATGTCTCATAACCCCATTGTGCCACTCTTTAAACAACCATTACGAAGATTACGGTAAAAAAGACAATAGTTCAACATTTTTATTACCAAAAGTTGGGTTCCCTCGAGGTCTCGAAGCCTCGAGCACAACTTTCGGCATTACTGGCTAGAATCGCGCTTGATTAACCAAAACAATTTCCAATATGCAACAACTATCAAGAAGGTAGCTCCATCAAACCTGTATAATGTCTAACTTCGATGATACTCTAATGAACTAGTGGATCCCGAATCCACTATCTCCGAGAAACGCCTTTAAGAAGGGAGATGTTACTCTCTAAGTATCAGGAAGTCTCATTTTAAGAGAACAAAGGGTTCCACAACCAGCATGTATCCATTGATCGATTTTGAAAGTAGTTTGTCCAAAACAGTATCACAAACGTTATTCTCGCACAATGACGAAGATTCCTTGTCACAAACTCTCATGATGTATCTGAACACTTTGGAATGTCTTCAACATGAAATGAAGATACCATTTAGGTGGCGAGATGAGGACACATTCTCGAACCCGGCATCATTCAACAAACTCTCATCTCAACAATTTATGACAACCTCACCCCCAGAACTACTCATAATAGCGACTCAACACTTAACTCGTCCCTCTCAACCACAATTGTAACCATCTTATCGTCACAATATTGGACACACCATTAGAATTCCAGTATTAAGGAGTACGAACTTAATTTAAGGGCTTGTATTCACTAGATAATTTACCAAAACGCCTATACCACCCCGGGGTTTCCTAGAACTGACTAAACTTAAGCTCTGATACTATTGTTGTAACACCCCCAGCCCGAATACCACAATTGTGCCTCAAGCCCAACTAAAACCGTAAAATTTATCAAACTGGGTTTAGCCCAAACAAGTTCCTTCCAAAATATTTAGATCCAAAAGTTGAAAACATATATAAACAAATTAAATCGTTACAAAGAAGCTCTACTTTAATTTAAAACATTTAAACATTTGACTTGATTAATAAAATTTCGAAAGTAAGAAATACAGACTCGACCACATAAGGTCCTATAAATACATAGCCCACTAAATACAAGTACCGTACTTCAGAGATCACCACTGTAGCGCTGTCCCTCTCGCTAAAAAATGTGTGGTTTTTTATTTTAAAAATAATGTCTTCCGTGTGGAGTTTTATAAAACTCGCGTTTTGTTTAAAAATAGAATCGCCACCGACCACTCAAGGTGGACCGGACACCGTAAAACCAGAGATTTTGAAAACTTTGTGTTCGGGAGTCAGATACGGATGGGGAAGGATTAGCACCCCCACACCGCCCAAAATTGGTACTTTAATAATTACCGCTTTATTAATATTAAACTTTCTGGATTAAAGTGATGATTAAATTAAAATTTGGTTATAAATGCGAGTAGATTTTAAAGGCCCCGTTATCCGAAAGTAAACGCCCAACCACCATCACTACGCCTGATACTGGCCTCATTTACGCTCGGATAAAAAGGCACCACATTGACAATTTATACATCTGTTATGCAACTTAAAACATAGCAAACATAAATAAATACAATGTGATAAAATATAAATAAATACTAACATAAATACATAAATATTAATCTAATTTAAATAATAATAATAACAGAATGTATGGTTTAAACTAATATATACAAAGCATTATAAATCTAAATACTAGAGACTAAGATGCATGAATATTTAATTACATGGCATGAAAAGCAAATATCATAGGACTAAAATGGAATAAATGCAAAATACATGAACTGGAAAGTAAACAACTTAAAACTTAAGTTCTGAAATTAAATTCAATATAATGGCAATGACGAAATTGAAAGAAAACAGAAATAAAAAGCCACAAAAAACATGAAGGGACGATTTTAAATGCGCATAAAAACTCTAAGGGACTAAACACATGATTACACCATGGCTAGTAGCTAAAACGGGATAAAAGTTTGAGGACTTAAGGTGTAATTAAACCCTAGGTTAAAACAAATGCGAGAACAAAATGGAAAGGACCATACGCGCAATTAAACTAGGACAAAAATTAAAGCGGGAGAAGAATATGGGGACCTATCATGCAATTATACCACTTAGAAAACACGTGGATCTTCCCTGGGTATTCGGGTCACCGCGGGTTGGATCACTCCATACAACGTCGTTTTAGAGGGATTGGTTTAAAACGAGTTTAGGTTAGGTTTTCTGTTTGAATTGGTTTAAAAATAAAAAAAACAAAACCCTAAATATGGTTCCCCTCTTCTCTCAACTGAAACGGCGACCGCCATGTTTTATTCTCCACTCGACGCCGTTCATCAGCAAATGCCTCACGGCGGAGATAGCATGGCGACCAGGTAAGAGTTTAAACCTCTCTCATTTTTTATTTTTAAATTGAAAATATAAAAAAAACTGATTTAATTTTTGAAAGTAAAAAAAAAACTATTTTTGGGTTTCGATTTAAAAGTTTAAGGATGCGAAAGAAGAAGATTGAAACGTCAATCTGAAAATTTTCTTATTTTAATCAGCACTTACAAAATTTTTTGAACTGAAACTCTGATTTTTTTTATCTTTTCCCTCTTTTTTCGAACTAAAAAAACCCCCTTTTACATGTTTCAATCTGGTTCTTTTATAGGCCCATTACAATGATTTTTAATACATATTTCTTCTGACCATAGATTTGAGCATGGGCAAGTCCGGATTTTTAGGGAATGGTTGGCATATTGGAGTGTGTTTGATTTGGTGATGGCAGGTTAGAGGCATGGGCAGTAGATTTGGGGATGTCAGGTTTATTTTAATTTTTAGGGTTTTGTTTAATTTGTGGATTGGGGATTTAATTTAGGGTTAATGGGTGTTTTGGTTTTGGGGTTGGATGGCCGGAGATGGTGACGGCGGTAGCGGAGGAGAACGGCGGTGACGCGACAGATTAGTGATGGCTAGGGTTAGGGTTGCCTTAGAATTTTAGGGTTTGCTCTGTTCAGGTCGGGTTAAAGTTTGGATCTGGGTCAGGTCTATTTATAAATGGGCTTTCGGGTCTGGTTGGGTCACTCGGGCTCAAAACGGGTTATGATAGTTGCCCATCTCTGCTCATTATTGTGTAACAGCAATTGAGCAAAGACTAAGAATGACCCGTTTTGGTCCAGTCCGGCTAGGCTTCTCCTCTTGACGTACGTCTTCGTTCTTCTGTAGATCTTCTTTATCTTTGATGCAGGTCTTCCTTCATGTCTTGGTTGATCTACCTTGTCACTCTTGGGAAGCAAAATCTTCAAAATAGGGGGTTGTCTGTTGGGGAAGCAAAATGAGTCCAACTTGCTACATTATTGATAATAAGCTAATACCTAAAGTGAGTTCGACCCAGTTGCAACACTGACGAAGAGGCAGGGTCTACAAAATTCGATCCAGCTGCAACACTGATGGGGAGGCAAGACCGATGGATGAAAGTTCTGATGTCTGATCCAGCTACAACTCTGACGAAGAGACAAGACCAAAATACTGACAACTTCTTCTTTTTTGTTTTTCTTTTTTATTTTTCTTCTTTGTTTTCCTTTCCTTTTTTTCTACTTTTTTCATTTTCATTTTTTTAGAAATCTTTTTTTAGATACAACATTGATAAAACTTGAAAGTTGGTAAATTTTGACCAAGCTACAACACCGACGAAGAGGCACGGTATAAAGTTAGTAATATTGATTCGACTACGACATCGACGAAGAGGCATGATTAAGAGTTAGTGAATTTGGTCTAGCTACAACACTGACGAAGAGGCAAGACCAGAAGTTAGTGAATTAGGTTTAGCTACAACACCGACGAAGAGGCAGGATTAGAGTGTTTTTTCTTATCTTTTTTTCGATCAAGCTACAACTCTGATGAAGAGGCATGATCAGACTTTGGCAAATTTGGTTCAGCTGCAACACCGACGAAGAGGCAGAACTTGAAATTTATAAAGTTAGATCTATCCACACCATCAACGGAGGGGTAAGATCGGATTTCAGCAACACATATCTTACTATACCATAAACGGATGAGAAAGATCGACAAATGATAACAACTTGATTTTCATTTTGATTTGATTTTTTTCTTTTTTCAATTTTTTTTTGGATTCTTTAATTTTTTTCCTTTTTTCTTCTTTTTTTCTTTTTGATTTTTTAAATTTTTTCTTTCTCTTTTTTTATTTTCTTCTTCTTTTATTTTTATTTTTATTTTTTTGATTTTTTTTTGTAAGTAAAAGAGCAAATTCCAACGAAAAGTTTGGTCTAGCTGCAACACTGTCGAAGAGGCAGGACCTGGGTAAGATTTAATCTGCTACACCACTGACGGAGGCAAGATCTGGATAGGTTTGATCTGCTACACCACTGACGGAGAGACTAGATTAGCATAATATGGGATCCATTACACCACCGATGGAGAGATAGGATCTGGATGGAAAATTTGATCTGCAACACCACCGACGGAGGCAAGATCTTCATTAAGTTGGCGTACCACTACTGACGGAGGCATGATTTGCAAGATGTTGAATTACTATTGACAGGGAGGCTATGTTTGAAAAAATTTGCTTTGCTTTTGTCGGTAGAGGGTAAGATCTGGAATGAGTTATTTCTTTTGGCAAAAGTGAGAATCTGGAAGATATTGGCTTCCACCACACTATCGTTGGAGGAATGAAATCCTGAAAAGGAGAAAAACATTTTTAGTAAATTGTTCACAAAATTTGTCACTGGTACCTTTTATTTAGATGTTTCAGCATCTTCTTTGTGTTTTGCCTTCTCTAAGACTAAGGTTGGTTGTCATGCAGTTGCGCCCATGTTGAAGATGTTCGGTCTCTTCTTCGAACCTGTTTGTATGTATAAGCAAAATTGCATGAATGTATCTAATTTTATGCCTAAATGCATGTGTCTACCCTAAATGCATGGTGATTTTGGTGTATGCACTTAATCTAAATGTATGTAAGATGTATGCATTTTTTATCCTACATGCAAAATGATTTGAACGTGTGAATGCGATTTTTGGTCCTCAGAGGGATGCCCCTAACTTCTCATTGGTCCTATAAAGATCTTGGTTTTTTCATGCGGCGGTGCCCCGACTTTGTCCTGGGTTCGATCAGCTTTCATCTGAGTGGATGCCCCAAAATTTTGTTCATTATATGACATCATCTGACACTGCTCTTGTAGCAAATTTGAAACTTTAGGGTGATGTATTTTGGATATTCAAGACTCAGATACGAACAAAAGATGTTTGCATTGCTACTTGTAGTTTTGATCCCTTACAAACACTTAAGTCGGTAAGGTTGGTTTACAAAAAGTATTACTCTGAATGTGATAAAAACTACAAGGGGACTACTATGGTCAAGACAGTGCAATACTTAAGCTGGGTTAAAACATGGTCCAGTTCAAAAAAAACCTTCAACACACCCTCAATTGGCATCTTCATGCTTCGGTAAAGGGTCTTTGCTTGTAGCCGTTCTTGTTGAGTTTTCAAAGCTTACCACCCCCAAGCTTAATGAATTCCACTAACTTTTTGAAACCAAAGCAGTTTTCAATGGTATGGCCAACCTGTCCCGCGTGATAATCACATTTTGCATTGGGATCATACCATTTCGGGAAGGGAGATTGTACCGGATCTCGGTAAAACGGTGCCACCATGTGGACATCATACAACTACTTGTACAATTCTCCATAAGAAACTGGTAGTGGAGTAAATTCTACGTTTTCAGTGTTCTTCCTCTGACCAGAGCCTTGTCTTGAGGAACCGTGAGCACTTGGCATGGCCTTAGGTTGCACAACTGTGATAGGCTTAGAATATCTGGCATTATAAACTCCCGCAGAGTTTACTTCATGATCTTTCTTTGCATGGTAGAGCTTTTTCTGGGACGAACTACCTCTATCATCAATTTTTCCAGTCTTGACATCATTCTCAATGAGCTCCCCGGATAACACAAGGTCAGCAAAGTTGGTAGTCGCATTGCCTGTCAAGCGACCCAAGACTGGACCCTCCAAAGTCTGGACAAATATGACCACCATCTCTCTTTCGCTGAGTGGGGGTTGGACTTGAGCTACCACATCTCTCCAACGTTGGGCATATTGTCTGAAGCTTTCATTTGATTTTTGTTTCATATGTTGTAGGGTCTAACGGTCTGGCACCATATCACTGACGTGTCGGTACTTTTCTTGTAACACTTTTGCCAAGTCTTTCCATGACTTAATCTAATGGCGGCTCAACTAATTATACCATCAGGCAGCAGATCCTGACAGACTGTCCTGAAAGTAGTGAATTAATAGCTTTTCATCTCAGTCGTATCCAGTTATCCTCTAACAGAACATAGTGAGGTGAGCGCGGGGACAGCTTGTCCCGTCATACTTCTCGAACTCTGGGACCTTGGATATAAGAGGTAAAACCAAATCTGGGACAAGACTAAGTTCACTGGCATCGAATCCACTGAAGGTATCCTCTACTCCCATAGCCTCTAGCTTCTCTTCGAGTCTCTTACATCGATCTTCAATTTCCTTTGAAGCTTCTACCTTCGGCCTCTCGTTCTCAAACAGATGATCCATTTCTGAGATAAAATTTTTAGCTTGATTGCCCCCGGGCTTAACTTCTGATGCAGATGGCTGATTTATTGGGATCGAAGTACCGACCTGATGTAGATGGGACTTTCCCCGAGAAATGATCACCTAAGGTTGAGTTTCCGGTTGTATCCTGGTTTGAATGGGCGTGAACCTTGGAGGATACATAAGTTCCTCGTCCCCAACAGTGGGTTTATGATTTGCAGTGGAATTTACAATAGAGGCCTCTCCAAGGTCGAGCATGTCTCATCCCCGGAGGATACATAAGATCCTCGTCCCCAGCATTTGTGCCATTTGGCCCATCATGTCTTGTTGTAACTTTGCAAGTTGTTCCCTTATATCCTGTTGAAATCTCGCCAACTGTTCCTCAACCTGCTTGGCCATGTTCGCTTGCAATTCTTTCTGATCTTGCTCAATTTTTTTCAATCTTTCATCGTTCGCCATCTTGGTTTTGTACCGGGTTCCGTATGGATGCTGAGCTGACTGATCTTCTACTTTATCCAGTATCACTGTCATAGGGCACCCCTAGAGTCAGTTTTCTTATTTTGAAAATGAATGTATATGTATGCAAAATGTGTCCTAAATTGATGTCGTGTATGAATGCAATGCAAAATTAAGATTGTGATGATGTTGTGTAATGATGCAGATGAAATCAATGATGAGAATAAAATAAAACAAGTTAGTACCAAATAAAATGATTAAAACAAATGATAAATATAATAAAAATAGAGTAATAGAAAAAACTGTACATAAATAAGAAATAAGGCACCAGAGCCTAAATAGGGTGACCACTAATCCGGCAGAGTTTCACATAGTTCTAAAGGGTTGGCTCCTACGGCTCACTATATGCAGTTTTGGTGCTAAGAGGTACCCGACTTGTCCTTGCTGTCCTCTACTAAGAGTAGCAAGGCCCCCGGTCATCACCCATTATAGGCTCCTTCCAACCGGGTTCAATTCAGGGGACCCATTCACTTATGTCTGCACGAAGGAACAATATCCTTACGAAAGCATAAGGTACTCGAGCCCCGAAGGTACTTGATAGGCCTACACGGAGGAATGATATCCTCACAAAAGCATTAGCGTTTTCCCCCACTTAAAAGGACGAGTTTATATGCCAAATTTTAAATGTGTTAAAATGAACGCGCAATTATAACCGAATGTTACTTTAATAGTCACTTTAATCCGAAATTTCCAATATTAGTAAAGCGATAATTATTTAAAAAGCTCGACTCTCTTTTATTTTTGAAAACCAAAAAAATGTCCCCAACGGAGTCGCCATCTGTAGCGATGTCCCTCTCGCTAAAAAATGTGTGGTTTTTTTTATTTTACTTTATTTTGAAAATAATGTCTTCCGCGTGGAGTTTTATAAAACCCATGTTTTATTTAAAAATGGAGTCGCCACATGCCACTCAAGGTGGACCAGACACCATAAACCCAGAGATTTTGAAAAATTTGGGTTCGGGAGTTAGTTACGGATGGGGAAGGATTAGCACCCCACACCGCCCAAAATTGGTACTTTAATAATTACTGCTTTATTAATATTAAACTTTTCGGATTAAAGTGACGATTAAATTAAAATTTGATTATAAATGCGAGTAGATTTTAAAGACCTCGTTATCCGAGAGTAAACGCCCAACCACCATCACTACGCCTGATACTGGCCTCATTTACGCTCGGATAAAAAGGCACCGCATTGACAATTTATACATTCGTTATGCAACTTAAAACATAACAAACATAAATAAATACAATATGATAAAATATAAATAAATACTAACATAATAAAATACTACTCTAACATAAATATATAAATATTAATCTAATTTAAATAATAATAATAACAGAATGCATGGTTTAAACTAATATATACAAAGCATTATAAATCTAAATACTAGAGACTAAGATGCATGAATATTTAATTACATGGCATGAAAAGCAAATATCATAGGACTAAAATGGAACAAATGCAAAATACATGAACTGGAAAGTAAACAACTTAAAACTTAAGTGCTGAAATTAAATTCAATATAATGACAGTGACGAAATTGAAAGAAAACGGAAATAAAAAGCCACAAAAAACACGAAGGGACGATTTTAAATGCGCATAAAAACTCCAAGGGACTAAACACATGATTACACCATGACTAGTAGCTAAAACGGGATGAAAGTTTGAGGACTTAAGGTGTAATTAGACCCTAGGTTAAAACAAATGCGAGAACAAAATGGAAAAGACCACGCGCGTAATTAAACTAGGACAGAAATTAAAGCGAGAGAAGAATATGGGGACCTATCGTGCAATTATACCACTTAGAAAACACGCAGATCCTCCCCGGGTATTCGGGTCACCGCGGGTCGGATCACTCCATACGACGTCGTTTCAGAGGGATTGGTTTAAAACGGGTTTAGGTTAAGTTTTTTTTGTTTGAATTGGTTTAAAAATAAAAAAACAGAACCCTAAATATGGTTCCCCTCTTCTTCCTTTTCTCTCAACTGAAACGGCGGCCGCCAGGCTTTATTCTCCACTCGACGCCGTTCATCAGCAAATGCCTCATGGCGGAGATAGCACGACGACCAGGTAAGAGTTTAAACCTCTCTTCTTTTTTATCTTTAAATTGAAAATATAAAAAAACTGTTTTGATTTTTGAAAGTAAAAAAAACTATTTTTGGGTTTCGATTTAAAAGCTTAAGGATGCGAAAGAAGAAGATTGAAATGTCAATCTAAAAATTTTCTTATTTTAATTAGCAGTTACAAAATTTTTTGAACTAAAACTCTGATTTTTTGATATTTCCCCTCTTTTTTCGAACTAAAAAAACCCCTTTTACATGTTTCAATCGGGTTCTTTTATAGACCCATTACAATGATTTTTAATACATATTTCTTCTGACCACAGATTTGAGCATGGGCAAGTCTGAATTTTTAGGGAATGGTTGGCATATTGGAGTGGGTTTGATTTGGTGATGGCAGGTTAGGGGCATGGGTAGCAGATTTAGGGATGCTAGGTTTATTTTAATTTTTAAGGTTTTGTTTAATTTATGGATTGGGGATTTAATTTAGGGTTAATGGGTGTTTTGGTTTTGGGGTTGGATGGTCGAAGATGGTGACAATGGTAGCGGAGGAGAACGGCGGCGGCGCGACAGATTAGTGACGGCTAGGGTTAGGGTTGCCTTATAATTTTAGGGTTTGCTCTGTTCGGGTCGGGTTAAAGTTTGGATCTGGGTTGGGTCTATTTATAAACGGGCTTTCGGATCTGGTTAGGTCACCCGGGCTCAAAACGGGTTATGACAACCACATGCTGAAACCTCGTACCGACAGTGTTTTTCAATCCTACGATCAAACGATCAACCTACGCAGGGAAACATCGATTCCGAACGATGAGCATACAAAGCTCAGTGGTACACACCTACTCTACTATACTTCATGCTAATCATAAACATAAGCATGCAAGCTAGTACGAGCAATAAAGAGAAATAAATAAACATGTAGCGCCAACACTAGTCGCCTAAATACATGCTCTCACATCATAGCAAAACATCAAACATGGCCCATAAGGCCCAACCATAATCGGGATCATACCTGATCATTCGAGCTAAAGCTCACAACGTCATAACCACAAACTTAGAGTGAGGTCCGGTGCCATACAGCTTCGGAAATGTACACCCATGCTCGGAATCTCTCATCGAGCATCTTCGAATGAGATATGGTGCCTCATAGCTTTAGAAACATACATTCGGTATCTCTAACCATGGTTTTGAAACACTTTCTCATTGGGTATCTAGATCCCATCAACCAAGGAGACTCAACTAATCAAATGCCTATCCAGCATACAAGCAACGTGATCCCAAGAATCTCCTATTGTTGCTAATCTTCAACACATCATTTATTTTACATTACCGGATTGTTAATACGTTATGGAGAAGTATATAATTAATCTCATTCATTGTCTCTATTAGTCCATATTATCTCGTTTATCAAGGTATAACTTAATTATTAATATTCACATCTTTAAAATCTATTGCGAACGTGTCGTTTCCTTACCTTTCATGACTTCTGATGAATTTAATTTTTGATATCTTAATTTATTAAGGGAATGGAAGTTCATGCCTTTTCTAAGTATACCCGAGATTCAATATAAAAACATTGTCCTTATTTTTACTCTAATTCCTAGTGTGTTTACAATCAAGAGAAAACTGAGGTTATAGCACTCGAGTCTTATCTTATGGGAAAAACTTTTTGTCTTGATTCTAAAACTATAGCCGATCTGTTAGGGATGAATGATATTGATATAAATGATGAAATTAATTTTCCTCTTACCTATGGTGGGTTCATAACCATTTTAGATTCCCATGAGTGTTTCTTCACTTTCTTATCACTTGGTGGTTTCGACCATCTAGTGGTAAATGGTCTACCATTCGCCAAGTCGATGACTTTTGGCTATATTGTTTTCGTGAAGAAAAATGCCCAAACCTAGCCCAAATTATCTTTGCCGAGCTAGTCTTCTTTGTCCAAAACTTCTTTGCCTACCTTATTCACCTATGGCACCGCCTTGAACTATATGTTCCACAAGCTTGATATCAACTGCTTTTACGACTTTGCTTCACCTCTCACTGACCTTATTGATGATCACTCTCTCCGGCATGCAAAGTTCACCATCTACAATTGTGAATGGATTTGTATTACGAATCTCCATCGTGATGCTCAACCCGATCCGATAGCCGTTCCTCCAATTGTTCAAGAAGCTTCGGTTGCTCTACCTCTACCTTCCCTTGATGCTCCCATGACTTATCTAGATAAGAAGTTTGCTACTTTGGATGCAAGGTTGGATTCTAGCTTTGCTCTTTTGGATACTCGTTTCACCTCTTTAGAATCTAGAGTTACATCCATAGAGAATCGTCAAGCATCAATGGACATGAATCTTACCGCTTTTCATGAAGAATGGCATGGTCATACTCTTGGTGATGATCATGAGGAAGATAAAGACGATGATGCTCCTTAGGCTTTTGTATTTCATATCATATCATAGTTTTATGCACCTATGTTATTTGTTTTTTGAACTCATATGCTTTATGTTTATTTTGATTTGGATTATGTTCTTATGTGTTTAAGTTGGATTTTTTTAATGTTGCTTTGAACTTTATGCTTTGAATTTAATGATATTTATGTTGTTTCATTTATGCCTGGAGTACTTTATTGTTTATATCTTGCTTTATTTATCCCATTGATTTGGATCTAACAAAAAGGGGAGAAGTAAAAAGAGAGATTAATTCTTTTTAAAAATATATCTTTGAGCCTTAAAGAAAGGAGGAGTAATTTTAAAAGTCTTAATTTTTTTTTTTGGGTTTTGTTATATCAAAAAGGGGAGATTGTAAAACTAATATTTGATTTTGATATAACAATGATTTTTAAGGACTTATTTGTAAAATTGAATAAATTTTTAAGTACTCAAAATTGCTTACAAAATGACAAGGATTCGAACTTAAAATTGTTTCGAAGGAAAAAACTAATACCCCAAATGTTTCCTATGTATTTTCACACTCAAATAGCCAATTTGGTCCAGGTGTATTGATACGCTCTTAGCCGTATCAATACGGTTCTTAGCTACTAGAATTTCTTTTTAAAATGAAATGGCTATTGGGTACTGATACACGTATAGCCGTATCAGTACGCCATTCTTACCTGAGAACCAAATAAGCTTTGAGTATTGGTACAGCTATACTCGTACCGATACGGGGTGTTTAGATTTACAAAATTTTTACATTTAATTTTATAGTTGTTACCATGCCAGTTTTATTGGAACCATAATTTTTGAAAAGTGATTATACCATACCAATACACCCATAGTTGTACTAATACGAGTTTCCACTCACTTATTTCTCAGTTTCCAGTGAGCAAGACTCGTATCGATACGGTACTTCCCGTACCGGTACGCCTATGTAAAATATAGTTTTCGTATCGACACGCCCTCCCGTGTATCAATACCTCTTTGTACAATGACTTTTTTTTCTTTTGGCTGGTATCGGTACGACATCCCGCGTACCAATACTTAGGGTTGGCAGACATTATTTATTGTAGGAAAATGGTCTCTAACGGCTATATTGAAGATCTCAACTACCCAAACGGATAGAAATCAATAATGGGGTATTTAAACAAGTCTCCAAAGCTACAACAACTATTGATCAATTGAACAAGTCAAAAGCAATTCAAGCACAAATCCAACCATTTTTGAGCCTATTAAAGCCAAATCTTGTAACCCACTCGAGTGTTCAAATTTGTAATCATTTTTTATTCAAGTATTGGGATTGAGTGAACTTGTATTTGGGCAAACACTTCACTGTTGAGTGGATTTTCTGTTTGTTATTCCATTTCTTGTATAGAAGTGTTGTTTCTCAAAGCTTTGGGTAGAAAGCTTTGAGGTTGTACAAGGTTGCCTCCTTCGCCTAGAGGGAAGTATTGGGATGATTAATCAACTCGGTTTGTCCAAGAGGGGGTGAATTGACAATTCAAAAATTGAAGGGAAGTAAAAAGATAAATGAAAAATGTGACACAAGAAATTTATAGTGGTTCAAGCTTCTAACAAGCTCTACATCCATTACCTTAGCTCCCCACTAAGGATTTCAAACAAATCCACTAAGAAATTCTTCCCCTTTTCTAGGCTTAAAAGAAAACCGTTACAAAGATCAAAGCTTTCTACCCAAAGCTTGATCAAACTCACTATCTTTTACAAGAAGATTGGAAAACTAATAAAAACCTCTCAAAGGTAAATGATTTGCCTAAATACAAGTACACTCGACCCAACTTGAAATAAAGAATTACAAATTTGCTCAACACAAGTGGGTTACAAAGGATATGACTCTAGTAGGCTCAAAGTAAGTTGGAATTTTGCTTGAATGCTTTAGACTTGTTGACTTCTTGTTGTTGAAGCTTTGGAGACTTGATTTTATATCCCCTCATTGATTTCTAACCGTTTGGGTGGTTGAGATCATCAATAGAGCTATTGGAGACTATTTTCCCACAATAAATACTGTTTGGTGACCAACCATATCGGCAAACAAATATCTATATCGGTACCTGTCAAAAGAAGAAAGAGCCGTTGTAAAAGGTGTATCAATACGCTTTAAAGCGTATCGAAATAGACATAGTGTAAAAGTAGGCGCATGTCGATATGGATAGGTCGTATCGGTACAATTTTTGCTCACTGGAATCTGAGGAAAAAGTCTAGTGAAAAATGCATTGATACACCTAAGAGACGTATCGATATGAGTTAACTGAAATTTAAAGAATGGTGATTCCAATAACTGACAAGGCAATGGTAACAAAATTAAATGCAAAGATTTAAAAATCTCAACACCCTGTATCGATACGGTGAAAGCCGTATCCATACTCGTAACCAAGAACACAAACCCAGATGAAGGTCGTATAGATACGGGGACAACCGTATCGGTACGTTTTTGTGATTAAAATTCTAGTAGTCAAAAGTCGTATCGAACGCTAAGAAGCGTATCGATAAGCCTGGGCCTTTTTGGTTATTTGAGTATGAAAACACATAGGAAATTTTGGGGTTTTAAGTTTTTAACTTAGAAACAGTTTTAGGTTCAAATCCTTGTTATTTTGTGAGACTTTTGAATACTTAAAAAATTATCCAATTTTATAAATTGGTCCTTAAATTCTTTATTATATCAAAATCAAATATAGGTTTTACAGGAAGAAATTCAATAGTGAATTTGGAAAATCCTTAGTAGGAAGCTAAGGTAGTGGATGTAAACCTTGTTAGAAGGTTGAACCACTATAAATCTTGTGTCCCAATTCTTTTTATTTTCCAATTTGCTTCCAAACTTTTTTATTTGCCAATTCACCCCCTCTTGACCATTTCCACATTTGATTGATCATCCTAACATATATTTAATGTAATTAATAATCATGTAAAAAGGTTTAGGTGTTTAAGGTTTAAGGTTTATAGTTTATTGTTTTAGGTTTTAGACTTTTAGTGTTGTGGTATTTTTGGTTTTTAAGGTTTAGGGTTTAGGGATAATTGTTTTAGGTTTTATGTTTAGGGTTTTGTGATTTTATGGTTTAGTATTTAGTGTTTAGGGTTAGGGTTTATGGTATGGTTTAGGTTAAAGGTTTTATGGTTTATAGTTGAAGTGTTAGGGTTTAGGGGTTGGATTTAGGGTTTTAGGGCTTATGTTTTAGAGCTTATAGTTTAAGGTTTAAATGTAACACCTTGACTCGGATGTCACAATTTGGGCCTCAAACCTAATTCAAAACCATTCAAAATCTCAAACGACTTTTAGTCCAACAAGTTATTTCTTAAAAGTATTTAAAGTCAACAGTTGAACATATAGATAAATCATTTAAGTAGTTACAAAGGAGCTCCACTTTAATTTAAAATATTTAAACATTTGATTTGATTAATACAATTTCAAAATAAAAAGTACAGGCTTAACCACGTAAGGTCCTATGAATACACAGCCCACTAAACACAAGTACTGTACTCTAAAGCCCCCACATGCTGGAATCCCAAACCGATAGTGCTCATCGATCCAACGATCAACCTATGCACGGAAACAACGATTTCGAGCGCTGAGCTTACAAAGCTCAGTGGTACACATCTACTCTACTAAACTTCATGCTAATCATAAACATAAGCATGCAAGCTAGTACGAGCAAAAAGGAGAGATAAATAAACAGGTGCCGCTACCACTAGTCGCCTAAACACATGCCCTAAACATAGCAATCATCACACATGGCCCACAAGGCCCAACCATACTCAAGATCCAATCGGATCCTCCGAGCAAAACACACAATGTCATAATCACAAACTTGGAGTGAGGCCCGATGTCACACAACCTCAGGAGAGTACACTCATGCTCGGAATCTCACATCGAGCATCAATAATCAGAATCTCACATCGAGTATCATCACTCAGAATCTCACATCGAGTAGAATGGCTCAGAATCTCGCGTCGAGCATCATCACTCAGAATCTCACATCGAGTAGAACAGCTCAGAATCTCGTGTTGATCATTATCACACGGAATCTTACATCGAGTGGTCTTATTGTGTTGCCACACTCTACCACTAGGTATCCAGATCCCACCAACCAATGTCAACTCAACCACACAACTGCCCAAACTTGGCACGGCTCAACACACGATCCACCAAGGATCCCTATGGTTTACTATTTCAAACAAGTCACCCAACATTTAGCAATTTATTACTCATTATCGAAGTGTACATTAATTATCTCTATTAATCCATATTATCTCATTATCATCTCACGCAAATTCTTATCTTTTATTAGCATTATAAATTATTCCGTTTAGTGGGTACCGATATTTCTACGCGTACCGAGACAGCTAAAGCACGTGTCCTTACCCTAACCACGGGTTCATAGCATATCCTCAGATTACGATACTACAACGCTTTATTTGATCCCTAAAGCTTGTGAAAGTTATTAGGGTTTTTTTGCTAACGTATTTAAACGACTAATATAAATTACCAGCTTTATTATCATTTATTCGAATAATTAACCCTTAGGCATGATTCCCATCAAATCCATCAATCTATTCGAATAAACCTACAAGGAATTACAATTATCAACCAAACCACAAATCAATACTATCACCCAAACATCGCAGACGATCCTACACGGTCTCTAAAGTCTTAAATAGTCTCATTATATCCGTATTTTCATCATGCATCTTATAAATATTGAATCTCAATATACTGCTCATTACTCATGCTTTCTATCATCAACCCATTTGCAACCACTAGCAAGCAAGGCAATCACATTTATGATGTTCATGAAGAAATAGGAGTTCGAGGTGTACTAACCTTATGCTGATACCGCTAAAATCCTCATCCAAGCTACCTGAACATTCTACTTGACCCAAAATCCGCTCTCGAATAATCCTCGTATACCAATTAATATCGTAAGTATCACTTAAACATATTCTCTAAGGAATTCGAAGGGTCAAATGCGTAAAAATAGCTTACCATGTTCGAATTTGGCGAAACAGACTGTGCCATTAGATCGAAACATCGTGTAACCCCCTAGAAAAAGTCAACGACCTGGTCAATGTCGGTCAACACTTGTCAACATTAGTCAACTGCCCTAGTAATCTTGTGCAGTGTGGTGCATCATAGCAGCTATACACCCGCATGGCGTGATCTGGTGCGGCCAGGTTCACGTGAAACTGGGTCTGGGATTCGGTGTGGTGCTGTGCACCAAATCTGTGTGCACCCACCTGGCCAGGCACACGCCCACCCGCATGGGCCGCGCGTGGGGCCTCCTCCGGTGGCCGGACGGCACCGGTGAGCTCCAGTTCGGCAGTTCTTCGACCGGTGAGCACGTTAGTGGCCTCCATTTATAGTGGTTTTGGCCGAAACATGGCATTTGAAGCTTGGCCGGATCTTCTTTTTCTTCACCCCAGTGAATGGCGGCGACACAATGACCACCATCGAATTCTTCGATGAGCTGAAAATGATGGCGATAACGGTGCACTCCACGGCGGCCATAGATCGGAGTTCAAAGACTCCACTCCTACCTTTTTCTCTTTCCCACATTTTTCTTTCTCCCATAAAAATATCTCATTTCTTTTTTCTCTCCCCCCATCACAGTACTAGCCACCTTTTATTTTTCAAACTCTCACTTATCTTTTTCCTTCCTTCCTAAAATACCCTTACTCATTTTATCTCCTTTAAAATTTATAACAAAGCCCAATTATCCAAGATTTGGACTTCCAAACCCAAGACCCAATAAATTGGGTTTGAAGCACAATTCGCTAACCTGATTTTTCGGGTTGTTGCATTAAAGTTTGTGGTTTAAGGTTTAGAAATTTATGATTTTTAGGTTTTAAGGTTTTATGGTTTAAGGTTTAATTACATTAAACATCATACATTAATGATGTTTATTTTTTTAGGAATGTAATTAATTACATTCTAATAGATTCCATTGAGATGTAAAATAAGTATTAATGATAAGAATCTAGTAATTCTTATACACAGCCCTTAGGCTCTGTATAGCAAAACTCTAAAAAATAACTAAATTAATTTTAAAAAAGAACATAGAGTAATATTAAAAGTTTTTTTTTTTGAATGGTTTAAAGATGATTACAAGTTAATATTTGTTCATACATATTCTTAACTGTTTGACAATGCACACACACCTCACAGACAAGGTGTTTGAACTCGGGTCTTATAAAATAAACATCACCTGCTTTTTTACTGAGACTACTTATTGGGTTCGAATATTAAAAGTTGAAACAACGTAATATTATTTTAAAATGCAACATTACATATGGTAACGTAAGATTCAACCAACCAACCAAATTAACCCTAGTAAGATTATGATATCTTGACACGATTTGAAATTGTGAGATCATCAAATGGCCAAATATTAAGAATGGAAACAACATAATATTATTTTAAAAATGTAACATTACATATGCTAATGTAAGATTCAACCAACCAACCAAATTTATCTATTAAGATTTTTTTTGAACATCTACCTATTAAGATTTTCGGTCAAACACTTCAATTGTTTTTTATAAAGTTTTTTTCATACTCATTTTAAATTTTAAAATTAAATCGAACTGAAATCTAAACAAAAAAAACTTTCCTGATATATTTATTTGATAAATCAAGTGTTATATTAGAGAAATAAAAAGTAAAATGTTCAGTCACAAGGTGAAGTAGGATAGTTATTCACCTCATCACTTAGTTAATGGTTAAAAATTCAATCTTTGTCAATAAAAATAAAATATATTTTGTAACTATCCGATTATTTATTCAAAAAATATCTACGACATGAGAGAATAATCATCATTACAGAAAATAGATACATTAATATATATATATATATATATAAATGTTGAATCAAGAATCTATCGGTAGGTACAGTAAAACAATTAATCAATCATCATTCAAACTAATTTCAAGTCGAGGAACAGTTTTTAAATATCCCATAAAATGTGGATCAAATAATAAAATATTTTTTTATATCAAAATTAAGATAAAGAAATTGAAGATATTGACATAAAAATTTAAGACTCGATCACATGAATTAGTCTTGATTTGAAAGCCAAGCCTAATAAACCACTTAAATAATTGTATTTTAATCATTTCTTTATTAGTACATCGAATTCAGATTTTACTTGGTAGAGGATTATATATTTAAATTAAATATGCCGCTGGTGAACCTAATGTTGTTGTTCATTTTCTTGTACAAGATGATAAATGTATGCCAATGAGTAGAGTGAGCAAAATTCGATTTGGTTCGAAAAAATTTCAAATAAAGCTTGAGTTATAAAATAAAAATTTAAATAATTCGAAATTTTTAGTCATTAGTAGATATATTTTCAAGTTGGAGTCAACTCCTTCAATTCTACCTTTTATATATATATATATCACATATGAAATTTTTTGAAGAAATATATATGTGTGTGTTGTATACGATTATAGATAACCGTTTAAATTGGAACTAATTAGTATCATAACATAATAAATGTTTACAGTTAAATTTGAACATAAACTTGAACAACTTGATTTGACTCGAAAAAATTTCAAATAAAGTTTGAACTATAAAATAAAATTCATCAGCTTGACTAACTTAAAAATATTATTGACCCGACTCAACTCAATCGAATATTCACCCTACCAATAAAATTTTCCTTTGTTCAAATCCCTCCACATGAGCTGCATGAAATTGTTCAATTAAATAGAATCAGATCTACTAAAGAAGAATTTATATAGTTCTTAGTTTTATTTTTACTTCTTTGTTTGTATAAAAAAATGTTAGATGAATCAAGTAAAACAACAACAAACTCATCAACATCCCGCCGCTTGCCATATATATCCCAAGCCTTAGGACAATCAATGAACACATTCCACAACGTTTCCTCGGTTCCACATCTTCTGGTCTACATTGGCTTATATTAATTAAATCATAATTCTTGATTTATTTTTTTATAAATAAAAAAATCAAAACTATTAATAGCTAGTTGGTCTAGTAGAATGAAACACTAGATCCATTAAACAAGGTTAAAGATTCGAACTTTGACGTTGTGAATGAAGCAACTGGATTGAGAGGGTCGTTTCTATAGTGAACTTTTACGTTATCCAATCCAGATATTCAGTCAATAGATTGGATACCAGTGGTTATACCAAAAATAACAAATCAAAGCTGCGCACAGCATAAAAAGGTTCAGCAGTAGGTAAAGGTTGCTGCTGCATCTGCATTGTGGAGGATCCCCTTTAAGTATCTCCACATGAAAACTTTTTATGTTTTGGAATAACTTTTGCTGCTAACCAGATAAGCTTCCGCTTGGCCTGTCTGTATATCATCTTTGATAGTCTGATTGCATTACACTCACGCATGTTAGCGCTGCAGAAAACAATGTTATTGTCATAAAAAATTAACAAATGACTTCACTTTATGTACAATAGCAGAGCTAGGGTTTTCATATATTGGGGTAAGAGAAGGGTATAGAGTATAAGAAATTCTTATACCACTACGTTATGTATTGTTGATCCTGTATTTCAACAAATTAAATGAGATCAATTCTAATACTCTATAAAAAATTCTAATACAATTCTAATATTTTTATATAATGAATACTTTTTAGTAGAGTTACTTGCACCCTATAGTTTTTCACATAGCTCTGCCCATGTTTATGTTTATGTATGTGCATTTCACATGACTTTATTGTCATCAACTATTTCTGTCTGTCTAATTGTTCGAAAAAAAAAACTGTCTAAAGCTTCCATCCTGCAGTCGGTGGATCCAAAAATCTTTGGTAACCAAATGGTTTCTCCCACGAATAAAAATGTTCGATCCTTTTTTATGCTATTATGTCCTCACACTAAAATAATAAATTTAAGATTTAGGATTAAAGCTTAAAGTTAAGGTTTTGGAAATTTGAGATAAGGTTTAAGGTTAATGTAAAATTGAATAGATAAAATACTATAAATATTAAATTACAATTTAAAATTATAGTTGTGGATGGAAAAAACTGGATTGGAATGGTCGCCTCTATATTAGACTCTACAAAATTTGATCTGAATTAATCGGCTAATGAGTTAAATATCAATGGTTAAACAAAAAAATATAGTTTTATTATAAATGAAATTATACAAATTTATAGATAAACAATTACATTAAAAATTTTAACAGATAAAGTCCATAAATTAAACCATTAAAATTTTTAAATAGAAAATATATTAAAATAAAAACTTCAATACACAAGTTGTGTAAACTTTAGGTTACACAAGCCTTTTAGTTTTAAGGGTTAGAGATTTAGTTTATGGTTTAGAATTTAGGGGTTTAAGTTATAGGGTTTAGAATTTAAGGTTAGTATTTAGAATTTAGGGTTTAAAGTGTGGGGTTTAATTTTTTAAGGTTTAAGTTTAATTTTAATTTATAGTATAAATAAATATGTTTATGTAAAATTTAATTTAGGGTTTAGAGTTTAATAATGATGTCGCGGATAGACTGGTCGCAATGAGCCGCAGTCACCTCATGAGAGCTGTGACCTTGCAACCGCCTCCTAAGGTGGCTTCGGTCATTTTGGAGGAGATGGCACGGCCTGGCTAGGTTGTGTGCCTTGTGAGTTGTTAGTGTTGAGTTTTGCCTCATCTTGTTCTCTATGTTTAGTTTTGTGGAATTTTTCTCGTAGTTTAATGTTATAATTATTATTATGAGTATTTTTTCTTTCACTTAAACTTAAAGATATTTTTAATAAGGCTCATAATAATATCTCATTTTCTATCAAAAAGAAAATAATTAAACGTGTAAATACAAATGCAAGACATGTCACAAAAGAAACTACTAAATTTGAAATGAACGAACATATGAAGGTAATTTCGAGGGTTGATCTATCCCACCGTCGATGATGCTACCCAACTCTTCCAAGCTTACTTGATCGAAGATATAAACCCTATGTAATTATAAAATATTTTTGTGAGGTGTGGGAATTATATATATATATATATATATATTTTAAAATTAATGAGATCTCATTCAAATTTTTTTATAACCGATACTAAATCGAAGTTCAATATCAGAAAATGAAAGGAAAACAAGAATGTCCAAAATATATTGTTAATATAAAATATAACGACGTTCCAAACGTACATCAAACAGTAGCCTCAAAACATTAGAGCTATAACCTGCTTTAATCAATAAAAGTATTAGTATTTTACAAGGACTTGGTGAGTTACTGGTGTTTTACTTTGTGTTTTATTATTGGGTTATTTACTTTTTAAGGACTTGGTGAATTTTACTATTAAGTGATCAGAAACAATTAAAGATTCAAAGATATAAAATTATTAAAAGTCAGCTTTTAAAGGTATAAAATTAAATATTTAAAATGATTAAAGATTTAGGCTTTCTTTCGTACAATTGATAAAAAAATCTATTAATTAAATTAAGAAAAATATATGATGTATTGATAGTGGAAACATTTTGTCTCTACAAGTGTCATAATTTTAGGGATTAAAGATCTAAATTAGGGTTTATAGTTTAAGGGTTTATGTTTAAGGGTTTAGAATTTAGAGTATGTGGTTAGAGTTTAAGGTTTAGTGTTATGATATAGGGTTTAGATTTTAGGGTAATATGGTAGAGATTTAGGTTTGTACCTATAACTCCTAAATTCTAAGGTTTTAGGGTAATATAGTAGAAATTTAGGTTTTTACCTATAACCCCTATATTCTAACCTTAACTCTAAATCCAAACCACAATCTCTAGATTCCAAGCACATAAAACTAAACTCCTAAACTATAAACCCTAAATTAAATCCATAACCCTTAAAATTAAGACACTTATAAAAATAAAATGTTTTCACCGCCCGTGCATAGCATAATTACCCAGTAAATTATTAATATTCATAAACATTTTTTATTTGAAAATTTAGTCACTATATTAAAAAGTTAAAATAATACCGCATTCACTATATACATTACAAAATGCGTAGTGTGATATTTATACTATAAAATATTTAATGTGGTACCTAAACTTTAACAAAATACTCAATTTTATACTCAAAATAATCATTCCATTTATTATTTTTTCGCTAAGCAAGATTTATTTTATTAATTAGAATTTAAGTAGTAGTTGGGAGCCTTATTAAAATCTCTCTAAACTTAAGCGGAGGAAAAGAGTACTACCCAACTAAATAAAAAAGACTGATTGCTCGAACAACGCCCAGTAAACCATAAAAGTCTGGAGTAGAAGAGTCTCCTAAACAAGCCAAAATAACTCTCAGACCTAAAGCAAACTACCACCAAGCTTTAAAAAGTGCTGCTCTATGCATGCCCATTTTTGCAAGATGATCCGCCAAAACATTCCTGTCCCGAGGGGTGTACTCGAATTTTACCTTATTAATGGTTCTTGTCATCTTATCTATTTCCTCAAACATGCTCCACCAACGCCAAGGCCTTATAAGCTGGTTTACTATCCAGTTAATCGCCACCTGAGAATCAGTTTCGATAACCAAGTTTACCTTCCCCATCCACTCGACTTCCAAGAACAAATTAAGGGCTGTGTGAATCGCAACAATTTCTGCATAATTCGCCCCAATAATTTCCACCGGTCCTGAGAAAAGTGCTCGAACATCTCCCGAACTCAGTCTCAACAAACCCCCACAACCTGAAGCAATGATCGAATAGGCTCCATCCACATTAAACTTTGCTGTTCCCAGACAAGGGGATTCCATTTATTATTATTATTATTATTACTATTATTATAACACTTAAAACATTTTATTGATTGATTCGACATTTACGGCATTAATTCAAATATCATTATAATACACAAAATGATGATTTAATTACAATACATATTGTCAACAATCTCTAGAATAAGTAGTTAAAGTTCTTAGTTGACATTATTTTCTTCACTTAGGTTATAGATTCAAAACCAGTAGGAACAAATTTTCTTTCTCCTTCCCCTCATTAGAAATTGTTAAAAAAATACCAATATGAATCAATATACAATAACAATACATGAAATGATAATTTGTGTATAATATTGAACATTTTTACAAAATATAAATAACAAATTAGATTTTTTTTTTATCAAAACACAACTTCTATATTAAAAATTGTCAAAAATATATTTCATAGAAATTTTAAAAATATCGTATTATAACACATACACCAAATGTACATCATCCCAAAGTTTTCCCATCCCTGTACCAAAAAGATACAAAATTGTTTTTTTATTTAAAAGTCGGCTCTTTATTGTATGAGTTGATTTTAATCCATTTTTTTTTAAAAAAATATCCACTTAACATTTAAATCGCCATAAACCAACTTTTGATTTAAGAAGCGTCCCAATTGTGAAAGATCAGCGCTCCATACTATAGGGTCCGAACTGCAGGTTCAGTCTAAATAAGTCATTAGAAACACACAAATCTAACAGAAGACCTACATCATTAATGTCTACTAACGGGTCACTAGTCTGTAATTTTACCGAGTTAAGCAGTGAGTCAACAACACCAAACACAACTTAAGCAGAATGGTACTCACTAAAGACAGGCTTAGTCCAACACTCTCTTAAGAAACAACCAACAAACTTCAAAATAGCAACTGTTCAATATACCATGAAATTGTATAGATAGGCCAGCGGGTAATGGTGATCAAGCCACCCCTAACAATAGAACATAACCCGCTTGACATTTTCCTTGAGGGCGGGCAGAGGTCTCACGGAAGCACTAGCAGCAGGTGCTCTTGTGCTTCGCACACCTCCACCCATACCTCCTCGCCCTGCCGCTGATCCACTTATCATTGATCCGCTATCTGAAGTCTCTGGTTCCATGTAAAAACGAGCTCGGAATGCAGCAAGGTGAGCATAATATGCAGGGGGAACTGCACGTTTATCAGTTAACTATGTTGTTAATCATGACAAAAGCAGGGACAAATGATGAGGGAGGTGGACAGGTTGAAACTAGTTCACAGCGCTCGAAGACATTTTTATGTTGAAGAAGATAACAAGTAAAGAGAACTTACCGATGGACACAGATCTTGTGCACCTCGCATATCTGCAATACGCGAAAATAAATAAAGATGCTAACTTGCATTAGTTCCTCCCATTTTGGATGGGACACGGTGTTCACCTCAAAAGGAAACAAAAAGATAAAGAATGTGAAAACTTTTTATTGGACAAAAAGGACGTACTTAATGATCGTATTTCTATACTATCATTAAATTTTAAATTAGGGTAAAGTACACTAATGGTCACCGAACCTTTAGGGAACTTTATTTTGGCCACTGAACTTTTAAAATTTTCATTGAGGTTACCAACTTTTATTTTGGTCCCTCTCGTTATCTTTCGCTAAAACGCTTTCAAAGGTAAACTATATAAATGGTCACCGAACTTTTAAAACGCTTTCATTTTTATCACCAAAATTTTATAACTTTCATTGGAGACACCCAACTTTTGTTTTGCTTTAAAACAACCTCGTTGGTTTAAGAAAAAATTCTTTCAGTGTATAAAAAACAAAAACAAAAAATAGATTTTATCTTATGATTATTAATGAACAATATTTAAAGTTGTGTAGATTGATGTATTTGTCAACATAAAATATTTTTTTATATCATGTTCTTGAATATTGTCTCTAATGTAAACTTATTATTTTAATCTATTTATCACATTGTATGCAACCTCATCTTCAAGCTACTTCAAGATTAGTAAGTACAAGGGAAATAAAAAATATTAAGGTTAATTATTGACCAAGAGTATAACAATTTAGTTTACTTCTAAAAGTTGTACCACAAATGTCCTAAAATATGCAAGCAAAATTGATGCACCACATGTTTAAGTTCAAACATTAATTTACTTTTTCATTAAAGACGGAATTAGGATCAAATATTAGGATGGAAAAAAGTCTATTAAACCTTTAAATATAAAAATCCGGAGGAACGAAAATCTTATTTAATTAGTATTTAAACTAATAAGAACCTAAAATACTATTATACCTAAAATCGAGAGAGGCAACCCATACATCCCTTTGTCCTTGTTCGCCATCATGTTCGGTGTTGTTTTTATAGATGTCTTCATGTTGGACGACTCCAATAAAAATTATAAAATTTCGGTGATCCAAATAAAAGCGTTTTAAAAGTTCGATGACCATTTATATAGTTTACCCTTGAAGAAAAGAAAAACTAACGGGCCACGTCAACATTTTCTAACGGAAGGTAACAAGATTGGTCAAAATGAAAGCGAAATAAAAGTTGACTGACCCCAATTACAATTTTAAAAATTCGGTAACCAAAATGAAAGCACTCTAAAAGTTTGGTGAACATTGATGTACTTTACCCTTTAAATTATAACTATTAATAGTAGTAGTTTGATTTATATTTTAAGATAAGAAGTGTTCTAATTATATTATTAAAAGAAATTTGCTTCTAACATGATAGAAATTTATTTAAAATTTATGAAAGAATTAATTTAACATCACTTTTTTCATAAGACAACAATCTTTGTTTATACTGAATTGCTATCGTTGATAAAATTTTCAATTCAATACTAAATTACTTAAGTTATAAAATTTCAATTATTTATATTTCAAATTTTAGAAACATTTTTATTACATATACAAATTACTTTATGGAAACTGAATTCATTAAAGATCAAGATAAGAACTTACGTATAGCAAAGGTTGTTTGTAAGAGACTGCAAGGCATCAGCTGTAAACTTGTTCTCATCCCATAACACATGATAATGAGCTGGACGGCTTGTACCCTGTTTACCGAGATTGATAAAACATTACAAATGCAAACAACAACCTAACAATCTACGGTCTACCAAATCAACCAAAACAGAAACAAAGAAAATTATTTGAACATAGAATGAAGAAGTATGACTCATGTTCGGAACTTGTATGACCTGAATCCCAGCATGACTGCATAGGTAGAAGTCGAACTCCGTTGGGTGACAGATTTTGGAGTCCACCACTGTGCCTGCAAAATACATACAACAAGAATACAATAACTCATGTTCTGAACTTGGAAGTTAAGACAGATGTCAATTACGAGTGAATAGTAATTACCAGGCAAAATATTCCCACTCTTGTCAACAGCATTGCGATCATGATGGTTGTTAGCAAACAACCTTGTATGGTGTCGCTTTTGTACCACAACAAAGGTTACAGGAGGCTGATAGTTTGGCTCCAAAGAAGCACATGCCTGAGGTTACCGAGTAAATGAGAAACCGAAAAGTGTGCGAATAAAATGCAGAGATTTGACGGTCAACAAAGCAGCCTCACCTTACGAATAGCATCAAGTTCATACAACAATACTTGATAAAACTGGCCTTCACTAACACCATCCCTGTATATACAAAATAGAAAATAAATCACTAAAACTAGAAGGGGAGAATAAAACAGACAGCAGCTTGACTATGCCTGTAGAATATGATTCGCTGTGGCTTATGTCCAGTTGCTCTCCGGAAAGAAATTAAGAGCTCCCTGCATTACCATGAAAACAAAGTTTTCAGACAAGCTACAGTTGAAACCTACCAAAGGCAAAACGGAATTCAAACTAGAGGCAAATGGACAAAACCATACTTAATCATGCCGCCCGAAACAGTACCCCTTACTGGATCCTGCCATGTCTTGAACAAATCTTGAATGAGCTCCTGCCGATGAGCTTGAGCACAAACCAGACCAGCATACTTCGTAATCTCCGGCCAATCTTGGGAAGCAACAACCTGAGCATTTAATTAAATATTATATTAATGGCTAAAATTACAAAGAAGCCAATTAAAGAGACCGTGAAATGCAATCCCCAAAAGCAAAAAGTATGTACTAAAGAACATACAGCAGCAATAGAAGGGCTTGAATCCTCGCCAGGATGAGGATGGGTAACATCAGCACCAAAAATTATAGTAGGCCGGTCACTAACTAAAGGTATTCGTCGTGATATCGCATCAACGAGAACTGTATTTCTTCCTCCGACCTTGACATTAATCTTCAATGCCACATTAGCCAAATATTGTTTGCTCATTTTAAATACATGTTTAGTCAAGCAGCATTGAGAAACAATTCCGAGATCTGTCTCACAAATCCTTTTCAAATCACCTGCAAGGAAATAGAATATTTCAAATAATTGTATAAATTATCTTTAAGAAATAAATACAAGTTTATACCATACAGAGAGCCATTGTTATCCGGAAGAATAACAATTAGCAGGTCAAGCTCTTTGTTCTGGGGTTGGATTCTAGACACGGCATCATGGTATCGGGTTTTCAAGACCTTCTCCACCTGCTCCGGACGAGCACTAATTGGAGGAAGCACTGGTTCAGTAGTAAAAGCCTACAAATGATACAAATACAATGTTGAATGTTCAAATCAGAAAGACAATGTCATGTTACTGCAACTCCCTTACCATGCCAGATATATAACACATTTGTGCAAGTTCATAACAAAACCTTTGCGCAAGGTTATCCTGGATTTGCCGAGAAAAGTTTATGCAGATCCAGTTTTTCACTGTCCCGCCATTAACCATTTTCTGCAACAACATAATCGGACATCAAAAAAAATGTACCATGTAAATTTTCAAGTCAACATTCCAAGCAGAAGAGATGAACTTCAGGCACCTGCCAGTACATCATTCATTCACACATGTCAATAGGCGCAGAGCAGTCATTTACATGAAAACAAAATCAAAGAATCAAAATGATTATGGCTATAGATTGTAGAGAAACACTTAAACAAGGACAGAAGCAGGAACTTAGATGACACAACTCAATACATAGCTTTCATTGTAAAGCCATTACAAATTATAAAATTTTATGATAGGCTTCTGAGTAGGGGGTCAATGGCTCCTAACCTAAAGGCATCCTTGATTCATCAACCTAAAATCAAAATAGTCATATGTAATTGAGTTTGTAGATTCACAAATACACTAAAAGAGGACAAGTACAGGTATACAGAAATCCCGCTCAACACCACACAATGTATGCTCAAGTATTACAAGAGTTTGGCAGCAAGAGATACCTTATTCATCATATTCCATTGCCCAACTTGAGGAAGGCAATTCTTCTCTCTACCCGTATCATGATATTTAAGCTACAAGCGAAACAGAAATTTAAAATCAAGAAGAAATAGAAGATGCAGAAAATTGAACATGATAAAGAATTACTTACCCATGGTGGAGGTAGAATGCGTGCTTCAACTGAAGCAAGCTCCTCGCTAATTTTGATTCCGAATTCCTTTGCGTAAGGATCTGCATGATAAGCATTCTGACGTACAGTCTATAAAAGAATATATAACTAATTAATACAACAGTAATATACCAGCAACTCAAGGGGAAAATTCTTCTTGATTAAAAAAGAAAAGAATGTTAGCAACACAAAAGAAAAGGTAAAAATGTCAGACCCGGATAATATCTTTCTCTCTTTCCTGAGGACGCTGGCAGGTGACCCTTAGTAGAGCAGTGATCTGTCTCTCATTTAATCTCTTGGAGTACCTTTGACCCTCAACAATCTTGCATACCTACATGAATCACTACAAATTAGCATGCAAACATATAAAGAAATGCATTTTCAATTCAAAGATGCGGAGTTTACTTTACCTCCATTGGCAAATAATTTGCTCTTTGCTGGTTTCCAACTTGTAGACATGGCCATTGGGTGTGTTGGATGATGAAACCATAAGTTTCATAGAAGTAATCCACAACAGATTTCATTGTACCTCTTTCATCAACAGGAAAACTATAATACAATAAGGTTTGTTAGAGAAATTTCATGGCACATCAAGATGTATCAAGAGATCATGTGCATTAAAATTTTTGGACTATGTTTGAAAAATCCCCAAGATCGTAAACATTTAATTTTAATATCATTTATGACTCATTGCTTTCTTGTTTCTCAAAGGACATTATATCCCAGAATAATAGCAGTACTTACGTAAGCTCTCTAGTTGCTTGTGATGTTAAACCAGATATGCGGTACTTTCTTCGCATGTTTCCACGGTGCGTAACTTCCACCCTGACTCCTCTAAGAGCCTTTTTGATCTTTTTATTTAAAAGCAAACACAATACAGAGATTAAAATCAATATTCAAGGAATACTTGTACAAGCACACAAGTTAAGCTGAGGAAAAAAAAAAGCTTGTAGACAAAATATATAGGGGGGAGTTGAGCCAAGATGGAAACGCAATAGCTAAACGAATAGAAACAGAACACAATTATTGCCTAGCAGAACTTTCACCTGCTGAGACAAGCAATTGTGCCCGTTTCCTAAAAATAGATGTCACGACATTAGCTGATTTTACCAATAAAAAGAATAAACTGCAAGGATGACAAACTGCTTGCTAACCATAATTTCCATTTTCCAATCAGACACAAGATAAAGAAATCCTAACCTTCACACGATCAGCATCAGATAGTGGTCTAGAAGAAACATCCCGATTTAGCAATTGTGTCACAAAATCAATAACCGGCAATGGCTCAATGAAAGCAGTTGAAGACATATCTGTCCAAGAGATTATTGTAAGCGTAAGACGATGTTCAATTTACAGACAGATCAAATGCAGGCGCAACCACACATGTGAACCACCTAGGCATGAGAAATAGAACAAAACATGAAAATTGATAGCCTTAAAAACCAATACCAATATTCAATGAGAGCCCCATCTGTGTCGGACGAATGCTTTGGTAGAAACCACGCCAACTTTCTATTCCCTCACCTAAAGACTGCCTTCTCCCTAGGTCAGGGGTGTAAAATGAACGGCCAACGGGACAGTACCTATAATCAATTACCATTAGTCTCTCACTGTCTCATGTATCGAATTTGGAAGTAGAGGCAATGCGGTAAACATATATGAATGAGAATAACCAAATAGCAGTACCTAGAAGTAGGTAATTCACGGAGGACAATGTCAAGAACCTGAAGAGCTTCCTGAGGTGCATCAGCTTGCTTCCCTTGCAGAAAGAGTCCAAGATGGTGCAGATCAGCTCGTGCAGCCAGTTTGATCACAACTTTAAAATCACACTCTTTTCTGCATTAAGAATATAACAAGAGATGGAAAATGACAGAAATATAAAAAAATCAAAGCCCAGTTTCATTTGAACTTTTAATTTGTATGTTTTCTGTTGCACCAAAACAATTAACAAGATCAAAGCCATGAAGGATACAAAACTTTCATCCAGTTTATTAAAATTTCTAGCACAAAAATATAAAAACAGAAGTTACACAACATAATGGAAAGACAAAGGCAAGCAACAACCTTGGCATTCCTGACCCATCATCATCATCAAGAAGTGAGATCTTAAACTCCTTCGACACAAAAGGGAGAGCCCCGGCAGTATAAAGGCTCTTTCGGCCATCATAAGCAGGAAGGTGTTTTCCAAGATATGATTCTTTGTATAATTTCACCAGCTGCTCCATTACAGCCCGGTTCACTCCTCGTGATGCAACCTCCGGTGTTATGGTAACCTATTTTCATTGAAAATAACAATAAAAAAACGGAAAATAAAGGCTAAAAACCATTAGAAAAAAAGAACTCACATCATACTGGTGCAAATCTTTATCTGGCAGTTCCGCAAAGAAATGATTTGCCTTGACTATACACTTTGTGCCAGTGGAACCCTTTCCAGGCCGAAGAGGAAACCTCACTGATTTGCTTGAGGCAGGGACCGGCTGAATTGCTTGACTAACTTCTTCTGGGATGGAATGCTGCTGCTGCTGTGTTGATGGTGCATGCTCAGGTGGTCTTGATGATGAACCTGCCTCAAATGAAGCAGCCCCATGGAAAGGTTGGGTTGCTTGGTGCAGCTCGGGAACAGGTGGCCGGGATGGTCCACCACAGGTAGGCCCTCCTCCACGGCCACCACTGCCATAGCTCCCACGTCCTCCTTGTTGGGGAGGCCCACCCCTTCCTCTGCCTTGGTATTCGTGGGGTCCTCCTTCAGCATACTGCTGTTGCGACATACTGCCACCCCGGCCACCAGAACTGTAACCTCCCCGACCAGTTTGCCCTCTTCCACCGGACTGAGAGCTCTCACCTCCGGCACAAGGAACATCAGTTCTCTTCTTTCTAACCATCTTGATAACTACAGCAGGATAAAAAAGTGAAAAAGGAAGTCCGTATCAGATAAAACTAAACACCAAAAGAATACAACTAAACTAAGACAACGAGTAATTCCAATTTGCAGCGAGGAAAACAAAATACAGATAAAAGTCAAAGGCTCAAAGCAAAGAAAGAAAACTAGAAGCGCTACCATCAACAACCCTAACATACCTCAATAAACTGAGACACGGAGAAACAGAAACCGTAGCACATACAACAACAACAGCATGGAAAATTTGGCGAGATCCGTGAAAACCGAGAGATAAAAAAGCAGAAAAAGACGATCTAAGAAGCTAAAGGGAAAATACAAGCTAGTAAAGAAAGATCCGCAGAAAAACAAGAGAAAAAAAGCAGCAGAAGCTAAGTCAAATGAAGCAGATCCATCAACAACAAGATGAAAAAACGATAAAAGGCATGCAAGCTTCACCTCAAAAAACGACAAATGAAGCAGTATCTTCCTTCGGGAGAAGAGAAAGACATACCGTACGCTCACATGGCTGCCATACTTAATATATCTGTACAACTAAAATGTTTATTACTAAAAAAGTTTAAAGTTTTTTACATAAATTAAATGCATACAAAGTTATTTTTATGACGGGTAAACTACATTTTTTTTTGTCACTCTCGTGTTTTTGTTTTGAATATTCAACTTTAAAAATATTTAATTTGATCATCAAATTTTCGAGTTGCCTCTTTTGGTTATTCAAATGTTAATTCATAAACAAAAAAGGAACATGAACTGTTTTTTTGTTGACGTAGAAGTCACATATTCTCCGCCTGTTTTTCTTTCAATATCTTTATCATTCCAAAAATATAAGTTTTATCCGTATATCACGTCACCTTCGAAACTGCTATTCTATGATATTTTTTTCATATCATTTTTGACACCAATAAATCTATATCATCGTAATATATTACTTTTAATATTGATTTATTGGTAAATGGGTAAAATCATATCTAGTGAATTTATCAAATTTTCTAATTTGATTATTTATTTCTTTTTCACTTAATTATTTTTCCTAATTTGGTAATGCCGAGCTTAGGTGTTTATGCTTTCCATGACGTAATATTTTGCGACGATGCCACATCAGCATCAAAAACTTTTAAAATATATTTATTATTAGATGATGTAATATAATTATACGGTATTGAGTTAGGGTGCGCTTTTTGTTGTTGTCTTCAACGTCCGTTTATCGGCCACAACAACTCTCAACGACTGCTGGTTTCATTCACAATAGTTGTTTGTCCACTTATTTTAGCGCTCAAATAGGCGTTTGGTGGCAGCTAAATTTTTAAGCTTTTGGCCAACGGGCCTTGGGGACAACAACCCCAAAGAAAGCCTTAACTGCACCCATATATCCTCAAACTATGGTGTCTTAAATTGTTGAATATTTCAGTTTTATCTCTAAACTACTATTTTTATTTTAAATTGATGCTCAAACTTTTAAGCATTCTAAATTCATTCTCAAGTTATGATCCCCATTCTAAATTGATCCAAAACTTTTAAACATTTTAATTTCATCCTTAAATTATTGTTTATCCACATTATACTATTACATAGCACACATTAGTGTTTACACGACATTTAACATTTTTTTATATTTTGTTCTATTAACATGTGACATGATTAGCATATATTGATCATTTGTAGATGTAATTAAAACATTCAAAAGTTTATGGGCAAACTAGAATTAGTGTCATAATTTGGGGATGAAAATTAAACTTTTAAAAAGTTTAAGGACCAATTTAGAATGTGTAAAACTAATATTTGATTTTGATATAACAAGGAATTTCAAGGACCAATTTATAAAATTGGATAAATTTTTAAGTACTCAAAAAGGCTCACAAAATGACAAGGATTCGAACTTCAAATTGTTTCTAAGTAAAAAACTAAAACCCCAAATATTTTCTAAGTGTTTATGTACTCAAATAGCCAAAATTAGTCCAAGCGTATCGATACACCCTTGACCGTATCGATACGGGTTTTAGCTACTGGAAATCGTTTTATACTTAATGGTTATTGGGTACCGATACGCGTGTATCCATAACGGTACGCCATTCAACCTGTGAACCAATTTTTGCTTAAGAGTATCGATACGGCTTTATGCGTAACGGTACGAGGTGTTAAGATTTTTCAAATCTTTTGTAATAAATATTCGACCGTTGCCTTTTCAGTTTATTGAAACTATAACTTTGAAAATTAATTATAGCGCACTGATACCCTTATAAGCGTATAGATACGAGTTTTGTTACACAAGTTATCAAGATTCCAGTGAGCAAGACCAATACCGATACGGTACAGACCGTACCAGTACGCCTTTGTAAAATCAACTCTCCGTGTCAATACGGCCTCCCGCATATCGATACCCCTTTGTACAACGACTATTTCTTTTTTTGATAGGTACTGACACGACAACCCGCATACCGATACCGACTATTGGCAAACAACATTTATTGCGGGAAAAATACAGCCTAATGGCTCTATTCAATATCCCAACCACCCAAACGGTTAGAAATCAATGAAAGTGTTTATAAACAAGTCTCCAAAGCTACAATAACTATTGAACAAGTCTAAAGCATTAAAGCACACATCCAACAATCTTTGAGCCATTTAAAGTCAAATCTTTTAACCCACTTGAGAGAACAAAATTGTAATCTTTTGATTCAAATTTTTGGGAGTGAACTTGTATTTGGCCAAACTTTCTACCTACTGAGAGGATTTTTCAGTTTATTTATTTATCTTCTTGTAAAAGTGTTTTCTCAAAAGCTTTGGGGTAGAAGCTTTGAGTTTGTAAAGGTTTCCCCTTGAGCCTAAAAAAAAGGGAAGAAATTCTTAGTGAATTTGAAAAAAATCCTTAGTAGGAAGCTAAGGTGGTGGATGTAAACCTTGTTAGAAGGTTGAACTACTATAAATCTCTTGTGTCCCAATTTTCCATCTTTCCAATTTGCTCCCACATTTTTTAATTTGCCAATTCACCCCCTCTTGGCCCTTTCACCATTGATTGATCTTCCTAACAATTGGTATCAGATCTACACTTGTTGGAAGGATTAACATCTTCTTGGGTCGATCCAAATGAGATTTGATCAATTAACTACAAGTCATGGCCTCTACTTTCGGCAACAACCTCCAAGTCCAAGCAAAAAATGACTGGTGAAGATTGAATGAAGTTTCAAGTCAATGACAAAGCAATGCACACGATCTTTTGCGCTCTTGGACCGGGTGAGTACTCGAAGATATCTTCTTACACAAGTGTAAAGAAGATATTAGACAAGCTCAAAGTTACATACGAGAGCACCAACGATGTCAAGGAGACCAAGATTGGACTCATCAACTTGAGTTATGAGAACTTCAAAATGGAACCGGATGAGGACATCACCAAGATGTTCGATAGACTCTCTATAGTCATCAATGGACTTAAGGGTTTTGGAGAAATTATTCCAAAAGACAATCTTATTCGGAAGCTCATCTACTCTCTTCTCGAGTCATGAGATGGAAAAGGACCACCATCATAGAAGCCAAGGATCTCAAGACCTTGAAGCTCGATGCACTTATGGGGTCTCTTCTCACTCATGAGATAATGAAGATAGGAAGAGAAGGAGAAAAGTAGAATGAAGTGGAGAAGAAGAAGTTAGGAATTGCTCTTAAAGCTTCACAAGAGGAGGATGATTCTAGTGAGAAGGAAAAATGAAGAATTGGCTATTCTAGCCAAAAGGTTCACTCGATTTATAAAATCCAATCAGGGAAAAAAGTTCCATCGGAGATGGGGTTTCAAGAACAATAACAAAAAGGAAGAAAAAGATCTAATAGTTTGCTATGAGTGCAAGAAACCGGGGCACATCAATTCTGATTTTCCCTAACTAAAGAAGATGTGTAACCCCCTCGACCTGGCTTAGATGCTAGACCGAACCGAGCGAGCTACATTGGGTTTTACTAAAACAAAACCCGAAATAGTTAACTAAATTTAGGTCCATTTTTTATTTTTATCTTATCTAGATACAACCTAAGGTGAGCATGCTGGCAGCGGGTGAAATCTCAACCAAATCGGGCATCGATTAGACATCCGATTGCTCAAATTATAATTTATGGACTAAATTACAAATTTGGAAAATTACGAGGACTTAATTAATTTTAAAGTTACCATTCCTCAATTAGTCAGATTACATGCTTGCTTGTCGAATTTCACCCGCTGCCAGCATGCTCAAAACATACATAAGATCTAGAGACCAAAACGGAAGAATCTCAAAACATAAACCATACATAACTAACATAACGACTAGCCGTACCGATACGGTCCCATGGCATATCAGTACGCGAGCTATACCGAGAAAAACCAGATTCTAGTGGCTAAAGGGCATAATGATACACGTCCCCGTGTTCCAATACGAGGCCACAAAAAACACATATCCGTATCAATACGGAGCCCCGTGTATCGGTACGCCTGGACATGTAATGTCCAAATTTGCTGGTTTTTCTTTTGAACATAGATTCAAAAATACCTTAACAAGTCTTAAACATGTTTACCACTAATCTAGGGATCAAACCATGCCAGGATATCAATGAATCATGCATAAAACATAGCAACATACTTCAATCATGAATCTAGAGGCATGTTTCCTAAAACTTAACTATCCAAAACTCAAAACATAAATCCACCTCAAAACCAAACATATAAAGTCTCATACAACACCACAAAAACATATTAAACTTGCACAAATAGGGAGTTTGAAAAATAACCCTCTCAAACAACAATGAACCCCATTGCATTTATTACTACAAGTTTAGTTCGAAAACCATACTTTCGCGTTATTCAAGTCCTTGGATTTTCCTTTGATTGCTTGCTGCCTCCAACCCTTAATTCTCTGCATTGATGGACAAAGCGAGTGTAAGCACACAAGGTCTTAGTGAGGAATGCTCAAAACACAACACCATCAATGCATTTTAAACCAATTTCCAACTCGCATGAGTTCAACATTTTAAAACAGCTTTTAAAACATTATGCCTTTCAAACTATGCACTTTAACATTTCCAAAACATGCATATTAAACCATATGCAACATGTATTATGGATCAATAGCGAAATCCCATTTGCTACCCTCAATTTAAGCTTTCCCAAGCATAAAAACCCATATGCAAGGCTTAAAGAGTAAACATGTATAAATCAACATTATACAACATAATCCTTCAACATGATACATTATAAATTATAATGGCTTTCAAGTAATCATGAACCAAGTTTCACTTTACAAAATATTATATCGGATACACGGATTCAACAAGTGTTTTCTCAACACTTCATGCCATCTCAACCATAATTCAAGGTACAATCATAACTGGGTACCGTCACAACCTAATCATCGGTTAGACGTATAATCCACTAACGAGAATTTTTGGTACTATATAACCCCTCAATCGTTAGGGTACTCGTGGTGAAGTATTCGGTACACATAAACCCCTTAACACTCGAGACGACTTATTTATAGTGCACTATCAATCCTATGGCCGGCCAACTATATCTGATAACATTTTAAACCATATCACTTGCCAATATAATTCATTATTAACCATGTACCTCACTGTTTTTATATGCAACATCAAAACCACTTTCCAATGAAATAAACCATGCATTACAAGTATTCCACATACTTACGTGGATCATTTATCAAATGCATCCATAATCAATATATGATAAAAAAAATAGTACAAAATATACTCAAATCATGCATAAACAGTAGGTACCATGTAATTCAAAAACAAGTGCATAAAAGCAATTTCGCCAAAATATGATCGAGGGAGAAATTTCACCATACTTACTTTTGAGTTTAAACCAGCATTTTAAGCTTAATTTAAACTCCCAAATTAACCTTTAAACCATTTCAAAGTTGAAATCCACGTTCTCACTCACCGACTACGTAACACCTCGTTCGCCGATGCTAACCACTCCTCCAAAGCTTCTGAAACGGTGCCGCAAGCTTGAGGATCAACCTCCTCTAGTTTAACCATACAAAAATAGAGGATTCAATGCATTTACAAACCCAGCAACAACAAACCACAACAATCCTCCTCAACTCTAACAGAAACCCTTTCACAACAACCGAAAACAACATCAAAAACCTTCCACACTTAACCCAGCGAAAACCTAAAGGTTTAATCCATCAATTATCTTCAATTAACATCCAAAAAACAACCTAATATCATCCTTATACTTCCAACATTCATTAAACATCCATAACTTGCCAAAACACAACACTAGCAACCTAACAAATTAGAGATTCACTTAGTTTCGGGATTCCAATGTTAAAACCAACCTATCAACATTATAAAACATCAAAATCATGATTATAACTAATCAAGAACTCAACAAAACAAATCCAAAACGAAATCACTTAACCTCATAAATTAACCCTTGATTAAACCAATTTCCACAATTAAATCATTAAAACTCATTAGAAAATATTAAACAATGATCAAATACTTGGTAATTTCAATAAATAACCATTCATTAGAGGAGAATAACAAAACTTACCTCTAATGAGTGAATTTCCTCTCAATTGGTTGTTTACTCTTGAAAAACAAAGAATTGCAATGAGATTTTGAAAAACAAGATTGAAGAATCCATTAGAAATAAAAGTTTTAAGAAATCAAGAACATTACCTTAAATATTTGATGCAAAGAAAGTGTTTGGCTAAAGAGAAGTTGAGAGAAAAGTTTGAGAAAAAAGTTACGTCAATAATGATTTTAGGAAATAACTACCTTCCTTTAATTAATTTCCCTTTAATTACCTTAATTAAAACTCTTTAAAATAATCTCAATTAAGAGGAAACTCAGATTAAAAACATTAGGTAAAATAGCTCCTTAAGGATTCTAAGATTTGATCCATTTTTCAAAATAGTCACTAAAATAGTTTTCATTCTTTACATTTTGGTCACTAGCCAAAATGTCCAATTTCCATAATCCATTTTCCAATATTGGCTTCACCAAAAATATCCATATATTAAATAATGGTTTTTAGATATTTTCCCATATTTTTCTCACACCAAAAATATTTATTCTGATTTTAATTCTGAATCTGACTCGAATATCTAATTCTGGTCCACCGAACCATCTAATCAGCCTAGAAACTCGTAAGCCCAAAATTGAGGCGTTACAAGATAAGCTTCGAGAAGAAGAAGAAGAACCTCAAGGCTCATGTTGCTACTTGGAGTGATGAGGAATCATCCGATAAAGAGGAGCAAGAAGTGGCCAATCTTTGTCTTATGGCACTAGAAGAGGATCCTAAGGTAACCAATAACTCATCCAATTTTGACTTTACATTTGATGAGCTTCAAGAAGATTATGATGAGTTGCAAGAGGTATATGGTGAATTGGTTTTAAAGTATAAAGAATCACTTTTGAAAAACAAGAAAACAATTTTCGATTTGAAAAATCAAAATGATACTTTATCCAAAACTAATTTGGAACTTGAGAAAAAGGGTTCCTAAGGAACTTGAACTTGTCACTTCTAATGACATTAGTGCTATTACTTCTTGGATTCCCAAGGGAACCAAGATTTTGGAAGCTAATACTCACGGACCCAAAAAGATTTGCGTACCAAAAATCAAGACGTAATATTTTGTTTGTAGGGGAGCATTGCTACAAAGGTCAAAGCTTCAAGTGCAAATTCGTGGTACCTTGATAGTGGATGCTTGAGACACATGATCGGTGACAAGAGTCGATTCTTGAAGCTAAAACCAAAGAGTATGACTTTTGGTGACAACTCCGAAGGCCGCATTGAAGGAATTAGTTCAATTGGTAATCACTATTCTATTCTTATTGCAATGTGTTATATGTCAATGGTCTTAAGCATAATCTTTTGAGCATAAGCCAACTTTGTGATCAATGTTTCAATGTGCTTTTTGATTTAAATGGTTGTAAAATTATCAACATTGAAACTAACAAAATTGTGCTTATTGGTCATTGCATAGAAAACATAAACATATACATGATGCATTTAGATGACATTAATATTTCCAATGCATGTTTTTTTGCTAAAGATGAGCATGATTCATGGTTATCGCATAAAAAACTAGAGCATGCAAGCATGAGTGTTTTGGAAAAATCGATTTTAAATGATCTTATGAGAGGTTTGCCAAAAATAAAGTTTTCATATGATAAAATTTGTGATGCTTGTGCAAAAGGAAAACATGAAAGAGTTTCTTTCAAACCTATCTACAACTAGAGTTTTACAATTGATCCACATGGATCTTTTTGGCCCTATTAGAACAATGAGTTTGGGTGAAAAATCATATGCATTTGTCATAGTTGTTGACTACTCTAGATTTACTTGGGTTCTATTTTTAAGTACCAGGAATGAGGCTTTAGAAAAATTCATCATATTTTCAAAAGTTAATCAAAACAATGTTGGTTGCTCCATTTCTCACATTAGGAGTGATCGTGGAACCAAATTTCAAAATCTAGGTTTTTGAAGAGTTTTGTAACTCAAATGTGATTAGCCATAATTTTTTCGATCCTTGCACACCTCAAAAAAATAGGATTGTTGAGAGGAAAAATTGAACTTTAGAAGAAATGGCTAGAACCATGCTTTGCGAAAATAATTTGCTTAAGTATTTTTGGGCGGAAGCCACTAATACATCTTGCTAAATTGTAAATAGAGTAATGATTAGGTCTATTTCAAAGAAAACACCTTATGAGCTTTTCAAAAATAAAAAGCCTAACATTAGTTATTTTCATCCTTTTGGTTGTAAATGTTTTGTTTTAAACAAAGAAAAATATAATTTAGGCAAATTTGATGTAAAAAGTGATGAAACTATTTTTCTAGGATACTCTTTAAACTCCAAAGTCTATCGTGTATTTAACAAAAGAATTTTAGTAGTTGAAGAGTCTATTCATGTGGTTTTCGATGATAACTTCTGATAAGTGTTCAAAAGTACTATTTTTCTTACCCTTTTTATTCATATTATTGTTAGACTTAGGCTCATATTAGTTGCATAATTAGCCATTCATGCATTAATCCATGTTTCCTTCCATCGTTGAGCTTGATTACATAACTTGGTAGTTTTTGTGGGAAAAGATGTTGCTTTGGTGTGTTTTGTGTGTATGTGCAGAATCACTTGCCAAAGCAAGGCTAGAGCTAGTTGCCAAGGCAATGCATGAAGGAGATGCCGAGCTAGTTGCTAGGGCAATGCATGAAGGAGATGCCGAGCCAGTTGCCAGGGTAATTGTCGACAAAGAATAAGGTGATATGGTAGTCGAAATTGATGACTAGACAAGCCCAAGATGACGTGAAGCAAAGCTAAATCCCAAAGGAGTTTGATTTCCATGAAGAGGTTAAAAAAGAATTAAATCCTAAGAAGATAGGAGAAGTTCTAGAAGGAATATAATTATAATAAAGAATTATATTCTTTAAAGATAATTTCATTCCAACTTAACTTCCTCCTCAAAGATGGACTTTGACTTAGCCCTATAAATTAGAGGAATTTCGACAACTCCAAGGGGGAGAGAGTAGAGAGAATTTTCGACAAGCTTCAAGGGGAGATCTCGACAAGAAAGCTTCATCCATTCTTCATCTTTTTCTTTCTTGTTCAATTAGGTTCATGCTAGGAATTCTTTGTGTTGTGTTTCTTTGGAACCTAGCCATGAACTAAATATATTTGGCTAAGGTTATTGTGTCTTGTGGTTGTGAGAAACAATTGGATTTTGTTTAGGTAATAAGAGTTTGCACTTTTCTATTCAAGGTTTATTCATTCTTGGTTCTTATTCTTGTTTGCGAGTGAATTGGGAGAGGATCTCGTAACTTCATCTATTTATCTAATATCGGGAAAGTTAGATTCAAGAAATGAATGAATATGATCTTTATTCAATCTATTGATGGTGAAGATTAATCCGGCTTAGGAATAAGTTAAGGATTTCAACGGCTAAGAAGAACGCAAGATTGGTTGTTGTTCACCCTTGATTCATGCATGGATGTATTATCAAGTCATGCACAAGTAGCTAGAGTTTCGACTTAGGGATAAGAAGAAACCATTGAAGAACGCTCTGCTGAACGTTGAAGTTGCTGCCCAGATGCCCAAGTAGTTGCCCAGCTAGTCGCCCAGGCAACCATCGATTAGTTGCCAAGGCAACCCCGCTGTGCAAGTTGCCACGACAACTGAGTTACCTTTGAACTTTTTTACCAAGACGATCCAATCGGCTATCACACCTCAACTCACGATAACCTGGCATATCTCTCTCACTTGATCTCATATATTCTTTTACTTTACTGCTTTCTAGTTTAGTTGTTAGTTAAACTCCTATAATCTTCTACTTGTGTTTTTTTTTACTTTTTACAGTGCAAGAGATTAGATTCTTGAAGTAGCACCAATCCCAGTGGAGACGATATCTTTTATACTATAACTTGCGACGTGTATACTTGCACAATTGCGTAGCACTTATTATGCGCAACAAGTTTTTGGCGCTGTTGCCGGGGATTGGCGATAACGACTTTGTTTTTATTTTCTTGCACTTTTTTCTTTTATTTTTCTTGTTTAAGATTCAAAGCGCTAACAAACTTTGGTTTTGCATTGGTATATGACCAGGGCGAGACCGATTACACTAGAATATCCCTTTGATCCAGAAATCGAACGAACCTTGCAAAGACTTAGGCGAAGGTTAAGAGTAGCAATGGCTAATCAAGACGGCAATATGAATCAAGATGTTACAGCAAGAGGAGGGGTGATTCTTGCACGAAACAGAATTATTTGAGACTATCTTGAAGAAGATCTTGATGGACTTAATCCAGGAGTTGTCGCACCTGAAATTGAAGCCGACCACTTTGAGTTGAAACCGGTGATGTTTAATATGATCAATGTAATCACTCATTTTCACTTGTAAATATATTAATATTACATGTATATTTATTATATTATATGAATGTTACTAATATAAGGTGGTGTGTGCATGTATAAGCTATGTATACGTATTAGGGGTGTATGTATGTCGCGTATGTATCTAGAGTATGAGCGTATTTGATTAATATATAGATGTTATGTTAATTATATGTATGATTATACGTATGTATGCTAGAATATTATATTAATGATTGTATAATATAAGTATACATTTTCGTATATTTATGTATTGCTGTTATAATATTATTATTGGGCTGACAAAATGAAAGAATTAAATATATTAAACCCAAATAAAAATTACAGTCCAAGTCCAAATACATTACAAGGCCCGGTTGGCCCAAATCTAAATCTTATCTAATTACAATTCTCGTGTGTGCGGGTGATCGTGGGCGTTGGATCAAGATCTGATCCAACGACCACGATACAACCAATAAGTCAAAAATATCTCGCCAGCGCGTGTTCCACACGTATGGACCGCTCGAGTGCCACGCGCGCGCGGGTCCACGCGGCGCTTTTAATATCCCACGCGCGCGAAGATCCACGCGTTCGACTCGCGATTGCGGAGCTCCACGTGGCGAGATCCGAAGCCGTCTTATCAAATTGAGGCTTCATCCAGGCCGATTCGTTCTTCAAGCCATCTCGACCGTTAGATCAGATCTGATCTAACGGCCGAGAACGCGTCTGGCCGATGGCAGAACATCCATATCGCCACCACGCCGATATTCAGCCCCCGTGTTCAGAACATGCCTAAGACAACAAGCAAAATTGTTAGTTCAGATCTGAAAAAAGCAAGATGCAACTTGCAACAAAACAGAGACAATAATATATATGAAACGGGGACTTTTGTAACGGGGAAGGGAGGAGGTAACACAAAAAAAGAGAGAACATAGATCTTGTAATACAAAAAAAATCTGAAAGTTGTAAACATCCAAGATAATCAAAAGACAGTCCAGTGGTAAACACTTGTCTCTTTTCCTTACTTGTTTTTTTACATGCATATACGAAAAAAAATAGAAACAAAAAGAAGAAAGACATCTTACCATCTCTGTTTTGTGGGTCTTCTTTTCCTTAAGTGATAAGCCTTTCGGCTTCTCCAAGCCTGATATGGTGAACTAAAGGGAGAGGAAGACCCCTGGTCGTTTTATTTTGGTTTAAAATTTTTTTTTTCCGCTTCGTATTTTCTAGATCTAGGGCAAATAAGAGTGTATCCTCTGAATCCAACCACGAATTCATGTTGAGGATGAAAATGGGGTTATTTTGGTGTGTTTTGGAAGCCTGCCGGCGCCGGTTAGCGGCGACGGAGAACACGGCGGCCGGCCGTCGGATTCTGGGTTTCAGAAGAACAGTTGAGAGAAAAACGAAGAACATGGTTCTTGTAAAAACCAGAAAATGAAACAAATGGCTAAAATTTTGATTTCGGCCTAAAAGGGGGGCTTTTATAGTTATTATTATTTTGCTAAATGGGTAAATTACACACTCAACCATCCCGCGTTTTCAATATTTTCGTTTTTGTCTCGCCGCATGGTATAATTACAATCCTAGTCCCCCTGATATTTCAAAAGTTTACAATCTAGTCCCTAAATTACACCGATTCAGTCTCTGAATGGTAAAATTACGCCCTTAACCATCCCGCGTTTTTGAATTTTTCATTTTGGGACTGCCCCTTTGTCTAATTACAGTTCTGGTCCTTTTAGGTTTTGTTTGTTTCGCAATTTCGTCCCTAAATTACATATTATTGTTCTTTAATTTCTGCCACTGACTTTTATTTTTCTTTCATTTCAGTCCTGTTTCTTTGTAAATACTCATGTTCGTATTATAATCGTATATGTTGATGTATTATATTGTTTTATTTTATGTCCCTCGTATATACCTCGTATTTTATGTTTACATGAATATGTGTATTAAGATTATAATGGTCATGCGTTTTTTATCCAGTTATTCGTATTAAAACATGTTATGTTCTATTTGACTCGTAAAACAGAATGTTCTTGTATTTTTGTACATATTGTATGTTTTCTTGACTTTTAAGTTACGTGTTAGTGTGTCTTCTTTTATGCAGAATATATTGTTCCATATATGTTGAAATATGTTTTATTACTAGCATGTATGTCCTTTTGAAATATTTGTTTATCTATATACGTAATTTTTCCTACATTGTTATTCTGACTTGTTAAAGTTGTTGTTATCTATTATTTAGAATAATATGTATATATGCATGTTTTAGTCTAATATAGTATTTTATGTTAGATTAATATTCTGTTATGTGAATATTTACTGTCTTTGAATTATCTGCCATGTTTTATACTTTTGCTCACTAAGTTTGCATATCGAGATATAAATTGTTAGTGCGGTGCCCTTTTATCCGAGCGTAAACGGGGCCAGTATCAGGCGTAGTGATAGTGGTTGGGCGTTTATTCTCGGGTAACAGGACCATTAAAATTTATTCGCAATTATGACCGAATTTTAAAATAATCGGCACTCTAATCCGGAAAATCCAATATTAATAAAGCGGTAATTATTAAAGTACCAATTTTGGGCGGTGTGGGGGTGCTAATCCTTCCCCATCCGTAACCGACTCCCGAACCCTATCTTTTTGAATCTCTGGTTTTATGGTGTCCGGCCTACCTAAGTGGCCGGTGGCGACTCCATTTTTTATGAGGTTTTTTTGTAAACCCCACGGAATAAATATTTTATATCCAAAAGAATCACAAACACCTTTCAAACACCTTCGAAAACCCTCGTTTTTATTTAGCGATTTGAAAAAAAGACATCGCTACAGATGGCGACTCCGCTGGGGATAATTTTTGTTTTTTTTTTTTAAAAAATGAGAGTCAAGCTTTTAAAATAATTACCGCTTTACTAATATTGGAAATTCCGGATTAAAGTGACTATTAAATTAACATTCGGTCATAAATGCCCGTTTATTTTAACGCATTTAAAATATGGCATATAAACCCATCTTTCTAAGTAGGGGGAAAACGCTAATGCTTTCGTGGAGATATCGTTCTCCCGTATGGGCCTAGCAAGTACCTTCGGGGCTCGAGTACCTTATGATTTCGTAAGGATATCGTTCCTTCGTACGGGCATAAGCGAATGGGTCCCCCTGAATTGAACCCGGTTGAAAGGAGCCTATAATGGGTGATGATCGGGGGCCTTGCTACTCTTAGTAGAGGACAGCAAGGACAATTCGGGTACCTCCTAGAACCAAGACTGCATGTAGAGAATACATAGAAACCTACCCATTTAGAGCCATGCGGATAACCTTAGGTTTTAGACGGGATAAATAGGGTTGTTTTGTGTGTTTATTCTGTTTAATTTTGTCATTTTATTTATATATTTATCAATTTTATCTGGTACTGACTTGTTTTCTTTTCGCTTTTTGTTTTTTTTTCTCATACATCATTGCATTTGCATCACATAAAGGTACTGGATCAAGTGGTTTGCCTGATCAGAAAGTCTTTCACCATGGAAAAAGGTGTCTTAGGAAAGAAGAGCTTAATTTGTCAGTCAGACATTGGTCAGAGGTCAACCAGAAAATCCAAGGGGACAGTTTGCCTAACAAACGCGTAATAGCTGGATACACCTATGTGAGTCTCCAACAGAACAACTTGTGGGATCTTCAAAGCATTTGGGAAAGATGAGACCGAAGACTACAAGACTTATTCTGCGATAGTTATGACGACATCGCATAGCTATTATATGTTCGGATTAACCAGCCCCTACACCGAGCTATAGTCCAGTTCTGGAATCCGGCTTTTTGCTGCTTCACCTTCAATGGGCAGGACATGATGCCTACGGTAGAAGAATACACTGCTTTACTTAACCAGAAAAATATTCAGGAAGATTGGATCTACGCGAAGCCTCAAGGAATCGAGAATTACAACTGCGAAAACTCAAAACCTTTGCGGGAATGAGTGATGATTGGGTTAGTGGCCTCCTTCAAATCCGAGGAGATAATACGATCTTTGCATGGGAAAGTATTCGGGACATCATATCGACACATCCGGATTTAGGCAAAGAAAATGGACCTATTCGCTTTAGGAATATATGGCTTGGTGATCTTTCCCAGTACTCGGGAACATTGACATAGCCATTCTGGATTTGTTTGAGCGGGTGAAACGGAAAGCAAACCCAGTACCAGCAATCTTGGTCGAGACTTTCATTTCCTTAAATGCTAGCCGGAAACATGAAGAAGGACGTTTTCGAGGCTGCGCACAACTATTACAAGTATGGATTCAGAGTCACATGTGGAAGACGCCGACAAGAGTCCTGCCGGGGATATCCTTCCAAGGTTTTTCGCCTTTACGAGAGTACTTAGCAAAGGAATGGTAAGAGGGTTTGAAAATAAAAATGTGGACCAGTTTCTTCAGGAACATTCAAGATGAAGACATAGCATGGAGAGTCCCATGGCTCGGTAAAGTTAATTATTTTCTATATAGTTGTGGTGACTTCAAATGGCTGATGATGTTGGGATTGCATGGAGGGATCACTTGTGCCCCGCTTTTAGTGTCTCTGCAGTTCGGATCGCGACAGTTCATTCTCAATACCGCCAGATTAAGCCAAACTGAATTTCTTTTCAAAAGAGAGTTCAAAGGAAAAATTCAGACCATCATGAGGGCCTGGGATCATTGTTATCGGATCAGGGTGGAAGGAGATACCGAGCACATGACTACCCCAGATTACGATCTTTGGAGACGTTTGAGGGTTAATAATGTGATTCCTGAATCTGATCAAGGACTAGAAGTGTCACTCGAAGAGCTTACAAGGGTGGTACCGTCCGAAGCCGACATCTTAAGGAGTGAACTCGAAGAAGTTAAAAGGAAAATGGACATTCAACAGACCCAACATGCGAGCGAACTCTATAAAGCAAGCTTAGAAGTTGACGAGCGGGATGGGATCATTAGGCAATTGAAGAAATTAAATGCAGATTTGAGCGACAAGAATACTCTTTATCAAAAAGATGCCCTTCTATTACAAGCAAAAATATAGAAGGCCGGCCGGAGTCAGTTCATAGCTGTGGAAAAAGAAAGAATGAATGGCATCCGTTTGGTGGAAGAAGAACGATAAATTAACAAAAGAGCGATCGAGAAAGAGATTGAAAGCTGCCGATTGGCTATGGAGGAAGAAAAACGGTCCGCCAAGAAGGCCATTGATCAAGAGAAAGAAAGATTCAGACAAGAAATCAGCAAGGGAAAACAAGTTGTCCATCATGAGAGAGAAAGTGTCGCCGTATGGAAAAGAAAATCCATGAGTAGTCGAAATAGACTGTTAGAGATGCAAAAACTGTACGATGACACTATTCAAAGGTTGGAGCAAAGCCAAAGTCAAAATGATGAATTAAAAGGAAAGGTGGCGGAAGTCGAACACTCACTTGAATGTCTTTGCACAGCAGAATAACTTCACGAGCTGCAGGAAAGAGAACGAGAGGTGGGTGTGTTACAAGCACGAATTGGGTCCTCGAAGCAATTGTGGAGGATTACAAGGAAAGAATTAATGTGTTCGAGGAAGCTGCAGCCGGAGGGAACACCTAATGGCGAGAAGAGATTACGCGACGCTCGAATGGTACAGGGACCAAGAAACCTAATGGTGGACCAAGATCGCCAGACAAAATGACCTAATGGTGGACATAGCCCCGGGAATGGAAGAAGCTCCTAGGTTCCTCAGTCAATTGGAAAATTAGGAGATAGAGCTAGAGTCTATCTATAGACATGTAAATAATTTTACTTTGTAACACACGAACTTTGTTGTAATCAAGACCCTTTAATTCCGTGGAGGTCGAGACACTTATCTGCGACCATTTTTTATAGCCCCGGGAATGGAAGAAGCTCCTAGGTTCCTCAAGCTGCTCAGGGCAATTGGAAAATTAGGAGATAGAGCTAGAGTCTATCTATAGGACTCTGTGTTGTAATTAGATCTTTTGTACTAGGGATCTTTACTTTGTAACACGAACTTTGTTGTAATCAAGACCCTTTAATTCCCGTGGAAGTAGTTCAAAAGGGTGATTATCAAATGAATCGATACCTTATCTGCATACATTCTTGCATTTGCATCATAACATTCGCATCATTGTACATGCATTTATTTTTTGCAACCATATTAACAATATGAATATTGTGGCGTTGTGTGTAGTTAACCCGTAATCATTCATCACCTATATTTTACCCGGCTACAAAGGAAGATCATGGAAGAAAGGATAATTAGTCTAGAAAGAGGGCAAAGAGAGCTCGAGACAAGGCTTGAAGAGGCCCAGAGAAGCCTTAGTGATCAGATTGCGCAGTCACAAACATCTATAGTATCTGACATAACCGCATTGCTGGCGAAAAGTCTTGGAAAAAGAGTAGAAGGAGAAAATGTTCAAGAGCCAGAAGGTACCCCGGCTCACTACAAGGTTCAACCAACTACACCAAACCAGGCTAGGAAGGTTTATATTGACCCTGCAGGAATGTCTTCTAGCTTTCAAGTAGAGGCACCTGAAACTCAACCCCTCGATACCGAAGCACTTTATGAAGAAGAAGTGCCGGACCTGAATATGGTCGAAAGAATAAGGAATGAGGTAGAAAAAAAGTGGGAAGAAAGATTTCGCCTCATGGAGGAAAAATTTAAAGCGTTACAATCAAATGAAGAATCAGGAAATGACGCTAGCGACCTAAGTCTGGTGTCTGATCTTGTCCTGCCGCCAAAATTCAAAACGCCAGAGTTCGATAAATATGATGGAACCACATGTCCTTCTGCACACATAACGATGTATTGTGGAAAAATGGCGGCCTACCATAAAGATGAAAAGCTACTGATCCATTGTTTCCAGGATAGTCTAACTGGAGCGGCGTTACGTTGGTATACTCAGTTGAGCAAGGCGAATGTTAAAACATGGAAAGATCTGTCTAAAGCATTTACTGAGCAATACAAACATGATCCCTAGCAGAATTATGTTAGAAAATATGGGGCAGAAGTCCAGCGAAAGCCTGCGACAATATGCCCAAAGGTGGAGAGAAGTGGCCGCCCAAATCTAGCCACCTATCCCGGAGCATGAAATCACGCCATTATTTGTCAATACTCTGAAAGGGGCACTCTTTGATCACCTCATTAATAACACAACACAGTGTTTTGCCGATTTAATCAGGACTGGAGAGTCTCTCGAACTGGCAATTAAGAGCGGCAGAATTGATGGTGGGGAAGGGTCTCGAAAGTACAGCAAGAGAAATGAAGTAAACACCACCAGCACCTATACCGCCCCGAAGAACTTCACAGTCTCACAGCCACAAGCACCTGTGGGAAAAACACAAAAACAAAATCAAAGAGATGAGAGAGTCACCAGAAAAGAGAAAGAAAGGAGAACTTTCACTCCCCTACCTGTTTCGTACTCAGAACTTTATTCCCAGTTGTATGAAGCAGACCTGGTCCGACCATACATCTTTACTCCTGTCAATCCGCCCTTCCCACCTTGGTATAATCCAAACGCGCATTGCGACTATCACGACGGTACCTCTGGACATCCCACTGAGAACTGTCTTGCCTTCAAAAAGCTTGTACAGAACTTAATCGATTCTGGGATATTAAAGTTTGAAGAGCCGAGCGTAGCCAACAACCCGCTGCCCAATCATGGGAGCAGAGGGGTAAATGCCATAGAAGAATGCTTTACCAGGAGAATAAAGGATGACGTGTCAGAAATCAAGTCTCCTTTACGGTGGGTATTTCAACAGTTATGCATGGCTCGTGTGATCAACAAAGGCATGATAATAAGGCAGAAGGAATGTGGAAAGTATTACGAATTCCATCAGACTGAAGGGCATGATATCCAAGAATGTGACGAGTTCAAGAAATTGGTGCAGAAGTTGATGAATGAAAAAAAAATTGAATTCTTTGAGGAGCCCATGGGGAAGAAGGGATCAGACGTACACATGACAGATAGCCCCAAAACTAGATTCGGGAAGGATAGACCTTTTATCATCTCTCCCAGGATAGGGAATGCAGGTGTCTCCCAAGGAGAAACCAGCAAAATAAGTCCCAAGATCATCATTTCAGCACCATCTCCATTCCCATTCAAAGATATGCGACAAATTCCACTGAATTTATCTTGAATGTGACCATGCCAGAAAAAATCAGAACACGAACAGATAAAAGAGCCTCCTACGCTGGAAGACCAACAAAGCCAGAATGATGTGAACGTTGGTGAGGCAGGCCATTTCACAAGGAGCGGCCGATGTTATTCCTCCGAGGCTTTGAAAGCGGCTGAAAAAGATAAGGGGAAGAGTACAACAGTTAGCCCTACGCAGATATTTGGAGAAGAACCTTCCCAAATATAAATAAGCCCGAATCGAGGCCCGGGCCAAAGAATTTCTAAAGTTCTTGAGACATAGTGAGTACAGCGTAGTGGAACAACTACGAAAAACAACCGCCAGATCACACAAGTTTGAATTACTCTTGAGTTTAGAGAAGCATCGAGAGACGCTATTGAAAGTCTTGAATCAAACTTTTGTGCCCCAGGACATTTCAGAACAAACCCGGACATGATAGTGGGGCATATTACACTTATAATCATATCACATTCAGTGATGATGAGATCCCGAGGGGGAGGAATGGGGTCTACAAAGCCCTCAACATCACTACCCACCGCAAAAGGGTATGTATTATTACGAGTCTTGATCGACAACGGGTCAGCATTGAATGTCTTGCCTATGGTGACCCTGCAAAAATTACCAATTGATGGTTCGCACTTAAAGCCCTGCCACAACTAGGTAAGAGCATTTGATGGTACGCAAAAAGGAACAATGGGGAAAATTGAGGTGCCCCTATTGATCGGACCAACTGAATATGTGATCGATTTTGTGGTGATGGACATAAAACCATCTTACAACTGTTTGTTGGGAAGACCGTGGATCCACTCCGCAGGAGTTGTCCCATCATCATTGCATCAGAAATTAAAATTTGTAGTTGAAGGCAAATTGGTCACAGTAGAGGCAGAGCATGAATATGTTGCTTCAGTGACATCAGACACCCCCTACATTCAAAATGATGAAGATGCTGCAGAATGATTGTTCCGAGCATTAGAACTAGTGAATGCCACATTCGTTTCAGAGGAAAGCCGGATCCCCTACCCCAGGTTATCTAATTGTACCAAGATGACCGTCGCATAAACTCTGGGCCGAGGAGCCAAAATAGGAAAAGGGCTGGGGAAGAAATTACAAGGAAACCTGAGACCCAAGAATATGACAACCAAGAAGGATCGTTTCGGGCTGGGTTACCAACCAAGTGTCCAACAGAAGAAAGAGGAATATAAGAGGAAGGAAGAACAAAGAAAAGCCAGATCTAAAGGAGAAGACATTCCATGGAGACCGATGTCATTTTCTAGTTTGAAAGCCACTTTTGTCTCCGGAGGGTTCTACCACCAGTCAAGATATTGGAGAGGCAATGAAGAAAAATGATGAACTTAACCAGGAGGAAGTACTCAGAGAATCATTTGAAGGGATGTACATCAACATGATAGCTGAAAAGGACCGATGTAGCAAAATGTTGACCAACATCCGCCCTTCCCATCCCGGGGAAACACTTGATAACTGGAGCTGCATTGATCTACCTGTAGTTTTTAGGAATAGATCAGAGTAATGCTCCGAATCAACCTTTTGTTTTTGCCCATAAACAATGGGGATCTCTTGTATGGGGCACCTATGTTAACTTTTTGATTGAAATGAAAATATCCCCACTTTCTTAAAAAATGACCAAAGTCTCATTTATTACATTCATGCATTCTTCATATTCATTCCCTTCATATAAAGCCGTCTCTTTCCCAATACAATTCATTCTCATTTAATGCAGGTCGCTCATGATTGATGATATGAATGATATCGGATCCAATCCTGGAGTAAATTTTGAATGCCCTGAGGTCTTAGAGGGAATTGAGGAAGGATATGATGAGATAGAAATTGAGATCCCGGAAGAGTTGAAGAGAATGGTGGACAACGAAGAAAAGCAGATCATGCCCCACCAAGAAGAAACAGAAATTGTCAACTTGGGGACTGAAGAAGATAGAAAAGAAATAAAAGTAGGAACGACGATTTCCTCAAAAATCAAGCATGAACTGATAACCCTACTTCAGGAATTCAAGGATGGCTTCGCCTGGAATTATCAAGATATGCCAGGGTTGAATACTGACATAGTGGTGCACAAATTGCCAACAAAATCGGAGTGCAAACCAAGATCTGAGAAAAACTTCGGAGAATGAGACCAGATATGTTGTTAAAGATCCGAGAAGAAGTGAAAAAGCAATTTGATGCTGGATTCTTGGAGGTAGCCAAATACCCCGAATGGGTTGCAAACATTGTACCAGTACCAAAGAAAGACGGTAAAGTTCGTATGTGTGTAGATTATAGGATCTCAACAAGAGCCAGCCCTAAAGACAACTTCCTTTACCACATATTGACACGCTTGGTTGACAACATCGCAGACATTCATGGTTTTCCTTCATGGACGGCTTCTCGTGGTACAACCCAGATAAAGATGGATCCTAATGACATGGAGAAAACCACATTCATAACCATGTGGGGCACTTTTTGTTATCGAGTGATGCCGTTTGGGCTAAAGAACGCAGGGGCAACATACCAAAGAGCAATGGTGACTCTTTTCCATGACATGATGCACAAAGAAATAGAAGTATACGTGGATGATATGAATGCCAAGTCCCGAACAGAGGAAGAGCACCTACAGAACTTGAGAAAACTATTCCAAAGACTACGGAAGTACCAATTGAGGCTCAATCCTGCCAAATGTACCTTCGTCGTTACTTCTGGAAAACTCCTAGGGTTCGTAGTAAACAGAAGAGGGATTGAGATTGATCCGGATAAAGTGAAAGCCATCCAGGGCCTTTCACCACCCCGCATGCAGAAGGAAGTCCGCGGTTTCCTGGGGAGGTTGAATTATATCTCTCGTTTCATCTCCTAATTAACCAACCAATGCGACCCGGTCTTCAGACTTCTTAGAAAGAATAATCCTGGCGTGTGGGATGAAGAATGTCAAAAAGCCCTAGAAAAGATCAAAAAGTACCTGACAAATGCTCCAATTTTAGTCGCACCAAGACTGTCGACCACTAATTCTCTACTTAACAGGTCTTGAGAATTCAATGGGATGTATCTTTGGGGCAACACGATGAGTCAAGAAAAAGGAGCAAGCCATCTATTACCTAAGCGGAAATTCAATGATTGTGAAACGCGGTACCCGCCAAAGGCAGAATCGCGTGTTGTGCTCTAGTTTGGGCTACCAAGCGACTCGAGCAAAGACATGTTGTACCATACTACCTGTTGATATCCAAGCTAGACCCATTGAAGTTCTTAATGGAAGCGCCAAACTACTAACGGGAAGGATGGCTCGATGGTAGATGCTTTTATCCGAATTCGACATTGTATATGTTAATCAGAAAGCCGTAAAGGGGAGTGCCGTAGCGGATTTCCTAGCTAGTCGTGCTTCGGATGACTATGAGACATTGAACTTTAGTTTCCCATTTAAGACTTGATGTGCATTACAACCAAGAAGAGATTTCAGATGATAAGTCATGGAAACTTTACTTCGATGGAGCCTCCAACGCCCTCGGACATGGGATAGGGGCAGTGCTAATTTCACCTGAGGACGTCTATTATCCTTTCACCAGCAGATTGGAATTCTTCTGCACAAACAATATAGCTGAATGTGAAGCTTGCATCATGGGACTGAACTCAGCCATCGAGAGAAAGGTTAAGGAACTTCGAGTGTTCGGAGATTCGTCCTTAGTCATTTACCAATTGCGAGGGGAATGGGAAACCAGAGACCCGAAGTTGGTTAAATATCACGAATGGATCCAAGAGCTCACCAAAGAGTTCGAAAAGGTCAGCTTCAATTACCTGTCCCGAGAAGAAAATCAGATGGCAGATGCATTGGCAACCTTGGCATCCATGTTTAAAACAAACACCGGGGCAGAAATGAAGCCCATTGAAATGCAGACGTTTGAAAGGCCTGCTCATTGTTGTAACGTACATGAAGAGATTGACGGAAATCCATGGTACTATGACATCTTGCAATATGTCAAGCTTCGAAAGTATCCAGAAGGGGCAAACGACAATGACAGAAAAGCGCTCAGAAAAATGGCAACAAAATATGTCCTAGATGGGGAAATCCTATATAGGAGAAGTCATGATCAAACATTGCTGAGATGTGTGGATGCACGGGAGGCGAAGGAAATCTTAGCTGAAGTACATGACGGGATCTGTGGAACGCACGCCAACGGGCTGTCTATAGCCCGGAAAATTATGAGATACGGTTATTTCTGGTTGACCATGGAGGGAGATTGCATCGATTACGCCAGGAAATGCCACAAATGCCAAATTTACGCTGACAAAATTCACGCACCCCCATCGCCTTTACACACCATAAATTCTCCGTGGCCTTTCGCAGTGTGGGGCATGGACGTCATCGGGCAGATCCATCCGAAAGCTTCCAATGGGCACCGTTTCATTTTGGTCGCCATAGACTACTTCACTAAATGGGTAGAGGCAGCGTCTTACGCCAATATCACCAGGACTACAGTTTGTAAGTTCTTAAAGAAGGAAATTATTTGTCGATACGGATTTCCAGAAAGGATCATCACCGACAACGCTTCCAATCTGAACAACAAAATGATGAAGGACGTGTGCACTCAATTCAAGATAACACACCATAATTCCACAGTTTATCATCCTAAAATTAATGGAGCAGTGGAAGCAGCAAACAAGAATATAAAGAAGATCATAGCGAAGACTACGAATACCTACAGGGATTGGCATGAGAAGTTGCCTTTTGCCCTTTTCGCCTATAGGACGTCCATTCGCACATCAACAGGGGCAACACCCTACTCCTTGGTGTATGGTACCGAAGCAGTACTCCCAATTGAGGTAGAGATTCCGTCTCTCCGGGTCTTAAACGAAGTAAAACTGGAAGAAGCTGAATGGGTGCAGGCCAGACTCGACCAGCTAAATCTCATTGACGAAAAAAGACTAAAGGCCATTTGTCATGGTCAGATGTACCAAAAGCGGATGGTGCAGGCATACAACAAAAAGGTGAGCCCAAGAGAATTCAAAGAAGGGGATCTGGTACTCAAGAAAATCCTCCCTATCCAGAAAGATTCTCGAGGAAAATGGATGCCCAACTGGGAAGGACCGTACGTCGTAAAAAAGGCCTCCTCAGGAGGAGCCCTGATCCTAACAGAAATGGACGGGGACGAGCTGAAAAATCTCGTAAATTCTGATGCCGTCAAGAAGTACTATATCTAAAAAAAATGATGATAAAAAATAAAAAAGAGAACAAAATGGAGAGCTCAGGGCGAAAACCCGAAATCGGGCGTCTTGAAGCAAAGGAAGGACCCGAGTTGAAAACTCGTAAAGGGCGGCTCGGGTAAATTGAAAAGTTGAATATCCGAAGAGAAGGGTATCCTCATGAACATCATGAAGAGAAGGCTTCAGGCAAAAAAAATTCTACACCGGTTGACAAGATCATGTATCATTCATATCAAAGATAATGAGGGATCTTGTATTTTCATACTTAAGTCATGTGTGTCATACCTTTCTTTTTAAGATATCCCAGGCCCTTAATCATAATAAAACCGTGTCTTTGGGCATCAATTCCTGGCCTTCTTGTCAATTTCAGTCAAATAAGATAACATAGGCTTATAATGAAACAAGAGATTTCGAAGCATTACTATGATTTAACCTTGAAAATGCAGGAGATCAAAGAAAACGATGTTAACTTCGTCCTCTAGTTCCCTACATAATGGTTGTCGATAGGGAAGGCGGGAAGCTTCAAACAACCTGGTAGGATAACCAATGGCACATGTCCTATCTATTCAAGAAAGGCATACGAGATAACAAAAGAGATCTCCTGGGTGAAAACCAGAAGGGCACCCCTCTCAAAAAAAAATCTCTCTAAAGTGAAAACCCGAAAGGGCACTTTAGAATTCCAAGTCGTAATTGGAGAAAAGGAAAGGTTGAGATGGTTGAACCTGACAGTGAAGCGGGGTATCGATGCCCGTAAGAAAGGAGAAAGCGAATATCAAGATCAAATAAGGATCAAAACAAGCCCACCAAGATATTGACTCTCATGCATCATGAATAGTCAGACATCACTAGGATTAGGAGCATGTCAATTCATTCATTTGTCATAGCATTTTGTTTTCATCTCAGACAGGTATCTGCAGATCCAAAGAGACATCGAGAGCCATCGCGGTGTTAATCCCGAACGAGAAGACAATGTTTTTACATACAAAAGGCACATGTTTTCAAGCTTCAGAGAGAGGTTCTATATAGGAAGAATCCTCTGCTCCGAGGCTTCAGAAGCTGAAAGTTCTATATAGGAAGGACTGACAGCTCCAGGGTGAAGACTCGCAGTTCTATATAGGAAGAACTCCCAGTCAAAGCAATTCACCTATGACACAGGGTTATATAGGAAACTTGTTGTGTTGAAAGCGAAGAGTTCTATATAGGAAGGGCTCCGAGCTTCAATGTCTTAGGGTGAAAGGTTCTATATAGGAAAAACCTGTAGCTCTGAGATTTCAGACGCCAAAAGTTCTATATAGGAAGGACTGATGGCTCCAAGGTGAAGACTCGCAGTTCTGTATAGGAAGAACTCCCAGTCAAAGCAATTCACCTATGACACAGGGTTATATAGGAAACCTGTTGTGTCGAAAGCAAAGAGTTCTATATAGGAAGGGCTCCGAGCTTCAATGTCTTAGGGTGAAAGGTTCTATATAGGAAGAACCTGTAGCTCTGAGATTTCAGACGTCAAAAGTTCTATATAGGAAGGACTGACGGCTCCAGGATTTGAAGACTAGCAGTTCAATATAGGAGGAACTCCCAGTCGGAAGAATCCATCAGCAGCGCAAAAGGTTTTATATAGGAGAAACCAGCGTTGAAGGCGAAGAGTTCTATATAGGAAGGACTCTAAGCTTTACTGTCTCAAAGTGAAAGGAAGGACTCATAAGTCGGGATTTCAGAGCGAATGGTTCTATATAGGAAGAGCCTGTGGCTCCAAGATCGGAAGGTGACGAAGCTCTATATAGGAAGAACTTACGAGCCTGAAGATTCGGCCAAGGAAAAGCGGAGATGTCCAAAAGAATTCGTTTTTCCAAAGCTACAAACAGGGAAGTCTGATAAAAATGAGTGCTTATGAATCTTTGCTTTGTTTCCCATTCCATGAGAACAAGCAAAGAGGGGCAACTGTAATCACTCATTTTCACTTGTAAATATATTAATATTACATGTATATTTATTATATTATATGAATGTTACTAATATAAGGTGGTGTGTGCATGTATAAGCCATGTATACGTATTAGGGGTGTATGTATGTCGTGTATGTATCTAGAGTATGAGCGTATTTGATTAATATATAGATGTTATGTTAATTATATGTATGATTATACGTACGTATGCTAGAATATTATATTAATGATTGTATAATATAAGTATACATTTTCGTATATATATGTATTGTTTGTTATAATGTTATTATTAATGACAAAATGAAAGAATTAAATATATTAAACCCAAATAAAAATTACAGTCAAGTCCAAATACATTACAAGGCCTTGGTGGCCCAAATCTAAATCTTATCTAATTACAATTACTGTGTGTGTAGGTGACTGTGGGCCGTTGGATCAAGATCTGATCCAACGGCCACGATACAACCAATAAGTCAAAAATATCTGCCAGGCGCGTGTTCCACACGTATGGACCGTTCGAGTGCTACGCGCGTGGGTCCACGCCACGACGCTTTAATATCCCACGCCGCGCGTAAGATCCACGCGCTCGACTCCTCGATCGCGGAGCTCCACGTGGCGAGATTTGAAGCCGTCTCATCAAATCGAGGCTTCATCCAGGCCGTTCGTTCTTCAAGCCATCTCGACCGTTAGATCAGATCTGATCTAACGACCGAGAACGTGTCTTGCCACTGGTAGAACATCCATACCGCCACCACGCCGATATTCAGCCCCCGTGTTCAGAACATGCCCAAGACAACAAGCAAAATTGTCAGTTCAGATCTGAAAAAAGCAAGATACAACTTGCAACAAAACAGAGACAATAATATATATGAAACGGGGACTTTTGTAACGGGGAAGGGAGGAGGTAACACAAAAAAAAGAGAGAACAGAGATCTTGTAATACAAAAAAAAATCTGAAAGTTGTAAACATCCAAGATAATCAAAAGACAGTCCAGTGGTAAACACTTGTCTCTTTTCCTTACTTGTTTTTTTACATGCATATACGAAAAAAACAGAAACAAAAAGAAGAAAGACATCTTACCATCTCTGTTTTGTGGGTCTTCTTTTCCTTAAGTGATAAGCCTTTCGGCTTCTCCAAGCCTGATATGGTGAACTAAAGGGAGAGGAAGACCCCTGGTCGTTTTATTTTGGTTTAAATTTTTTTTTCCGCTTCGTATTTTCTAGATCTAGGGCAAATAAGAGTGTATCCTCTGAATCCAAACACGGATTCATGTTGAGGATGAAAAGGGGGTTATTTTGGTGTGTTTTGGAAGCCTGCCGGCGCCGGTTAGCGGCGGCCGGCGGCGGAGAACACGGCGGCCGGCCGTCAGATTCTGGGTTTCAGAAGAACAGTTGAGAGAAAAACGAAGAACATGGTTCTTGTAAAAACCAGAAAATGAAACAAATGGCTAAAATTTTGATTTCGGCCTAAAAGGGGGCTTTTATAGTTATTATTATTTTGCTAAATGGGTAAATTACACACTCAACCATCCCGCGTTTTCAATATTTTCATTTTTGTCTCGCTGCATGGTATAATTACAATTCCAGTCCCCCTGATATTTCAAAAGTTTACAATCTAGTCCCTAAATTACACCGAATCAGTCTCTGAATGGTAAAATTACGCCCTTAACCATCCCACGTTTTTGAATTTTTCATTTTAGGACTGCCCCTTTGTCTAATTACAGTTTTGGTCCTTTTAGGTTTTGTTTGTTTCGCAATTTCGTCCCTAAATTACATATTATTGTTCTTTAATTTCTGCCACTGACTTTTATTTTTCTTTCATTTCAGTCCTGTTTTTTTGTAAATACTCATGTTCGTATTATAATCGTATATGTTGATGTATTATATTGTTTAATTTTATGTCCCTCGTATATACCTCGTATTTTATGTTTACACGAATATGTGTATTAAGATTATAATGGTCATGCGTCTTTTTATCCAGTTATTCGTATTAAAACATGTTATGTTCTATTTGACTCGTAAAACAGCATGTTCTTGTATTTTTGTACATATTGTATGTTTTCTTGACTTTTAAGTTACGTGTTAGTGTGTCTTCTTTTATGCAGAATATATTGTTCCATATATGTTGAAATATGTTTTATTACTAGCATGTATGTCCTTTTGAAATATTTGTTTATCTATATACGTAATTTTTCCTGCATTGTTATTCTGACTTGTTAAAGTTGTTGTTATCTATTATTTAGAATAATATGTATATATGCATGTTTTAGTCTAATATAGCATTTTATGTTAGATTAATATTCTGTTATGTGAATATTTACTGTCGTTGAATTATCTGCCATGTTTTATACTTTTGCTCACTAAGTTTGCATATCGAGATATAAATTGTTAGTGCGGTGCCCTTTTATCCGAGCATAAACGGGGCCAGTATCAGGCGTAGTGATAGTGGTTGGGCGTTTATTCTCGGGTAACAGGACCCTTAAAATTTATTCGCAATTATGACCAAATTTTAAAATAATCGTCACTCTAATCCGGAAAATCCAATATTAATAAAGCGGTAATTATTAAAGTACCAATTTTGGGCGGTGTGGGGGTGCTAATCCTTCCCCATCCGTAACCGACTCCCGAACCCTGTCTTTTTGAATCTCTGGTTTTATGGTGTCCGGCCTACCTAAGTGGCCGGTGGCGACTCCATTTTTTATGAGGTTTTTTTGTAAACCCCACGAAATAAATATTTTATATCCAAAAGAATCACAAACACCTTTCAAACACCTTCGAAAACCCTCGTTTTTATTTAGCAATTTGAAAAAAAGACATCGCTACAATCAACACAATTGGTCAATTTGGCAGCTCAGCAACTGAAGATGCACGACTACATCTTAAATCTTTCCTCGAGATTTGCAACTCATTCAAAATACAATGAGTCACCCCCGATGTTTTACGATTAAGATTATTCCCCTATTCACTGAGGGATAGGGCGAAAGCATGGTTGAATAGCATTCATGCCGAATCAATAGGATTTTGGACTGATCTTTGTCGTGATTTCCTTGCTTGATTTAATCCTACAAATTTGACTGATAGGCTTCATAAAGAAATTACTTCTTTTCGGCAGCCAGATGATGCTAGACGCCTCGGCAAACGGCTTGAATACACGGATTCTCAGTGTGGACACAAGTAACAATGTTTTACAACGCCGTGAATACACCAACAAGATGATGCTAGACGCCTCGGCAAACGGCATACTCCTAGATAAGTCGCCGTAGGAAGCAATGCAAATTATAAACAGGCTTGCCAAGAATGATTGTCAATTCCCCTCTGCTAGAAGAGGAGGAGTCAGACGCCAAGCCACAATACATGAACTAGGATCATCAGACTCAATTTTGGCACAATTGGCTACCTTAACTAAGATGGTCCAGAACATGCAGAAACCAAACAACACACAGGAGGTCAAGGTAATGGATTTCTTTTGTGAGTTATGTGGTGGTAACCATGATTATTCTGAATGTATGCAGAATCCAGAATCCAGCTTCTATGTGGGGAATTACAATCGGAACAACAATGTGATGTCCAATACATACAATCCAGCTCGGAAGAAGCACCCAAATTTTTCATAGAATAATACCAACAATGCTCTAAACCATAACAATCAGAATGCACAAGCATCGGGATTCCAGCAGAATATGCCACGGCAACAGTTGCCGCAGCAACAACTGACAACATCTAGTTCTTTGGAAAATTCTCTCAATGCTTTTATGTTGAAAACTGAATCTTATATGGCTGAGAATAGTAACTTCATAAAAAGAACTGATGCTTTTATTAACAGGACCGAGATGAGATTGCAAAACCAAGAGACGACAATCAAATTATTGGAAAATCAAGTCGGACAATTTGCTCAAAACCTGAATACTAGACCGCAATGAGGTTTACCTAGCGATACTGAAGTCGCAAGAGGAACTGGCCATGAGCAATGTAAGGCGATCACCACTAGAAGTGGCCAACAACTTAAAGAGGCTCAAGCTCGCTCATCAAACAAAACTCTACAAAAAGATCAAGACGAACCTAGCGACAAAACCTTAGAGGATGAACCAGGAATTGCCGCGGCAACCTACAATAAGCATGCCTCGGCAACCAACGATAAGCATGCCTCGGCAACCGGCGATAAGGATGCCTCGGCAACCTGCGATAAGCATACCTCGGAAACCCCAGCTGACAATGCCTCAGCAACTCCATTTGCCCCGGCAATGCCATCAATCAGGTTCCAGACCAATGAAAAGGATTAAAGATATCCGACTTCCACCACCATTCCCACAAAGGTTGAAGCGAAAAAAGCAAGAATATCAATTCAAGAAGTTTCTTGATATCCTCAAGCAAGTCCACATCAACTTACCATTGGTTGAAGCAATTGAACAAATGCCAAACTATGCCAAGTTCCTTAAAGACATTGTGTCCAAGAGAACAAAGCTAGGAGAGTTTGAAACAGTTGCCGCAACAGAGGGATGCATGGCCATGTTGCACAATCGTATGCCACCCAAGTTGAAGGATCCCGGAAGTTTCACAATACCCTGTTCCATCAGAAACCACTATGTCGGGAAAGCATTATACGACCTTGGAGCAAGCATAAACTTGATGCCTAAATCGGTTTTCCAGAAATTAGGAATCGGGAAGGCAAGACATACAACAGTTATGCTACAGCTAGCCGACAGATCTTATGTGCATCCAGAGGGGAAAATCGAAGACATACTGGTAAAAGTTGATAAATTTATTTTTCCCGCTAACATTATTGTTTTGGATTGTGAAGCAGATGAACATGCACCTATCATTCTCGGGAGACCCTTCCTAGCAACAGAGAGAACCTTGATCGATGTTGAAAAGGGAGAACTCACCATGAGGGTGAATGACCAACAAGTTAAACTAAATATGTTCCAAACACTAAGGCATGCTGATGATCCGGAAGAATACCAACTTCTTCACGCTACGACAGAGTTTAACTTCGACGAGGAATTTAGTTACCTCGGCAACTACATTACCGATCAAGAGGAACCTAAGAAGTATGAAGAACCGATCGGCGAAGAACAACAAGAAGAGGCAAATTGGTTAGTCAATCGACCAAGTACATACTTTGAACCACTGGATTACTCAGGTAAGGAAGGTAAACTCGAAAAGCCCTCTATTGAACAACCACCGATTCTTGAGTTGAAACAATTGCCAGGACAACTAAAATATGCTTACTTAGGAGCCGAAAATACATTGCCTGTAATTATTTCCTCTGAGTTACAGCCTAAGCAGGAAAAGAAGCTGATTAAAATGTTGATGCTACACAAGAAGGCAATAGGGTGGACAATTGCCAACTTAAAGGAAATTAGCCCGGTAGTGTGCATGCACAAGATTTTGTTGGAAGATGATCACAAACCTTTGATTGAGGCCCAGAGGAGACTGAATCATGCCATGAAAGGGGTTGTAATGAAAGAAATCATCAAGTGGCTTGACGCCGGCATTATATACCCTATCTCTGATAGTACATGGGTAAGTCCGGTACAATGTGTACCGAAAAAGGGAGGTATAACGGTGGTAAGTAATGAAAACAATGAACTCATTCCAACCAGGACTGTGACCGATTGGAGGGTTTGTATGGATTATCGAATGCTAAACAAATCCACTAGGAAAGATCACTTCTCATTACCCTTTATTGATCAAATGCTTGACCGTCTTGCAGGTAAACCCTTTTATTGTTTTCTTGATGGTTATTCAGGTTACAATCAAATTGCCATAGCACCAGAAGATCAAGAAAAGACAACCTTCACATGCCCATACGGTACTTATGCTTTCTGAAGGATGCCGTTCGAATTGTGTAACGCCCCGACAACCTTCCAAAGATGCATGATGTAACTCTTTTCAGATATGGTCAAAGACTTCCTTGAGGTCTTCATGGATAATTTTTCCATTTCTGGTAATGACTTCGACAGTTGCCTCGGCAATTTAGAGAAGGTGTTGGCAAGATGTGAAGAAACTGATTTAGTCCTCAATTGGGAGAAGTGCCATTTTATGGTAGATGAAGGAATAGTGCTCGGCCACAAGATTTCATCCAAGGGAATTGAAGTAGACAAAGCCAAGGTGGACGTGATCGAGATATTACCCCCACCAAGTTCGGTTAAAGGAATTCGAAGCTTTCTTGGACATACAGGTTTTTATAGGAGGTTCATTCATATTTTTTTCTAAAATCACTAAACCCTTGTGCAATTTTCTTGAACATGATAAAGTCTTCAATTTTGATGATTCTTGCGCCCAAGCATTCGAAACCCTAAAGGAAAAGCTTGCCACGGCATCCATTGTCGTTCCACCAGATTGGACGCTACCTTTTGAGCTCATGTATGATGCAAGTGATTTTGCGGTAGGAGCAGTCCCAGGCCAGCGCACAGGTAAGACATTCCATGTGATATACTACGCTAGTAAAACTCTTAATAGTGCTCAAGTGAATTACACAACAACGGAGAAAGAATTACTAGCTGTAGTTTTCGCATTTGACAAGTTTCGATCCTATTTGATTGGTACAAAGGTAATTGTTCATACGAACCACTCGACAATTAAATATCTATTTGCTAAAAAGGATGCCAAACCTCGTTTGATTCGTTGGATATTTCTTTTACAAGAATTTGATATTGAAATTAAGGACAGGAAAGGAACAGAAAATCAAGTGGTCGATCACTTATCACGTTTAGAACGCAATAGGGAGGAGGACACGGATTTAGAGATATGCGATACATTCCCGGATAAGCAACTTTTAGTTGCCTCGGCAACCATGGGTGCACATGCCTCGGCAAATCCAAACGCGCACGCCTCGGCAACCCTCAACGCCGCAGCAGCTCTTGACGTGCATGCCTTGGTAACTCCAAACGCGCTCGCCTCGGCAACCCTCGACGCCGCAACAGATCCTAATGCGCACGCCTCGGCAACCATGGATGAGCATGCCTAGACAACTCTAGATGCACACGCATCGACAATCTTGGGAGCAGTCGCCATGGCAGCACATGCCTCGGCAATACCCTGGTATGCGGATTTAGTTAATTTCCTTGTTTGTGGTATTTTACCTTATGGTCTTACTCACCAAGGGAATAAGCGGTTCCGCCATGATGCTAAACATTACTTTTGGGACGAGCCTCTTTTGTTTAAACAATGTGCAGATCAGGTTATACGCCGATGTGTCCTTGAAGATGAGCAGCAGAATGTACTCCGACAATGCCATTCTTCACCCTATGGAGGACATTTTGGAGGAACTCGTACCGCGGCCAAAGTTTTGCAATCCGGTTTGTATTGGCCAACACTGTACAAAGATGTCCAAGAGTTTTACAAGCAATGTGATCATTGCCAGAGGACGGGCAATATCTCTAGACGACATGAGATGCCGCTCCAAAACATCATCAAGGTGGAATTGTTCGATGTATGTGAGATCGATTTTATGGGACATTTCCTATCTTCATTCGGCAACCTCTACATTCTACTTGCCTTTGACTACGTGTCTAAATGGGTTGAGGCAGCTGCAGTTCCCAACAACGATTCCAAGACCGTGCAACGATTCTTGCAGAAAAATATATTTACACGGTTTGGGATGCCAATAGCAATTATCAGTGATGAAGGCAAGCATTTTGACAATAGACTTATTGCCAAGATGTTGCAACGCTTCGGTGTATCACACAAGATTGCCACGGCATATCATCCACAAACCAATGGGCAAGCAGAAATTTCCAACCGAGAATTGAAGGGTATACTCGAGAAAGTTGTAAATCCCTCTAGGAAGGATTGGTCATTAAGACTAGATGACGTACTTTGGGCATATCGTACTGCATTCAAAACACCCTTAGGTATGTCCCCCTTCTAACTTGTCTCTGGGAAAACATGCCATCTACCGGTGGAAATCGAACACAAGACATATTGGGCAATCAAGACCATGAATATGAATTGGGAAAGTGCTAGACAAAAGCGTTTGTTGGACCTCAACGAGATAGAAGAATTCCGTACACTCGCCTATAACAATGAACAAATCTACAAGGAGAAAACAAAGCAATGGCATGACAAGAAACTATTGTCGCGGCAATTCATGCCATGGCAACTAGTTCTTTTATTCAATTCTAAGCTAAAACTTTTCCCGAGAAAACTGAAATTAAGATGGTCGGGACCATTCGAAGTTGTCAAACCATTCTCCCATTGTGTCGTGATAATCAAGTCCATCACTGACAAACATGAATTCAAAGTTAATGGACAAAGATTGAAGCACTACAACGTTGCCCATGTAGAACGTAACAAAGAAGTGGTCACCTTAGGAGACGTATGAGCATGCTCTCCTTTCGATATTTTCTTTTTATTTTTTATTTTTTATTTTTAATTTTAATTTTTAATTTTTTGAACTATTTAATTTTTATTTTTTTTTATTTTTTATTATTTGCTCTTTTAGGATAGATATATTTTCTTTAAGATTAAAACTACATCTTTCATATTTATCTTTTTAAGTTTAAGAATCCCTTTACACATCTTTATTTATTTTCTTTTATTAGTTTATCTCTAATTTTAATCCTTATTTGATTTGTCTTTGAATTGTAGGAAAGAAGTTCAAGATAAAGAGGAATTTTAATTCAAGAAGGAAACTTCTTCAACAAGGAAATTAATGGGCTGAATCTAAGGCTTATATAAAGCCTCCAACTTACCCTAAATAAACCCCCTAGCCGTCACCCTTCCCCTAAACCGAAACCCTTTTTTCTCCTTTCCGAAATTAATCCCACCCACCATATTTACTACCCATCTTTTCTATATAACCCATCACCATTAACTTCCAAGAAACCTATTCTTACTTTTCATCTTGCAACTCTTTAGTTTCTTTTATTTTCTTTTCTTTGTATTTACAAAACTCACAACCAAGATCATCCATGGCATCCAAAATTAAATTTTTGATTCATCCAAGTTCCTCCAAAGAACCAAGATACAAGAAGTTTGCTACACCGATGGTTCAAGAAAGATTTCACTCCAAGTTTGAAAGCCGAAAGATTTGCGAAGAACAAGGCTTTGAATACTCCAACTCTCATCAAGATTTCAGCCTTGAACCATTCATCTTCGAGAGGATTGCACATCAAAAGTGGCAAATCTTTTGCCATCAATCAGAACCGGGTAACATCTCATGGGTAAGAGAATTCTATGCTCACTCACCTAACCCAGATAATCCTTATGTTTTTGTTCGTGACAAGGCCATACTCATAAGCCCCGAAATCATCAACACCTTTTACGGGCTCTACATTGAGAAGGACGAGCATCAAGCCTTTGTTGATCAAATCACGCCCAAGCAACTCGACAAGGTGCTTCAAGAACTCACTCTACCGGGAACTCATTGGAACGATGGTAAATACAAGGGCACGGTAAATCACCTTCGGCTTAAACCTGAGGCAACACTATGGAATAAGTTTGTTAAAACTTCTTTAATGCCCACCACACACAATACTACCGTTGATATACCACGTCCTTTGCTCATACATTCTATCTTGCACAATCGCATCATTAACATTGGAAAAATTATTTGTGATGAGATTTTTGTATGTCGCTCAAAGAACAAGGGTTCTCTTTTCTTCCATTGCTTAATTTCCAATCTTTGCAAGGAGATGCATGTCCAAAGTGAGTACACTGATGAAAAGGCCCTACCAAAGTCCGGTTGGAATCAACCACAAATCTGAAAGCTAATGGGAGAGGCACCGGTAAAAACCTCAAGGTCTCCAATTGCCGCGGCAACCCCTGCAGCCTCGGCAACCTCTAATGCCCAAGCACCTAATGCCCGGGCAACTCGACCATCAACCCCGAGACACTTTGAAACACTCTTGCAACCATTGGCGAGCCACCTTAGGCAAATTGAAGACCGGCAACTAATGTTCATGCGGTACATGAAGGAGCACAATAATGCCATCACCCAAGTCATCCTACAAAAGTATCCAGACAACCACGTGCCGTTCCCAATCTCTCCTGCCGAGATCCTTGCCACTGCAACCAATGAAGCAGTCGCCATGACAACCGCCACATATGATGCCACGGTAACCTACACCGCGCCTGCCCAAGCAGATGCCACGGCAACCAACCCTGAAGATGCCACGACAACCAAAGCCAAAGACGTCCCGACAATCACTGTAAAATCCAAAGGTAAAGCACCTATGCCCGAATCAACTCGTACGAAATCATTGTCTGATTTTTTAGATTTGGACGAGTCCTCCATTGCACCAACAAAGACCACACCAATTGAATCCTCCAAACGAAAAGCCAATGACATTGATGAAGAGGACGATGAGGACAACCCCGTACGAGGATCGATTCCACCATCGACAACAAGGAAACAACCATCGCGTTCAAGCAAGAGAATCAAGACACCGACCAAAAGGAAACTAATCATCCACGACGACAAACTCTCAAAGTAAGTCATCGTTTGCATTTTACTTTTCTTTATTTTATTTCTCTTTAATGCATGCATTGAGGACAATACCTCACTCGAGTTTGGGGGGATTGTTATTAGTTAGTTACCATGTTTAGTTGCATTCATCTTAAGTATTGTATTTAGGATACATAAATTGCTTGCCATGCCTTTAGTTGGAACAAGAATTGCCTAGATTTGATGAATATCCAATGATGACTTTACCAATGCACTTAATTGATAGAATTTTTATTCTAGGATAACCATGGAAACACTTAGAATTTTACTATGATGCTAAATTTGATGAAACACTGTTGTGGTTTGATTGATTTAAGGAATTCTAGTGAACTTAGGTTGATAGTTAAAAAATTGGGGGATTAGAATAAAAATTGGATGAATGCTAGAGGTGCCCGAAATTAGCTCTAGTATGCGTTAAAAAATTGATCGCTAGAGGTGCCCGAAACCGGCTCTAGTAGGTGCTAAAAATTGATCGCTAGAGGTGCCCGAAACCGGCTCTAGTCGAATAAATTAATTAACTTAAGAAAACTAAAAACAAAACACTAGAGGTGCCCGAAACTGGCTCTAGTTAAAACATGTTAAGAGAACCCAATGAAGTAATTTGAAAACCTCTTGTTTGCATAGAATCCGAAAAATCAACTTGCACACAACTCCACACACACTCACAAGCATTATAGTTTGATTCCGAGTAACTCCTAAGTTTTTCGAAAAATGAAAAGTGTTGCGCGTAATAAGTGCTACGCAAATGTGCAAGTATACACGTCGCAAGTTATAGTATAAAAGATATCGTCTCCACAGGGATTGGTGCTACTTCAAGAATCTAGTCTCTTGCACTGTAAAAATAAAAACACAAATAAAAGATTATAGAAGTTTAACTAATCTAGAAAGAAATAAGTAAAAGAAAAGATGAATTCAATTGAGAGAGATAGGCCAGGTTATCGTGAGTTGAGGTGTGATAGCCGATTGGATCGTTTTGGTAAAAGAGTGCACGGGCAACTCAGTTGCCGTGGCAACTTGCACAATGGGGTTGCCTTGCCAACTAATTGATGGTTGCCTGGGCGACTAGTTGGGCAACTACTTGGGTGTCTGGGCAGCAACTTCAAGGTTCGGCGGAGCGTTCTTCAATGGTTTCTTCTTATCCCTAAGTCGAAACTCTAGCTACTTGTGCATGCCTTGATAATACATCCCTGCGTGAATCAAGGGTGAACAACAACCAATCTTGCGCTCCTCTTAGCCGTTGAAATCCTTAACTTATTCCTAAGCCGGATTAATCTTCACCATCATTGGATTGAATAAAGATCATATTCATTCGTTTCTTGAATTTAACTCTCCCGATATTAAACAAATGGATGAAATCACGATATCCTCTCCCAATTCACTCGCAAACAATAATAAGAACCAAGAATGAATAAACCTTGAAATAGAAAAGTGCAAACTCTTATTACCTAAACAAAAACCAATAGTTTCTCACAACCACAAAACACAATAACCATAGCCAAGTAGATTTAGTTCATGGCTAGGTTCCAAAGAAACACAAGATAATTAATCCCTAGCATGAACCCAATTGAACAAGGAAGAAAAGATGAAGCTTGTCGAAAATCCATTGCCCTAGAAGCTTGTCGAAAATTCCCCTTGCTTCCTCTCTTGGACTTGTCGAATTTTGCCCTCTTGCTCTCTCTCTACAAGTAGTCGAAATCTCCTTGCTATTTATAGGGCTAGGCCAAAGTCCTTCTTTGAGGAGGAGTTTGAGTTAGAATTAAATTATCTTTAAAGAATATAATTCTTTATTATAATTTTATTCCTATTAGAACTTCTCCTATCTTCTTGGAATTTAATTCTTCTTTAATCTCTGCATGGCAATCAAATTCCTTTGGGCTTGGGCCTTGCTCCATGTCATCTTGGGCTTGTAAAGTCATTAATTTCGACATCCCTATTGCATTTTCTCTTTGTCGACAATTGCCATGGCATCTGGCTCGGCGTCTCCTTCATGCATTGCCCTGGCAACTAGTCGGCATATCCTTCATGCATTGCCCTGCCAACTAGCTTGGCATTGCTTTGGCAAGTGATCCTGCACATACACACACAAAGCACACCAAAGCAGCATCTTTTCCACAAAAAACTACCAAGTTGTGTAATCAAGCTCAATGATGGAAGGAAACATGGATTAATGCATGAATGGCTAACTATGCAACTAATATGAGCCTAAGTCTAACAATAATATGAGTAAAAAGGGTAAGAAAAATAGTACTTTTGAACACTTATCACACCCCCAAACTCGAACTATTGCTTGTCCTCAAGCAATGCAAACTCATAATTACCTGCCAAGACTTCAACTTTCACAAACTTTGCTTTGACCTTGATTTCAATTCTCTGAACCGGGGCACAAAGTATGATTGGCTTTTTATTTTTCAGAAAACTGAGGAATTACTCGGAATCAAACTATAATGCTTGTGAGTGTGTGCGGAGTTGTGTGCAAGTTGATTTTTCGGATCTTATGCAAACAATAGGTTTTCAAATTACTTTATTGGGTTCTTTTTAACATGTTTTAGATAGAGCCAGTTTTGGGCACCTCTAGTGTTTTATTTTTAGTTTTCTTAAGTTAATTTAATCGACTAGAGCCGGTTTCGGGCTCCTCTAGTTAAAATTTTTTTAACACCTCCTAGAGCCAGTTTCGGGCACCTCTAGTGATCAATTTTTTTAGCATATGCTAGAGCCAATTTCGGGCACCTCTAGCATTCATCCAATTTTTATTCTAATCCCTCAATTTGTTAATTATCAACCTAAGTTTACTAGAACTCCTTAAATCAATCAAACCACAACAGTGTTTCATCAAATTTAGCATCATAGTAAAATTCTAAGTTTTTCCATGATTATCCTAGAATAAAAATTCTATCAATTAAGTGTATTGGCAAAGTCATCATCGAATATTCATCAAATCTAAGCAATTCTTGTTCCAATTAAGGGCATGGCAAGCAATTTATGTATCCTAAATGTAATACTTAAGATGAATGTAATTAAACATGGTAACTAGCCCCCCCAAACTCGAGTGAGGCATTGTCCTCAATGCATGCGAAAAATAAAAATTAAAATACATACGAGGACTTACTCCGAAAGTTTGTCATCGTAGATGATTAGTTTCCTTCTTGTCGGTGTCTTGATTCTCTTGCTTGAACGCGATGGTTGTTTTCTTGTTGCCGGTGGTGGAATCGATCCTCGTACGGGGTTTTCCTCATCGTCCTCTTCATCAATATCAATGGCTTTTCGCTTGGAGGATTCAATTGGTGCGGTCTTTATTGGTTCAATGGAGGACTCGTCCGAATCTGAAAAATTAGAGAATGATTCCGTAGGAGTTGATTCGGGCATAGGTGCTTTACCTTTGGCTTTTGCAGTGGTTGCCAGGATGTCTTTAGCTTTGGTAGCCGTGGCATCTTCAGGGTTGGTTGCCGTGGCGTCAGCTTCCTTGGTTACCGTGGCGACTGCTTCATTGGTTGCCAGGGAAGGATCTCGGCGGGAAAGATTGGGAACGATACACAATTGTCTGGGTACTTTTCTAGGATTACTTGGGTGATGGCATTGTTGTGCTCCTTCATGTACCGCATGAACATTAGTTACCGATCTTCAATTTGCCTTAGGCGGCTCGCCAATGGGTGCAAAAGTGCTTCAAAGTGTCCCGGGATTAATGGCCGAGTTGCCCTGGCGTTAGGTGCTTGGGCATTAGGGATTGCCGCGGTGGCAGGAGTTGCCGTGGCAATTGGAGGCCTTGAAGAATCTCTCGGTGCCTCTCCCATTAGCTTCCGGATTAGTGCTTGATTCCAACCAGACTTGGGTAGGGCCTTTTCATCGGTGGACTCACTCGGGACATGCATCTCCTTGCAAAGATTAGAAATTAAGCAAGGGAAGAAAAGATAACCCTTATCTTTTGAGCTGCATACAAAAATCTCATCACAAATAAATTTTCCAATGTTAATGATGCGATTATGCAAAATAGAATGTATGAGCAAAAGACGTGGTATATCAACGGTAGTATTGTGTGTGGAGGGCATTAAAGAAGTTTTAACAAACTTATTCCATAGTTTTGCCTCGGGTTTAAGCCGAAGGCGATTTACCGTGCCCTTGTATTTACCGTCGTTCCAATGAGTTCCCGGTTGAGTGAGTTCTTGAAGCACCTTATCGAGTTGCTTGGGATTGATTTGGTCAACGAAGGCTTGATGCTCGTCCTTCTCAATGTAAAGTCCGTAAAAGGTGTTGATGCTTTCAAGACTTATAAGTATGGCCTTGTCACGAACAAAAACACAAGGATTATCTGGGTTAGGTGAGTGAGCATAGAATTCTCTTACCCATGAGATGTTACCCGGTTCCGGTTGATGGCAAAAGATTTGCCACTTTTGATGTGCAATCCTCTTGAAGATGAATGGTTCAAGGCCGAAATCTTGATGAGAGTTGGAGTATTCAAAGCCTTGTTCTTCATGAATCTTCCGGCTTTCAAACTTGGATTGAAATCTTTCCTGAACCGCCGGTGTAGCAAACTTCTTGTATCTTGGTTCTTTGGAGGAACTTGGATGAACTAAAAGTTTAATCTTGGATGCCATGTATGATCTTGGTTGTGAGTAAAAACAAAGAAAAGAAAAGAAACTAAAAAGTTGCAAGATAGAAAGTAGGAATAGGTTAAGGGTGATGGGTTTTATAGAAAAGATAGATGGTTGGGATTGGGGGAAATCGAAAAAGGGTTTAGGGTTTAGTAGGAATTTTCGACAAAGGGGTTTTGGTTAGGATGAATTGGAGGTTTTATATAAGCCTTAGATTCAGCCCATTAGTTTCCTTGTTGAAGATGTTTTCCTACTTGGTTTAGAATTCCTTCTTTATCTTGAACTTCCTTTCCTACAATTCAAAAACAAATCAAATAAGGATTAAAATTAAAGATAAACTAATAAATAAAATAAATAAAGATGTGTAATAGGATTCTTAAACTAAAAAAAATCTATCCTAAAACTACTTAATAATCGAAAAAAAATAAAAAAAAATCGGAAAAAATAAAATACTTAAATAGTCGAAAAAAATAAAAATAAAAAATAAAAATAAAAATATAAAAAGGGAGAGCATGCTCATGCATCTCCTAAATTGACCACTTCCTTGTTACGTTCCACATGGGCACCATTGTAGTGCTTCAATCTTTGTCCATTAACTTTGAATTCATGGTTGTCAGAGATGGACTTGATTATCACGGCACCATGAGAGAATGGTTTGACGACTTCGAATGGTCCCGACCATCTTGATTTTAGCTTTCCCGGGAAAAGTTTTAGCCGAGAATTGAATAGGAGAACTAGTTGCCCTAGTGTGAATTGACGTGGCAATAGTTTCTTGTCATGCCATCGCTTTGTTTTCTCCTTGTAGATTCGTGCATTGTTATAGGCGAGTGCACGAAATTCTTCTATCTCATTGAGATCCATCAAGCGCTTTTGTCCGGCACTTTCCCAATCCATATTCACAGTCTTGATTGCCCAGTACGCCTTGTGCTCGATTTCCACTGGTAGATGACATGTTTTACCATAGACAAGTCGGAAGGGGGACATACCTAAGGGTGTTTTGAATGCAGTGCGATATGCCCAAAGTGCGTCATCTAGTCTTAATGACCAATCCTTCCTTGAGGGATTTACAACTTTCTCGAGTATTCCCTTCAACTCTCGGTTGGAAATTTCTGCTTGCCCGTTGGTTTGTAGGTGATATGTCGTGGCGATCTTGTGTGATATGCCAAAGCGTTGCAACATCTTGGCAATTAGTCTGTTGTCAAAATACTTGCCCCCGTCACTGATAATTGCTCTCGTCATCCCAAACCATGTAAATATGTTTTTCTGCATGAATCGTTGCACGGACTTGGAATCGTCGTTGGGAACTGCAGCTGCCTCTACCCATTTAGACACATAGTCGACGGCGAGTAAGATGTAGAGGTTGCCGAATGAAGATGGGAAAGGTCTCATAAAATCGATCCCCCATACATCGAACAGTTCCACCTCGATGATGTTCTGGAGTGGCATCTCATGTCGTCTCGAGATATTGCCCGTCCTTTGGCAACGATCACATTGCTTGTAAAAGTCTTGGGCATCTTTGTACAATGTTGGCCAATACAAACCGGATTGCAAGACTTTGGCCGCGGTACGAGTTCCTTCAAAATGTCCTCCATAGGGTGAAGAATGGCATTGCCAGAGTACATTATGTTGCTCTTCTTCAGGGACACATCGGCGTATAACCTGATCTGCACATTGTTTAAACAAAAGAGGCTCGTCCCAAAAGTAATGTTTAGCATCATGGCGGAACCGCTTCTTCCCTTGGTGAGTAATGCCATAAGGAAAAATACCACAAACAAGGAAGTTAACTAAATCCGCGTACTAGGGTACTGTCGAGGCATGTGCTGCCGTGGCAACTGCTCTCAAGATTGCCGAGGCGTGCGCATCAAAGACTGTTGGGGCGTCGAGAGTTGCCGAGGCGTGTGCATCCATGGTTGCCGAGGCGTCATGTGTTGCCGAGGCAACTAGAATTTGTTCATCCGGGAATGCATCGCATATCTCTAGATTCGCGTCCTCCTCCCTATTGAGTTCCAAACGTGATAAGTGATCGGCCACTTGATTTTCTGTTCCTTTCCTGTCCTTAATTTCAATATCAAATTCTTGTAAAAGTAATATCCAACGAATCAAACGAGGTTTAGCATCCTTTTTAGCAAATAAGTATTTGATTGCCGAATGGTCCGTATGAACAATTACCTTTGTACCAATTAAATAGGATCGGAACTTATCAAATACGAAAACTACAGCTAGTAACTTTTTCTCCGTTGTTGTGTAATTCACTTGAGCGCTATTAAGAGTTTTACTAGCGTAGTATATCACATGGAATGTCTTACTTGTGCGTTGGCCTAGGACTGCTCCTACCGCGAAATCACTTGCATCACACATGAGCTCAAAAGGTAGCGTCCAATCTGGTGGAACGACAATGGGTGCCGAGGCAAGCTTTTTCTTTAGGGTTTCGAATGCTTGAGTGCAAGAATCATCAAAATCGAAGACTTTATCCCGTTCAAGCAGATTACACAAAGGTTTAGTGATTTTAGAAAAATTATGAATGAACCTCCTGTAAAAACCTGCATGTCCGAGAAAACTTCGAATTCCTTTAACCGAATTTGGTGGGGTAATCTCTCGATCACGTCCACCTTGGCTTTGTCTACTTCAATTCCCTTGGATGAAATCTTGTGGCCGAGCACTATTCCTTCATCTACTATAAAGTGGCATTTCTCCCAATTGAGGACTAAATCCGTTTCTTCGCATCTTGCCAACACCCTCTCTAAATTGCCGAGACAGCCGTCGAAGTCATTACCAAAAACCGAAAAATCATCCATGAAGATCTCAAGGAAGTCTTCGACCATGTCTGAAAAGAGTGCCATCATGCATCTTTGGAAGGTTGCTAGGGCGTTACACAATCCGAACGGCATCCTTCGGAAGGCATAAGTACCGTATGGGCATGTGAAGGTTGTCTTTTCTTGATCTTCTGGTGCTATGGAAATCTGATTGTAACCTGAATAACCATCAAGAAAACAATAAAAGGGTTTACCCGCAAGACGGTCAAGCATTTGATCAATAAAGGGTAATGGGAAGTGATCTTTCCTAGTGGCTTTGTTTAGCTTTCGATAGTCCATACAAACCCTCCAACCGTCACACCCTGTTGGGATAAGTTCATTATTTTCATTGCTTACCACCAAGTTATATCGCCCTTTTCGGTACACATTGTACCGAACTTACCCACGCATTTATCGGAGATAGGGTATATAATGCCGAGTCAAGCCACTTGATGATTTCTTTCATTACAACCCCTTTCATGACATGATTTAGTCTCCTCCGGGCCTCAATTGAAGGTTTGGATCATCTTCCAACAAGATCTTGTGCATGCACACCGCCGGCTAATTCCCTTCAGTCGGCAATTGTCCACCCTATTGCCTTTTTGTGTAGCTTCAAATCTTGATCAGCTTCTTTTCCTGCTCAGGCTATAACTTAGAAGAAATAATTACAGGCAAGTATTATCGGTCCCTAAGTATACATATTTTAGTTGCTCGCAAATTGTTTCAACTCAAGAATTGGTGGTTGTTCAATAGAGGGTTTTTCGAGCTTACCTTCCTTACCCGAGTAGTCCAGTGGTTCAAAGTATGTACCGGTCGATTGACTAGCCAATTTGCCTCTTCTGGTTGTTCCTCATCGACCGGTTCTTCATACTCCTCATGTTCCTCTTGATTAGCAATGTAGTTGCCGAGGCAACTAAATTCCTCATCGAAGTTAAACTCTGCCGCGGCATGAAGTAGTTGGCATTCTTCTGGATCATCGGCATGCCTTAGTGTTTGGAACACGTTTAGTTTAACATGCTGGTCATTCACCCTCATTGTGAGTTCTCCCTTTTCAACATCAATCAAGGTTCTCCCTGTCGCTAGGAATGGTCTCCCGAGAATGATAGGTGCATGCTCATCTGCTTCACAATCCAAAACAATAAAGTCAGCGGGAAAAATAAATTTATCAACTTTTACCAGTATGTCCTCGATTTTTCCCTCTGGATGCACATAGGATCTGTCGGCTAGCTGCAGCATGACTGTTGTAGGCCTTACCTTCCCGATTCCTAGTTTCTGGAAAATCGATTTAGGCATCAAGTTTATGCTAGCCCCTAGGTCGCATAGTGCTTTCTCGACATAGTGATTTCCAATAGAACAAGGTATTGTGAAACTTTCGGGATCCTTCAACTTGGGTGGCATACGATTGTGCAACATTGCCATGCATCCTTCTGTTGCGGCAACTGTTTCAAACTCTCCTAGCCTTGTTCTCTTGGACACAATGTCTTTAAGAAACTTGGCATAGTTTGGCATTTGTTCAATTGCTTCCACCAATGGCAAGTTGATGTGGACTTGCTTTAGGATATCAAGAAACTTCTTGAATTGGTATTCTTGCTTTTGTTGCTTCAACCTTTGTGGGAATGGTAGTGGAAGTCGGATATCTTCGATCCTTTCATTGGTTTGAAACCTGATTGACGGCATTGCCAGGACATCTGGAGTTGCCGAGGCATTATCAACTGGGGTTGCCGAGGCATGCTTATCGCAAGTTGCCGAGGCGTCGTCGGTTGCCGAGGCATGTTTATTGTCGGTTGCCGCGGCAATTCCTGGTTCAGCATCTGAGGCTTTGCCGCTAGGTTCGTCTTGATCTTTTTGTGGAGTTTTGTTTGACGAGCGGGTTTGAACCTCTCTAAGTTGTTGGCCACTTCTGGTGGTGATTGCCTTACATTGCTCATGGCCGCCTCTTGCGACTTCAGTATCGCTAGGTAAACCTCCTTGTGGTCTAGTGTTCAGATTTTGAGCAAACTGTCTGACTTGATTTTCCAATGATTTGATTGCCGCCTCTTGGTTTTGCAATCTCATCTCGATCCTGTTAATAAAAGCATCAGTTCTTTTTATGAAATTACTATTCTCGATCATATAAGATTCAGTTTTCATCATAAAAGCATTTAGAGAATTTTCCAAAGAACTGGATGTCGCTCGGTTGTTGCCGCGGCATCCGCTGCCGTGGCATATTCTCGCTAGAATCCCGATGCTTGTGCATTCTGATTGTTCTGGTTTAGAGCATTGTTGGGATTACTCCATGAAAAATTTGGGTGCTTCTTCCAAGCTGGATTGTATGTATTGGACATCATGTTGTTGTTCGATTGTAATTCCCCACACATAGAAGCCGGATTCGATTCTTGACTTCATGTGTGTTGTTTGGTTTTTGCATGTTCGACCATCTTGGTTAAAGAGGCCAATTGTGCCGAAATTGAATCGATGATCCTAGTTCATGTATTGTGGCTTAGCGCCTAACTCCTCATCTTCTAGTAGATGGGAATTGATAATCATTCTTGGCCAGCCTGTTTAAAATTTGCATTGCTTCTTCCGGCGACTTATCTAGAAGTATGCCGTTTGCCGAGGCATCTAGCATCATCCTTGTTGGTGTATTCACGGCGTTGTAAAACATTGTTACTTGAGTCCACACCGGGAATCCGTGTAGAGGGCATTTGTGTAGAAGTTCTCTATATCGCTCCCAAGCCTCGTACATGGATTCATCATCTGCCTACCGAAAAGAAGTAATGTCGTTACGGCTTATCACCAAATTTGTAGGATTAAATCTAGCAAGGAAATCACGACAAAGATCAGTCCAAGATGCTATGGATCCGGCAGAATGCTATTCAGCCATGCTTTCGCCCTATCCTCAAAGGAATAGGGAATAATCTTAATCGTAGGACATCGGGGGTGACTCAGTGTATCTTGAACGAGTTACAAATCTTGAGGAAAGATTTCAGATGTTGCCGTGCATCTTTAGTTGCTGAGCCGCCAAATTGACCAATTGTGTTGATCATATTAAACATTACAGGTTTCAACTCAAAGTGGTCGGCTTCAATTTCAGGTGCAACAACTCCTGGGTTAAGTCCATCAAGATCTTCTTCAAGATAGTCTCGAATAGTTCTGTTTCGTGCAAGAATCACTCCTCCTCCTGCTCGAACATCTTGATTCATATTGCCGTCTTGATTTGCCATTGCTTCTCTTATCCTTCGCCTAAGTCTTTGTAAGGTTCGTTCGATTTACGGATCAAAGGGATATTCTCGTGAAGTCGGTCTCGCCTGTCATATACCAATGCAAAACCAAATTTTGTTAGCCCTTTGAATTTTAAACAAGAAAAATAAAAAGAAAGTGCAAGAAAGTAAAAACAAAGTCGCTATTGCCAATCCCGACAACGGCGCCAAAAAACTTGTTGCGCGTAATAAGTGCTACGCAAATGTGCAAGTATACACGCCGCAAGTTATAGTATAAAAGATATCGTCTCCACAGGGATTGTGCTACTTCAAGAATCTAGTCTCTTGCAATCGTAAAAATAAAAACACAAATAAAAGATTATAGAAGTTTAACTAATCTAGAAAGCAAATAAGTAAAAGAAAAGATGAATTCAATTGAGAGAGATAGGCGGGTTATCGTGAGTTGAGGTGTGATAGCCGATTGGATCGTTTTGGTAAAAGAGTGCACGGGCAACTCGATTGCCGTGGCAACTTGCTGTGGGGTTGCCTTGGCAACTAATTGATGGTTGCCTGGGCGACTAGTTGGGCAACTACTTGGGCGTCTGGGCAGCAACTTCAAGGTTCGGTGGAGCATTCTTCAATGGTTTCTTCTTATCCCTAAGTCGAAACTCTAGCTACTTGTGCATGCCTTGATAATACATCCCTACGTGAATCAAGGGTGAACAACAACCAATCTTGCGCTCCTCTTAGCCGTTGAAATCCTTAACTTATTCCTAAGCCGAATTAATCTTCACCATCATTGGATTGAATAAAGATCATATTCATTCGTTTCTTGAATCTAACTCTCCCGATATTAGACAAATGGATGAAATCACGAGATCCTCTCCCAATTCACTCGCAAACAATAATAAGAACCAAGAATGAATAAACCTTGAAATAGAAAAGTGCAAACTCTTATTACCTAAACAAAAACCAATAGTTTCTCACAACCACAAAACACAATAACCATAGCCAAGTAGATTTAGTTCATGGCTAGGTTCCAAAGAAACACAAGATAATTAATCCCTAGCATGAACCCAATCGAACAAGGAAGAAAAGATGAAGCTTGCCGAAAATTCCCCTTGCTTCCTCTCTTGGACTTGTCGAATTTTGCCCTCTTGCTCTCTCTCTACAAGTAGTCGAAATCTCCTTGCTATTTATAGGGCTAGGCCAAAGTCCTTCTTTGAGGAGGAGTTTGAGTTGGAATTAAATTATCTTTAAAGAATATAATTCTTTATTATAAGTTTATTCCTATTAGAACTTCTCCTATCTTCTTGGAATTTAATTCTTCTTTAATCTCTGCATGGCAATCAAATTCCTTTGGGCTTGGGCCTTGCTCCATGTCATCTTGGGCTTGTAAAGTCATTAATTTCGACATCCCTATTGCATTTTCTCTTTGTCGACAATTGCCATGGCATCTGGCTCGGCGTCTCCTTCATGTATTGCCCTGGCAACTAGCTCGGCATATCCTTCATGCATTGCCCTGGCAACTAGCTTGGCATTGCTTTGGCAAGTGATCCTGCACATACACACACAAAGCACACCAAAGCAGCATCTTTTTCACAAAAAACTACCAAGTTATGTAATCAAGCTCAATGATGGAAGGAAACATGGATTAATGCATGAATGGCTAACTATGCAACTAATATGAGCCTAAGTCTAACAATAATATGAGTAAAAAGGGTAAGAAAAATAGTACTTTTGAACACTTATCAAAAAGCCAATCATACTTTGTGCCCCAGTTCTGAGAATTGAAATCAAGTTCAAAGCTAAGTTTGTGAAAATTGAAGTCTTGGCGGGTAACTATTAGTTTGCATTGCTTGAGGACAAGCAATAGTTCGAGTTTGGGGGTGTGATAAGTGTTCAAAAGTACTATTTTTCTTACCCTTTTTACTCATATTATTGTTAGACTTAGGCTCATATTAGTTGCATAATTAGCCATTCATGCATTAATCCATGTTTCCTTCCATCGTTGAGCTTGATTACATAACTTGGTAGTTTTTGTGGGAAAAGATGCTGCTTTGGTGTGTTTTGTGTGTATTTGCAGAATCACTTGCCAAAGCAAGGCTAGAGCTAGTTGCCAGGGCAATGCATGAAGGAGATGCCGAGCCAGTTGCCAGGGCAATTGTCGACAAAGACTAAGGTGATATGGTAGTCGAAATTGATGACTAGACAAGCCCAAGATGACGTGGAGCAAAGCTAAATCCCAAAGGAGTTTGATTTCCATGAAGAGGTTAAAGAAGAATTAAATCCCAAGAAGATATGAGAAGTTCTATAAGGAATATAATTATAATAAAGAATTATATTCTTTAAAGATAATTTAATTCCAACTTAACTTTCTCCTCAAAGAAGGACTTTGACCTAGCCCTATAAATTAGAGGAATTTCGACAACTCCAAGAGGGAGAGAGTAGAGAGAATTTTCGACAAGCTTCAAGGGGAGATCTCGACAAGAAAGCTTCATCCATTCTTCGTGTTTTTCTTTCTTGTTTAATTAGGTTCATGCTAGGAATTCTTTGTGTTGTGTTTCTTTGGAACCTAGCCACGAACTAAATCTATTTGGCTAAGCTTATTGTGTCTTGTGGTTGTGAGAAACTATTGGATTTTGTTTATGTAATAAGAGTTTGCACTTTTCTATTCAAGGTTTATTCATTCTTGGTTCTTATTCTTGTTTGCGTGTGAATTGGGAGAGGATCTCGTAACTTCATCTATTTATCTAATATCGGGAGAGTTAGATTCAAGAAACAAATGAATATGATCTTTATTCAATCTATTGATGGTGAAGATTAATCCGGCTTAGGAATAAGTTAAGGATTTCAACGGCTAAGAAGAGCACAAGATTGGTTGTTGTTCACCCTTGATTCAAGCACAGATGTATTATCAAGGCATGCACAAGTAGCTAGAGTTTTGACTTAGGGATAAGTAGAAACCATTGAAGAACGCTCTGCCGAACCTTGAAGTTGCTACCCAGATGCCTAAGTAGTTGCCCAACTAGTAGCCCAGGCAACCATTAATTAGTTGCCAAGGCAACCCTGCTGTGCAAGTTGCCACGACAACTGAGTTGCCCTTGTACTCTTTTACCAAGACGATCCAATCGGCTATCACACCTCAACTCACAATAACATGGCCTATCTCTCTCACTTGATCTCATCTATTCTTTTACTTTTTACAGTGCAAGAGATTAGATTCTTAAAGTAGCACCAATCCCTGTGGAGATGATATCTTTTATACTATAACTTGCGACGTGTATACTTGCACAATTGCATAGCACTTATTACGCGCAACAACTTCCTTTCGAGAAAGGATTCTTGTGATGATAATAATGTAGAAATTTTTTATACCAATGATGATGGAGGACAATCATCAAAGGTGAATAAAGTTCCAACTAATGAAGAAGCACAAGATCCACCTCTAGAAGCCTTAAAGGTGGTTACTACACTTTTTATTAAAAGAAAATGCAAAGACATCTTAGTAGTACAAATTTATCTTGATGATATTATATTCTACTAATGAATTTCTTTGCCAAGATTTTGCTAAGTTGATGCAAGGTGAGTTTGAAATGAGCATGATGGGGGAGCTCTCATTCTTTTTGGGGCTCCAAATCAAACAAAGGAAGGCCGACATCTTTATCAATCAAACTAAGTACATCAAAGACATGCTCAAGAAGTTTGGCTTGGAGAATGTGAAACCTCAAGCCATACGAATGAGCTCTTCTACAAAGTTTGACAAAGATGAAAGAAGTAAGTGTGTTGATTTAAAGCTTTATAGATCAATGATAAGATCTCTACTTTATCTTACCGCAAGTAGAACGGTTATTATGTTTGGTGTTTGCTTGTGTGCTATATTCCAAGCTAGTCCTAGAGAATCACACCTACAAGTCGTTAAGAGAATCTTCAGATACCTTAGAGACACACATTGTTTAGGTCTTTGGTATCCTAGAGACTCTTCCTTCAGTTTTTATGCTTATTCGGATACAGATTATGGAGGTTGTAAGATAGATAGATAGAAAGAGTACCTCTAGTACATGTCAATTCCAAGTTAATATGCTTATAACGTGGTTTTTTAAGAAGTAAAATGGTGTAGCATTATCTACCATATAGGCGGAACATATTTCAGCAGAAGTTGTTGTGCTCAAGTCCTTTGGATGAAATAACAACTCTTAGATTATGGAATTGATGTAGGTATCATCCCTCTAAAGTGTGACAATACTAGTGCCATTTGTCTCACTAAGAATCCTATCCAACATGCTAGAACCAAGCACATAGAGATAAGACATCATTTCATTAGAGATCATGTCTTGAAAAATGAAGCAGTTCTAGAATGTGTAGACACTTTGAACCAACTAGCAGATATCTTCACCAAACCTTTAGACAAAGAACATTTTTGGTCTATTAGGAGAGAGTTAGGGCTTACTAGCCTTTCTTAAACCTTAGAAGCTTGTTTGGTGTTTAAAAATTGTTTGAATTTGGTTGATTTCCATGCTTGTGTGATTTTTCTTTTATACACATCTATTCATGTTGTTAGGGGGAATATGCATCTATTTTTTGCTCATTCATGATGATCTCATATCATATACATGCATGTCGATTCGATTAAGTTTGAATTTTTGGGTCATTTTTAGCCAAAAATGTCATTTTTGGTCAAGGGGTATTGATATGGAGTATCGCATATCGATACATGTATTAGGGGTAGAATTTCGGTATAGGTGAACCTATACTGGTATGGATCAGGGATCGGTATAGTTAAAACTCATATCTGTACGTGATTTCGGTAATCACTATTGCGTATCGGCACACGTGGTCGTAGAGATTTAAAAGAGTCGTTAAAAGGAGGTTTTCCTAATTTAAATCAAAGTCTAGTTTTTGCTAAAAACCCTAGGTCAATTTTCACTTATTTAAACCTTTCAAATCCTTTGTTTTTCTCAGAAATCATCAAAAATCTTTGGGGGCTTTTGGTTTTAACATCAAAACCAAGTTATCATCATCAAGTTTTGTGCAAATCATCCCTTCACTCATCTGTTCGAATGTAAGAGTGGGTTGCAAAAGGGGTAGAAAATGTATTAGAAATGTATAAAAAACAATGCCAAGATTTAGTCTTTTGCGTGCAAGTATACACGGTCGGCAAGTAATACATCAGTAAGCTAGTTATCGATCCATAAGAATTGGCCAAGAGTTTGTTTACCTTGCTTGTTTAATTGTCAAAGGAAAAGTGTTATTGGTTTGAAGTTGGTTTTGAAAACAGTTTAAAAGAAAAGAAATAAAAATAAAACAGTGTTGGCAAGGAGAGCATTTAAAATGAATGATGAACATTGGCAAGAGATGCCTAATTTTCACGCTATTCATGCTATGCTAGCCTTTAATAATGTAATGTCTTGGCATCGTTTAACGAGCAGATTCAAAATTAGCACTGCATGTCTCGATAGTCGATGCCCTAAATTAACCATGTAAAAACCCCTATATCTCTATAGTGATGTTTTTTCATAAATTAATTTGATTCAGTCCCAACCTATACTCCTAAGGGGTAGATTCACTTCAGAAGCAAGCTCATCTACTTGAACATCTTCTTTCGAAGCATATCGCCTTAGTATCTAGCAACAAATCATTGCCCTCTAAGTCTGTTAAGATATTAAGGTTCAATAAGCAAACAATGCCAGCTCTCGCTTCGCACAGTTTTGATAAAACATTGTAGATCATGCCAGATAGGGAAAATAATGCCGAAGCATGTTCATTATTAAAAACTAAATATAAAAAAAAATTTCAACGCAAACATCCCCCACCAACTATTAAATTAGTTCATGGTGAGGGTATGAACCAAAAAACCTTCAACGTTTTGCAAACACATTATCATTGAGAAGAAAATAAAAACAACTAAACAAAGAGAATGGGCGAGAAAGGGTCTCTTAATGTAGCCCTTCAAGGTCCAGGCTCTCGGTTAAGCTGGTCAAACAATGTCTCCTTGGTGCAGCCGGTCGTCGATCACTCCACCAAAAAAAATCTCTCTCAAATGCTTGCTTGATCGTTCTTTAAATAGGCGTGCAAGGAAGACCTAGGATAAGCTTTTGAGTTTGAATTTTGAATGCTCAAGGTATAAGGGATGTGACCATCTTATCCAAAGTTTGAATATGAGCTGATCATGTTAGGGCTGACGTCATCTACCATCACTGCTTCGCCAACCAAGCTTGGCATCATTCTGCCAACCAAGTTTGGCACTATTTTTCGTTATTTTTTGGAGTTTGATCCAATTGTTATTTTCTCGTAGCCTGATCTGGTCCTATTTTTTGGGTTCAACAGCTACTTGGTCGGGCATCAAATTCCTCTTCTCTGCCAACCAGAGCTTTGGCATTATATGGTTCATCTATGCCAATAGCATCTGAGTATTCTCTCTAGCATTCCTTCCTACGCTACCTTGCTCTGCCAACTGCTATGCCAAGCCTGCAATATTGCCAAGAAAACAACCCTTCACACTGACATAGACACAAATCCTAACTCCTTATGTAAATGCATGGATTTAACAACTAAATATACTCAAAAGCAAGCAAAGGCATTGTAAAATAGGGATAAAAAATACTTTTGAGGAGGTAATACTCCCCCAAAGCTCATTGCCTGTGCTCAAGTAATGCAAGTAAAAATAAAACAAAAATTGTGAAAATTATACCTTGACAAAATTTTAGTTAGAATGCCAACAAGTGTTGTCAAGCATAATTTGGCTCTATTTCTTTCCTCAGGTTTCTTAGTGCAATAATGCCAAGCAGGTAGTAAATTAAAGTACAACAATATAAATCTAGTCTAAGAGCATGAAGAGTGCACGATGTGTAGGTAATATGCACCAAGTATCCTTTTACTCATTTAGTCTAATTTACTACCTAAACTCAGAATTTCATTTTTTCTACCAAGGGTATCTGCTGGCATTAATTTAAAATTGCTTCGTAATACTATTTGGCGTGAGAAATAAGAGGGAGCAAACCACGGACCCCCACGTTAATCCAGACATTACTAGGCTTTTAATCTTCAACTCATACCCTAAAGTTTTTGACTTGAGCACTAAGAGGGGGCAAACCATGAAGCCCCAAGTAACTTATTATCTCTAGGCAGAGGAGAGTTATATTTTCTTTTTCTTGCCTTGGCAAAATATTGTTGCCTTATTCTTCCCTTTTTTACCCTACATCAATTTTTTTTTAATCCTAAGCTTAGTTTCAACAGTTCTAAGTTTGTTTGGGAATTAGATGCATACTACGTGTTAAGTGAAAGCTCAATTCCCTAAACTAGAGATCAATTGCTAAGCAGACCTGGCATTGTTATTCTACTGGCATAGGCAACTAAAGATTTAAAATTTCTTCATCAGACAGACTAATCTAGATCAAATTAAACTTGCCAAATAAAGTGTTAACATTCTTCAAAATTAAACCGAGACAAAATTTTCTTTTTTTGTTTGTGGTTCGATATACAACTAATCTATATGGCATACATGGCATGGTAACAAAAATGTAAATATGAATGCATGGAATGGCATAAACGTGAGGCAACGCACACCCCCAAACCAAAGATGTGCATTATCCTCAATGCATGAAAACAACACATATATACAATTAACAGAAAAAATAAAATGCATGAACATGTGAATGTAATAAAATGAAATACAAAGGAGTTTAGGTAGAAGAGGACTCCCCTTCAGAGACTTATTCTCGTATGACGTGGGTCTTTTTTTCACAAAGGTCCCACGATCTGGTGCCATTCTTTTCCTTCCTTTCATGCTTGGCTTTGAGGTGGCAGTGGAAGCTCCAACATCTTGGAGAACTTCCTCCATAATCTTGGCAGGTTCCGGCACGAAAGAAGTGGCGGTGGCATCAAACTGAGCAGGTTTAACAGGTGTTATAGCAAGCTTTGTAGTGGATTTAGCTTTGGTAGACTTGGATTTGGTTTCCTTTGATTCAACTTGGGATTCAGTACTAGCTTATTCAACTTGAACTGGAGATAACGAGATGGGGTACGAACTGATTGAGGACTGGCTGACATGGCATCATCATTGGCAAAGATCTCTATAAGGAAATCTGAGAAAACTGGTAGGAAATTTGGGGACATCTTCACAAGGGTTTTCTCTGATGGAAACATCCCTGGCATGATTGTACTGCCAGAGCTTGACATTGTGCTCATCAGCTCTCTCTAATTTCTGGAGAATGATCTCCTGGCGGTTGTGGATCTGGGAGAGTAATGCCACTACAGTAGCTAGTATGGAAGCGTTAGGCTCTGCCTTCGGCATCTTGGGCTTTGGCGTCGATTCTTTTCCCTTCCTCTTACCCTTGTCTTTCGATTCGGTTGCAATGAGTTGCCTCCATAGAGCAGCTATGATTGTTGTTCCCTTGATCGTTTGGGCTTTATCTGTATCAAGCTTGGGCACACAATGTTGCATGCAAATGTTAGAAATTAATAAAGGGAAGAACAAGCTACCATTATTGTAACACCCTTACCGGTATTTAATCTCCAATACTAGTTAGAGTGTCATATAATGAATTGCTAACAATCCATAAGAATCATTTATTTAAAAAACCATTAAACCATTTTTTTATCCTAATAGAAACGATTTATCTAATTTTTAATCAACCAAATTAATTCCAATTCCAGGAAGCAACTTGGCATTTTATAACTACAACCTATAAGCAATATAACTGTCTAAAAACTTCCTAATTTAAAAATCTAATTAATATTTTTATTTATTCTTTTTCAAAAAGTTATCCAATTTATATACTAGTAATCCATCTAACCCTTTTTAATTTTAATATAAATACTCACCTTTCATTATCAACATAATCTGGTTTATAAGTTATTACAAACCATATTAAGAATAGATTAAAACTGACTAATATTAACATATACATGCCATCTAGTAACAACAAAATACATCAAAAGATGTTATTACTGATACCGTAGTTAATACATCAAAAGATGTTATTACTGATACCGTAGTTATACTCTCTGCTTATAAGATGTCAACTGCTCCTTACTCTGATTCCTTCTTTTACCTACGCGTGAAAATCATCACACACTAAGTATACACTTAGTGAGACAATAATAAAATCAAGTGCAATACTACATACTTATAAATATAAATATGTAACCATAATCATGCATCAAGATCACTAGATATGTATTAGCATCATGTTAATCATATATTAACATAATATAAATCGGATATAACTTTCTTACTAATATTCTTGCCATTTACTTTGAGAGTTCATAAACTCTTTTACTTGTTTATCATTTATTAATCAATAAACCATAGCCCAAATATAAGCCTATAAGGACCTTGGGTACACGAGTCAAATATGCACCGAAGTGCTAATACACATAAGGTCGTGCCCACCATAATACACATAAGGTCGTGCCCACCATATGCACTAAGTGTCCTTTATATACACTATAGTTCTAAACCGAGTATGCAACGTGCTGCTAGACTCTATGGCATGCCAACCATACCCTGTTCTTCAATGACATACTTGGGCATATATTCCATATTTATTTTATCTACGACAATGTATATCAACATAATTTAACATTGGGCAGTTTATACCCGAAATAACATTCATAATATAACTAGTGATTCATGTATTTATATTCAACTTTCGACATATTTAGAACATGTCATATATATAATTAATGAAATAAATATCATGCTAATATAAACAAGGTAGACTTATTGCAAATCTTCCTAATATCCATGTATCATGTTATGTATGCATTGCACTCACCTTGACACTTTATATATGTCGAAATTTAAATCCTTACTAAGCTTTACTTTTGATCATTTTCCTTTCCTTGGTTGCTAGCTCGATTCCGATTTTGATCACAATCTATACGTGCATCATTTACAACACATGTATATTTTTAAAAAATACATGTTATTATCATACTAACATAGGTACGTAATAGGAAAAGAAATTCCTATAAATTCTTTCAAAGTTTATTCGATACTAATTCACTTCATACAATTCATACCAATCTCAATACCTCAAATTTCCTTTCATATCCAAATCAAAGAATGATTCATAAATCATTCTAACAATTATTCAAGCATGAAACCTCAATTTAACCAACTTCCATTTTAAACCCCCTTAATTTCCATACTATCCGATTTAATCCTTTAACCTTAGCAAACTTCCAATTTGGTCGAAACAACATTCTAAAACTTGTAGAATCATCAACTCCACATATATAACCTTAATAAAATTCTTCTATAATTTTCCCTAATCTCTTCACTTTGACTGAATATGAAAGGTCACTATAGACTTGATTTCTAACTTGATTCAAGCATGAATTAAAATTAAACTTCAAAACATCATTTCTATGCATTATCAATCATTCTCATATCAAAATCCAAAATCCTCTTCATCCATCAAATTCAATAGCTCAAGAATCAAGCATGGAAAACATGAACAATTAATACCAAATGATAGAGAATTTCATGTAGATCAATTTTGTATTTCATGCTTTCATTAAAATTCCTAATATAATGGCTTGAAAATCAAAAAGAAAATGTCACATACCTTAGGTAGAGATTTTGGCACTTTGGAGAAACTATGAAGAAAAGTCTTGAATTTTCTCTTTATTCAATTTAGACCATTTGTCACCTATTTATAAAAAATTTCAAATGAAAATCTCCTTAATAGTCAAATGACTATTTTACCCTTGATATCCAATGCCTCTCATATTGCCACATATTAATTTATTCATCCAAGGTCAAAAATAAACCATCAGTTAGTAGTTACCAATTTTGTCCTTGTAATTTTCTAAAATTACAATCTTGCCATTTTTATCCAACGGCTCATATTTAACATAGAAAATCTAATTCAATCCAATGGTCCATATTAAATTCTTCTAAAATGAGGCATGGAAAAGATATTTTTAAACTTTCCTTATCTTTTAAAAAACTATCTCAATTATTCAATTCGATCCGATTATCTGAATTCTTCTCGAACTTTAACTCTTTATAGCTTTTAACACAAATACCGTACCAAAAATCTGAGTAACACGAAAATTTCATTCTTGGGGGTAAACTATTCATTTACGAGACTAAAATACATAACTTTTGAAAATTACAATTTAATCCTTAAACTTTTCCTAACTTTATATTTTAGTCCTCAAAATTTCATTTTATTCATTTTAGTCACTACCCAAAATTTTGAGGTATTATAATTACCTTTTTCAGCACATTTATAGGTTTCTTCAATGATGATCCGGCCAACATTAATCTTGCGCCCTATAATGATGTACTGCAATAGTGCCAGCCTTTTTTCGGATACAGGTTTATTGTGGGTTGTTGGCATCAGATTCGCCTTTAAAAAGTGATTCCATCCTCTCGGCTGAAGGTTCAATGTCAGCCGTTTCACCATCCGGTGTCTCTTGGACAACACGATCCATACAGTGCTAGGCTCACACAACTATGTCAACAACTTCTTTCACTTGGAGGCGTTCATTAAGTCGGCAAACTCAAAATGTTCATCTTCTGCACTTTCCAACTCAAACATGGTGTTAATATAACCTTCATCAAAACCCACACACGTACCTCAAATCATCAAAAAGGGTGAATCTTTGGTAACAAGATGAGCGTAGAATTCTCGAACAAAGTTCGTATAAACCTCCCCCTTCTGCTGGCAGAAGAGTTCCCATTTGTACATGCTTACTACAGCCATGCAATCAGAGGGAAATCCCACGGTTTGGCCATTGTTGAAGTCGAAGTGCTTCTCATAACAAAAGGATCTTGAAGCAAAATTTTCTTCGTGCTTTTTTCGAATTTCCTCATTAAAAAAGATTTTAAAGGGAGTTGATGAAGAAGACATTGAAACGTGATGAAGCTTTGGGCGTTTTGGACAAAGGAAGAAGAAGAGAAAATATGAATCTTGGTTTCTTGCTTGATAAAGAAAGAAAGAAAGAGATAGAAAGGGTTTTGTTTCTTTGAACGGCTAAGGTAGGTAGAAAGTAAAGAGTTTGAGTGTTTAATGGGGTGTAGTAAAGTAGCCAAATTTAATGGTGATAATGATGGAAAAGAAAAAGATTTGATTTGATAAGGGGTTAAGTGATAAGGGTGATGTGATAAGGATAGGATAGGTTTAAAAAGTAGAGTGATAAGGTGTTTAAGTTGAATTTAAAATTCAACTTAATCCAATTTGGGCGGCTAAGGTTAAGTTTAAAGAAAAAAATAACCTCTCTCTTCAATAGGCCGAATTTAATCAAGCTAGGGTAAATCTCTTCTTCCAAAATTCCAATCCGCCACATGTCAAGCTTCTACGCTGGCATTCTGCCTAGCACGTAGAATTCTCTCATTATGTCATCGTTTCATGCCAAGTCCCTTCCTTGGCATTATTCCTGGCACACTAAATATGCACATGCTCAAGGAAAACCTTTCAACGCAGTAAAGGAAAATTAAAAGAAAAATAAACAAATAAAGAAAATGCCGAAAAAGAAAAACATCTAACCTAATATTTACAAAAGTTCAAAACCTGGTGATGATGTTACGGTATCTCTGCCAAGAGGATAACCTCTTTGGCATTCTTTTGATTACCAACCAAACAGTTTTTCAATCATTGGTCGTTGGTTGGTAGGTGATAGGTTGCGGCAATCTTTTGTTTGAATAACCAACATAGAAGACCGAAGAATTTCTTGCCTTTAAGTATGTCAAACTTTTGATTGCGCAATGAAAAAAATATTTTGCCATGGTATCTTTGAACAACCACCTTAGAAAATCGAAGTATCTTTTTTTTGTATGTCTCGAGAACCTTTGATCAAACTTAGCACCCCAGTAGTGCTTAGGCTTTGCTGCTTCTTTCTCCTCTGATGCTGAGATATGGTTGAGGTGACTTGGCAATTGTTTCAGTTCTAAGCTCTGTGGCTCCTCACTATATGGCTTTGGTGCTCCGATCTCTCTGCCAGCCAACTCTAGTGGCTTAGATTTATCAAAATAACTTATGATTTGATTTGATAAGGGGTTAAGTGATAAGGGTGATGTGATAAGGATATGATAGGTTTAAAAAGTAGAGTGATAAGGTGTTTAAGTTGAATTTTAATCCAATTTGGGCGGCTAAGGTTAAGTTTAAAGAAAAAAATAACCTCTCTCTTCAATGGGCCGAATTTAATCAAGCTAGGGTAAATCTCTTCTTCCAAAATTCCAATTCGCCGCATGCCAAGCTTCTACGCTGGCATTCATCCTAGCACGTAGAATTCTCTCATTATGTCATCGTTTCATGCCATGTCTCTTCCTTGGCATTATTCCTGGCACACTAAATACACACATGCTCAAGGAAAACATTTCAACGCAGTAAAGGAAAATTAAAAGAAAAATAAACAAATAAAGAAAATGCCGAAAAAGAAAAACATCTAACCTAATATTTACAAAAGTTTAATACCTGGTGATGATGTTACGGTATCTCTGCGAAGAGGATAACCTCTTTGGCATTCTTTTGATTACCAACCAAATAGTTTTTCAATCATTGGTCGTTGGTTGGTGGGTGATAGGTTGTGGCAATCTTTTGTTTGAATAACCAACGTAGAAGACCAAAGAATTTCTTGCCTTCAAGTATGTCAAACTTTCGATTGCACAATGAAAAAGAATATTTTGCCATGGTAGCTTTGAACAACCACCTTAGAAAATCGAAGTATCTATTTTTTGTATGTCTCGAGAACCTTTGATCAAACTCAGCACCCCAATAGTGCTTAGGCTTTGCTGCTTTTTTCTCCTCTGATGCTGAGGTATGGTTGAGGTGACTTGGCAATTGTTTCAGTTCTAAGTTCTATGGCTCCTCACTAGATGTCTTTGGTGCTCCGATCTCTCTGCCAGCCAACTCTAGTGGCTTAGATTTATCAAAATAACTTATGATTTGATTTGATAAGGGGTTAAGTGATAAGGGTGATGTGATAAGGATAGGATAGGTTTAAAAAGTAGAGTGATAAGGTGTTTAAGTTGAATTTAAAATTCAACTTAATCCAATTTGGGTGGCTAAGGTTAAGTTTAAAGAAAAAAATAACCTCTCTCTTCAATGGGTCGAATTTAATCAAGCTAGGGTAAATCTTTTCTTCCAAAATTCCAATCCGTTGCATGCCAAGCTTCTACGCTGGCATTCTGCCTAGCACGCAGAATTCTCTCAGTATGTCATCGTTTCATGCCAAGTCCATTCCTTGGCATTATTCCTAGCACATTAAATATGCACATGCTCAAGGAAAACATTTCAACGCAGTAAAGGAAAATTAAAGGAAAAATAAACAAATAAAGAAAATATCGAAAAAGAAAAACATCTAACCTAATATTTACAAAAGTTCAAAACCTGGTGATGATGTTACGGTATCTCTGCCAAGAGGATAACCTCTTTGGCATTCTTTTGATTACCAACCAAATAGTTTTTCAATCATTGGTCATTGGTTGGTGGGTGATAGGTTGTGGCAATCTTTTGTTTGAATAACCAACGTAGAAGACCGAAGAATTTCTTGCCTTTAAGTATGTCAAACTTTCAATTGCACAATGAAAAAGAATATTTTGCCATGGTATCTTTGAACAACCACCTTAGAAAATTAAACTATCTCTTTTTTGTATGTCTCGAGAACCTTTGATCAAACTCAGCACCCAGTAGTGCTTAGGCTTTGCTGCTTCTTTCTCCTCTGATGCTGAGGTATGGTTGAGGTGACTTGGCAATTGTTTTAGTTCTAAGTTTTGTGGTTCCTCACTATATGGCTTTGGTGCTCCGATCTCTCTGCCAGCCAACTCTAGTGGCTTAGATTTATCAAAATAACTTATGACTTCATCCAGAAAGGTTGGTTCTTCAAATTCTTCACCCATCATAATGTTAAAATCCTGCTCCATAGCATTAGCTTCTGTTCCACGGCAATTCAATGCCAGGTTCTCATCCAAAATGGACTCCATTATCTTAATTGCATGGAATTCAATGTCATCTGCACATTTAAGAGCTTTGAAAATGTCAATAGTAATACTTGCTTGTTTTACCAAGGTTGGGCTGGAAAATGATGGCTTCACTAGTTTTGTCGAGGTGGTGTTGGCATCTGACTGATGTCTAGGATTAGAAAGTGATCTGACATCCGATAGTGGTTTGGGATCATCAGCCTCTGCCTCTTTTTTCTCTACTTCCTTGGGTTCACCTACTGACATTGATTTCTCTTCCTGTCAAATAATCGGCCGCTTGGTATGTATTTTATTCTTGACTTGTTTGACACTCCGGGGAGTAATAACTTTGCATTATTCTCTCCCTTTTTGCCAGGCATCATCTGTGTCACTTGGGAATGTTCTTTCTTTATTAAATTGAGTGATATTCCCAACGGTGATTGCTTCAAACGCTCATTGCTTGTCCTTGTGATTTCAATATCACTTAGGAGGCTTTCTTGCGCTCTAGGACTCAAGTTTTGAGCGATTTGTCCATCGCCTTCTTGGTTTGGAATTTCAGAATCCTCTTGAACTAGTTGTTGTGGCGTGCTGTTTAAGATGTTCGAAATCAGTGTTATATAGTTCTTGATTTTTTTGCTTATTTCAATAATCTCTTGATGTTCAGCATCCATCCTAGCTTTCATATTCTCCCTGAATTTTAAGTGCTCTTGCCAAGACATGTGTGTTGTAGCAGCAAAGTTGTAATCATCATAGAAGTCTACTTGATCATCGTACGAGTAGCTTGGCTGATGTTGAAGACGTTGGATGTAAGCTTCAATGTGGTCTTTAATGTTCATTCTCTGGGCCTCCATGTTCCTAGAAGTACCTAAAATAAATGAAACTAAAATTAAAGTTAGAAAGATTTATAAAATAAAAATAAGAAAAAAAACAAAGAAAAAGAAAAAAATAGAGGTTAGTGCTAAAATATAAACATGTAAAAATCAAAACAATAAATTTCATCGCAATCCCAGACAATGACACCAAAAACTTGTTCAACTGTGAGAGTGCTTGGCAAAAGGGGTAGAAAATGTATTAAAATGTATAAAACAATACCAAGATTTAGTCTTTTGGTGCAAGTATAAACGATCAGCAAGTAATACAACAGTAAGCTGGTTATCGATCCCACAAATATTGGCCAAGAGTTTGATTGCCTTGCTTGTTTACTTGTCAAAAGAAAAGTGTTGTTGATTTGAAGTTGGTTTTGAAAACAGTTTAAAAGAAAAGAAATAAAAAAACAACGTTGGAAAAGAGAGTGTTTAAAATGAATGATGAGCATTGGAAAGAGATGCCTGATTTTCACGCTATTCATTCCATGCCAGCTTTTAATAATGTAATGCCTTGGCATCGTTTAACTAGCAGATTCAAAATTAGCACTGCTTGTCTCAATGGTCAATGCCCTAAATTAACCATGTAAAAACCCTTATATCTCTATAGTGATGTTTTTTTTCATAAATCAATTTGATTAAGTCCCAACCTATACTCCTAATGGGTAGATTCACTTCAGAAGTAAGCTCGTCTACTTGAACACCTTCTTTCGAAGCATCTCGCCTTAGTATCTGGCAACAGATCGTTACCCCCTTAGTTTGTTAAGATATTAAGGTTTAATAAGCCAACAATGCCAGCTCTCGCTTGGCACAATTTTGATAAAACATTATCGACATGTCTGATAGGAAAAATAACGCCGAAGCATTTTCATTATTAAAAGCTAAATATAAAAATAGCGTTCAACGCAAACATCCCCCACCAATTATTAAGTTAGTACATAGTGAGGGTATCAACCAAAAATCCTTCAATGTTTTGCAAACACATTATCATTTAGAAGAAAATAAAAACAACTAAACAAAGAGAATGGGCAAGAAAGGGTCTCTCGATGTAGCTCTTCAAGGTCCAGGTTCTCGGTTAAGCTGGTCGAACCACGTCTCCTTCGTGCAGCTGGTCGTCGGTCATTCCACCCAAAAAAATCTCTCTCAAATGCTTGCTTGATCGTTCTTTAAATAGGCGTGCAAGAAAGACCTAGGATAAGCTATTGAGTTTGAATTTTGAATGCTCAAGGTATAGGGGATGTGGCCATCTTATCCAAAGTTTGAATGTGAGTTGATCATGTTAGGGATGACATCATCTACCATCATTGCTTCGCCTACCAAGACTAACATCATTATGCGAACCAAGTTTGGCACTATTTTCTGTTATTTTTTGGAGTTTGATCCAACTGCTATTTTCTCGTAGCCTGATCTGGTCCTATTTTTCGGGTTCAATAGCTACTTGGCTGGGCATCAAATTCCTCTTCTTTGCCAACCAGAGCTTTGGCATTATTTGGTCCATTTGTGCCAACAGCATCTCGGCATTCTCTCTGGCATTCCTTCATGCGCTACCTTGCTTCGCTCTGCTCTGTCATCTGCTATGCCAAGCCTGCAATATTGCCAAGAAAACAACCCTTCACACCAGCATAGACACAAATCCTAACTCCTTATGTAAATGCATGAATTTAACAACTAAATATACTCAAAAGCAAGCGAAAAAGCATTGTAAAATAGGCATAAAAAATAGTACTTTTGAAGAGGTAACATCATCCATTCTCAAGGTATAAACTCTATTTTCTTTTTTTCAATTTCTTTCATATTTATACATTGTTTATGTTTCAAAATTATAAATCTAATATGTATATAACATTATTTTCAAAGATTTACAAAAATTCTTTCAAAAATGAAATTTTTTTATTCGAATATATTACTATACTCGTATATTTTTATTTTTTTGTTTTCTTTTCACCAAAATTTTTCATATACTTTTATATGATATTTAAACTATACAATATATATTTTTAACAATACATTGATCATTGGATTAATTTATTAGATTGAATGTGATGTTTATGCATACATTGTTTTGTGGTTTGAAATTTTTAGGGTTTTTTTTATCATGGGTCTTAAGAAAAGAGCATGAAAGAAGATCACATCTAGCTCTTCCAATCCTAATCCTACCAAACACAATCCCGAAAACAATGGTACAAGACCAAACCTTAACCAAATTTATCGTCAATGTTTTAATGGACTGGGAAATCCAAATGTTTTGGATCGTTTAAACATTTTCAAAACTTCAGAATCCATCGTGAACGTGTTGTTTCCGCACCCTTTATGACTTCCGATGAATTTAATTTTTGTTATCTCGATTTAATAAGGGAATAGAAGTTCATGCCTTTTTAAGTATACCCGACATTCTTTATAAAAATCTTGTCATTGTCTTTTACTCTAATGCTCGATGTATTTATAATCAAGAGAAAACCAAGGTTATAGCACTCGAGTCTTACCTTAGTGGAAAAACTTTCTGTATTGATTCTAAAATTATAGTCGAACTTTGAGGGATGAATGATATGGGTTTAGATGATGAAAATGTTTTTCCTCAAATCTATAATGGCTCTGTTACCGTATTAGATACACATGAGCGTTTCCTTCACTTTCTCATCACTTGGTGGTTTCAACCATCCGGTGGTAAGTGGTCCTCAATTCGTCAAGTTGGTGATTTTTGGCTCCATTGTTTCCTTGAGGGTATACCTCTAAATCTAGCCCAAATTATGTTTGCCGAATTAGTGTTCCTTGTCTAAAAATTCTACACCTCCATTGTCACCTCTATCACCTATGACACCGCCTTGAGCTACATATTCCACAAGCTTGATATCGATTGCTCTTATGATCTCGCTTCGCCTCTCACCGACCTTATTAGTGATCACTCTCTCCAGCGTGCAAAGTTCACCATCTATAATGGAGAATGGATTCGTATTGTGAATCTTCCTCGTGATACACAACTCGATCCCGTAGAGAATGTTCTCGCGGATCCACTTGATCTAGTAGCTCCGGTTGCTCAACCTTCCCTTAATACTCTCATGGCCTATCTTGATGGGAAATTTGCCACTTTGGATGCGAGATTGGATTCTAGGTTTGCTTCTTTGGATACTCATTTGACTTCATTAGATGCTAGAGTTACCTCTATGGAGACTCGTCATGCTTCAACAGACATGACCCTTACCGCGTTTCATGGAGAATGGCGTGGTCATGCTCTTGGTGATGATCATGAAAAAGATGAAGATGAGGATGATGGAGACGAGGATGCTCCTTAGGCTTTTGCATATCATACTTATCATATCATATTAGGTTTTAAGGTTTATGCACCCATGTTCTTTATTTGAATTCCTATGACTTTCTATTATGTGTTTTAGTTTGTCTTTAGGTTTTTAAGTTGGATTATTATGTTGCTTTGAACAATGCTTTGAATTTATAATATCTATGTTGTTTAATTATGCTTGGAGTTATTTATTGCTTTATATCTTGCATATTTTTGCCCTATTGATTTTGATCTAACAAAAGGGGAGAAGAATTGAGATTAAAATTTTTAAAAGTTTTCAAAATAAACTATCTTTTAGCCTTAAAGAAAGGGGGAGTATTTTTCAAAAGACTTAAAATTTCACTTTAGTTTTGTTATATCAAAAAAAGGAAGATTGTAAAACTAATATTTGATTTTGATATAATAAGGAATTTCAATGACCGATTTGTAAAATTGGATAAATTTTTAAGTACTCAAAAAGACTCACAAAATGACAAGGATTCGAACTTCAAATTGTTTCTAAGTCAAAAACTAAAACCCCAAATATTTTCTAAGTGTTTTTGTACTCAAATAGCCATAATTGGTCCAGGCGTATAGATACACCCTTGGCTGTATCGATATAGGTTTTAGCTACTGGAAATTATTTTATACTTAATGGTTATTGGGTACCGATACATGTGTATCCGTATCTATACGACATTCAACCTGGGAACCATATTTTGCTTAAGAGTATCTGGTACGGCTTTATGCGTACCGGTATGGGGTGTTAAGATTTTTCAAATCTTTTGTAATAGATATTCGATCATTGCCTTGTCAGTTTTTTGGAATCATAACTTTGAAAATCAATTACAACGTACCGATACCCTTATAGGCGTATCCATACGAGTTTTGTTACACAAGTTATCAAGATTCTAGTGAGCAAGACTAGTACAAAACGGTACAGAGCGTACTGGTACGCCTTTGTAAAATCAACTCTCTATACCGATACGGCTTCTCGTGTATCGATACTCCTTTGTACAACAACTCTTTCTTCTTTTAGCAGGTATCGATACGGCATCCCGCATACCGATACTGACTGTTAGCAGACAATATTTATTGCGGGAAAAATGTAGTTCAACGGCTCTATTCAATATCTCAACCATCCAAACAGTTAGAAATCAATGAGACGGTATATACACAAGTCTCCAAAGCTACAACAACAACTATTGAACAAGTCTAAAGCATTCAAGCACACATCCAACAATCTTTGAGCCATTTAGAGTCAAATCTTGTAACCCACTTGAGAGAGAAAAATTGTAATCTTTTGATTCAAGTTTTTGGATTTGAGTGAAGTTGTATTTGGGCAAACTTTCTACCTATTGAGATGATTTTTCAGTTTGCTATTTCTCTTCTTGTAAAAGAGTGTTTTCTCAAAGCTTTGGGGTAGAAGCTTTGAGTGTGTAAAGGTTTTCTCTTGAGCATAGAAAAATGGATGAAATTCTTAGTGAATTTGGGAAAATCGTTAGTGGGAAGCTAAGGTAGTGGATGTAAACTTTTTTAGAAGGTTGTACCACTATAAATCTCTTTTGTATTTTCCAATTTGCGCTCACATTTTCTAATTTTCTAATTCACCCCTTTTTGGCCCTTTCACCATTGATTGATCTTTCTAGCATACCAAAAAATATAATTTGATGGTGAAATTAAAACATTTAAAATTTTAAAATTAATTTAAAATAATGATTATAATTTTGAGACGTGTGGTGCATTTAACTTCTATTAAAATATTAAAAAAATGAATTCGGAGAAATTTAAAAGTATGAATACAATATTTAAGGGAATATTGTTGTTATCCATTTTATGGGATTCCCTATATATTTAATATTGTTATCCAGTTTAGCTTTATCAAAACAGCCAAATCATTTAATATTGTTTGTTTGTTTGTTCTAGGTAAAATCACTATGCAAGTCTTTGCATTATTGTATCAAGCGCATTTTTTATTTCCACACCTTAAAAACAAATAGAAGAATCTTATTCGTAAAATACGTCCACAATGGTTAGTTTCAGAATAATTTTAAAATTAGTTTTATGCTATTATAAAATAAATTTAATTAAATGATTGTGATATTTTAAAATGCTATAGCATGTTCATCAAAATTATTGTACATTTATTTGAATTGTTATATTTAATTTGGCCCCATTTTTATAAGTAAAAATAATGGTTTAAATTAAAATTACAATAAGTTCTATCAATTTTCAATTTCAAAGCGAGTTCTCTACTTTCGACCAACATAAGACGAATTTGACAAAGTCGTCAACAGACTAGGACAACTTTGTAATGTATTGTAGTTCTCTAAATAATTCTCGGTGGCCTAGAACGTTGATTATTTTTCCCCATTATTTCCGTAATTAAGCCTATTGTTCACTTTGTTTTCTATCTAAAACTTTATGGAGGTTTATGTTGGGAACTTCGGTGAAATTAATTTCTAATGTATTGTTTAAAATTACGATGTCATATCTGTCTCGAAATATAAATCTACAAATATTGGCTGTCATGAAGAATTTATCATATTAGGTCAAATCTTGCATTTATTCTCCTTCAATTGCAAAGTGAGCTGGATTTATGCTTTAAACCTCGGAAGAAGCTTGTAAATAGTTGGTTGTTCATGCTGTGTGTTCCCAGATCTGGACATCGGTGCCTTGTCCAATCTACCAAATGCTGAGCTTGAACGATCATCTGCTGGTGTAGTAACAAAAATTCGATGCGTGACAACTCGAACTCCCGATCAGAGCTATTTATTGAGACCGCAAGATTTGGTTCATCCAGTCCAAACAAGCAAAGAACCTAATGAAGTCGATGTTGCTCGAGGAACTATGGAGAACAGTGACTTGAATGTGGCGACTCAGCTTTCTACGTGCACAAAAACTGCACCCGGATATTAAGGATTAATATAAGATGAGATAACTTTTATCTCATTCAAATCCATGAGATAACTCTTAGTCAAATCTCATTCAAATCATATCTTATCTTATCTCTATCTCAATCTCAATCTTATCTTGTATTTAAATATTTGATTTGTATTTAATATTTGATTTCTCTTATCCTTATATATTCATTTGTAAGCCTATATATAAGTCAATTGAAAACATCATCAATTATCAAATATACAAATCTTTTTTATGGTAATCAGAGCCAAGTAGAATTTCTCTACTCATTTTTCCCTCTCTTTTATGCTCTTCTTTAAACTGGATCTCCTTTCATGGCTTCGTCTTTTACTTCCAATGATCTTGTGCATCTTAGTGCACCGACCAACTTTCCAATCAAACTTACGTCTGCCAATTTTCCTGTTTGGCGTCGCCAAGTGGAGGCTACTCTCATTGGTTTTGGGCTACTCGGTTATATTGATGGTTCACAGCATTCCCCATCTAAGTTTACCGATGTCGTGGCAACAATTGTTAATCCTGAATATCTACGATGGCATCGTCAGGATCAAATTCTTATCAGTGCGCTTCTTGACAGTTGTGATGATCAAGTTCAACCACTTATTTCTCTGCTGCCACTGCCAAAATTGCATGAGATACTCTAGTTGCAAGTTATGTTCGAGCATCTCTCGGTCGTATTCTTGCTCTTAAGTCTAAATTAGCTCGCAATCCACGTGGTTCCAGGTCTATCTCTGACTACATGAAAGACATGCAAGATATTGCCTCTGATCTTGTCTTGGCAAACTGTCCTATCTCTGATGCGGGTCTCTTAATTTCTATTGTCAATCAATTGGGTGATGATTATCATTCAATTGTTGCTACCCTTCGTGTGCGTAACATATCGACAACCATGCTTGAGTTGTTTGATATCTTAGTTGATCATGAGAGACCCCTTCAAAAATCTGACCAAGCTACACCTCTTGCCATGGCATATTCTACGCAGCAGGCTAATTCAAATCATGGTTATTCCACCAATCGTTCTCGAGGGAAGGGTGGTCGCTCTAGTCATCATTTTCTGATGGCATTCATAGTCTTGTTCCTCAATCTAGTCATTGTAGACGACAAGATGTTGTGTGCAAGTTCTATAATTTTCCAGGGCATGTTGTTCGGGATTGTTGTAAGCTTGTTCGTTTTCTTCACAACAACTTTTATCAACAATCACCATCTGATTCACCGGTTGTCAACACCGCTACTGATCTTTCATCATCTGATCTTGCTCCTTGGATGTTTAATAGTGGTGTCTCGCATCACACCACAATGACCATTGCGTCTCTTCAGGATATCTCCTCTTATGATGGTCCTAATATAGTTCATATGGGTAATGGTAACTCTCTACTTATATCTCATATTGGCTGATGCATTGTTCTCACGGTTACCAAGCCTCTTTCTCTCACAAATGTCTTACGTGTTCCTCAGTTAAATACAAATTTAGTGTCGGTTTCTAAATTATGTCAGACTAATCATGTGTCTGTTGAATTTTTTGACTCTTATTTTCTTTTTAAGGATCGACCCACGAGAATTCCCCTTCTTCGAGGTAATAAAATTGATGGTGTCTGCTATGCTCCATGATCTTTTTATCCCCAAGTCAACTCAGTCAATTGTTTGTTCGTGCATCAGCTGCATCACAAGTTTCGTCATCCATCTGATAAAGTCTTAGCCTTTATATTCCGCACTTGTAATATATTTTATGACCCAACTAGTTTGACAAACTATCATTGTACTTCTTGTCTTATTAATAAGAGTCATAAATTGTCATTTGGTCAAAATTCTACGTCAAGCTCTCATCCTGTTGAGTTGCTTTACTCTGATGTTTGGAGCACTAAACATGTGCCTTATGATGGATATTCATACTATGTGGTGTTTGTTGATCATTTTACCAAGTATATCTGGCTAGACTCGATGAAGAAGAAATATGATGTTGCAATAATATTTCTTCAGTTTAAAAGGCTTGTTGAAAGCTTTTTTCATCAGACCATTGTATCTATATTCTCTGATAATAAAGGTGAGTTTGTTAAGCTCTTGCCCATTTTGAATTTGGGCGGTATTTCCCACTTTACTTCACTGCCTCATACTCCGGAACACAACGAGACTGCTGAATGGAGACATCGTCACATAGTGGAGACTGGACTCTCTCTACTTCACTTTGCATCTCTCCCAACAGAGTATTGACATCATGTTTTTCAGGTTGTTATTTATCTTATTAATCAAATGTCAACACCGATACTGGGTAATGTATAACCTTATCTTTTTTTCATCAACAAGAACCGAAATATGACAAGCTTCAACCATTCAGATGCTTGTGTTTTCCTTGGCTGAGACCATACACGGCACATAAACTTGAGCCACGGTCCGCTGAATATATTTTCCTTGGATACTTTGTGACGCAGTCTACTTATAAATGCCTAGAGCCGACCACTAATAGAATCTATGTCTCTCGCCATGTTCGGTTTGTTCCTCACATATTCCCTTTTGCTACATGACGTGTCCTTCTTGTGTCACGGAACCTGATGCTTTATTGCCTACTATGCCACGACAATCTGATGCTTCATTGTCTAGTATGCCACGGAAACATGATGCTTCATTATCTAGTATGTCACGGCAACCTGATAGTTCCATTACCATGCCGGTTCTTTTGGCTAACTTGCCACGACAACCTGATAATCTCATTACCACATCAGTTCCCTTGGTTGATCTGTCACAGTAAGATGTTGCCCCTAACTTGCCACAACAAGATGTCTCATATGGCTCGCCACAACATAATCCTCCGCAACAGTGAATTTTTCGGCCAAATCCGAGGTACTTTGGTCCTTTATTTGTTAATACTACTACATGTCATCCTTTGTCTTCCACATTAGAGCCAAAGACTGTTACTCAAGCTCTCAAAGACCCGCTATAGAGACAAGCCATGGATTACGCAACCAAACATGGGATCTTGTTCCATGGTCTACTCAATTTGTCGTAGGGTACAAATGGGTATTCCGTGTGAAATGACGTGATGATGGCTCTTTTGATCGATACAAAGCTCGACTGGTAGCAAAAGGGTATTCTCAAGAAGCTGGTCGTGACTATTTTGAGACTTTTAGCCCTATGATGAAACCTGTTACGGTGCGTATTATTTACACTCTTGCCCTCTATCATGCATGGCCCATCAAGTAACTTGACATTAATAATGCCTTCTTAAATGGCACCTTACATGAGAAAGTCTATATAGAATAACCTCTAGGGTATGTTGACTCTACTCAACCATCTCATATTTGTCAGTTGCGTAAAGCCTTGTACGGTCTCAAGCAAGCCCCAAGGGCATGGTATATTGATCTATCTCATTTTTCATTCACTTTGGTTTTACGAAACCAAAAGCTGATGCCTCCCTCTTCATCTATAATGCAAATGGAGTTATTTTATACTTTTTAGTCTATGTGGATGATATTGTTCTTACTAGGAATAACACTGATTTTATTGGTCATTTCACCAACATATTATTTATGAAGTTTTCTTTGAAGGATATGGGCTTGCTAAGCCATTTTCTTGGCATTGAGTCTATTTCTACTTCTACTGGGTTGTTTCTATCTCAGGCGCAATATATCTCTAACATCTTGACTCCGTTTCAAATGAAAAATGTCACGGAAATTTCCACACCTATGTCCTCTTCCAACAAGCTACCTCCCCCGGAGCCATCAACGACACTTGATATTTCTGGGTATCGTTGATTACTTGGCCTCCTTCAATATCTCACACTTACTCATTCGGATAGTTCTTTTGTCGTGAATCGTCTATTGCAATACACGCATGGTCCTTCACTTGCGCATTGGACACTAGCTAAGTGCATCATGTGTTATCTCAAAGGAACATTATGTCATGACATTCTTTTTCGTTCGGCATCTTTCCTTCATCTCACCGCCTTTGCCGATGCGGACTGAGGAGGATCCTCTACGGACGACAGATCCACTACTGGATATGTTATTTATCTTGGATCTAATCTTATTTCTTGAAAGTCAGCTCATCAGAAAATTGTTTCTCGTTTCTCCATAGAAGCTGAATATCGTGCCATGACAATGCAACTATTGAAGTGCTTTGAGTCCAACATCTTCTTCAATAAATTGTCGCGGCATTACCAAAACCACCATCTCTCTTCTGCGGCAATCTCAGTGCTACAAATATTTGCAAAAATCTAGTTTTTCATTCTCGTATGAAGCATCTTGCCCTTGATTACTTCTTTGTTCGTGACTTAGTTGCTGGGGGTTCCCTACTTGTTCAACACATTCCCTCCAAAGCTCAGATTGCGGACACGCTCATCAAACCGCTTGGTCGTAATCTCTTTATCCATTTTCGGTCCAAGATTGGAGTCTCTGATGGATCCTCTATCTTGTGGGGGCGTATTAAGGATAAAGATAAGATGAGATAACTTTTATCTCATTCAAATCCTATCTTATCCTATGTTATCTCAATCTTATCTTGTATTTCAATATTTAATTTTCCTTATCCTTGTATATTCATTTGTAAACCTATATATAGGTCAATTGTAAACATTATCAATTATCAAATATACAAATCATTTACACGGAGATGCATAGACATTTGTACATAGAGAGCGGGAGGAATTGTTGGTCCCCTTAATTTTTTTTTTTTTTAGTTTAATAGCATTTTAAGTCTCCATCAATTTAGACTCAAGTCAAATAGACTTTTGTCCTTTCTGTTTTTTGAAATTAAGTACTTAATGAATCGATGTTAGTTTGAACTTAAACGAAAATTAATTATAATTATTCATCACTTTTTTAACATTTATGTTTTACCGTTAATGTTCAATTATGACTATGTCTTTACTAACATTTAATCTTAGTTAATTTTTGCGGCCACCGAAAGGTGATTGATGATCACTCCTCCACAAACTTTGAGTTTTTTCTTGAATTTTCGTGGACGATTTTTGCTACTAATTGTAACCTGTAGCCAAAGGGAAATGAACGATGATATAAGTAAATATCACTTGAACTTTTAAATATTTTTTTGTTTTGCAATTATGTCTTTTTATAGGAAAATAAATGAAATTCATAAGTAAGTCTGAGGTGCGGCAGGTATAGAGTACGGCTAAAAGATCGTAAGTTTCGAAATTTGTTCAAGAACTTAAAATGCTAATTTTTTTATAATATTTAAGTTATTTTTTATATTTTTGGACAAATATCGATATTTATTTTGTAAATATCAATATTTAATTTTTTAATAACATTTTAAATTTTTAAACAAATATCAATACTTACAAAATAAATATCAATACTTATAAAAAATACATAAAATTAACCTAAAACATTATAAAAAAAGTCTAACATTTTAAGTTTTACTTTAAACTCGCCCAAAATTAATGTTTATAAGTAAAGAGCACAAGTGTGAAGTCGACAAATAGAATGTCGCCACATCATATCATTAATAGACAAAGAACTGTGGCAGGAATTTAGCGGTCGAAACACAGCTGCAGCGTGTTGCTAAAGCTTTGAGCTTGAAGAGAATTTTACAGCACTCGACGAGTATCGATGAGTACTACTGACGATAAACACTGATGAGCACCATTAATTTAATTTATAAAGATTAAACATTTAAAGGATTCACATATAATTATAAGTTATTTAAAAATTTAAAAGGTAAATTAATTAAAATATATTATTTTATTTTTAATTTTCTTTTAAACACAGATTAAAATAACTATATACCCTTAAATTACAAAACTCTAATTTTTATTCATTTAAAATTTAAGCCGCTATCGCCGCCACAGCTGCTACCGTCGCCGCCGACGCCGCCACGAAACAAATATGATTTGTCGATTAATCATTGGATTAACTATTTTATTAGCACTATATTTGTCAATTAATCATCGGATTAAAAATAATCATATTTGTTTCGTGACCATGAATTGTCGATCAACTATTTTATTAGCGCTATATTTGTCATCATTGATTTGTCGGTTAGGATTCCGTTGACAAATATAAAAGATAAATTTTCATTGGATTTGTGATTCTCGGCTCAGTAGCCTTTGGGACAAATCGGTTATGATTTATAATGTTTTGAATTGGAACGACGGCAATGCAAGGGCGGCGGCCATGCAAGAAGTAACCGCGATGACAAGAGGCAGGACGGCAGCTTAAATTTTAAATGAACAAAAATTAAAATTTTATAATTTAAAAATAAATAAATATATATTTTAATTTATATTTAAAAGAAAATTAAAAATAAAATAATATATTTTAATTAATTTATTTTTTATTTTTTAAATAAATTATAATTATATAATAATTTTTTTAAATTTTTAATTTTTATAAATTAAAATAACGATGCTGATGGTACTCGTAAGAAGTCATTCCGTTCTATCTTAGAACTTCAACTGTTAACTGTTTAACTTTCCCTTTTCTGGTTCCTTTCTTTTTCTTTTTTTGTTTCATTTTCATTTTAATTTCTACTTTGTTTCCCCTCTTTTACTCGGCCAATTAATTTTCGGAAAGCTATGGAAACCGAAGCCCCGACGACAAAGACTCGAACTCTCAACGACATCATGAATCGATCCTCTTCTTCAAGCTCCGAGATACTGTCTCCCCTCCACTCGCCCCACTCCCCTCTCCGATCCCGGTGACCCTGGCCCGCCCGAGCCCAAAAAGACCCCTTCCCCTTATGTTTCTCCGATGGCTTCCCCCAGTAAACCCCCCGCCAACAACTGCAAGGCACTCGTCGCCGTCGACAACTCCACCCAGTTCAACTCCAGTTCTTTCCATTCTCCTTCGCCGCCGCTTCCGCCGACTACTCCACCGCAACAACCGTCGAATTTGACAGTGAATCGAGCGGTGAGGGAGGAAGGACCGGGAATGACGACGAAGACGAAAGTGAATGGCGGAGCGGGAGGAGGACGAGGAGCAAGGGCAGTGGCGGCGGTGCTGAGAAGATCGAAGGTCAAGGAAACTGTGAAGTTGGCGGCTCTAGGGTTTCGATTAAGCCAGATTGTTTTATGCTTGATATCTTTCTCTGTCATGGCTGGCGATAAAACTTCAGGCTGGAGCGGCGATTCTTTTGATCGCTATAAAGAATACAGGTTTTAAATTTTTGTTATCCATAAAGCTGACGTGATTTTTTTTTATAATTATGTTAATTTGGTGAAAATAGATGTACTTATAATTCTGGGTTTGTTTGTTCTGTTCTCATTTAATCATTTGCTTAACAATCATGCATTTTTTAAGTTAAATATACATGCATTCATCAATGTTTAACGTTGAAAACGATGAACTTAGTTACCAAATTTTAACTAATGTTAAACCGAGTATCATTATTAAAACCCTTCATTTAAGTATGTAGATTTAATGAATTATATTACCCTGTTTCATTAAATGTGTAATTTTACAGGTATTGTCTATCAGTAACTGTGATTGGATTTGTATATGCGGGGTTTCAAGCCTATGCTCTAGCTTACTATCAAAAGCATGTCATCCGCCATCATCGGCGGCGGCATTTTGATTTCTGCATGGATCAGGTAAGTTTTTCGATTTGTTGAATGCGTGTTGTAAATTAGCCACTTTATGTTCGTTTTTAGGCGTTAATCATCCCTGGTATTCTGGTTTTTGGAGACATTTGTTGTCTTAATTAGCATACATGTTAGTTTACTAGAATTCCCATTTTGTGATCACAACAATTAGTCTTCATCCAGTGATGGTGAGAATGACAATTGAAACTCCATTTTCGTCCCTGTTTGCTTTTGTTCTATCTGTATCACTATTTTCTGTCTTGGCGTCGTATGGTTTTATGTTCAGGACGACGCTAGAAACATCACAAAGGGGCTGAAATAGTAACCTTATTAACCAGGTTGAGTTCCAAGTGAATGGGTCAAAGTGTATAAACTATTCGAATTATACTTTGTCTGGGGCCATGGCCCCTGCATGCTCCCCCAAGATTTGCCTCTTGCTATTGTTGTTGAGTATCAGTTTAGATGTCTCATTTTCTTGATAAGTGGAGTTCATTTGACGTGCCTTCTCATCCAATATGCTAGTAAAATTGCACAATGTGCATGGATTCAAGTGTTTGAATCACAAAAATATCCAAGTGAAACACATACGAACGTTTATGTATATGTGCTGAAAGATTATTGCTTGCTTCTGTGGTTCTATCTTTGCAGGTACTAGCCTATCTTTTGCTTTCAGTGTCATCTGCAGCGGCCACTCGGGTTGATGAGTGGTAATCTAGTTGGGGCAAAGATGAATTCACAGAGATGGCTAGTGCCTCGGTTTCAATGGCCTTTCTGGCTTTTGTTGCATTTGCATTTAGCTCGCTGTTATCTGGTTACGAACTCTGTACCAATGAATCTGCATGATCTCCGAGGCAAAATTACCACACAATCGGTTTTCATTGTTGTACAGAGAATAACATATTATATCACGTTTTTCTTACGGTTTTTCCCACTTCAGAACATAACAATGTATAATGTAAATATTCAGATTTTGGATATGAGAATTGAGATCAAAGCCTAATGCATACCAAAACATGAAACCATATTACACTCTGTACTTAGAAAACACACGTTAACACCTAAAAACACTTGGCCTCAAAACTCCCGTAAGCATCTAAATTTCTGATGCGCTGGTGGAGCTCTTAAAAAGATTTCGGCCATTGAACTTAGTTAATCAAGTGATCTTAAATTTAATTTTTCCAATGTATAAGTAAATCTTAATCACGGTTAAGAATTACTTTATTTATCTTGAAAAAAGTAATTCTCAATCATATATATTTGTAAGCAGTTGCCTTTCAAGGCTTAATGAAGTAGGAAATTGTGAATAGAAATCCTATGTCACTTTTCGGAGTCCTCACACTAAAAAATAAATTTAGGGTTTAGGAATTTTAGGGTAAAGTATATTTTTTAGGGCATAGGGTGTAGGTTTAGGATTTAAAATTTAATGTTATGGCTTAAAATTTAATTCTTTAGTGTTTTGTAGTATTGGGCACAAAAAATGGGTAGAAAATTTTTATCCGGAATTGATAGTCTAGTGAGAACGAAACTAAGGAGATGCGCGTCTAAGAAAACAAATAGCACCAAAATGCTCCAACTGCTAGGCAACAACGCCATGTTTATTTTAGTGCAAACTTGTAATACATGAAACAAAAATATTTTAGGTATTAACCATAAATTTTAAGTTATAAATTTTAAACCCTAAAAATATATCTTACTCTCAATTCATTATACTCTAACCTTAAATAATATCCTTCAACCTTAATTTTAATTCCTAATTTTTTTAATGTGAGACATATATAGAGGCATCTAATCCTTTTAGAATTTCTATTCTAATATACTAAGGGACTTGAAATGAAATATCTTCATATTTCACAACTATTTAAGATCTCTTTTCATCTTTATTTATTTGAATCGAAAACAACTGTCGGTTTACTTTATTAGGAAAGATCATAAAAACATTAAAAATATGAGAAAGTGGAAAATAATAAAAAATATTAAAATAAAATTAAAAAAAGAATATTGATGATTGTGAAACTGAGATCAACAGAAAGAAAGAATTTGTCCGGGACATTTTAAGATGAGAAAACTTAAGGTGAGGCTAAAATGAGGAACTATATAAAATTTTATTAAAATAGTAAGAATTTGTGTAGGACTAAATAATAATTTAGGTAAAACCGAAATTCTTATTAATTTGGTAAGAATTTGTGTAACTACATAAATTCTTATCAACCGAGTAAGAATTTGTGTAGATTTTGCCTTATGTAAGAATTTGTGTAACTACACCAATTCTTACATTATAACCTAAATTCTTACCTAAATGGTAAGAATTTGTGTAGATTGTAAGAATTTGTGTAACTACACAAATTGTTACTAAGTAAGAACTTGTGTAAATCCGCCTCATTTTAGTTGCACACTAAGGCTGCCTCACCTTAGAATTTCCCAAATTATACTCGTAAATAAATATGATGTGGTTGTGTGTTTTAATAATAAAAAAATAAGTTTAGAGTTCATATGCATTGCTTTTCAAATTAGTTTTTAGAGCCAAAAGCTAGTTTGAGACTAAAAGCAATGTAAAATATTTAGCTTTTCAAGCTAAAAGTGCTTTTCATCTTGGTTTGAAAAGTGTTTTTCAAAAGCCAAAATATTTAGCTTTTTAACTTTTCCAAAATCACTTTTAAGTAAATTTACCTATATATCATCGTTTATATCACCAATCATTTTATATTTTCAAAAAGAATGTCTAAAATAGACATTTTATCTACTTAAAAGTACTTTTTAAAAATAATATTAAACACTCTTATTTTAAACCAAACAATCCCAAAACACTTTTTAAAATCACTTTCCAACAACATTTTTCAAAAGCAATGTCCAGTTAGCCCAAAGTTCTCTAGTGCCTGTTTGGACTGGATGAAGCAAACTTTGTGATCTCAATAAATGAAGTTTGAGTTTCTAAAATATGACTCATCAATTCGATTAATTTAATTTTTTTACTCGGCTGTGTTGAATGCTCACCTCTAAATATGAGCGGTGCCACTTGTTGTTGTATTATGTTTATTGTATTTTATTTTGATTTTTTATGTAATTTATTTAATTTGGCCAGTTGGTCAAGCTGCTCATATTTGTTCCCTTACATCCCCTTAACGTCACGAGTTTTAGACCCACTAGGAGCACTCCCCTTTTTTCCTCAAGAGTCCCCTTTCCCCTGCATTCTAATTAGGATTAGGATTTGTAAAAAAAATAGAAATATCTTAAGATTTTAAATTAAATGGCTTTGACTTGGTCTAATGAAACTTTTAATTTCTTGCTAAAAAAGTGAGGATAAGTGGAAATTATTTATTAAACTAGGATGTAATCTATGCATTGATTGATCTCGTGATGTACTTACTAATTACTATTGGTGATGTTCAGAGCAAGTGTTCATGGGTCAAACTGGGCTAAATTTATACATGAGATTAATATATTTTATATTTGTCCAAGTTTGATCTAATTCAAAATATAGGTTTTAATTACTTTTTTAAAATTACTCATATTTTTAAATGGTTATGCCGAACTCATTTTCAACCCGCTTGTATTATTTTATTTTAATATTAAATATAATATCTCTTTTATTAAATTTATTTATTTTACTCTTTTATACATGGACTACTCAATATATATGTTAATGTTTATATCACTTTATTGGAAATTCTATGATAAATAACATGTACCGCAATGTACCACTATTTATATATACCACAATGTACTATTAACTATATTAATTAGTTTTGAAATCATATGGACCGAAAATGTTATTATCTCATTTTAAAATAAAATCTTAAAAAATAAATTTTATATTACTTTTTTAGATTTTCTTTTAATTTTTAATTCAAATAATAATTAAACTTTTATTACTATAATAATTAGGTAAAGTTCAAAAAGGGTCACTGAACTTTAGTAAATTATATAATTCGGTAATCAAACTTTCAATTACTTAATGGGTATTAAACTTTTAGTTTTGCTTCAAATTAGTCATCGAGCCGTTAATGGCTGTTTAAAGGGGTGACTTGGCAGTTAACAACATTTGTATAATAACACATTTAGTGTAACACCCCCTTCTCATTCTGGTAGAAAACTGGGTCAGAAAGCGTTATCGAAAAACAATACAGTGAACGGTACAACAATTTCATTCAAAATTCAATGTTAGGCTATGCAATCCGATGCTTTGGCTACAAGCTAGGTCAATGAATTGATATGGAACGATACTAATCAGATTTTGGACTAATTTTAAATCTTAACCACCTTTAGGGACTAAACTACAATTTCTGTAAACTAGGAGTCCTTATCAGATTTTAACCATACAATAATGAAATTCAATCCATAACTAATCACCCTGCAAAATTTTATGTTGATGTCATTTACCCATCCAATTAGACTTACCAAGTTTCAGTGATCAATATGCAAAGTTTCAAAACTGTACTTAATGACTTATAACGGAATTAACCGCTCCCGTACCGAAACACTATAGGCCATATCGGTACGGAACAATTGGATTATGCAATCTAGACTTCACTGCCTAAACTCATTTCGATACGACCGAGGACCGTATCGGTACAACATGCAAAAGTGATAACCCAATTTCCAGCAACTGAAGAACTCGTTTCGGTACGGCTCAAGATGTACCGGTACCCGCTGACCTTCATTGACCCATTTTGATACACCCCTAGGGCCATATCGATACGATTAAAATCTTAAATGCTTTTGTGAGTTTCCGTATTGAAACACCTTTACGTCGTTTCGATACGCCTAGGTTGACCTAAGCTTTGACTAGCCAAATATGCACAGCCGTACCAAAACAGGTGAACCCGTATCGATACACCCTGCATTGTAATGACGGATTTTATCTGGTTTTTAGCCAATTTAACATGTTGAACGATGTCCAATTGCAATGAAATTTTACCAGCAATATTCAATCACCATAATCTACTAGCATGTTGAATTTTAAAGCCATATAAATCCATTTACTAGGTCTTTACCTTTTAGTGCCCAATATGCCATTTTAACCATTTTTAAACCAAACCAAAAGGCCAAAATAAGTCTTAAACATTATTACAATGCAAGCATGACTTAAACACACCAAAAGGTCCATATATGACTAGTATAGATACTTTGCCACCATCCTTGGAGTTCATAGAGACAAAATACATTACTTTGGCCTTGATTGCGACTTGTCAAACTCTTCAACTGCTCTAATCTTCAACTGCGAATCTCTTAACCTGAAATGTATGACATGAAATGCATTAGGCATACTTTGCATAGTGAGGTAGTCTAAAACAATAGCATTAGCAATGATAGGCATTTCAGGTCATGTATAGGCAATAATAATGCAATAACACAATGTTTAAAATGCATGATCATGTTCAATAACAATAAGTCTATATTTCAATACTAATCCTTGGATCGATTCGGGATAGTGGATACGCGAATTCCTACGCCTGGTCAAATCAATGAATGGTGTAGTCCCTCAGTTTCGCCAATATGACCAATAACACAAACATCTCTCCGCCTCGCCACAATAAAAGCCGTAGCCCAAGGACCGTAGTCCATCCGTACACTGAGCTCATGAATTCTATGGCATGCCAATTGTATTCAATGTCCTTTCGAATCCAAGGTCCGGTAACAATATCAATGATCGGTGTTCGGTAACAACAACAATGTTCAATATTTTTGTCAATAAGCAATAATTCGATATCAATGTTTGATAACAATGTCAGTGCTTAATAATCTCAATAACAATGGCAATGATCGATGCTTCATTTATGATAATTCGATAACAATAACTATATCAATAACAATGCTCAATGACAATAACAATGACGATAGCAATGACTATGCTCTATGATCGATGTTCTATATTGCTATAATTCAATGACGATGACAATAGTGAAATCGATATGATGTCCAATAACAATGTTGATGGCAATATCAATGCTTAATGATCTATACTATACTTATTGATGCTTACCAATAGCATCCACAAAGTGATTCGGTGCAATATTCCTTAACAATGATGTTAGCAATACAATAATCAATGACAATGGGATCAGGAAAAGCACCTAGCCTATCCCAAGACTCCGAATACACTCACCTTGAAAATCTGAAGCTTCTATGGCTCTCGGATGGCAATCCCTTTGTTCCTAGCTTTCGACGATGATGGTGGATGTTCTTTCTCCACTTCTTGAGCTAGGTAAACAATAGGGAAATTGTTAGAATTCACCACACGATATCGAAATTAATATAATGATATCAAAATCAATATCTAAACAAAAAATAACCATTAGCTACAAGATTTCCATGGGTAGACAAACCCTAACTTAAGATTAAGCTTGATTCATCCATGGATTTCTACAATAGTTTGGGGTTATAGCTTACCCGATCGATAGCAATGATTCGATATCGATAAACCAAAGAAATCTCAAGCTTCTCTAACCTCAACAATGGAGGTGCTTGCTTGAAGGAAGATGATGAAGACAGGGAGGTGCTAGCTCAGTTTAAGCAATCGGGTAAAGCTTCTAACTTTGGCTATTCTCTTGTTTAATAGAATAGCTTTTCTTCATGTGAAGGAATTCAATCTTGATCACCCATGTATGTGGTGACTATAATTGAGGAGGGGCTAATCGCAAGGTTAGTCCTTCAACTCTCAATTCTCTATACTTGTACCCCAAACTTTCAATTTATATAATTTAGTCACTAAACAGATTTTCAATACATTCAATAAGGTCCTTAAACAATAATTTGACTCAATTGGAGTTCAATATCGATACAATTGACCTTGCGTTCAAAGTCAATATAATATTTGGACCTTTCCGATGTAGGGTTTTCGATCGTCGGAACCCATTCCGACTAGATTAGTTTTTGGGATGTTACATTTAGTCCTCCAAATTTGCACATTCAAACAATTTAGTCATAATTCAAAAAAATTAATAAATCCAACCATCTTTATTTACACATTTATTCAATTTGATCATATTTTTAATTAAAAACAATTTGATAGTTTTATTAAAAATGAAAAATATTTTCGAAACCATTTTCCCTACCTAACACTAAAATTTTTTAGCAACCAAAAAGAATTTTTCTCATCAAAATCTCCCGCACAAAAATCCAAGATTTCCCTAGAAAAATCCCCATTACCATTAACGTAAATGTGCAAGAAATATTTAGTTAAATAATAATAGTAATAAAATTTTAGTTTATCTACAAAGGAATAGGATTGCATCCTAATTACTAATGAACTATACATATAAACAAATTGTTGTTCCAAAACCCCAAAAAATGTCCGGAAATATGAATCTGCATGTCCAAGAAAATATGCTAAAAATATTGGTAAGCAACCATCACCAAGAATGTTCAATCTGCTGCAGAATCTATAATACATTGACCACACATCAATCTTTAGTAGTGGAATTTCAAACCGCAAGTGTTGGCTTTGCGATTACTGGATTATTCCTGCCCTACAAACGGAGATGAACTCGATTTTATTTTGTTGGGATGGTTGAGGAAGAAAGGGATGGTTGAAGAGGAAAAGAAAGAGATAGTTAGGGTTTATGGTTGGGGATGGTTGAGGAAGAAAGGGTTGGTTGAAGAAGAAGTGGATTAATTATTTTTTTATTTTGTTTTATTAATTTTATTTATTTTCAAATATAACTTCAAAAATTTAAGAAGATGACACGTGTCAGATAACGGGAGTTAATGATGAAAATCAACGGACATTAACGGTGGGCACTTATTTGGGTAACGCTAAAAATGTTAGGCACCTATTTGGTCCAAAATATAGTTCGGGCACTTATTTGACTGTTAAGCCTTGAAATAACGAGGATTAAATTTATTATTTCTTTCGAATTATGACTAAATTGTTTGAATTTGTAAACGTAGAGGACTAAATGTGTTGTTGTACAAAATATTTTAACAGTTGTTTAACAGGCCAGTGACTAAATTGAAACAAAACTAAAAGTTTAATGGTAATATTGAAGCAATTAGAAGTTTGGTTACCAAATTGAATAATTGATCAAAGTTTAGTAATCATTTGTGAACTTTGCCCTTAAATTAAAGTGAAGCTAGGAATTATTATAATAATAAAATTTTAATTATTTTCTGAATTAAAAAAATAAAAGAAAATCTAAAAAATAATCTAAAAATTATTTTTTAAGATTTTATTCTAAAATAGAATAATAATACTTTCAGTCCTTAAAATTTCAAAATAAATTAAAACAGTTAATAATTCATTGTGGTACATATAAATAATGATAAATTACTGTACATATTATTTATTGTAGAATTATCCCACTTTATTTTATTGTAGTGTATTATAAATCTATTTTTTATGCAATATAAAATATATAAAATAAATAACGGAATATATTACATTATAAACGTACAAAGCATATTGGGTTTGGGCTGTGAATATTAGAGTCCGAGCTTGACTCTTTTTTTAAACGGGCTTAATTTTTTTGTTCATGCCATTTTTCGATCCTAATATTTTTGTTTATTTTCGTATAAACCTTCGGACTTAAGCAGGTTACCCGATCCCTTAAAAACATATCTAGCAAGTAGCCAACTATATTGCAGCCTAAATAAAATCTTCAAGTGACTAATACGTTTTGTAGGCTTGATAATGTTTTTTAAGAGTAGCCATTCAATATACAGACCGGTGTAAATAAAATGATTTTTACGATCGTCTTAGTTTTAAAGTTTAAGGTTAAATTTTAGGGTTTAAAGGTTAGGAGTTTAGGTTAAATGGTTTAGAATCGATGAGTTGTTGTTAAAGTTTAAGGATTGAGACTATAATGTAAGGTTTATACTATATTGCACCAAACTCTAAATCGTAACCTCTAAACCATAAATTATAACCACAACACCTAAATTTTAAACTCTAAAATCTAACCTTAAATCTTAAAATAATGTGCTTGTGGAAATTTTTGTTTCCACCGCCGCCTGTGTATTGAATATAATATTTTTTATGGTTTAATAATTAGGACGTTTGTTACAGGGAGAACAAAGCAAAGGGAGATGCTAGTGTGTAAAAAGACAAAGATGAAGAAACTAAACAGATATATGTAAGGAATATGATGTGGTTGAAGATGCAGCTTGGCAATGGATAAGTTTGTTTTTAGTGCAAACTTTTAACGTCATATATAAACAGACAAAACTTCGTGAGATGGGATATCTCCAAATTTCACTACTATTTTAGATCCCTTTTCTTGATGTTTTTGAACCCAACATACATGTCCGATTTAATTTATAAGGACTCTAATAATTTGTTAAATTGCATTCGTTTTTTTAATAGTCTTATATGATTATAAATAATAAACTAAATGAATTTCACACCATGTAACTGGATCTCATCCCTAATATTTAGCTTTATACTAATCCATGACCATTAGATGAGTAAACTGGATGGATGATATTAACAATAAAAAATATGAAAATTATCACTTGGGAAAAAAAGATAAGGAACTAATCTTAGCCATTAATTACCATCATCCAACGTTCCAAAAAAAGTATAAAAGTAATTGTGTTTTACACCATGTAAGTGGATCCTAACCCTACCGTTGGATGATGGTAATTAATGGCTAAGATTGTTTTCTTATTTTTTTTCCAAGTGATAATCTTCACATTTTTTACTGTTAATCTCATCCATCCATTTTACTCCTCCAATGACCATGGATTAGTGTAAAACTAAATGAGTTTTACACTATGTAACTGGATCCCATCATTATATAATATGTTCATACATATTCTTAACCTTTTGACAAGTAGAACTTAAACCCGAATCTCCTATTTGGGTTCGATCATGTTATTTAATAAATATATAATTTACTCTAGCTTGTATGGGTAAATAACACCATTGGTCACTAAATTATTTTCGCTTTCCTGTTTTGGTCATTAATGTTATTTTTTCTTGTATTGGTCACCAATCTATTCTTTCTTTTTGTTTTGGTCATCAAACTATTATTTTTTTCGTGAGTTTTTTTAACGACGTGTGAGCAAAATAAAAAACGTAACATTAATGATGATTTTGACAAAAAATAATAGTTTGGAGACCAAAATGGAAAGTGAGAATAGTTTAGTTACTAAGGGTGTTTTTTTTTTACCTATTTTTATTTAAGATTTAGCATTTTGTACAATTTATATTTCATTAACTTTATTTTTTATTTTTCTATACATGAACAATTTAATATATTTTTAATATTTATATTATAAAATATTTTTTTGAATATCTTATAAAACATTATAAAATAATTTTTATATGATACAAAATATTAAAAAAAACATTATAAATTTTGAGACCGACCCATACTTTAAACGAGTCCAATTTTTTTTTGTTCAAGTTTGCTTTTCGGCCTACTATTTTTTTCAAATTTTGGACGCCCTGGGTCAGTGACATATTTTGAAGTAAAAGTTTAAAGGGGCTATCTTAAAATTTAAAATATTTGGAGGCTTAAACAGAAATTTTCAAAAAAAAAAATTAAGGGTTCAAATAATATTTTTAATAATTTTAAGAGATTTAACAAAAAAAATAAAAAAAAATTGAGAGGAAATTTAATTAAAAATATTCAAAATTTTGAAGCTTAATATGAATTTTAAAAATCTTGAGGGCCAAATTAAAATTTTTAAAAATTTTAAGAGTAAGATTTGAATTTTTCAAAATTTTGGAAGATCATGGCCCCCACTAGCCCCTTCAAGTATTCACCACTGCTTCGGGTTTGGACGGGTAACCCTACCTTTATGACGTCTACTTGGTGCCGAGTCATCTCTTTACTTACACATCGTACACTATTATGATCTCTTCTTATTTTTAAAACAAAAAACATTGGACGTTAAAGTATATTTAATCTCATATCCTTATATGTTACACCGATAACAATATTACCTAAACTTAATCAAATCATAGCACTTAACTCAATCTAAACTTTTATAATCATATAGATATGATTGCTTTATTCAATAAAACAAAAATGGTGGGTTGAGCACTTTAACAAAATCCAGAAAAGGATAAAAGAAAATATTCGTACAGAAAAAAAGAAACTATAAACTACTATAAAAGCTACCCTTCAATTTATATTGACAATTGAAATGGAATGATTTTATTCTTAGTATGGTTTATAATATGATGGATAAGTTTTTTTAGACTTAGGTTATTTTAATCATTTATGATATAAAAATATATTTATAATTAAAAGCAATAATATCTAAATATATAACATTAATCACACCAGAACAAAGAGAAGCCAAACGAAAAAATTGCATGTACGTATTGATATTATGTTATGAATCGGGATTTGAGGAATGCTAGGAAAGATAATGTGACCGAGACCTTTCGAATTAATTGGCTTTAGAGACCTTTCGAATTAATTGGCTTTAGATTAAATAGACGGTATTATTATTACTATAAATAGGTCATGGGACTCTAGGGAAAGGATATGGAATATTTGAAAACATCGGCTGCGGCTAACTCTCTCACCCTATTTTCTTCTTCTTCTTCTCCCTTTTTCTGTTGCTTTCTCTGTTGCTGTAATTTTTCCTTTCTATCAATGAAATCTATCTTGAGCATTTGATTTCAAAGTATTGTTGTTTGAGATCATATCATTGGTGCTTTCATTGAATCCAAACAATGGTTAACAACACTGAAGCTATTCGTAACCTTCATGATGCGTCAGCGCGCCATGACCAGTCGTTGGCAACCCTTCAAACCACAACAACGAAGAATGCACAGGCACTCCAAGACGTCTTGCGGCAGCTCACTGCCATTTCAGAGTATTTGAGGCAGTCCTCACAGGTGATGGTGGCTCAGGAAGCGGTCAGTGGAACAAAAGGGACGCGAGGGAAATAGATGCTCCGAGCAGACAGTGAAAACGATTTTCCTTTTCCTCCGAAACCTGCCTTTGTAGAACTCCCTCTGTTTACCAGGAAAGATCTCGAGGAATGGCTTGCGTCAGCTCAAGATTTTTTTGAGTTCTACAAAACAGAAGATTCTTGCCGAATCACCATGGCTGCCCTTCATTTTGAAGGTATAGCTCATCGATGGTATCTATGGATGAAGCAATATCGACAGTTATCTTGCTGGGAAAATTTCACCAAGGCTATGCTTGCAAGATTTCGGTGCCCTACTCAAGAAAATCCTCGCATCACCAAGGTGTTCGATAAAATGCCAACATCAACTGACGACAAAATTATCGATCAGCCGATTCAGAATAATAAGGGGAATGGTTTTCAAAAATATGAAATATCGTCCATAGCCTTTTCCAACACCATTAGGACAACAAAAAATCTTATAGAAGATAAGACAGTTGATTCGCAAGAACAATCAACAAATGAGAGCCAACATATAGACTTGATGGCCACGAAGAATCCTTTCAATTATAGTAAGTGTCATTATCCTTATGTTGAACAATTGCAAAATACTTGTCAGTTGTATAATGATGAACACAATATTACTCCTTTATATAAGTTGGCATGCCCCTTCATTGTTGAAAAAGATTGTCAGGGTGCAATTGATAAGCTAAGTGGTGATTTATATGTTGCTAGTTTTAAAGAGGGAATTGATTCCAAAAACATAGACAAATTAAAGATTGTTTGTGCCTGCACTAATCGGCATGAGGAAACTATTAATCAGCTTCTAGAAGTGCAAGACCCGTATGGCTTTAGGTTATTGCTCATGGTTAGAAAAAGTATGTCAACTTGTTGGAATTATGAATGTTATGATGCAATGAAAAAAACCATTTACACATCTTCCTTGAGTCAAGCTTCAATGAAGGATACTCTGCTGGAACATGAGTTTCAAGGTGACAAGAATCAATTCACCATACTTCAGACATGGCATGTACGTACACCTAGACCTCTTGCATCAAAGCTTGCTGCACATACTTTTCTGTTTACCGGACATCATGTTCCTTATGCCTTGTTCACTTCAGTTCTTGGTGAAATTTGTGTTGTTCATGGTGCATTTAGTGGCGGTAAAACTGTAATCAGTCAAGCACTCTCCAAATACTCAAATTCCATCATTGTTGTTTATGTTGCTCGTGACAAGCGAGGAAATGAAAGGGCTAAGGTTCTTCTGAATTTCCCTCAATTGATAAGGACTTTATAGGGTTATCGCGCAGAATCTGCAGTGAAACAATTGACATTTGCAGCTAGCACTTCTAGCATGTATGTGGTTGTTTATGAAGCCTCTATTTGTACTGGGATCACTATAGCTGAATACTTTAGAGATATAGGCTACAATGCTAGTATGACGACAGATTTAACATCTCATTGGACAGAAATTTTGCATAAAATTTTCAAGCAGTTGGTGGAAAGACTTGCTGACAGTGATTATCAAGTTTATTTGGTAGCACGGTTGATTTTTTTTCTATGAACGTGCTGGGACAGTTAAAGTTCATGAAGTGCTACGAACTCATCTTCGGTTTTTAACTTTGCACGAGATTCACTTATGTTCCTTGATTGTGACGAAAATCCTTCATTTCAATGGACCAGTCTTTCATTGGGTTGCCTATGGAGGAAATCTTCATATATATACTACTTGGAACCTTGAGGACAAGGTTCTATTTGCAGGTGGGGATAATGTTATAAACCGAGAATCGAGTGATGCTGCAAAAGACCATGTCAAAGGGGGACCACATGAAGAAATGAAAACTTCAGTGAAAAACGAAAACTTCAGTGAAAAGGAAGGCTCTATGTGGTTTATTTTCCTTCCCAGGTTTGGGTGTCGGGAAGCATGGAGTGGGAGGCATCTACAATGACATTGATCTTTACCACCAGTCAATTGAGTACATGGCAAGCTTTTGGGCAATGCTTAACTTTTTGATGCTTCGCTTAGCTAATGGGAAGGAAAGAGCTGGTACATATAAGGTTATAATTGTGAGCAGGAAGAGACCCTATATGCTTGCCCTTTCCATTCAAACTGAGTTGGTGATTGCTATCAAAGTTGCCTATGAACTAATGCATGAATTTCCTTCTAGGAACCTTGAGGACAAGGTTCTCTTTCTAGGGGATGGTAATGTTATGAATCGGGATTTGAGGAATGCTGGGAAAGATCATGTGACCGAGACCTCTCGAATTAGTTGGCTTTAGATTAAATAGACGATATTATTATTAATATAAATAGGTCATGCGACTCTAGGAAAAGGATATGGAATATTTGAAAACATTGGTTGCGGCTAACTCTCTCTCTCCCTATTTTTTTCTTCTTCTTCTCCCTTTTTCTGTTGCTTTCTCTGTTGTTGTAATTTTTCCTTTCCATCAATGAAATCTATTTTGAGCATTTGATTTCAAAGTATTGTTGTTTGAGATCATATCATATTATTTTTATGTATTTTAAATTTAAAGTACCAAGTAATTGTTTTATGCATATTTTAATAGGTATATATATGTTGCGCCTATGTCCGTCGGCTTTATCCATTTGGAGTGCTGTGGTGAAGAGGAATCGGCTACATGAATTCATTACGATGGAGTTCCGTCAATGGATAACATTGAATCTGAATAGCGCCAAGGATTTCATCCGACAGATTGAAAATTGGGACATTCTATTTGGCTACGTAATTTGGAACATATATTATCATAATTCAATTGTGGAGGATACTAGATCCGTGTTAGATCGTAGTAAGCATCTTGCTGAGTTAACATGTCGAGCATTAGCTATGGAAGCATCTCGATTGGTTTCGCATATGACTCCAGCACCAGGTGCATCGAGATGGTGCCCACCCCCAATCGGGTGGCTGAAGGTGAACTCTGATGGGGATCAGAATCGGCATACCGGTGTAGCCTCTTGTGGTGGAATCATTAGAAATCATGATGGTGAATGGAAACTGGGCTATACTAAATTCATCGGAATATGCTCAGTCATGGAAGCTGAAGTCTGGGGTGTATTCATGGGATTACTGTGTGCATGAAAATTAGGTGGTCGCCAAGTTATTGTAGAGCTTGATTGTCTGGAGGCCATTAAGGAAATTAAAGAAACTGTTAGTGGTGGTGCTCGAGTGACTTTACTGGACCACATTGCTGCACTGTTAAAGCAGAATTGGACAGTGCAAATTCAGCATATTTCTCGAAATGGGAATTGGCTGAGCTGCTGCTGGGTGATATTGCTAATGGTAGATTAGCTTGATTTGATTTGTTAGGTACTGTTAGAGCTCAGATTTCTTTTGGTTATTTCTAGTTTTTAGTTGTTGAGGTTTGTTCTTTTATGTATTAGTTACCTTGTCTACACTTTTCTTCTATTTAAATTTAGAGAGATTTCTAACGAGACAAATAGTAATAATTACTTTTATTTTTCACCTAAAAAAAACAGGTATATATGTATTCTTATTATTTTGTATTAGCTTTCGATTATTTACTTATTTTATATTTATTTCTCATTTAATTTATTAATGTTTCATATATTTTATTAGTGATCAAATTTATATAGAAAACTATTCAATACATGTTATCTAGTGTAAAGGTTACACAACCTTTTCTGTTTTATGGGTTAGAAATTTAGTTTAGGGTTTAGATGTTTAACTTATAAGTTCAGAATTTAGGATTTGTGGTTAGAATTTTCGGTTCAGATGTTTATTTTTTTTTTAAAATAATTGTTTTTTTCTTTATATATGCTTCAAATATAATTTAAATTTAATAACTAATCAAATTGTATTTAAAAGAAAATTATATATAAAAAAGTTAAAATATAAATCCTCCAATTATGTTTAGTAATATTATATTAAATATTAATTTTTATAATCTAATTAATATTAATCGATAGCAAATAAACTATTCAAACAATTATTGAATATAATCATGCATTATATGTTATTTTTTGATCGTAAAGAATATGATTTTATAAAGAATCAAAATCATACAAAAGTACAACTATGCGCCTCATTTAAAATCTCCCTAAACCTGAGGTAGAGGAAAAGAGTACGACATGTAAGTATTAAAGGATGACCCCCAAAATCATGAAACAAACAAAAAATCCTACCGCCTTACAAAACTCGAACCACTTAGGCAGCCATAATGACGCAACACTCAACCATCATATCCCTATTGTAACACAAACTCAAACTCAACATCACCAATCACAACAAACTTCTTCCAATAGACCCAACACCGAATTTCTATAGAAAACCAATCATCCATTCCAATACTCACACAACAACCACCACACTAAGATACAAAGACTCAACCTCAGCAATGTGACTACAAAAATCCAGATTCAGTACCTCCGATGTCCAAACCCCGAAATACTTCAAGACAACACCTTCATCTCACACTATTGTTCACGACCTTGTCAATTCATTAAATTCACAATATCTCTGATAATTTCCTCCTTGTTACCGATTGTAGTAGCCCCCAATAGTTTACCCAATTCTACCGTCGGTCGAGCCTTTCGTAGAAGCGCCTGTTGTCTAATCACATGGTCCGAATCAGTGTGTTGTGTTTTCTTTTTTGGCTTTTTGCTCAATTTATTCATCAATGTTGTATTTTTTGTTGGCGAGACTTTCTCATTATGTGAAATGATTCTATAGTTAATTCCCGAGGCTTGTCACTCTAAATTTCGACTCTCTCGACATCCGAAGGATTATTCTATGCCTTAAAAATCTTTGGGCAGTCCACCAGTCCTTTCTTATTACATTTATTCCACAAAACCATCCTATGTTGGGTGTTTATATCTCTCGACACAAAACCAACTTCCTCGCCAGACATTGAACCCCTTGAAACCATTGGCGAACTACCCTCTAGAGCCTCCATTTGCTGCGATTCATCCCATAATTGGTTATTTTTTTTTCATTCTACTTGCTCAGTTTTAGCATTGCGTTTTCACTTGCGATTTCAACTTTCTTCATCGAACCTTCCATATCAGTCATATCTACTACATTCATTTGTTCTTTATCCTCCTCCCATTTGGTAGAGTTTGCCGATTCAATCTCCTCTATGCAATTACAACATCCGGGGTCATCCATCATCAACTCAATTTTCACCACTCGAATGGTAAAGGCTTGATCCCCTACCTTAAAGTCTAATATTCCTTCAATTTTATCAAATTGCTTAGTCTCAATTAACACTTGACCCATTTCAAAAGAAATTGGTTCCAACGTCGATTCTTCACATTTTATCATTTTCCCCAAACTGATGTCACATTCTTAAACGAGCCATTCAACCAAGCATGTATCGTAATACCTCTAATCGATATCCATGCTCTTCGTTTACCTCTATCGCTTACAGAATCTCATGCTCTAACTGTAACGACCCAAATTCCAAGTCAATCTTGTAAATATTAAATTCGGGTCATATATTTTTAACTCGAGTGTAAATTAAAAAAGGTATGGCTTGAAGGAGAGGATTTCTTTAAATTAAAGAGGGAAAAGGGGAGGGAAAAACCAGATTTTACCTTTCCCCATCTCTTCTTTTTTCTTCCTTATATTTTCTCTCTTATTTTTCTTTTATTCCTTAAGCTCCCATGTTCGATCTACTACCATCAGAGTGTCTGTGTTTGACACCTCTTACACCATTGCATTCACCGCGTAGAGACGAGTCGCCCGGTGGTCATAATATTTCCATCGGAGGAGAGAGAGAGAGAGAGAAAGTTACAAGGTTTCGTGTTGAGGAGGTTCGAGTGCTCAAAACTGAAAACTGTCGCCACCAACGAGCTCAAGAGGTGCCAAAATGTCAGACTAGAGCTCGCCAGCCGATTCCCGCCGTCGGTTGGAGCCATCAGAGCTGAGCTACGTTGAGAAGATACTGAAGCTGCGTTGACCATGTCGCCAGCCACTGTCGTCGTTGACCGTTGACCATCGTTGACTTTTTTTGAGAGATTATACTCGGGGATTTCTTGATGTTCTGAGTCTGTTGGCGTAGTTTCTTTCACCAAATTCAAACTTGGTAAGCTTATTTTACGTATTTGACCCTTTGAATTCATTAAAGTATGTGATTATGTGGTACTTATAGTATTAATTGATATACGAGGATTATTCGAGATCAAATATCAGATTAAGTAGAATATTCGAGAAGCTCGAATAAGGATTTTAGCGATAAACGGCTTAAGGTTAGTACACCTCGAACTCCTATTACTTCATGAGCATTATAAATGTGATTATTTTGTGTGCTAGTACCTGCAAATAGGTAGATGATTAATAAGCATGATTAGAGACATGTATTATAAGATTTGATATTTATGAGATGCATAATGATGTTACGGATATGATAGGACTGATGGAGACTTTAGAGACCGTGTAGGGTTGTTTGAGATTCTCGTATGATTAATTGATGGTTGTTTGATTGATTGAGATAATTGTGATACCTTGTATGTTTGTTCGAATAGATTGATGAGATTTGACGAGAATCATGCTTAAGGGTTAAATATTTGAATAAATTGTCATGAAGCCAGTAATTAATATTAATGGATTAAATGTGTTAGTAAACAAACCTTAATGACTTTCATAAGCTTTAGGGATTGAGTACACATTGTAAAATTGTAATTCAAGGAAATGGTGTGAACCCGTGTTTAGGGTATCAATACGAGCTTTGGTCGTACCAGTACGCGATTAGGGGGCTATATCGACATGGGTCGACCCAAATCAGTACTTGTGGAAATATAAGATTTCCAGTAAATAATATTAGTATCGGTATACGTGTGAGTACTGCTACCTAGGGGTATCATATCGATACTTATGTTTGAGTATCTGTACCCATTGATCAAAATAATAATCTTTAATGCTAATATTAATGAGATAATATGGATTAATAGAGATGATTAATGTACACTTCGATAATAAGTAATAACTTGGTAAATATTAGGTGACTTGTTTGTAATAGCAAGCCATAGGGATCCTTAGTGGATTGTGTGTTGTTACGTGCCAAGTATGGTAAATTGTGTGGTTTGGGTCACTTTGTTGATGGGATCCGGATACCCAGAGAAAGAGTGTTGCAACACCATGGTTAGAGATGCCGAATGTACGTTTCTGACGTTGTGTGCCATCGGGCCTCACCCAGAGAGAGAGTGTACATTTCTTGAGGCTATGCGACACCGAGCCTCACTCCATGTTTATGTTATGACTTGTGTGTTTTGCTCGGATGATTCGATGGGATATCGACTATGGTTGGGCCTTACAGGCCATGTATGATGATTGCTATGTCGAGAGCATGTGTTTAAGCAACCAGTGGTAGCGCCACATGTTTATTTATCTCTCATTTTGCTCGTACTAGCTTGCATGCTTATGTTTATGATTAGCAAGAAGTATAGTAGAGTAGATGTGTACCACTGAGCTTTGTAAGCTCAACGTTTGGAATTGTTGTTTTCGTGCGTAGGTTGATCATCAAATCGTGGGTTCGAGGAGCACAACCAGTTCGAGATTCCAGCATGTGGAGATGTTTTGAGTACGCTACATGTGTTTAGTGGGCTATGTATTCGTATGACCTTACGTGGTCGAGTTTGTAATTCTTACTTTTGAAATTGTATTAATCAAGTTCGAGAAATTTTATGGTTTTGGAAATAACTTGTTTGGTCTAAACCCAGTTCGAGAAATTTTATGGTTTTGGTTTCGGCTTGAGGCCCAAATTGTGACATCCGAGTTAAGTGTTGAGCCACTCTTAAGAGCTATTCTGGGGGCGAGGACGTCTCGAATTGTTGAGATATGAATTAGTTGAATGATGTCAGATTCAAGGATGTGTCATCCTCTTCCCACCTAAATGATGTCTTTGTTAAGTGTGGTGGTCGCCCTGAATCCTTCAGATACGTTTCAAGAGTTCGTGGTAAATAATCTTCATCATTGTGCATGAATAATGGTTGTGATGCGGGTTTGGGTAAGATGTTTTCAGAATCGATCAATAGATGAACGTTGGTTGGAAGACCCTTTGTTTGCTCAAAAAAGAATCTTGTTGATACTTGGGAAGTATCATCACCCTTTTCAAGTGTATTTCTCGGAGATAGTGGATTCGTGATCCACTAGGTTGTTAGAGTGTGACCGAAGTTGACATTCTACGGGTTTGGTAGAGCTACCTTCTTGAGGGTTGTGGTACCTTAGAAATTGATTTGGTTAATCAAGCGCGACGTTGGCTTGTAATATCGAGAGTTGTGCTCGAGGCTTTGAGACCTCGAAGGAACCCAACCTTTGTTAATGAGAATGCTAAACCATCGCCCTTCTACCATGGTTTTCATAGTGGTTGTTTTGAGAATGGAACAACGGGGGTTATGGGATATGTTTGACCGTTTGGTAGATGCCAACATGTATAGTTCGATGCTCGAGGACCTTTAGACTGTCAGGATGTATGTTTATGCTTCTTGAAAGAGTCGTAAAGATTTCCTCCCTATCAAGAACATGAGTGGATCTCGAGGTAAGGTCGAGTTGGACGTCGGTGCTCATCGCCCTTGTTGGAGGACACCGAACTAGTTGAGAAAGTCAGAGGTTTAATTGTGAATGCGCAACCCGAAAGAGGTTTTTTTGTCTAAGTGTTTTGCCCAATGAAGAACTGAGCTTGTTCGCTAGTAGGAAGTTGGTTCGTTGAGGTGATGCATAAACCGTTGATAGCTTGTTAAGTGACAGTGGAAGATCGTTACTTGTCTCCTAAGGTGGATGACTCATTTAACCGATTGTGAAGTACATGTTTGTTTTTTGGGATTGGTTTGAGAATAAGATGGTCATTGTTAAAGTGTTGGAGGGTAGTAGTTTTAAAATAAATTTTGGGATGATGATTTCTCTCTTGAGGGCGTGTTGTGGTAACATTTAGTGTTTACAGTGATGTTTGAGGTGTTTCAGTGATGATAGGGTGGGGACCACCATATCGTCTCTCAAATATAAGTTTGATTCTTTGCGTGACACGTGTGAATGTATAAGGAATATGAGAAGATAAGTATTGGCTAGATAATTACCTTAATGACCTTGTGTGTGGAAAAGGTTAGTTACCATGTAATCAGTTAAGGAAGCAAGGGTTTGAGACTTCATGCTGCTTTTGTTTGTATCACAATTTCTTTGGAACAAGTCAATGAACATTGGTGGAAATTCGAGCTGCGTGAGACCGTTTTGTTGTGACATTGGTGATGACTCGATTAAAGTCGAGTAAGGTTTTGAGATCTTTGAGGATGTTTTGTTGTTTTGTTAGGGCTGTTTTTTTGTGCTTTATGAGGGAAGGTTGTGTTCACCTTAACAATGTGAATTTTAGGTACTTGATCTTTAAGAAATTTGAGATTTGGACCACGATTTGTGTCGAAGTAATTAAGAGCTGTTGATTGTGTGATTGGTCACCACCTAAGTAAAGTGAACTTGAGAAGTGATAGATTGTATGAAGTTAGTTTGGGTTATAGTATCATGCTGCCTATGTGGGGCGATCAAGGATTTACAATGATGGTTGTGTGAGAGAATACCGATACTAGCTCTGTACGGTACCAATACTTGTTTCTTTTAATGTCAATACTAACCGGCCAGTGTCAATACCTGTGTGGTTTAATTGTTAAGCTTCATGTTGATGATTAGTTAGTTTTGAAAGCCGTGAGGAGTATCAGTTGTTTATATTTAAGTGGGCTCAATGTTATGATTGGATTTAGGTCCGATAGTTTTTGATGGACTTTGAGATCTTGTTACGAGTGTTTTAGAGAAAGATGTATCAAGGCAAATGATTCTTCCTTTACGGTACAATGTTTAGTATATGGTGAATTTTGAGAGCGACAATTTGTACCAAGCTTTTGCCACGTGATTTGGGAGATAGTGTGGAGTCGTGTGTTTGAGATAGTGATAAGTAGTTGACCTACTATCAGTTGGGAATCTGACATCTAGTTCTTCAGAGTTGTTGTGATGCTTCAATTTTCATCGGTGGGAGTTAAATAGATGATCGATGACCTTGTAAAGGAATAGTGGGTACACAGTTTCGTTGGGGTTACGTTGAGTAATGATATAGTCCTTGGTGGGTACCATTTGATATTTTCAGCAAAGGTGAGACCCAAATAGAAAGTCTAGTTGGTTTGGTCGTGGGTTGGGGTTGTGCGACACTGTGGTGCGTACATGTTATCTTTTGGCATGAGAGTCGAAGTTTGTGATGGAACCTTATCCCTTGGTGAGATTGCATGCGATGGAAGATCCGAGTGAGGGTATAGATGACGTGTTTTTCCGGACACGTTATAGTTTGAAGTGTAAGACCATTGCATGAACCGAGTTAGTGGGGGCTGCTTTAGTTGCCCATATGAGTTATCATGTTGAGTTTTAGGCAAGTGTTTGAGACAAACAATGATTTTGATAAGGGATGTTATCAGAGTTAGAGTCTCCTTCAGGGAGCCACTGTGAAAAAGATCGTTTCGTTTGGTTACAACGATTGTGTAACCTCTTGTCCTTTTAGATCGTGTGGAGTTGTGGACAGAATTAGTTGTGTACAATCTTTTGGGTTCTACAACATAAGTTAAATTTCTTTGATGATGTATTCATGTAACAGTTTTTGTCGGGGTATCGTTGGGTTTTTCTTGTCGTTTGTAATGTACCGAGCAAAGATAAATTTCTTCTAAGAGAAAGAATCAGTTGATATTATGTTTGTATCGTTAGAAGACAAGGGTTATAATTGAAAAGTGTTTTGAGAGATTAGAGAAGCACAGTGGGAAGTCTTTGAGGCTATCAAAGAGTTGTAAAGGTTTTAGCTTCTTTGTTGTTTTATGGGTATAAATTTCAAGGACGAAATTTCTTTTAAGGAGGGGAGAGTTGTAACGACCCAATTTCTGGGTCATCTTATGAATATTGGTTTCGGGTCAGATATTTTAACCCGAGTGTAAATTAAAGAAGGTGTGGCTTGAAGGAGAGGATTTCTTTGAATTAAAGTGGGGACAAAGTGGAGGGAAAAAATCAGAATTCATCTTTCCCCTCTCTCTTTTTTTCCCCCATATTTTTTCCCTCTCAATTTCTTTTTCTTGCTCAAGCTCCCAGGTCTGATCTACCGCTATCAAAGTGTCCGTGTTTGACACTTCCTACACCATTGCATTCACCTCGCTAAGGCGAGTCGGCCGGTGGTCACGGTGTTGCCATCAGAAAAGGTAAGAGAAAGAGAAAGTTACAAGGTTTCGTGTTGAAGAGATTTAGGTGCTTAAAACCGAAAATTGTAGCCACCATTGAGCTTATGAGGTACCAAAACGTTAGAATGGAGCTCGTCAGTTGATTCCCTTCACTGAAAGACTCCACACGCTCCGCCAGCCGCGTATGGACATCTTCTTGGGCGGTTGGAGCCATCTTAGTTGAGCCCTATGAAGCCGAGCTGAGTCGCGTTAACCAGCCAGCCGAGCCGCGTTGACAAGCTACTAATGCTACGTTGACCACGTCGCCGCTATTGACCATGTCACCGCCTTTGACCGACGTTGATCATTGACCGGTGTTCACTTTTTCTAGGAGACTCTACCCAGGGATTTCTCAACGTTCTGAGTCTGTTGGTGTAGTTTGCTTCACTAAATTCAAACCCAATAAGTTTTTTTACACATTTTACCCTTCGAATTCATTAAAGTATGTGATTGATTGATACTTATGGTATTAATTGATATACGAGGATTATTCGGGATCAGATATCAGATCAAGTGAAATATTTGGGAAGCTCGAATGAGGATTTTAGCGGTAAATGGCTTAAGGTTAGTACACCTCGAACTCCTATCATTTCATGAGCATCATAAATGTGATTGCCTTGCGTGTTAGTGCCTGCAAATAAGTAGATGATTAATAAGCATGATTAGATACCGATATTATGTAACTCGATATTTATGAGATGTATAATGATGTTACGGATATGATGGAACTGATGGAAACTTTAGAGACCGTGTAGGGTCGTTTGAGATTCTCATATGATTAATTGATGATTGTTTGATTGATTGAGATAATTTTGATGCCTTGTATGTTTGTCTGAATATATTGATGCAATTTGACGAGAATCATGCTTAAGGGTTAAATATTCGAATAAATTATCATGAAGCCAATAATTAATGTTAATAGATTAAATGCATTAGTAAAAACCCTAATGACTTTCATAAGCTTTAGGGATCGAGTAAGCATTGTAAAATCGTAATTTAAGGAAATGGTGCGGACCCGTGTTTAGGGTATCGGTACGAGCTTTAACCGTACCAGTATGCGATTATGAGGCAGTATTGATACGAGTCGACCCGTATCGATACTTGTAGAAATCTAGGATTTCCAGTAAGTAATATTAGTATCGGTACGCGTGTAAGTATCGGTACCTAAGGGTACCATATCGTTACTTGTATTTGAGTATCGGTACCCATTGATCAGAATAATAGTCTTTAATGCTAATAAAATATGGAAATTGACGTGGGATATTAATGAGATAATATGGATTAATATAGATGATTAATGTACACTTCGATAATGAGTAATAACTTGGTAAATATTGGGTGACTTGTTTCGATAATGAGTAATAACTTGGTAAATATTGGGTGACTTGTTTGTAATAGCAAACCATAGGGATCCTTGGTTGATCATGTATTATTACGTGCCTTGTATGAGCACTTGTGTGGTTTGGGTCACTTTGTTGATGTGATCCGAATGTACGTTCCTGATGCTGTGTGACCCCGAGCCTCATCTGATGATGCTCATGTTGGGTCATGCCGGTTGTCGACTTTGCTAACGCTTGGCAAAAGAGTGGAAATATAATGAAAATAATTAAGAAATAATTCCAAGAATGAGTCTTTTTGCGTGCAAATATTCACGGTCATTGTAACACCCCATTCCCGGCCTGGTAGGGATCAGGTCGGAGTATGTTACCGATGTTCGATACAGTGATCAATGTAATACTTTTAATCAATAATAAGTAAGTTGGCGATTTGAAAGCGATGTGATATTTATCAATAACACAAAATGATATTATAATAGTACGGTGAGGACAATAATTCGATAGAAGCTAAGATTATCAATTTAGGACCAATTTTAAACCCTTACAAGTTTTATGGACTAATCTGTAAACCTGATAAATTAGGGTTCATTAATTGAAACTAACTTTACTACAATGAAATTCAGACTAAAACTAGTGTACAAACAAATTTTCATGCTAATTTGAAACCATTTACCCTTTTAATTAAGCCATTCATCAATGCAAGACCATTATGCAACGTTTTAGAATTATTACCATAGCTTTTAACCAAATTACTTGTATCGGTACAAATACTTGAAGGGTCGTATCGATATGCCATGTACATTCCATGTATTACCAGATTTTAGTGACTAAAGCTCGTATCGGTACAACCTTAGCTGTATTAGTACAGTTGAACAAGTATTAGTACGCCTTAAAGCTGTACTGATACCATTTTGCAAACTCAATTTCCAGTGTTGAGAACCCGTACCAATACGCCCGAAGGAGTATCAATATGCCTTGTTGACCAGTGTTGACCTGGTCCCAATATGCATAACTGTACCGATATGCCATTACACGTATCAGTACGACAGGGTTTGTAATGACAGATTTGGTCTGGTTTTTTTATCCATTTTAGCCTATCATACAATGTCCAAATCCTATGAAATTTTGTAGGCAAGTTTTTAACATCATATTCTACTATCATGCCAAATTTCATAGCCATATGAATCCATTTTCTAGGTTTTTACCCTTTTAGGCCAAATATGCTTGTTTTTACCACTTTTAGCCATTTTCAAAACATCATTTTAGGCCTTTAAGGCTTATACATACCATAAGCAACATATACACAACAAAAGGGATAAAAGTGATTAGTCTAACTAGTTTTCCACCATACTAGGAGTTTGTAGGGATAATATACATTACTTCAAGCTTGTAGTGACTTGCCAAAACTTCCAACGATCCCTAATCTCGCAACGATGACTTTCTCAACCTGAAATGCATGAGATGAAATGCATTAGGCATACTTTGCCTAGTGAGGTAGTCATGAACAATATCGAAACAATGAAATGCATTACAAAACATGCTTTATTAATAACAATGCCATGATTCATATTCCATGGCAATTATAACATGTTTCAATATTATTCCTAGGATCGAATCAAGATAGTGGATACGCGAATTCTTATGCCTCACCAAATCAATGAATGGTCTAGTCCCTCTGCCTCGCCAATTGACCAATATCACAACAATCCCTCTGCCTCGCCACAATAAAGGTCGTAGCTAAGGACCGTAGTCCACCCGTACCAATGAGCTCATGAATTCTATAGCATGCCAATTGTATCCAATATCCTTTCGAATCCAAGGTTCAATAACAATACCAATAACAATATCAATGGCAAAAACAATATTTATATCAATGTTCAATGACAATGACAATATTCTCAATGGAAATGACGATATCTATAACAATGGTTGTTCAACGATGATGTCGATGTCCAATGGTTGATGCTTCTATATTTTTATGATTCAATGATAAAAATATCGATAACAGTAATGCTATGATCGATGTCCAATATAATAGCTTACCGATGCTTACCAATGATGCCTCCAAAGAGGTTCGATCCAATATCCTTTAACAAAAGGTTAGCTATGCAAAAATTCAATGTAACTAAATCAGGGAAAAACACCTAGCCTAATCCCGAGGCTCCGACTACACCCACCTAAACTTCTAAGACCTTCAAGGCTCCCAGATGGCAATTCCCTTATTCTTTTGATTAGTTGGTTCCGGTGAATTTTCCAATTCACCCTTGTTGCTCTTGAGCTAACAAACATGGAGGAATAAGAATTTCAATATATTTCAATGACAATAACCAATTCTATAACATAACTTAGATATTAAACAATAAGAATTAGGCTAGGAAATTCTATGGACAATCTTATAGCGTCTGGAATTATTGAACATGAGATTAGCCATGATTTAACTATAGAATCGACAAGCTAATAGAGGGCTATTGCTTACCCGTTCAATAGCTATTCAATAGAATCAAGAAATCAAGGAGAAACTTGAATTTTTAAGGTTTCATCAATGGAGGTGCTTGCTTCCAAGGAAGAAGATGATGACTAAGGTGTTCCTTTTTATTTAACCGAGTAAGTCTCTAAACTCTTTCTTATTTTTTTTAATTTTTTGATGATTGAAAGCTTTCCTTCAAGTGAAGGAAAGCAATCTGCACCCCCACGTAATAGGTGATTAAGCTTGGAAGGGGGCCAACTACTTAATTGGTCCCTCAATTCCCTACACGTAACACCTTTGCCCCCAAACTTTCAATGTTCACAATTTAGCCACTAAACAAATTTTCAATAAGTTCAATAAGATCTTTAATCAATAAATTGACCCAATTAGAGTCCAATATCGATATAATTGACAACATGGTCAAAGTCAATGCAATTATTTGGACCTTTCTGATGTAGGGATTCTAATCGCCGAAACCCAATTTTGACTATACCGATTCTTGGGGTGTTAGAATTCTCCCCCTTAATTGTCTCTTCCGGTTCCCAAGTTACCTCCTCAACGGTGTGGCTCCTCTAGAGAACCTTGACTAATGAAACAATTTTGTTGCAAAGTCTCTTAACTTCTTTTGCAAGAATTTGAACTGGTTCCTCCTCATAAGACAAATTAGGTCGAATTGTATATCCCTTTTTGCCAAACCTCAGAACCTTCTTCCATGGTGAAACCTTGAGTCACCAACCTCGTATTGTATATCCCTTCGTTTTAGGTCGGTATAGGCCTTTTGTCGGTCGAAAGTAGCTTTCAAATGATCATCGATAATGGTAACCCGTTCTTTGGTTTCCCAAAGTAGGTCAGGGCCCAACATCTTGCTTTCATCTAGTTTAGACCAACACAATGGAGTTCTACAATGTCTGCCATACAACGCTTCTTACGGTGCCATCTTAATGGAAGCTTGATAGATATTGTTGTAGGCAAACTCAATGAGAGGGAGAGATTTCTCCCAAGATCCGCTAAAATCAATAATGCATGCTCGTAGCATGTCTTACAGAATCTGTACGAAAAAGGTTCAATAACGATACACATTTTCAATGATTTAACATGAGGGGTTTTTCGATGATTACCTGAATTACCCTTTCTGATTGGTAGTCAGACTAAGGGTGAAAAGTAGTACTAAGACTAACTCTGGTGCCTAGAGCTCCTTGTAATATTCTCCAAAATCAAGAAGCAAATCATGGATCTCGATCAGAGATGATAGATTTCGGTACTCCGTGGAGTCGAACAACTGTTGGGTCACGCCTGTAAACCCCATGGCGCAGCAGAAAAATTATTTCGCGATTACCACCAGAGATCCATGTACGAGGAACGAATCGGGGTGAATAAGGGTGAAGAATTACCTGTTTAAAATTTGGAATTATGAATTTGGAGGAGATAGATACCCAATCATGATTCCACGATGTTGATTCCTAAGCCGCAACGATAACGCTCCGACCTCTACGTAGTTCACCCAATTGAAACGAGCATATAAAACTTTCTAAACTATTTAGAAGGGAATGGACATATAAAAACTCTCTAAATTGTTTAGAAGGTTTTTCCCAAAAGCATTAATGATTTCTAGATCCTTCATACCTTTATATAGCCTTTGTAATCCTAATTCAACTTAGATTATGATTTCAATATATATATTAAATATATAATCCCAATTTAAATTTAATTAGGATTTTAATATATATATTAAATATATGTATAATCCCAATTCAACTTAATTAGGATTTCAATATATATATATATTAAATACATATAATCCCAATTCAACTTTAATTAGGATTTCAATATATATATTAAATATATATAATCCCAATTCAACTTAATTAGGATTTCAATATATATTGATTTAAACTGAATTATATTATTTATATACTAAAAGAGTCATAATTAAAATAATTATTTTTCTTTTAATATTTACCCAATAGTTAAATTATATATATCAAATATATATTCATTTAACTAAATCCTTGTACAACAAATTTGTACTTATATAATTCATTTAATATATGCTCATTTTAACCGTGGGTGTAACCCTATAGGTTCATGTAACGTTAGTAGTAAATATTAGAACATTTCTAATTTTACAAACAATGAGTGACATCTAGCAATATGTCATTGTCACCTAAGTTACAAGAAATCATGATTCGACATAACCTTTTTCGTGATTAACTATTTTCATGTATTACATCATTTTGTCCTTTATATCTAGATTGGACACAAGTCATGGAATAGTCACACTTGTATACTTCATCTAATATTTCTTGATATATTGAGTAGACTATTATAAACGAATAACTATGATATCTCATATCAACTTATTCGAGCATGGCCATGTATTTCTGTAATGTCCTAAACCTGGCCCATAAGGAAACCGAAGTTTAAGATGTCATATCAAGCAAAACCGAAAATACGAGCCAGAAAATTTCAAAATTTCCTTTTTATTCAACTATAGATTAACAGAATGTTTCCTTAACTCACTTAACTTTCTTTTAACATAAGCTAGGTTCTACCAAGCTTAACCAATAATCCATATGTAAAACCACTTAACCAAATTATTCACATGATTAATCAGCTCTTAATTCCTAAGTCTTTAACAGAATTGGACCAATGGCAAACCTCAATAGTTGTAATAGATTCACTCAGAATTTATGGTGAGTATATTCATACATTCCTTTGTAAAACCTTTAAGGGTTACTAGTAATCAAGGACATTTCAAAGGATACATCTTATTAATCAATTATAAACTTGATCATTAACATTCTCATTTTAACAGTTCGAGCCCTCCTATTCGCATCATTTACCACATACATTACTTAATATACATATATATATATATCAATTTGATTAAGTCAATATACTCTAATAAGTCTTGTAAGGATTTACAAACATATCTTATTAGCCAAGGACCCATTCAGAGGTAACATCATGTTTAGCTAAGACATATAAATCAAATATTATACATACATAATATGACCTCCAAACATCTATTCGAATGGCTCAATTACAACAATTTCCACATTATAATATCAAACATTAATTAGATTATACAATACATGAGGGACATTTCATACAATAGACAAGTAAAGTGCCACCATCTTAGGAGTAACTATCTAAGATAGTTTCCAATTCTACAGGAACTTCGAGCTAAGACTTGTAACTCTCAACCATAATAGAGACAAGCACACTTGTTTATCTTGCAATGCATGAAATGGAGTGCATTAGGCTTACATAGTTTAAGTGAGATACCATGTCAATACAATAACTATTAATGAATAAAATTATAAAAGAATCAAGTCATTCAGGAAGATGTTTATACATGAACCTTCTTGTTTATTAATATTTCTTTAAGGATTTACTCTTCAAGGTATCATTCGATACTTGGACTTGAACTATTCGTCTGTACTCCATTAGGAGTAATTTCATTATCACCATTAACCATTAATTACAAAGCTCACCTTGAGCTGCCAAATTTCAGGCTCACCAGGAGTTAACATATGAAATACTTTATTATAACATTCTTACATTCTTTGCTTAATATAACATTTTTGTATCTTTTACGAGTTTGCCTTGGATCACTGCTGGTGATGAATAATATTAGTCCAAGCGATACTTAGCTCAGAGCACATAACAATGGCTAATATCAAACATATCAAGAGGGCGTCCCCTAAGCAATTGTTCAAACAAGAGTACCAAAGGTACTAAAAGATAATTTGATCTTAATAACAAGGGACCGTAGTCCAAACATTTCAGGCATCAACCAATAGGTCCAAGAGCTTCCATTTAAAGAGGCAACTTATATGTTTTATCTTAGTTTTGATATTCAGGAAGTTGCTTGTTGTACAAGTAGCTTTACTTTTAAAGCTAACATATATTTCTTAGGTTACAAGTAACCTTGATTCTTTCCTTATTTCAATAACTTTTAACATATTCAAGTTTTCTTACTTCTTAACTCTTTAGAATTAACTACTCAATCTTTCATTGAAAATCTCCTTGTCCTTGGTTAGTTAGTATTCTAAGCTTATTATCCATTATTCATTCATCTCCACATCAAGGCATTCCATAATCAATTACTCAAGCATAGCAAGGCATTAAAACATAAGAAATGCAACATTATTCAAGTCTAAACATGAATGTCATGCTGTGAATGTATGCTCAACCACAATTAGCTCTATTTGAGTCTTTTACACAATGTATATAAATAATGAAATTCATCCACAAACATTTAATTCTTAATAGTAATAAATCAAACATCAGGATAACTTCGTGTTACCCGAGACTCATGTGACTACACTCACCTCTTATCCCGAAGTTACGGGATACCTGAATCCACAATTAGTCGTTGCTTCCTACTAATACTTTTCTTCTACTAGTCCTTAACATGATAGGTACCTCACACAAATATCAAGTCATTAGAACTAATTCAATCCTTCATATATTCATCAAACCATCCTTATCATGTCTATATACATATATTCAAACAGTCTATATTATATGCTTATGTGCATTCATAACTTTCCAAAACTTCATATGAATATGTATAGATGATCAAACAGTCCCATTAAATCATGAATTCACACAAAACAGTCCACATAGTTATGTATACAATTAGACATGTCAAAACAGTCCCATTTAATCATGAATTAACACAAAACAGTCCACATAGTTATGTATACAATCAGACATGTCAAAACAGTCCCATTTAATCATGAATTAACACAAAACAGTCCACATAGTTATGTATACTATCAGATATGTCAAAACAGTCCCATTTAATCATGAATTAACACAAAACAGTCCACATAGTTATGTATACAATCAGACATGTCAAAACAGTCCCATTTAATCATGAATTAACACAAAACAATCCACATAGTTATGTATACTATTAGACATGTAAAAACAGTCCACATAGTTATGTATACAATCAGACATGTCAAAACAGTCCCATTTAATCATGAATTAACACAAAACAGTCGCATAGTTATGTATACTATTAGACATATCAAAACAGTCCATGACATGTTCAATTATACTCAAAACAGTCCATTATACTTGTTTATACACACAAAACAGCCCAGTTTTTCATACATATATATTTTATACTCAAATCAATCCACATATTTAATTATCATGCCAGAACAGTCCATGTAAACATGTATATACCATCCAGGGCAGCATTACATATGTGTACAATTTACACACTCAAAACAGTCTATGTAAACAAGTATATACAATCCAGGGCAGCATTACATATGTGTACAATTTACACAATCAAAACAGTCTATGGCATGTTCAATTATACTCAAAACTGTCCATTAATCACATGTATACAAATACACAAGTAAAACAGTCCATGTATCTCATCTTATAATTCAAAACAGTTCACTTAAATACACGTTTATACAAGACAGGACAACTTAGACGAATAGACATTTGCTTATCCAAAACTGTCCAATTTCATCCATGTATACACTTAACAGGGCAGCATATCTCTATATACACATTTAGGCACACAAAGCAATCCATTTTTATATGTATAAACATTTAACAAGGTAGCAAGTATACTCACACATTTAGACACATAAAGCAGTCCATTTTCATACATGTATATACAATTCTGGGCAGATTTAACATGTACACAACCATTCATTCAAAACAGTCCATTTTCATACATGTATATACAATTCGGGGCAGATTTAACATGTACACAATCAACAATGGTGACTATCTAATGTTTAAAAGAATAATTCATGACATGTATTTGTTTCTACAATAACACATAACATGTATAAGAATCTAAACAATCAAAATTCTTAAATCAAGTTCTAAATTAAGGGAAAGGAAGAAAGAATTTACCCACCTCTAAGCTATTCGAATAAGAACTCAAGAAATTGAGTTACAAAGCTTAATTCCCCCTCGTGAACTCCATGAACAAGTCTCTCTCTATAATACATGAAGGTTCGGCTATGAGAAGCATGAAGGAAGATGATGAACACATTTTTTTGTTCATCTTTCATTCTCCAAAATGGCCGTGAGTCACCAACTCTCCCTCACACTTGCCTTCATCATTTTCCTACAAGTGTATATGTCCTTATACTTAATAAATTTTAGCATGCAACTCCAATGTTTGACAACATTCGATTTTGGTACATTACTCATGGAGCCTCTCTTATTTCATTTTCTTATTTTAGTCCCAAATTCTTAAATTAGCCACTTTAATATACAAGACACTAAAATTTCTTAGCAATTAAAATTGGTGACATCCTTCTAGGCCTAGTTTTGGGATATTACAATTTCTAGTCTCACTCAATCAAGTGGCCTACGATATTACTCTTATTATGTAGGAGGGACAAATCCTATCTTGATCAACCATATCTCACTACATAGATTGTGATATATCCAGTATCAGTCTTTATAGAGTAGTCAGTTACGACACACGTTTGACTAAATCAAAATATGTGACTCACGATGTTGAAATAATGATGATCTCAAGTCTGATGATCATACATGTAGTTATCACTATGAGCAATGTTGTGACAGTCACATAATAATCCAAGAAATATGCTCATAGCTAGTCAGTCCAGTATGTCATTCTCTAACACGTACTTATGTATTGATTTTGACATCTCCATGTCAATGGCAACACTTTGTCATCAATCAACTACATATTAGTCTTAATGCATTATTGTTGTCCATTCCCACAATAATACTCAACTAAGGACATTTAAGAATAACCATATTATTCTAAGGACTTTATTATAATTCAGTTTATTTATGCACGCAGAATTGTAACTGAAAATAATAATGACAATGCCTCTTTATGAATAAACACGGTAAAACAAATGTTATTTACAATCATCTTATGATTGGCGTTTGGGCATACTCTAACAATCTCCCACTAGTACTAAGACCAATCACTCATGTATCTAATACCAAGTGACTTAGTGTGACGATCATGCTTCGGCTGCGTCAGAGGCTTTGTTAGTAATCGACAATGTTATCATCTGTTGGTACTCTACATATTTCCACATCTCATCGATCTATGATTTCTCGAATAAGATGGCAGTGCCTAAGTATGTGTTTGGATCGTTGGTGAGATCTGGGTTCTTTTGCTTGTACGATAGCTCTGTTGTTATCACAACATAGATATATAGCATTCAAAATGCTCGGCACAACCCCTAGTTCATATATGAACTTCTTGATCCTAACACCCTATTTTGCAGCATCGCATGCTACAATATAATCGACTTGTGTTATAGAGTTAGCTACTGTATCTTACTTTGAACCTTTCAAGCTCACAACGCTTCTATTAAGGCAGAACATAAAACTCGATTGCGATTGTGAATCATCCTTATCGGTTTGAAAGCTGACATCAGTATAACCTTTTATACTTAGCTCTTCATCACCTCCATATATAAGGAATGTATCCTTAGTTCTTCTTAAGTACTTAAGGATATTTTTAACTGCGACCCAGTGACCTTCACCGGGATCTACCTGGTATCGACTTGTCATACTTAAAGCGTATGATATATTTGGACAAATACATAGTATGACATACATGATAGATACAATTGCTGAAACATATGGAATCTTACTCATTCACTCTCTTTCTTGTGGTGTTGAAGGACACATTTCCTTCGAGAGTGAAATTCTATGTCTCATAGGTAAGAATCCCTTTTGGATTCTTCTATACTGAATCTTTTTAGTACTTCTTCTATGTATGTATTTTGAATCAGTCCTAGGAGTCGTCTTGATCTATCTCTATAGATATTGACTCTTAATATGTATGTTGTCTCACCCAAGTCTTTCATGGAAAAACATTTTCCTAACCAAGTTTTCATAGATTGTAAGCTGGATATGTCATTTTCTATTATTAGTATGTCATCCACATACGGTACCAAGAATATGATAGTGCTCCCACTAAATTTCTTGAAAACATATGACTTATCTTCATTTTTGATAAAATTAAAACTCTTTGATTGCATCGTTAAAACGAAGATTCCAACTTCGAAAAGCTTGCTTCAATCGATAAATAGGCCTTTGCATCTTGCATATTTTTGGTATATTTTGGATACAAAACCTTCAGGTTGTGTTATGTACACATCCTTATCTAGTTTCCATTATGGAAAGTGGTTTTAACATCCATTTGCCATATCTCATAATCATAAAATGTAGCTATCGCAAGTAAGATCTGGATGGATTTAAACATAGCAACAGGTGAAAAGGTTTCATTATAGTCTATACCATGAATTTGACCAAAACTCTTAGTGACTAATCGCACTTTGTATGTTTGTACATTACCATCCATGTTGGTTTTCTTTTTGAAAACCATTTGCACCATATGGGCTTAATCCATAGAGGTGGGTCAACCAAGGTCTAAACTTGGTTTTCTGACATAGAATCCATCTTGAATTTCATGGCCTCTAGCCATTTCTCAAAGTCTAGGCCCGTCACTACTTCTTGATAAGTCCTAGGCTCATCTTGACCCATGAAGAGAAAATGACCATGCAATGTGACAAGAAATCCATATTTCTCAAGCGTATTGAATTCTCTCAAAGATCTTCGTAGTGGTTGTGTTTCCAAAACTATTGAATATTCCTCAACAACTTATGGAACTTGTTGTTGTTCAATCTCTTGTTCAACGATATGTGGTTGATCTCAAATTTCATTGAGTTCAATATATATCTCACTTCTTTTTCGGAAAACAAATTATCTTTCTAGGAAGATTCATGTTTGAGCAACAAACACTTTGTTCTCGGTAGGATTGAAGAAATAATATCCTTTAATATCTTTAGAATAACCCACAAAATTACATTTATGAGATTTGGGTTCGAGTTTTGTAGACATCTTATGTTTAACATAAGCTTTGCATCCCAAAATTTTCATAAAAGTCATACTAGGACGTTTCCCAGTCCATATCTCATATGATGTCTTTTGAACTGATTTAGATGGAACACGATTTAATGTGAAAGCAGCTATTTTAACGCATGTCCCCCGAAAAAACTAAAAGATCAGCGTGACTCATCATTGATCGAACCATCTCTAACAATGTTCGATTTCTTCTTTTCAGAAAATCCATTCCATTGTGGAGTACCAGGAGGTGTGAGACAATCCCACATTCCTTAAGAAGGTCACCAAACTCTAAGCTTAAGTATTCTCCTCATCGATCTTATCGGAGAGCCTTAATGCTTTCTTCTAGTTGGTTTTGTACTTCAATTTTAAATTCCTTGATCTTTTCAAGAGCTTCAGATTTATGATGCATTAGGTAAATGTACTCATATATACTAAAGTCATCTGTGAAAGTAATGATGTATTGAAACCCTCATCTGGCTTGTGCATTCATTGGTCCACATACATCACTATGTATTAATCTCAATAAATTACTTGCTTGCTCATTTTTACCATTAAAAGGAGCTTTGGTCATCTTTCCTAATAAGCAAGGCTCGGATACATCAAATTGTTTGAAAATAAATGAATCAAAAAATCCATCTTTATGAAGTTTTAAAATGCATTTTCACTTATGTAACCCAAGCGACAATGCCAAAGATATGTTTGATTAATTTTTTTTGATCTTTTCGTATTTATGTTGTAAATGGAATTCTCTTGATCCAAAATATAGAGGTCGTTTATTAATTGTGTCACACCATAGAAAACATTATCGAGATAAAAGAATAAAAATTATTCTTAATAATTATCTCAAAACCAATCTTGTCTAAACAATAAATCGAAATGACGTTTTTAGTCAAACTAGACACAAAATAGCAATCCTCTAAACATAAATTAAGTCCACTAGGCAACAATAAAGTATATGTTCCTATAGCTAAGGCAGCAACTCTTGCTCCATTACCAACCCATAGGTCCACCTCTCATTTTCTCTGATTTCTACTCTTTTGTAGTCCTGATACAAATCTACAAATATGAGAACCCTAACTGATATCTAATACCCAAGAAGTAGGTGTTGATAAATTAATATCAATAACTTAAATACTCGAGGTTGATGCTCTGCTTTCATTTTCCTTCTTGACTTTTCAAGATAAATGGGGCAGTTCCTTTTACAATGGCATGTCTTATTACAAATGGAAACATTTTCCTTCTAGTGACCAGTCAAGGTAGTTTACGATGTTCAACTTGTCATTCTCAAGGACCGATCACAATGATAACAATTTTTTATAATAAGTGTGCAACAATAAAATATGAATTTTGAGTACGTTTACCATGTTTGTTTATAAAAAAGACTTGATACTCCCACTATTTTTATTAAAACTAATAACCCTCAAATATTAATGTTGAAAATACTTTCTGTAAAGTTTTTCTAGTGGGTAAGGATCCAAATTTCACATTCTCTTAAGTCAGCTTTGGCTTTTCTTTTAAGATTATGGTCTATCTAGGTAAGTAACACTTGCTAATTACATCTCATGTAACTCCTTCATTTGGTGAACAACTCTTGTTCATAATCATCTTATGATTATCCAAATAACTAGCATTTAGGTTTCTAATCCTATTAGAGTAACCTAGTTAAGTCTTTAACCAATGTTACAACTAATGAATATCACTTGCTTATTCTTCGCGTTTGGCCAAGATAGATACAAGTATCTCGCTTTAGCAAAACCTACATTGTATCGATCTAGACTTTAACGAGGGTTAACATTGGGAAGCAATAAAAGACTTAATATTTTATTGAGGGGTTTTGTGAATATTATCTCACCATTTAAAATTTGATCTTATCAATTAACTAGCATGCATCTCATACATTCATTTTATCACATACATGAAAAGCAGTAAATATGAATGCAATAGTTATAGCCCATATCCTAAGGTGGTTCGTCCCAAGCTAATGGGAGAAACAAATTATTCTAAGGATAAAAACACTTCTCAAGCATTTTTCTGTCAGCCCACACTTCTGTTCCTCTGGTCCATGCTTATTCGTATAGATTACAATTTCAGAAACTCGTTTTACATATGAGAGCGTAAGATGACAAGAGAATTACAATAGAAGTATAGAAAGACACGACATGCAGGCCGTATTTATAAAACCTTATAAATAAAACTAAATGGGCTATTGAGCTATAACCATGCATTCCAAACACCGTGCATATCAAACATAATAAAGACGCGGTTTGTTATTAAAGTCTTACCAGATTGTTCCAATACAGTTGTCAAGCCCCTTGCGGGGTTCTAAAGGGCGGAGCCCCTTTACGAAGCTGCCGACGGGTTTGCCGCTACCTGGTTAGCGGCGGAGAAATTTTTAAAGATTAGCATCTTAATTACTATGTAAAAACCTCACGATTTGATAACTTTTATCAACATTATCGTGTTTTTAGGATTTTAAAATCTATGAGGTTTTTTTGCTAAAACAACTCTTTTTACTTTCCCGCACGAAATCTATAGACTAACCATTAGTCTAATATATAAATTTAATCCGTGTATGTTAACACCTAACATCTAAAACCCTAAAACTCAATATTGAATATGTTATCAACTAACATATAATATTTCAAACCCTTGTCGACAAAGATCCTGATCATTAGCTCTTAATCATCAATCTTATGAACATCGTTTAACTAGATTAACAGATTAATCGTGATTGAATATATTTGCTAGTACAAATATCATATATCCGCTAAATAAATAAAAAATAACATGTATCTCATACAATTACATCACCCAAATAATTAAAACTCGAATCCGTATCGTATAAGTGGCTCTGGTACCACTATTGGGTCACACCGATACACCCTATGGTGCAGCGGAAAAAATTATATGGCGATTACCACTAGAGATCCATGTACGAGGAACGAATCAGGGTGAAGAATTACCTGTTTAAAATCTAGAATTCTGAATTTGGAGGAGATAGATATCCAATCGCGATTCACGATGTCGATTCCTAAGCCGCAATGATAACGCTCCGACCTCTACGTAGTTCACCCAATTGAAACGAGCATATAAAACTTTCTACACTATTTAGAAGGGAATGAGCATATAAAAACTCTCTAAACTATTTAGAAGGTTTTTCCCAAAAGCATTAATGACTGCTAGATCTCTCATGCCTTTATATAACCTTTATAATCCTAATTCAACTCAGATTAGGATTTCAATATATATATATATATATATATTAAATATATGTAATCCCAATTTAAATTTAATTAGGATTTTAATATATATTAAATATATGTATAATCCCAATTCAACTTAATTAGGATTTCAATATATATATATATATATATTAAATATATAATCCCAATTCAACTTATTAGGATTTCAATATATATAGATATATATCAAATTTATATAATCTCAATTCAACTTTAATTAAGATTTCAATATATATATATTAAATATATATAATCCCAATTCAACTTAATTAGGATTTCAATATATATATTGATTTAAATCGAATGATATTATTTATATATTAAAAGAGTCATAATTACAATAATTATTTTCTTTTAATATTTATCCAATAGTTAAATTATATATATCAAATATATATTAATTTAACTAAATCCTTGTACAACAAATTTGTACATATATAATTCATTTAATATATGCTCATTTTAACCGTGGGTGTGACCTTGTAGGTTCATGTAATGTTAGTAGTAAATATTAGAACATTTCTAATATTACAAACAATGAGTGACATCTAGCAATATGTCATTGTTACATAAGTTACAAGAAATCGTGATTCGACATAACCTTTTTCGTGATTAACTCTTTTTCATGTATTACATCCTTTTGTCCTTTATATCTAGATTGGACACAAGTCATGGAACAGTCACACTTGTATAGTCCATCTAATATTTCTTGATATCTTGAGTAGACTATTATAAAAAAATAACTATGATATCTCATATCAACTTATTCGAGCATGACCATGCATTTATAGTCTCACTTAATCAAGTGGCCTACGATATTATTCCTATTATGTAGGATGGACAAATCCTATCTTGATCAACCATATCTCACTACATAGATTGTGATATATCTAGTATCAGTCTTTATAGAGTAGTCAGTTACGACACACGTTTGACTAAATCAAAATATGTGACTCACGATGTTGAAATAATGATGATCTCAAGTTTGAGGATCATACATGTAGTTATCACTATGAGCAATGTTGTGGCTGTCACATAATAATCCAAGAAACATGCTCATAGCGGGTCAGTCCAATATGTAATTCTCTAACACATACTTATGTATTGATTTTGACATCTCTATGTCAATGACAACACTTTTTTCATCAATCAACTACATATTAGTCTTAATGCATTATTGTTGTCCATTCCCACAATAATACTCGACTAAGGACATTTAAGAATAACCATATTATTCTAAGGACTTTATTATAATTTAGTTTATTTATGCATGCGGAATTGTAACTGAAAATAATAATGGCAATGCCTCTTTATGAATAAAAAAGGTAAAAATGTTATTTAAAATCATCTTATGATTGGTCTTTGGGCATATACAAGTCAGCCAACTTAGGAAGACCGTAGTCCATTCTAACTGGTAAAAAATGTGCTGACTTGGGGAAATGATCCAAAATGACCCAAATAGCTTCGTGCTTAGCAAGAGTTAGTGGCAGACCATTAACAAAGTCCATAGTGATCTTCTCCCACTTCTATTGCAGTAAATCTATAGGTTGCAATAACCCGGTAGGAACATGGTGCTCGGCTTTAACACGTAAGACACTTGGACATGAAGTAAATTATGGCTTGCTTTATGCCCGGCCACCAATAGAGTTCCCAAAGGTCCTTGTACATTTTTACAGAACCCGGGTGAACAAAAAAAGAACTCGAATTGAGCTTTCTTAAGAATATTAGTGTGAAGAGATTCATCATTGGGTACGCAGACCCGATCACGAAAGCATAGGAGTCTTTCAAATTTAATTCCGAAGTCATGGTTATCTTGCAACTTGGAAACAATGGGTTAAAGTTCAGGATCTTGACTTTGCAATGCTTTGATTCTCGAAATAATAGTAGATTGAATTTGAAGCTCAACTACGAGGCAACGATGATTTCGTAGTCGAAAATGAGCATTAAAAGCTCGATGAGCTACAATACAATGACTTAGCAATGAGTTGATGTACTAAGCAATGCATAGGATTCAAAGGTCATTAACGATACTTACCAGGCAGAGTTTTGCGGCTTAGTGCATCAACAACAACATTAGCCTTGCTCGGATGGTAATCAATAACAATATCATAATCTTCAAGGAGTTCCATCCACCTCCGTTGTCGAAGATTCAACTTCTTCTACGTCAACAAATATTTAAGGCTCTTATGATCAGCGAAAAGATAGCATTTTTCTCCGTAGAGATAATGCCTCCAAATTTTCAATGCGAAGACAACTACGACCAACTCTAAGTCATGAGTAAGATAATTCATCTCATACGACTTTAGCTGTCTTGAAGCATAAGTAATGACTTTACCTTCTTGCATCAATACACATCCTAACCCGAGATGCGACACATCACTATAAACTATGTAGTCATTTCCAGACTCGGGTTGGGACCGGTGTATGAGTCAAGACTTGTTTTAATTGATTGAAACTTCTTTATTGTTCCTCAACCCAAACAAAAATAGTCTTTTTTCTCAATAGCTTAGTCAAAGGAGTTGCTATCATAGAAAATCCCTTGACGAATCTTCTATAATAACTAGTAAGACGAAGGAAACTTCTTACTTCACCAATGTTCATTGGTGAATGCTAATCAAGGATGGCTTGGATTTTCTTTGGATTTACCTGAATGCCTGAAGCTGATACAATATGCCCAAGGAAGGCAACTTCAATGAGCCAAAACTCACACTTAGAAAATTTGGCAAACAACTGCTTTTCTTGAAGGGTTTGAAGTACAATGCGGAGGTAATCTCGATGTTCTACAACATTCTTAGAATAGATTAGGATATCATCAATGAATACCACCATGGCTTTTTCAAGATAAGGTCTAAAAACCTGATTCATCAAATCCATAAAGGCTACCGGTGCATTGGTTAGCCCAAATGGCATTACCAAGAATTCGTAGTGCCAATATCTTGTACGGAAAACAGTTTTGGGTACATCACATTCTTTGACTCTCATTTGATAATACTCGGACCTTAAATCGATCTTGGAAATCACAAATGCATCCTTAAGTTGATCGAACATGGCGTCAATTCTTGGCAATGGATACTTATTCTTGATGATTACCTTGTTCATCTGTCGGTAATCAATACACAACCTCATGAAACCATCTTTCTTCTTAAGAAAGAGAATCGGTGCTCCCTAAGATGAAAAACTCAGTTGGATAAAACCTTTATTCAAAAGGTCTTGGATTTGGGCCTTTAGTTCCTTGAGTTTAATTGTGGCCATACGATAAGGTGCTATGGAAATTGGGGCTGTTCCAGGTTGTACTTCAATACCAAATTCTACTTCGCGAGTTGGGGGTAAGTCCGAAAGTTCATTAGGAAAAATATCAGGGAATTCACACACGATGTCAATGTTTGATAGTTGAGGTTTATCCTTGACTTCTAATGTCAATGCATACAACAAAGGGCTTCTTGAATTCATAAGGGTGATACTCTCCTTGCCAAGGCCTCGAAGATACAACTTTTTCTTACTATAATCTACCCAAGCTTGATGTTCACTGAGTCAATCTAAACCCAATATAACATCGAACTCGTGAATTGGAAGTGCTGATAAATTGGCCGACAATGGAATCCCTTGAATCATTAAGGGACAATTCTTACACATAATTCTCACGGTGACATAGTCTTCCAATGGATTAGTTACAAAAATTCTCGATGCTATAGGTTCAAAAGACATCTTATACTTTTTAACTAATACAATACTTATAAAGGAGTGGGTAGAGCTAGGATCAATTAATGCATATAAGGAGTGTGAAAATAAATCAATGGTACATGCAATGATGTCGAGATCCTCCTCCTCCTCCTCCTCCCTACTCCTCACATGGTAAACATGAGCAGGGGCCCTCAATTCTTGCTTGTTCGATGTCTTTCTAGAGCCACTAGATCTCCCTGTAGCTCCCGATTATCCTTGTCTTGTTCCCTTGCCTTGGGAAGATTGAGCAGGGGATACAATGTTAGCCGATATAGCTGTAGATTTGGTAGCATTGAGAGGGAAATCTCAAATAAAGTGGCCTTGTTCGCCACAGTAGAAACAAGCTTCTAACTATTTGTGACATTGCCTGCCAGATGCCTGTTCTGACAATAGTTATAAATAGGGTACTGAGAGCTTCGATTAAAGCCTCTAGTGCTATCAACTGAGGCCGCTTTAGCAAGGAACTGAGTCACAGTCTGTGTCCTCTCGATATTCCCTAAATGGGGAGGTTGTGAGTATATATTATACTTAGGGCCTGGATACTTCCCTTTCTTGTTCCACTTGGGAGGTCGAGAATCATCTCGGAATCTCTTATTAAACTTTCCCGACCCACTGGCCCTTTGGGTTTTCTGTGTTTCCTTGGTGGCATTGACTCGGTTCACAAGATCTTGGAAATTAGTGATGCCCAATGTTGTTAACATAGGGTGTAGCTCGTCACTGAGCCAGATAATGAACATCCTACACTTCTCTTCCTCCTTTTTGATGTACTTGGCACCATACCTGCAGTACTTGCAGAAATCATGAATGTACTGCTCGACAGGCCATCCACCTTTCTTGAGATGGAGGAAGATACTACGCCTTTCTACGAGATAGAACTCGCTAATATATTTCTTTCAAAATTCTCAAAGGAAGAATTCCCAAGTTACTATTTCTTCGGAGACCGTAAGAATAGTAGTCTCCCACCAGTGAAGTGCCTCATCAACAAGCAATGCTAGGGCACATTCAAGCTTGTGTTCATCTGAACACCATAGCTGTTTATTCATGATTCTTAATGTGTTATCCAACCAATATTTAATAGTTTTAGGATGGTCATCATCCTGACCAATAAAGGTATAAGCTCGGTGCTGAGATAGCTTATCTATAGGGGCCCATGCATAAGAAATATTAGTGGTAGGGGGTTGCATAGTCTGTTCAGCTTTCATTGAGGCCATGACTTGTTTGAACATATCAACCATGTTCCGATAACATTTAGCTTGAGCAGTCTGCGCTTTAGGCTCAGTGCCCTAAGTAGGTGGGTTCTGTGGATTCAAAAGGTCTCATCCTCTTATCTCATCGCCATGAGTCGAGGAGCCGGTAGCGGACTTATTTATGCGAGCTTCGTTAGATTTAGACATATCTATAATGTAAAGAGATCGGGTTAGTCGGCAAGTCACTATATACATAGTAAATAACTGCTAGGTGGCAAAGTAATACAATAACAATATAATAGACTTTGGTTTAGTCCTAGAATCGACTAAGCTCTAGCTCTGATACCATAAATTTAACACCCCTTTCCTAGCCTGGTAGGGATGTAACCCTCTCGACCCAACCTAGTCGTAAGACCGAACCGAGCGAGCTACAGTAGGTTACCGAAGTAAACCGTGAAGAAGAAACTCGAATTAACGTCCATTTTTTATTTTATCATAACTAAATGCATATTATTTACTTATTGTGGGTTCATAAGTAGCGGGTGAAACTCAACTCAATCGAGCGTCAGATTGACATCCAATTACTCCGATTTTACCAAAAGGACCAAATTGTAATTTTCCAAAAATTCAAGGACTTAAACCACTTTTAAGGTTACCAACCTTTTATTTAACCCATCACATGCTTCCATCTCAAAAATCAACTTAATACGATCATCTAAACTCATACAGTCGCATCTCCTAACTTTAGGGACCAAAACGTAAGGAACAAAACTTCAAAAAATCCCAATCAACTAACAAAATGGCTAGGTGTATCGATACACCCAAGGCCGTATTGGTACGCATTTGTCTAGTGACCTCCCAGATTTTCAAACCATAAAGCCCGTACCGATACGCCCCCGTGTATCGAAACAGATAGCCCAAAATGGCTTTACCGTATCGAAACGACACCAGGCGTATCAAATGCCTTGCCTAAATTGGCCTTGCCGTATCGAAATGGTAGCCCGTGTTTCGATACACCTGGGCCTGAAATGACATTTTTACACCGATTAACTTACTTTGATGTATTCCAAACCACTTAAACATGCTTCTAACATGTAACCAACATAAACAAGGATCGATCCTCAACCAAGAATCATAGAACATCAATCATTCATGGCATCAATCATCAAATGGTAACCTATAGGCATGCTTCCTATAAGCAAGCCAAGTAAAAGCTCAAAAACCATATCAAAGCATAAACCAACCAATAAAGGCCCATTACAAGTCTAAATCAGCAACTCAAGCTTGCTCAAACAGGGAGTTTAAAATACATCTCCCAAAATCAACAATAGAACCCCTATTGCCCTTATTAACTATAGTTTATTTCGAAAACATACTTTCATAACGAAGTCTTTCTCGATCCCTTGCTCCCACGCTGCCTTCGAACCTTTACTTTTCTGCATTGATGGACAAAGAGAGCGTAAGCACACAAGGCTTAGTGAGGAGTGCTCTAAAACAATACACCATCAATGCATTTAAAACCTTTTTGTCATTTACATTGGAAACATCATTTCAATTAACATTTAAACATCGCTTAAACCATCATGCCTTAAAAACCATGCACTTAACACATTTCAAAACTAGCATATTAAACCATATTCAACATATATCATGTACCAACAACAAATCCCATTGCTAGTACTCAATTTAAGCCTTCCCATGCATAACAACCATATGCAAAGCTTAAAGAGTAAACATGTATAAATCACATTATACAACATAAAATTCCACATGATACATCAACAACTATATTGGCTTACAAGTGATTATTAACCAAGTTCCATTTCTAAAATATCATATCGGATACACGGATTCAACAAGTGTTCACACAACACTTCAAGCCATCTCAAGCAGAAACATGGGACAACAACCCCAAACATCGGTTAGACGCTTAACCTTTTAATGGGAGACGGGACCACAACCTCCTCGACCACTAGGGTACTTGGATGGAGATGGGACCACAACCTCCTCGACATCCAATGCGGCTTATTTATAGTGCACTCAATCCTATAGCCGGCTAACTATATCCGATAACATTTTTAAACCACATCAATTGCCAATATAATTCACATTTAGCCATGTACCTCACTGTTTTTATATGCATCAACATTAAACCATTTTCCAAAGCAACAACTCATACTTTAAATACAAGTATAAAACGTATACTTACAAGGATCACTTACCATGTGCATCCTTCATCATCTCATGATTAAAAATAGTATATCACATACTCAAAACATGCTTTAACAGTAGGTATCATGTAATCAAAACCAAATGCATAAAACATTTCCTAAAAGCATGATCGAGAGAGTAAACCACTTTATACTTACTTCCGAACTTAGACAAGCATTTCAAGCTCAAATCTAAGTTCCCAAAACCACATTTAAAACATTTCAAAGCTAAAATCCACGTCTCACTCACTGACACTCGAAACCTCAATTCGCTGATGCAAAATCAAGCGTCTGAAGCCTTCAATGCTTCACCGATAGCTTTCGGATCAACCAAAAGCACAGGGACAACCTCAAGCACAAAGACAACAAACCCTAGGGGACAACAACCCCAAACATCGGTTGGACACTTAACCTTCTAATAGGAGATGGGACCACAACCTCCTCGACCATTAGGGTACTTGGATGGAGACGGGACCACAACCTCCTCGATATCCAAGGTGACTTATTTATAATGCACTCAATCCTATAGCTGGCTAACTATATCCAATAACATTTTTAAACCACGTCACTTGCCAATATAATTCACATTTAGCCATGTACCTCATTGTTTTTATATGCATCAACATTAAACCATTTTCCAAAGCAACAACTCATGCTTTAAAACAAGTATAAAACGTATACTTACAAGGATAACTTACCATGTGCATCCTTCATCATCTCATGATTAAAAACAGTATATCACATACTCAAAACATGCTTTAACAGTAGGTATCATGTAATTAAAACCAAATGCATAAAACATTTCGTAAAAGCACGAATGAGAGAGTAAACCACTTTATACTTACTTCCGAACTTAGACAAGCGTTTCAAGATCAAATCTAAAATCCAAAAACCACATTTAAAACATTTCAAAGCTGAAATCAACGTTCTCACTGACCGACACGCGAAACCTCAATTCGCCAATGCGACATCAAGTGTCTGAAGCCTCCAATGCTTCTCATATAGCTTTCGGATCAACCTCCCCTGTTTTAACCACATTACAATAAAGTATTAATGCATCATAATGTATTCAAAATCCTAGAAAAACAATTCCACAACATTGTTTCGCTAAAAGCTACCAAACGCCCATCTGAAACAACCAAAAACCACATCAATTGACCTCCAAACTTAACCTAGCCATAACATATCACTTCCAATCATCATTTAAAATCAAATGACATCTAAAAACCATCTCATAACATCCTTATACCTCCAGCAACCATTAAACCACCACAACTTCTCAAAAACACATAACTATCATCCTAAACAATTAGAGACTCGCTTAATTTCGGGATTCCAATGTTATAACCATTATCTCAATATTATTAAAGATAAAAATCATGATTAGAATCAATCAAGAACCCAGCAAAACAAATCCAATTCGAAAATCACATAAATTCATCAATTAAACCTTGATTTAATCATATTGTTCAATTAAATCATAAAACCTTATTAGGAAACATATTTAAAGAGTCAAGAACTTGAGAATTTTAATAAAGAACCTTGATTAGAGGAGAAGAAAAAAGATTACCTCCAATCCATTGCTTTTCCCTTAATTGGCAAGATTGGATTGAAATCTTCAAGAAAACAAATAAAGCTTGTTATAGAAATCCATGGAAACCATTTAGAAATCAAAGTTGGATGAAAAAGATTAATTATTTGGAGATTTTAGAAGAAAAAAGGTAGTTTAGCAATAAGAAAGAAGAGAGAAAAGTTAAGAGTCAAAAGAAGTTACGTAAGAAAATATTTTAACCAAATAAACTCTTTTATTAAAATCCCTTTCATCCTTAACTATTAATTAATTAAAAAAATTATTAAAAAGGCCTAATTAAGGGAAATAGCTGATTAAAGTGATAAAAGCCCCTTAAAGATTCAAAGTTTTGTCTCTTTACAAAACATTCACCAAAAATTGTTTTACACTTTTACATTTTAATCACTAGTCAAAAATGTCACATTTCCAAACCTTATTTTCCAAAATTGACTTTACCAATAATTAAAATATATTTAATAAGGATTTTTAACAATTTTCCATATTTTAATCTCGCATAAAAATATTTAATCCCGAATCTAACTCGAATCTCTAACCTAGTCCACCGAACCGTCTAATTAGCCCAAAAATCGTTAGGCCCAAAACTGAGGCGTTACAACTCTCCCCAATTAGGAAATTTTGCCCTCAAAATTTTACCCAAAGAAAATAAGTGCGAAAACTATAACATCATGTCCGCCTTACTCTTCCACGTGGCCTCCCCAATTCTATGGTGTCGCCACAACACCTCCACAAGCTCAATCGTTTTACTACGAAGAACTTTAGTACTCAAATCAAGGATCTCAACAGGTTTCTTATCAAAGGACAACCTCGGTCACAACTCCGTATCCTCCACCAACATAACATACGATGGATCCAAGCGATACCTCCTCAACATCGACACATAAAACACATCATGAACCTTCTATAACTCAGGAGGTAATCTCAAACGATAAGCCACATGAACAACTCGCTTCATAGCCTCATATGGTCCAATAAACCTTGGACTAAGCTTACCCTTATGTCCAAACCACATCACCTTCTTCCAAGGTGACACTTTAGGAACACATACTCATCAACCACGTACTCAATTCCTCCACGCTTAGAATTCGCATAGAATTTCTGGCTATCCAAAGCCGCTTTCAAGCGATCACAAATGAGCCTCATCTTCTCATTCGTATCCTTTAACACATCTGGCAAGGAAACATACTTTTTTCCCTCCTCAGCCCAACACAAAGGCGTACAACACCCCTACCATACAAGACTTCATACGGTGCCATCCATATATCGGCCTGATAACTGTTATTATAGGCAAACACCATCAAGGCCAACTATCTCTCACAGGTTCCTTGGAACACAATGATACAACACCTCAATATATCCTCCAAGACCTAGATCACACGTTCAGACTGACCACCCATCTGAGGATGATACGAAGTACTAAAACTCAACCGTTTACCCAAAGCTCGATGTAAACATTCCCAAAACCTTACTGCAAACCGTAGATCGCTATCAGAAACTATGAACTTAGGCACATCGTGCAAATGAACATTCTCAGCAATATACAAATCCGCCAACTTATCCAAAGTATACGCCGTATACACTGGCACAAAATATGCGCACTTCGTAAACCGATCAACAATCACACAAATGGAATCCTTTTTAGTGGGCGTCAAAGGCAACCCAGACACAAAATCTATGGTGATTCTTTCCCACTTCCATTCTGGTATCTTCAATGGTTGCAACAACCCAGAAAGAAACTGATGTTCAGCCTTTACACGCTGTCACACTATACATCTAGCAACAAAATCAGCTACATCTTTCTTTAAACCAACCCAATCGTACTCACCCTTCAACCCTTGATACATCTTAGTACTACGGAAATGCAAAGCAAAAGGACTAGCAGGAGCCTCAATCAAAATCATACACCTCAACTCATCATCATTAGGCACAACTATCCGATATTTAAAACACAACACCCCATCATTGTTAAAATGATTGGGTTAGTCGGTAAGCCACTATATACACGGGACAACAACCCAAAGGACATGGACAAAAACACCTAGGGGACAACAACCCCAAACATCGGTTAGATGCTTAACCTTCTAATAGGAGACGGGACCATAACCTCCTCGACCATTAGGGTACTTGGATGGAGATGGGATCACAACTTCCTCGATATCCAAGGCGACTTATTTATAATGCACTCAATCCTATAGCTGGCTAACTATATCCAATAACATTTTTGAACCACATCACTTGCCAATATAATTCACATTTAGCCATGTACCTCATTGTTTTTATATGCATCAACATTAAACCATTTCCAAAGCAACAACTCATGCTTTAAACACAAGTATAAAAATTATACTTACAAGGATCACTTACCATGTGCATCCTTCATCATCTCATGATTAAAAATAGTATATCACATAATCAAAACATACTTTAACAGTAGGTATCATGTAATCAAAACCAAGTGCATAAAACATTTCGTAAAAGCACGACCGAGAGAGTAAACCACTTTATACTTACTTCTGAACTTAGACAAGAGTTTCAATATCAAATCTAAATTCCAAAAACCACCTTTAAAACATTTCAAATCTAAAATTCACGTTCTCACTCACCAACACGCGAAACCTCAATTCGCTGACGCGAAATCAAGCGTCTGAAGCCTCCAACGCTTCACCGGTAGCTTTCGGATCAACTTCCCCTATTTTAACCACATCAAAATAGAGGATTAATGCATCATAATGCATTCAAAATCCCAGGAAAACAATTCCACAACATTGTTTCGCTAAAAGCTACCAAACGCTCATCCGAAACAACCAAAAACCACATCGATTGACCACCAAACTTAACCCAGCCATAACCTATCACTTCCAATCATCAAATAACATCAAATGACATCTAAAAACCATCTCATAACATCCTTATACCTCCAACAACCATTAAACCACCACAACTTCTCAAAAACACATAACTATCATCCTAAACAATTAGAGATTCGCTTAATTTCGGGATTCCAATTTTAAAACCATTATCTCAATATTATTAAAGATCAAAATCATGATTAGAATCAATGAAGAACCCAGAAAAACAAATCCAATTTGAAAATCACTTAAATTCATCAATTAAACCTTGATTTAATCATATTGTTCAATTATATCATAAAACCTTATTAGGAAACATATTTAAAGAGTCAAGAACTTGAGAATTTCAATAAAGAACCTTGATTAGAGGAGAAGAAAAAGATTACCTCTATTCCCTTGCTTTTCCCTTAATTGGCAAGATTAGATTGAAATCTTCAATAAAACAAATAAAGCTTGTTGTAGAAATCCATGGAAACCATTTAGAAATCAAAGTTGGATGAAAAGGATTAATTCTTTGGAAATTTTAGAAGAGAAAAGGTAGTTTGGCTGATAAGAAAGTAGAGAGTCAAAAGAAGTTACGTACGAAAATATTTTAACCGAATAAACTCTTTTATTAAAATCCCTTTCATCCTTAACTATTAATTAATTAAAAAAATTATTAAAATGGTATAATTAAGGGAAATAGCTGATTAAAGTGATAAAAGCCCCTTAAAGATTCGAATTTTTGACTCTTTGCAAAATAGTCACCAAAAACAGTTTTACACTTTTAGATTTTAGTCACTAGTCCAAAATGTCACATTTCCAAACCTTATTTTCCAAAATTGACTTTACCAATAATTAACATATATTTAATAAGGATTTTTAACCATTTTCCCATATTTTAACTCGTATAAAAATACTTAATCCCGAATCTGACTCGAATTTCTAACTCGGTCCACCAAACCGTCTAATTAGCCCAAAAGTCTCTAGGTCCAAAATTGGGGCGTTACAAGGGAACCGGGTCGGAGTATGTTACCGATGTTTGATAAATTGATTAGTGCAGTACTTTTAATCAATAATAAGTAAGTTGGTGATTCAGAAGCGATGTGATATTTATTGATAACACAATACGATATTATAATAGTAAGATGAGAATAGTAATTCTATACGAAACTATGATTATCAATTTATGACCAATTTTAAACCCTTACAAGTTTTGGGGACTAATTTGTAAACCCGATAAATTAGGGGTCATTAACTGAAACTAACTTTACTACAATGAAATTCAGACTAAAACTAGTGTACAAGCACATTTTCTTGCTAATCAAAAACCATTTACGCTTTTAATTAAGCCATTCATCAATGTATGTCCGTTATGTAACATTTCAGAATTATTACCAAAGCTTTTAACCGAATTACCTATATCGGTACTGATACTCGAAGGGTCGTATCAGTATGCCATGTACATTCCACGTGTTACCAGATTTCAATGACTAAAGCTCGTACCTGTACAGCCTTAGATGTATCGGTACAGTTGGACAAGTATAGCTACACCTTGAAGCTGTACCGATACCCTTTTGCAAACTCAATTTCTAGTGTTGAGAACTTGTACTGATACGCCCAAAGGAGTATCGATACGCCTTGTTGACCATCATTGATGTAGTCCTAATATGCATAACCGTACCGATATGCTATTACCTGTATCGGTATGACAGGATCTATAATGACAAATTTGGTCTGGTTTTTATCCATTTAACCTATCATACAATGTCTAAATCCTATGAAATTTTATAGGCAAGTTTTAACATCATATTATACTATCATGCCAAATTTCATAGCCATATGAATCCATTTACTAGGTTTTTACCCTTTTAGGCCAAATATGCATGTTTTTCCACTTTTAGCCATTTTCAAAACATCATTTTAGGCCTTTAAGGCTTATCCATACCATAATCAACGTATACACAACAAAGGGGCTAAAAGTGATTAGTCTAACTATTTTGCCACCATACTAGGAGTTTATAGGGATAATATACATTACTTTAAGCTTGTAGTAACTTGCCAAAACTTCCAACAATATTCAATCTCGCAACAGTGACTTTCTCAACCTGAAATGCTTGAGATGAAATGCATTAGGCATACTTTGCCTAGTGAGGTAGCCATGAACAATATCAAAATAATAACATTAAAAAACATGCTTTATTAATAACAATGCCATGATTCATATTCCATGGTAATTATAACATGTTTCAATATTATTCCTTGGATCGAATCAAGATAGTGGATACGCGAATTCTTACGCCTCGCCAACTCAATGAATGGTCTAGTCCCTCCGCCTCACCAATTGACCAATATCACAACAATCCCTCCACCTCGCCACAATAAAGGTCATAGCCAAGGACCGTAGTCCACCGTACCAATGAGCTCATAAATTCTATTGCATGCCAATTGTGTCCAATGTCCTTTCGAATCCAAGGTTCAATAACAATACCAATAACAATATCAATGGCAATATTTTGATGGCAATAACAATATTGATATTAATTTTCGATGACAATGACAATATTCTCAATGGAAATGGCAATATCTATAGCAATGGTTGTTCAAAGATGATGTCGATGTCCAATGGCTGATGCTTCTATATTTCTATGATTCAATGATGAAAATATTGATAACAGTAATGCTATGATCAATGTTCAATATAATAGCTTACCGATGCTTACCAATGATGCCTCCAAAGAGGTTCAATCCAATATCCTTTAACAAAATATTAGCTATGAGAAAATTCAATGTCACTAAAATTAGGAAAAGCACCTAGCCTAATCCCGACGCTCCGACTACACTCGACTAAACATCTGAGACCTTCAAGGCCCCCAGATGGCAATTCCCTTATTCTTTTGTTTAGTTGGTTCTGGTGAATTTGTCAATTTCTCCCCTTGTTGCTCTTGAGCTAACAAACATGGAGGAATAAGAATTTCAATATATTTCAATGACAATAATCAATTCCATAACATAACTTAGATATTAAACAATAAGAATTAGGCTAGGAAATTTAATGGACAATCTTATAGCGTCTGGAATTCTTGAACATGAGATTAGCCATGATTTAACTTTGGAATCGACAAGCTAATAGAGGGTTATTGCTTACCCGTTCGATAGCTATTCAATAGAATCAAGAAATCAAGGAGAAACTTGAATTCTTAAGGTTTCATCAATGGAGGTGCTTGCTTCCAAGGAAGATGATGATGACTAAGGTGTTCATCTTTACTTAACCGGGTAAGTCTCTAAACTCTTTTTTATCTTTCTTTTTCGTTTTTTGATAACTGAAAGCTTTCCTTCTAGTGAAGGAAAGCAATCTGCACCCCCATGTAATATGTGATTAAGCTTGGGACGGGGCAATTGCTTAATTGGTCCCTCTTCATGTACGTAACACCTTTGCCCCTAAACTTTTAATTTTCTCAATTTAGCCACTAAACAGATTTTCAGTAAGTTCAGTAAGGTTCTTAATCAATAAATTGACCTAATTAGAGCCCAATATCAATTTAATTGACCATATAGTCAAAGTCAGTGCAATTATTTGTACCTTTCTGGTGTAGTGTTTCCAATCGCTGGAACCCAATTTCGACCTGACCAGTTTTCGGGGTGTTACAGTCAGCAAGTAATACAACAATGAACTAAGTATCATATCCACAAGGATTGACCAAGAATTTAATTGTTTTAATTGTTTACTTGTTAAGGGAAAATGTTGGATTGATTTGAAGGTTTGTTTCAGAAACTAACTTAATGGAATGCAATGAAGTAAAAACAAGTTGGCAAGAGGAAGTTTTCAAATGAGTGATGAGCATTGGCAAGGGATGCATGGTTTTTACGCTAGTTATGCCAGCTATTAATAACATCCTGCCTTGGATTTATTGTCGAGCAGATTTTAATAGTGGCATTGCCTCTATCGTTGGCAATGCCCTAAGTTAACCATGTTAAACCTTATATTCTATAGTGAAGCTTTTAATTAATTAACTTGATTAAGTTTCAATCTATACTTGTAAGGGGTAGATTCACTCCCAAAGTAAGCTCATCTACTTGAACATCTTTTATTGAAGCTTCTCTCCTTAGTATCTAGCAACTAATCGTTACCCCTCAAGTTTGTTATGATATTAAGGTGTAATAAGCAAACAATTCCAATTGTCGTATGACAAAGAATTTAAAAACTGAAGTACCAGCCAGATAGAAAACTATACCAAGGTATTCTAATTATTAAAAACCAAACATAAACAAAGCGTTAAACACAAACATCCTCAACCAATTGTAAAAAGCTTAGTTTATGGTTTGGGGTTCCATCCACAAAATATCATCGTATCTCAACATCATCACTTATATAAAAATAAAACTAAGATAATGGGCAAGAATAAGATTCGTTGATCCAGCCCTTCCATGGCTCTAAGCTCTCGGTCTAGGTTGGTCGAACCATACAGCCTCTTGCTTCCTCTTCCACTACCGTGCTCTCCCCCTCAAGTTGTTTGATCATTTCCTTTAAATAGGCACGCATGGATAACCCTATAATGGGTTTGAATTTGAATTTTGATTCCGTACTTAGGATAAAATGCGTCATCATCTTATCTTCATTTTTAATTTTAGGGCTGTCGTGTACTAGGTTTAACGGCTTCTTTGACCGGGCATCAGACTTCACTTCTATGCAGCTGATCATGGCAATCTCTGGTCCAACTTTGCCAACTACAACTCAGAAATTCTATTTTGCTTTCCTGCGCCTGCACTGCTATGCCAAGCCTGCCCTGTTCTTAACCTGCATCAATGCCAACAAAACAACCCTTCATACTGGTAAAATATAAACTCCCTAACTCCTTATGCAAACACATGATTTTAACAACTAAATGCAAACATCTATACCTAAAGACAAGCAAAAGCATTGTGAAATATGCATAAAAATCAGTACTTTCTAGGAGTTAACACCGGTACACCCTATGACGCAACGAAAAAATTATCCAACGATCACCACCATAGATCCATGTACGAGAAACGAACAGGGGTGAAGAAGGGTGAAGAATTTACCTATTTAAAATCTGGAATTCTAAATTTAGAGAAGATAGATATCCAAACACGATTCCACAATGTCGATTCCTAAGTCGCAATGATAACGCTTCGACCTCTACGTAGTTCAACCAGTTGAAACGAGCATATAAAACTCTCTAAACTATTTAGAGGATTTTTCCAAAAAGTATTAATGACTGCTAGATCTTTCATGCCTTTATATAGCCTTTGTAATCCTAATTCAACTTATATTATGATTTCAATATATATTAATATATATAATCCTAATTTAACTTTAATTAGGATTTCAATATATATATATATTAAATATAGATAATCTCAATTCAACTTGACTAGGATTTCAATATATATATATTAAATATATATAATCTCAATTCAACTTAATTAGATTTTAATATATATCTATATTAATATATATAATCCCAATTAAACTTGACTAGGATTTCAATATATATATATATATATATAATCCTAATTCAACTTACTTAGGATTTCAATATGTATCTATATTAATATATATATAATCCCAATTCAACTTAATTAGGATTCCAATATATATATATATATAATCCCAATTTAACTTTAATTAGGATTTCAATATATATATTAATTTAAATCGAATTATATTATTTATATATTAAAAGAGTCATAATTACAATAATTATTATTCTTTTAATATTTATCCAACAGTTAAATTATATATATCAAATATATATTAATTTAACTAAATTTGTGTACAAATAATTTGTACATATATAATTCGTTTAATATATGCTCATTTCAACTGTGGGTATGACCCCTGTAGGTTCTTTGTAATGTTAGTAGTAAATATTAGAACATTTCTAATATTACAAACAATGAGTGACATCTAGCAATATGTCATTGTCACCTAAGTTACAAGAAATCATGATTCGACATAACCTCTTCATGATTAACTCTTTTCATTTATTACATCCTTTTGACCTTATATCTATATTGGACACAAGTCATGCAATAGTCATACTAGTATAGTCCATCTAATATTATTGATATCTTGAGTAGACTATTATAAATGAATAACTATGATATCTCATATCAACTCATTCGAGCATGGCCATGCATTTCTAGTCTCACTCAATCAAGTGGCCTAAGATATTACTCCTATAATGTAGGAGGGACAAATCCTATCTTGATCAATCATATCCCACCACATAGATTGTGACATATCTAATATCATTATTTTATAGTGTAGTCAGTTACGACACACGTTTGACTGTATTAAAATATGTCATTCAAGATGTTGAAATAACGATGATCTCAAGTCTGAGGATCATACATGTAGTTAACACTATGAACAATGTTGTGACTGTCACATAATAATCCAAGAAACATTCTCATAGCGGGTCAGTCCAATATGTCATTCTCTAACACATACTTATGTATTGATTTTGGCATCTCCATGTCAATTACAACACTTTTTCATCAATCAACTACAAATTAGTCTTAATTATTGTTGTCCATGCCTACAATAATACTCGACTAAGGACATTTAAGAATAACCATATTATTCTAAGGATTTTATTATAATTCATTTTATTTATGCACGCAGAATAGTAATTGAAAATAATAATGGCAATGCCTCTGTAATAAACAAGGTAAAACAAATGTCATTTACAATCATCTTATGATTGGTCTTTGGGCATACTATAACAATCTCCCACTAGCACTAAGACCAATCACTTATGTATCTAATACCAAGTGACTTAGTGTGACGATCATGCTTCTATTGCGGCAGAGGCTTTGTCAGTGGATCGACAATGTTATCATCTGTTGGTACTCAACATATTTGTACATCTCCTCGATCTATGATTTCTTGAATGAGATGGTAACACCTAAGTATGTGTTTGGATCGTTGTTGAGATCTGGGTTCTTTTGCTTGTGCGATGGCTCCGTTGTTATCACAACGTAGATCTATAACATTCCATATGCTCGACACAACTCCTAGTTCAGATATGAACTTCTTGATCCAAACAGCCTCTTTTGCAGCATCACTTGCTGCAATATACTTGGCTTTTATTGTAGAATCGATTATTGTAGCTTGCTTTCAACCTTTCAAGCTAACAATGCCTCCATTAAGGTAGAACACAAAACCCGATTGCGATCGTGAATCATCTTTATCGGTTTGAAAGCTGGCATCAGTATAATCTTTTATACTTAGATTTTCCTCACCTCCATATATAAAGAATGTATCCTTAGTTCTTCTTAAGTACTTAAGGTTTTTTTTAACTGCTACCCAATGACCTTCACCGGGATCTACCTGGTACCGACTTGTTATACTTAAAGCATATGATACAAGTGGACGAGTACATAGCATGAAATACATGATAGACCCAATTGTTGAAGCATATGGAATCTTACTCAAGCACTCTTTTTTTGAGGTGTTGAAGGACACATTTCCTTTGAGAGTGAAATTTCATGTCTCATAGGTAAGAACCCCTTTTTGGATTATTCCATACTGAATCTTTTCAGTACTTTATCTATGTATGTATTTTGACTCGGTCCTATGAGGAGTCGTCTCGATCTATCTCTATAGATCTTGACTCCTAATATGTATGTTGCCTCACCCAAGTCTTTCATGGAAAAACATTTTCCTAACCAAGTTTTTTTTACAGACTATAAGCTAGGTATGTCATTTCTTATTATCAGCATGTCATCCACACACAGTACCAAGAATATGGCAGTGCTCCCACTATTTTTCTTGAAAACATATGGCTCGTCTTCATTTTTGATAAAACCAAACTCTTTGATTGCATTTTTAAAACGAAAATTCCAACTTCGAGAAGCTTGCTTCAATCCATAAATGGACCTTTGTCGCTTGCATATTTTTCTGGAATCTTTTGGATCGACAAAACCTTCAGGATGTGTCATGAATACATCATCATCTAGTTTTCCATTAAGGAAACTGATTTTAACATCCATTTGCCATATCTCATAATCATACAATGCAGCTTGTAACACCCTAAAATTGGCTTAGAAATGTTACCACAATCTAAACTATAGGCTAATAGAATATATGTGGTAATCAATTTAAAGGAGAATGAACATTGGCCATCCTTAAGATCAAATAAGTGAAATTAGAACCAAATTGAATTGAAATTAAAACTAGAAGACATAAATAGAAGGATGGAAATGTTAACATGCAAAGTTAGGATGATTGCATGCAAAATTCATTAGAATTAAAGGCCTTGACACATGTTCTCATTGGAAGAGAACATGTGCCAAAATAATGGATGACTCACGATAGCTTGAGATAGATGAACAAAGATAATGCCCAGTTGATGAAATGGATGTGCAATGTTGATCAAATAGATCAAATTAGGTTCAACAAGATAATGCCCTATTTTAAGCTCAATTATAGGTGAAGTATAATGGCCTAGACATGTAAGAATCTGAACATGAATGGAATTGCCATGTTAGAACCTTGCTTAGGTGAATTAACAAGCTAGAAATTCAACCTAGTGTAATCTGCCCAGAGTGCTCTGTTCTAGGTAGTAACTTTGAAAAACTCACTATAAATTTTATAAAATGAATTTAAGGCTGAAATTTTTATGGACAACACTTTGATATGTCTAAATTCATTAGGATAAAACAAAACTGAATTCTGGGATGTATACTGAAATGTAAAGAAGAAACATTAGGGACAGTGCAAACTGTCCAGTGTAGCAAACTAGCTTGTCTTTAAGTTAAAAACTGAATTAATTGGCTAAGAACTAAAATGCAAGCCTTATATGGTCATAAATAAAATTTTGTTATCTTTCCAACGGTGTAGAGTAATTGAAATTCTGACGTATGGAATGAAAGTTATGCATGATTAAGTGACTAGAGTGCAAGCTGCCTGGCAGCAGCAGTATAGGCAATTGCACACTGTTTTGTGGCAAATTGCAAACTGTTTTGTAAACAGTTTTAGAACATTGATTCTACCTTTTTTTACATGAACTATAATGTAGATAAGTGTAGTTAAGTGTAATGGAAAATGTATATGAGCATGCTGCCAGATTTGTGTATGATATGTGCTTGTAACCTTGTCTCGATTGAATGACTTTGTGATCTTGTTTTGACATGTTTGTACTTGTAATTTGATAGAACCAGGAGTAAACTTGGTGGAAGAGGATAGAGTGGATCATCCTAAAGCCAAGAACAAGGGAGTGTGGATCCAAGACTAGCTAAGCTTGGAGTATTGTGAGTGTAGTTATCTCTAGGGTTAGGAATAGGTCCTAACCAATGCATACTTGTTTACATTTTGAAATGTTAAATGAACCTAATCATGGACTTGACTTAATAAGGGAAGAATGACTTGTAATTCATGAAATTGATCACATCTTTGAATAATTGATTAATCCGAATGTCTAAGCATGAATAAGTGACAACATGGATGCTTGTATATGTGATGATTGCATGTGATCCAATGATAAAGACTTGCTTGAGACATGTTCTCATCTTGATGAAATGAAACATGAAAACTACATGATATGTGAGCTATGGATCAATGGCCTAAGGGTCTAAAATGAAATGAATTTGCTTGACATGATCTTGATCTTGAAACACTTGAATAAATGGTAAATCGAACAACCTTGGTAGCTAGTTAGACTAGGTAGAAGGGCATGCCTTAGAGTCTAGAGCTCATTGTGTCTGGGTGGACTATGGTCCAGGGCTAAGGCCCCTATTTGGTGACAGACGGAGGGCACGTATATGGTCTTTGGCGATAGTAGGAGGGTTGACCAGCACTACGGTGCATCTTGTGGCGACAGTTGGTTGGAGACTCGATTACCTATACAAACTAAGTACCAAGGGGTTTGTTTAATTAAAAACACATGAAATAACAATCCTACATCATATGTTACTTGTCTTGAATGCCATGAATTGTATGTTACTTGACATGAAAACATGACTTTCTTGATTTCTTGTTTTGCAAACATGATGTGCTTGATTTATGATATGAATTCTTGTTCTTGATAGCCGAATGCTATGATCCTTAGCTAGGATTACTCTAATACTTGATATCCTTAAATATGATTACTCTATTGTTTGAAACACTTAGCTAGGATTATCTTAATGCTTGAAATCCTTAGCTAGGTCTATACTTGATTAAATGACATAAAACTTGGCATAACAAATGGTTAGACTTAGCACTACCTCAATAAGTACATTCTTGTACTTATCACTCTTGTTTTCATTCTTCCCAACTACAGGATAAAGGATACGAGTGTCGCTTGATATTGAAGCTTGTTACCTTGAGCTAGAAGCAACTCACACAAGCTTTGCCTAAGTATGGTTTCATATTTTTCTTTTGTATATCTCCTAGAATGGTGGCACTAGATTGTTTAGAGTGTAGATTGATCATGCATTTTGGTACTTGTATATAATGTTCTTGGCGGGCCTACTATGTCTTGATCTTGGATGATATTATGAAGTATGTAATAAACTTAAGTTTCATGTAATGAATGGTAATTGATGCGCATATGATGATGGAATGAAATGATCAAATGTTGATCTAGTTTACCATGTTATCATTCGAATGCCTTGTTATGTTCATGTGTAAGCTTGAATTGAAAGTAGGATAACCGAACCATGTTGCTTGATCTACCATTCAATTGTCTTGCAAATTATAGGATCATGTGTATGAATACACCTTGATGAAAGTATTGTTTTGTGTTAATTGGTTATTTCCGAATGGTCTATAGATGTTGGGAACTAGTTTCATGCTATTGAATGTTTAGATAATCATGCTTAGTAAGTATAGGATCGAATGTTAAAATATGTACAAACTAAGGAACCTTGAATTGAAATAGAAGCATGTTACATCTAGAGACATTCGAATATAAGCTAAGGAACAATGAAGTGAATCGAATTGATAATGTAGTAACTTGTAATGAAAGCATGAAATGAATTAAGTTAGTGACCTATTCAAATGGTTTAGGTTGAAGTAAGAATCAATTGTGAGGTTACTTGTTTGCTAAGTAAGTATGTTTGGTTGCTTACTTGTTCTTGAATTGCTTGTATTGTTCTTGTCCATGTCCTTGCTTGCTTATGTAACGCTCCCGAGACAGGTTGCTACTAGCCCAGGGTAGGGGTGTTACATTTAATTGGTAATCAGAACTTTAGGTTTAGTCAATTCTAGGACTAAATCGAGCTATCATGCATCATATAGGATACTTGTGCCACCTAGGAGACTTGTATTGAATAGCTTGTGTCTTGATTATTAAACTGAACCTCTAATTGTTATATTTGAATGTAGAATGTCTGAAACAAGACTTGGTTGGGACAATGAAAGTCCTAAAGGCTCCTCGAATGAAGGAGATAGTGTGAAAATGGAGCAGAATCCTCCACAACAACAAACTCAACCCCGAGCCCAAGATGCTACTCAATAGAAAGCTCCCGCTATAAATCCTGTACAGCAAGAATGTCTCCTGAGTATGAAGGAGATGTTCAATCATGTAGTAACTGCTTTAAAATAAGAGCATCCTATTGCTCCTCGTGTTGCTATGCCAAATAGAGCCTCGATTGACAAGCTGGCTCAACACCAGGCCTATACTTTCACTGACACTGATAAAGCTAATCCTGAAGTAGCTGAGTACTGGTTAGAGGCCACTACTCGAATCTTGACCAAGCAATTACCTTGTTCCGATGAGCACAAGCTCGAATGTACTATAGCTTTGTTTCCAGATGAAGCTCTAAGCTAGTGGGAAACCACTACACTGACTGCTCATGCAGAAGTTGTAACTTAGAAATTCTTCCTCGAGGAATTCAGGAAGAAATATATCAGTGAACAATACCTGGCCGAGCACCGAAAACGTTTCTTGTATCTTAAGCAAGGTGGTCGACCCATTGAACAACACGTGAGTGACTTCTACAAGTATTGCAAGTACGAGTCGTAATACATCAAGACCAAAGTTGATAAATGTCGGATGTTCATTGATGAACTGAATGATGAACTAAGTCCTATTTTCACTGCCCTAGGTATCACTGACTTCCAGAATTTAGTGAACCGGGTTTTTGCAATCGAGGCAAAGATGAAGGCCTCTGAGAAACGCAAGAGTGGTAACTCCTGGAAGGACAAATGATGACAAGCCTCATTGGCAGTCAAAGAAGCCTAAACACTCTAAAGATCACTCCTCGAATTACACTCTTGTTCAAAAAAGCAATTAAATACCAAAACCCCAAACGGTAATCAAGTCTTCACCCCCGATCATCTCTGTTGATAGTAGAGGAATTCTGGTAAAGCTGTTCAATATCCTACTTGTAAGTTATGTCAGAAGCACCACACCGGGCAATGTAGAACTCAACAGAATTTGTGTTTTTATGTGGAGCCTCTGATCATTATATCTGGGATTGTCCTCAGAATCCTAACAAGGTTCCAACTCGAACTCCTACAAAAGCTAGTTCAGCTCCATCTAATCAAAACAAGGGCCTGAGACAAGCTCAGTCCGGGAATCAAAGCAAAAGTAGAGGCCAACATTCGGCACCTACACACCAAGAATCTTGAGCCCCTACTCGAATCTACCACATTCATGGGAAAGAGGAAGAAGAAACACTCGATGTTATCGCAGGTACTGTTGAATTAAATTCAAGTCCTACATATGCTTAGATTGATTCGAGATCTATCCACTCCTTTGTATGTTCTTCCTTGATTGCTAAGTTAAACTTAAAACCCAAACTTGTTAAAACTAGCCTTGTAGTTTCGAACCCTATAGGAGGAAATATGCCTATTAACTTTCTTTGCAAGCAATGTCCCATAAGCATTCAAAATGTGCCTTTTCCCATAGACCTTTACGTTTTGCCTTCTTGTGAGTTCGATCTAGTGTTAGGACTAGATTGGCTAAGCAAACATGAAGCTTGGACAGATTGCCAAAATAGGATACTGTATCTCTGGGGTTTAGGAAAAGAATCAATCCTCCTAATTGATAGAAAACTGACCTCGATCTTTACTGCCATGACTATGCAAGATGAACTTGAATTTGGATTACCTAGTATGCCAATTGTATCTAAATTCATTGATGTTTTTCTCGAGGAACTCCATGGTCTCCCTCCAACCAGAGAAGCAGAGTTCAGGATTGAAGTTCAACCTGGAACAACTCCAGTGTCCATCACACCATATCGAATGTCACTTTTTGAATTGAAAGAACTCAAGAAGCAACTCCAAGAGCTACAAGACAAAGGCTTTATTCGTCCTAGCTCATCTCCTTGGGGTGCTCCAGTCTTGTTCGTGAAAAAGAAAGATGAGACTATGAGACTCTGTATTGATTACAGACAATTAAACAAGCTTACTATCAAGAATCGGTATCCTCTCCCAAGGATAGAAGATCTCTTCGATCAACTCAATGATGCTTCGATATTCTCAAAGATCGATATTCGATTGGGATACTATCAAATGAGGGTTAAAGAAGAAGATGTGCCCAAGACAGCCTTTCGTACTCGATATGGCCACTTCGAATTCCTTGTAATGCCATTCGAGTTAACGAATGCCCTAGCTACTTTCATGGACCTCATGAACCGTGTATTCAAGCCCTATCTTGACAAGTTTGTGGTCATCTTCCTTGATAACATTCTGGTGTATTCTCGAAATAAGGAAGAACACTCCGAACACCTTCGAATTGTATTTCAAACTCTCCGAGAACGTCAATTGTTCACAAAGTTCTCCAAGTGTGAATTTTGGCTATCAGAAGTCTCGTTCCTTGGCCATGTCATCTCGGCAGAATGAATTAAAGTAGGCCCAAGCAAAATTTGATCCATCATGGATTGGAGACCTCCGAGGAATGTTGGTGATGTCAGAAGCTTTCTCAGTTTAGCTGAATATTATCAGCGATTTGTCAAGGGATTCTTATCCATTGCTGCAAGCTTGACTAAGCTAACTCACAAAGATACGCCCTTTGTCTGGTCGGAGAACCAACAACGAAGCTTCGATTAACTTGAACAAGCCCTGACTCATCCTCCAGTTCTTATCCAACTAGAATCGGGTAAAGAATTCATTGTCTATAGTGATGCATCTCATTTACGACTAGGATGTGTCCTAATGCAAGATGAAAAAATGGTAGCTTATGCTTCAAGGCAACTGAAACCACACGATTCAAACTATCCTACACACGATCTAAAATTGGCAGCTATCGTGTTTGCTCTCAAAATATGGAGACATTACTTGTACGGGGAGAAATGTAACCTGTTCACAGACCACAAGAGTCTCAAATATCTCCTGACTCAGAAAGATTTGAATCTGAGATAAAGAAGATGGCTAGAATTGCTTAAAGACTATGATTTGGTTATCGACTACCATCCGAGAAAAGCAAATGTGGTTGCTGATGCCCTTAGTTGCAGACCATACTCGGGTAAACCCCTAAATCTAAATCCTAGAATAATTCATTCGAATTTAATCTTACTTGGATTACAAGTAATCCATTCGAATTGATCTTTCTTGTCTTGCAAGTAATCCATTCGAATACCTTTCTTGTTTTACAAGTAACTACTCAAAAATCTCTCTTAAGTGATCTTGTGTATTCTTTGTAGCTTCCTTGGCTATCAATGCTCACTTCCATTTATCCAAAGGACGAAAATTATTTTTTGAACTTCAAGTTCAATCTAGCTTAATCTCGAGCATCAAAGAACTCCAGCAAATTGATCCAGATCTTCAAAAGATCATATCCAAGCTAGACTCTGAGTCTAATTCTGACTTTTCCCTCAAGTCGAATGGACTCCTCTATTTCAAGGATAGAGTATGTGTTCCTAACAATAAGGAACTAAGACAAGAAATGTTACAAGAAGCTCACCAAAGTTCTTTCTCGATTCACCCAAGATCGGTTAAGATGTACAAAGATCTAAAGCCACTATACTGGTGGCCGGGCATGAAATTGGCTACCATAGAATTTGTATCGAAGTGCCTAACTTGTCAAAGGGTTAAAGCCGAGCATCAAGTCTCTACTAAATTACTCCAACCTATCGAATTCCCTCAGTGGAAATGGGATCGAATTATAATGGATTTCGTTATTGGTCTTCCTTTCACTCCAAGAAAGAATGATGTCGTATGGGTGATTGTTGATAGATTCACAAAGTCTACTCACTTCATCCCTCTTCGAATGAACATGAGCTTGGAAACCTTAGCCCAGCTATACATCCGTGAAGTGATTCGATTACACGGTGTACCTACAACTATAGTCTCTGATCGTGATCCTAGATTTGCTTCTCGATTTTGGAATTCATTGCAAAAGGCTCTAGGAGCTAAAGTGCATCTTAGTACAACCTTTCATCCTCAATCAGATGGACAATCTGAAAGAATCATTCAAGTACTCGAAGGCATGCTATGCGCTTGTGTTATAGACTTCAGAAAGAATTAGGAGAAATCTCTACCCCTAGTAGAGTTTGCTTACAACAATAGCTACCAAACATCTATTCAGATGGCTCCCTTCGAAGCTCTATATGGAAGAAGATGTATAACTCCCTTGTGCTGGTCTGAATTGGGAGAAAGCAAGGTTTTAGGACCTCAATTGCTCAGAGAAACCGAAGAACAAGTGAAGATCATTCATGATCAATTAAAGGCAGCTTTCGATAGGCAAAAGGCTTATGTTGACTTGAAAAGAAGAGACATCCAATACAATGTTGGAGACAAGGTCTTCCTCAAAGTATCTCCTTGGAAGAAAGTCTTCAGATTTGGAAGAAAAGGGAAGCTCAGCCCTCGGTTTATCATACCATTTGAAATCATTGAAAGGATTGGTCCAGTGGCCTATCGATTAGCACTTCCTAGTGAATTCGATAAGATCCACAATGTCTTCCATGTTTCCAAGCTCAGAAGATATAGATCTGATCCACCTCATGTTCTTGAGCCTGAAGAAGTGGAATTGAATCCCGATCTATCATATGAAGAAGAGCCTATTCAGGTACTTGACAAGGAAGTCAGAAGACTTCAAAACAAGAATGTTCCTCTTGTCAAAGTCTTGTGGAGAAATCACAAGGTAGAAGAGGTAACATGGGAATCTGAAGAAGTCATGAAGAAGCAATATCCTAACCTATTCGATTCTGGTAAATTCGAGGATGAATTTATTTTAAGGGGGAGAATTGTAACACCCTAAAATTGGCCTAGAAATGTTACCACAATCCAAACTATAAGCTAATTGAATATATGTGGTAATCAATTTAAAGGAGAATGAACATTGGCCATCCTTAAGATCAAATAAGTGAAACTAGAACCAAATTGAATTGAAATTAAAACTAGAAGGCATAAATAGAAGGATGGAAATGTTAACATGCAAAGTTAGGATGATTGCATGCAAAATTAATTATAATTAAAGGCCTTGACACATGTTCTCATTGGAAGAGAACATGTGCCAAAACAATGGATGACTCACGGCAGCTTGAGATAGATGAACAAAGAAATATTATCGTCTTCATCCCATTATACACTTTGGCCGAATAGTAGAGAGAGAAAGGGGAGAGAAAATCTTCATGCAAAACCTTCAAATTTAAGCTTCTTGATTCAACCATTGATCAAATTTAGCTTGGAGAAGGTATAATGTTTGACGTTACATGTTATAGATTGTTTGAACCTTGAGATGATGATGTCTTTGTTGTATGAATTGAATTGGATGAATGTTATGTGTGTTAGGAGCATGCTAGTTTCAATTTGAACTTGAAATTGTAATTTCTAGTAACCAATTTGATAAAGGAAATATGTGTAGTTGCTGGAAATTTGAGAAATATGTTTATGATTGGAAACAATCTTGATTAGGGACTCTTTTGATGGAGAAATTGTGTAAACATGCCAAATGAATATAGAACCCTGTTTTGATCATGTATCTAGATAGAATGAAGATTGAGTTGAATAGATATGTTGCTGGAAAAAGACAACACCTAATTGTACTAGTTAAATTAGGTAATGGACTGCCTAGTTGATGAAATGGATGTGCAATGTTGATCAAATAGATCAAATTAGGTTCAACATGATAATGCCCTATTTTAAGCTCAATTATAGGTGAAGTAGAATGGCCTAGACATGTAAGAATCTGAACATGAATGGAATTGCCATGTTAGAACCTTGCTTAGTTGAATTAACAAGCTAGAAATTCAACCTAGTGTAATCTGCCCAGAGTGCTCTGTTCTAGGTAGTAACTTTGAAAAACTCACTATAAATTTTATAAAATGAATTTAAGGCTGAAATTTTTATGGAAAACACTTTGATATGTCTAAATTCATTAGGAGAAAACAAAACTGAATTCTGGGATGTATACTGAAATGTAAAGAAGAAACATTAGGGGCAGTGCAAACTGTCCAGTGTAGCAAACTACCCTGTCTTTAAGTTAAAAACTGTATTAATTGGATAAGAACTAAAATACAAGCCTTATATGGTCATAAATAAAATTTTGTTATCTTTCCAACGGTGTAGAGTAATTGAAATTCCGACGTACGGAATGAAAGTTATGCATGATTAAGTGACTAGAGTGCAAGCTGCCTGGCAGCAGCAATATAGGCAATTGCACACTGTTTTGTGGCAAATTGCAAACTGTTTTGTAAACAGTTTTAGAACATTGATTCTACCTTGTTTTACATGAACTATAATGTAGATAAGTGTAGTTAAGTGTAATGGAAAATGTATATGAGCATGCTGCCAGATTTGTGTATGATATGTACTTGTAACCTTGTCTCGATTGAATGACTTTGTGATCTTGTTTTGACATGCTTGTACTTGTAATGTGATAGAACCAAGAGTAAACTTGGTGGAAGAGGATAGAGTGGATCATCCTAAAGCCAAGAACAAGGGACTGTGGATCCAAGACTAGCTAAGCTTGGAGTATTGTGAGTGTAGTTATCTCTAGGGTTAGGACTAGGTCCTAACCAATGCATACTTGTTTAGATTTTGAAATGTTAAATGAACCTAATCATGGACTTGACTTAATAAGGGAAAATGACTTGTAATTCATGAAATTGATCACATCTTTGAATAATTGATTAATTCGAATGTTTGGCATGAATAAGTGACAACATGGATGCTTGTATATGTGATGATTGCATGTGATCCAATGCTAAAGACTTGCTTGAGACATATTCTCATCTTGATGAAATGAAACATGAAAACTACATGATATGTGAGCTATAGATCAATGGCCTAAGGGTCTAAAACGAAATGAATTTGCTTGACATGATCTTGATCTTGAAACACTTGAATAAATGGTAAATCGAACAACCTTGGTAGCTAGTTGGACTAGGTAGAAGGGCATGCCTTAGAGTCTAGAGCTCATTGTGTCAGGGTGGACTATGGTCCAGGGCTAAGGCCCCTATTTGGTGACAGACGGAGGGTACGTATGTGGTCTTTGGCGATAGTAGGAGGGTTGACCAGCACTACGGTGCATCTTGTGGAGACAGTTGGTTGGAGACTCGATTACCTATACAAACTAAGTACCAAGGGGTTTGTTTAATTGATAACACATGAAATAAAAATCCTACATCATATGTTACTTGTCTTGAATGCCATGAATTGTATGTTACTTGACATGAAAGCATGACTTTCTTGATTTCTTGTTTTGTAAACATGATGTGCTTGATTTATGATATGAATTCTTGATTCTTGTTCTTGATAGCCGAATGCTATGATCCTTAGCTAGGATTACTCTAATACTTGATATCCTTAAATACGATTACTCTATTGTTTGGAACACTTAGCTAGGATTATCTTAATGCTTGAAATCCTTAGCTAGGTCTATACTTGATTAAATGACATAAAACTTGGCATAACAAATGGTTAGACTTAGCACTACCTCAATAAGTATATTCTTGTACTTATCACTCTCGTTTTCATTCTTCCCAACTACAGGATATAGGATACGAGTGTCGCTTGATATTGAAGCCTGTTACCTTGAGCTAGAAGCAACTCACACAAGCTTTGCCTAAGTATGGTTTCATATTTTTCTTTTGTATATCTCCTAGAATGGTGGCACTAGATTGTTTAGAGTGTAGATTGATCATGCATTTTGGTACTTGTATATAATGTTCTTGGCGGGCCTACTATGTCTTGATCTTGGATGATATTATGATGTATGTAATGAACTTAAGTTTCATGTAATGAGTGGTAATTGATGCGCATATGATGATGGAATGAAATGATCAAATGTTGATCTAGTTTACCTTGTTATCATTCAAATGCCTTGTTATGTTCATGTGTAAGCTTGAATTGAAAGTAGGATAACCGAACCATGTTGCTTGATCTACTATTCAATTGTCTTGCAAATTATAGGATCATATGTGTATGAATACACCTTGATGAAAGTATTGTTTTGTGTTAATTGGTGATTTCCGAATGGTCTATAGATGTTGGGAACTAGTTTCATGCTATTGAATGTTTAGATAATCATGCTTAGTAAGTATAGGATCGAATGTTAAAATGTGTTCAAACTAAGGAACCTTGAATTGAAATGGAAGCATGTTACATCTAGAGACATTCAAATATAAGCTAAGGAACAATGAAGTGAATCGAATTGATAATGTAGTAACTTGTAATGAAAGCATAAAATGAATTAAGTTGGTGACCTATTCGAATGGTTTAGGTTGAAGTAAGAATCAATTCTGATGTTACTTGTTTGCTAAGTAAGTATGTTTGGTTGGTTACTTGTTCTTGAATTACTTGTATTGTTCTTGTCCATGTCCTTGCTTGCCTATGTAATGCTCTCGAGCCAGGTTGCTACTAGCCCGGGTTAGGGGGTGTTACACAGCTATCGTAAGTAAGATCCAGATGGACTTAGACATAGCAACATGTGAAAAGGTTTCATCACAGTCTATACCATGAATTTAACAAAAACCCTTAGTGGCTAATTACCTTTTGTATATTTGTACATTACCATCCATGCCGGGTGTTTTTAAACCCACTTGCACCCTATGGGTTTAACCCCTTCAAGTGGGTCAACCAAGGTCCACACTTGGTTTTTTGACATGGAATCCATCTCGAATTTCATGGCCTCTAGCTATTTCTCAGAGTCTGTGCCCATCATTGCTTCTTGATAAGTTCTAGGCTCATCTTGATCCATGAAGAGAACACCACCATGCAATGTGACAAGAAATCCATATTTCTGAGGCGCTTTGTATTCTCTCAAAGATCTTCGCAGTGGTTGTGTTTCCAAAACTGTTGAATGTTCCTCAACAACTTGTGCAACTTGTTGTTGTTCAATCTCTAGTTCAATGATCTGTGGTTGGTCTCGAATTTCATTGAATTCAATATTTCTCCCACTTCCTTTTCGAAAAACAAATTCTTTTTCTAGGAAGATTCATGTTTGAGCAACAAACAGTTTTTTTCTCGGTAGGATTGAAGAAATAATATCATTTAGTTTCTTTAGGATAACCCACAAAATTACATTTATGAGATTTAGGTTCGAGCTTTGTAGACATCTGATGTTTAACATAAGCTTTGCATCCCTAAATTCTCGTAAAAGACATATTGGGACATTTCCTAGTCCATATCTCAAACAGTGTCTTTTGAACTAATTTAGATGGAACATGATTTTGTGTGAAAACAGCTGTTTCTAGTGCATGACCCCAAAAAGAAACGAGAAGATCAGCGTGACTTGATGCTTGAAATATGGTGATGCACTTTAGAGCAAGTATACTCATCGTATCAAGTAATAAAGTGAGAGTAAAGTGTCGAACCCACGAGGATTGGATTGTTAAATATGAGGTTATCGTACTTAAGGATATTGTTGCAAGTAAAGGTGAATGTAGGTTTAAGTGAAAACTAATTAAACTAATCTAAAGATAGCAATAATAAAGACAAATAGCTACAACGACTTAACAATTAATTATGGAGGTTGGGATTATTGCTAAGGATATATGTACGGTTATCTAACTCAATGCTATAGAAACGACCATAGATGTCTGCGTAAACCCTAAGGTACTTCATCTACTCGACATGATTTTCTAATGAACTTCCGACTCTCTCGATGCCTAGGAGTTAATAACTTTGTAATTAAGGTGATATATGTCTGCGTTAACCCTAACCATTATATTATTTGTTTAAGAACTCCCTTTTAGTCATTGAAACCCTAACTTATACCTAATCCAGATTAGAACTAACTTGAAAGCTTAGCCCCACTGCTCATGTTTGTATAGCTTAACTCTCTCGAATGTTAAGCCACAGATTAATAGTTAACAGGCCTCTCTTGAATAGCTCTTACAATTAACTACGCATTAAGAACATGAATAGAATAGATGAAGATGAAAACAACTAAAGCATTGAACTAAAATAACCAAAATATATAATCCTGGGACGCAATAATCCCAACTAAAAAGTTTAGCTCATGTCTGAGCGTAAAGCAACCATAATTAAAAGTATAATATGGCAGTTTATCAAGCAAATGAGAAGAAATAAGCTGAGCATCCTCGACAAAACTCCCTCCGTGTCGTCCAACTGTGTTGCATGCCTTTTCTCTGTCAGCCTCTCTCGATGGCTTCGTTCGATGAGGAGAATCGTCTAGCTTCACCCCAGTGGTTCTCCGCAAGCTCAGACTAGAACTATCGTTTAAATTGTGCTCTCTATCAATCGGCTCACTTTTAATAGTGCCCAAGTCTTCTTTATATAGGCGGTGAAACTAGGGCTTCAATACCCTAAAGTGCACGGCTTCATTAAAGAAAGCTAATTGTTTCCCATATCATTAAATGTTGTGTATCTGAGAGAAAGTCCACGTGAGCAAAGAAAGTTCATCTCCAACTCTTTATGCTTCGTCAGCTCCAGCCATACGATATGCTCCAACCATGCAATATGCTCTTCTCCTGCTCCAGTCATCCTCAAGTATCCTGCACATACACCACAAAGCACCACCTTCTCGTGAAAAGCACCAATATATATATGACAGTTTACGCACAGACGGTGTAACTCCCTATCTACTTGCAAATATGTACATTCGAACCTAAATACAACCTAAATAAGCTTAAAGACATGCAAAATACAAGGAATAAGGGCATATAAAATAGAATATTTACGCACTCGTCAAATACCCCTAAACTTGAACTGTTGCTTGTCCTCAAGCAATGCAAAATGGAAACAAAAAAATAAAAACAAAAAATAAGAACAGTAAATAGCCCGTAAGTCCTAATGTTCCACTAAGTTATGATTACAGTGATTCCAAGTTATCATGCAGCAGTAATTCATTCCTCAGCTATGATAAGCAAGAATATCATAGCTTACAATTTTATTCAAAAGATTAAATCTATTGTAAGTGTAGTGTGTGCTTAGTAACATGCATTCGTCACTTAATAGTCTTAGAGAAGCTTAAGGGTTGCTTTCTTTTTCTGCGTTGGCACATTTATTTATTTTTTCTTTAAGCACATTTTTACTCCATGTTCTTTTAAGTTTGAAAACTGTATCCTTAGGGCTTCAGCTTATCACACTACCCTTCGGTACCTGAAGATGGAGTGGAGCAAACAGCCCATCCTCGAGCCCTATAAGCAGTGTCATCTTGTGAAGACTTTTATTCACTCTTTGTCAATACTATCTAGGGATGTAAAAAGTTGACTCAACCCGGAAACCCGATTAAAACTTGCTCGAGTCAAAATTTGTTTTGACCCAAAGGAGTGATGACCTGAAACTGATATGTGACTGACTGTTGTTGACCCGAACCCGAGTTGGACCTAATACTATAGTAATCGAACCCGACCTACACCCGATTGATACGAACATGAACCTGAGACTGACTTGGCAAATAATTGATATAACCCGACTAAAACGACCAGAGATCCTATTTTACCCGACCTATTAATTGACCTGACCTAGTTTGAACCTGACCTGTTGTTGACCTGAACTGATATTGACCTGGCTTGATATTTCCTAATAATTTAGTCCAATATTTTTAATGTGATGATATTTTTTTCATGATAGTCCCTAAAATTTTAATTTTAACCAAAATTAGCCCCTATTTATTATATATATATTTTTAATTTAGTCCAATATTTTTAATATGTTGATATTTTTGTTCACTCTAGTCCCTAATATTTTATTTTTAGCTGAAATTGACCCTTATTTTTTCTTTCTAATTTTTGTAATTTAGTCCAATATTTTAAATATGATGATATTTTTGTTCATTCTAGTCTCTAATATTTATTTTTAATGTGATTCATGTTCATAAAAGGCATTAAATAATTCACTCAAAATGACCCAACCCAAAGTATATCGACTATTTGTACCAAACTCAAACTTAATATGAATTTAAAACCCGAATTAACCCAACCTAAAATAAAGCCGACCTGAAATTAACCGACCTAAAATGAACCCGACCTGAAGTCCACTCGTGCTCGAATTAACCCGTCAATTAAATGATTCAGGTTTGAACCGTTTTGACCCGACCTGAAACTGACCCACACCCACCCGAATTGAGTCAAAACATCAAATCAACCTGAAATGACTTATATCTAATTTGACCCGGCCTGACATGACCCGACCTAAAACCCATCCGATTACCTATTTTTACATCCCTAGTACTATCATTCCTACCAGGGAAAGTTAAATGCAGCAAACACAACTCACCTAGTGTGCTAATATAGCAAGATGCATAGAAGAGTGCCCCTCAACAGTTTTGTTTAATTTATCGAGCCTTAATTTATTTTCTTGATTTTTCAGGGAGTTTGTTTAGCCTTTATTTTTCTACATTGAGCATTTCAGTTCTTTTCTTTTGTTTTGATTCATGCTTAAGCATCAAAAAGTTGACCTAGAGCATCCCTAAGATTTTTTTTAAGTGCCAAAATGCATGTAATTTGTGGTTTTTAAAGGCTACAATAGATTTATCATTAAGTTTAAAAACATGAAAGCTATTAACACCTTGCAAAGCATCAACATAGATTAATCATAGAAAGTCATAATCAATGCAGCAGCAGATTCAAAATCAAGGGAATCATAGCAAAGGGAACCTATTGGGAAAATTAGGCTAATTACAGTCCTAATTTTTTTAAATTTTTTAATTTTTACCTAAATTTAACCTAATCTATATGGGTATATACTCCCCCCAAACTTGGGAAGAGCATTGTCCCCAATGCAAAAAAGAAAAAGAAAAACAAATCAAGGAAAAGCAAATGTGCAAAGTAAAAATATGGAACTAGACTACTATGAACTAAAAGAAAAGAAAAACTAACCTCGGGAGTTACTAGGGTGGTGGTTCACGGCGAGCCTAGCTCTTTGTTTTTTGCCAGTGTGGTGTGCCAGGGGTGCAAGTTCCGGTGAAGGCTTTTGAATTTTAAGGGATGCTAGATATGTAGTGGCATCCTTGCCAATAGAGGCCATGATGGACGTCGAGGAGTTGGAGGATGAAGATAGTGGGGCTCGTCAATCGTGTTTTTGCCATTTTCGGAAGAAGAGATAAAGTTTTGGATAGTAGATTAGCAGAGATATAGGTGGAAATTAAGAGTGCAGGATGGAAGAAGGATTGCTCAAAGCATGTTGATAAAGGGTTTTGGGTAATGTGTTGAAGGATGGGGGAGGGTTTTTTAATTGTATGTGATTGATGAGAGGCTCGTGACGGCATGAGAAAGTGTGTAGGGTAAAGTTAGTGAGGTGGATGGGTGTAGAGGTGGGTTGAATATCTTTTTCTCCCAAATTCTAAGGAATATCCCCTCATTTAAACGTTATTGTCCTATTGAAGGAGGGCCCGCAAATAATCTCACTCAATAATTGCAAAAAATTATTAATGAAAACATTTAAAAGAAATGGAAAAACTATAATTAAAAATGTGGAAAGTAAATTGCAGAAAATAAATACAGAAAAGTAAAAAGGGAATAGAATGAGGATATGTTAGACATCTGTTAGCAGGAACTAGTCTTATCACGGAAGACTGGTGCTCCATTGTAAATCTGTAACCATTGGAGTGACATTCTGGTGTGGCTGAGATGACGATCAGGATGCAAGATCTATTATAATAATAAAGATAAATGGCTTTTATTAGCATCATTTATTACATGGACGACACTTTGTCTTGGTCAATTTTTGAGGTTCAAACTTGGAACAAACCATTATGTACCCGAAGGGAGAATACCAACTTCACACCATTTGATGACTTATTTCATGAATATAGTTTTCATAGCTAGTGTAAGTATTGGTCTAACCGAGTTGCTGAATTCACTCGTAATCAGCTTCTTGTACCTGCACAACTGCACGTTTTGACTCTTGGATTTGGCAAAATGCCAAATTATAGTGTTCTTCTTCTTCTTCGGTTGTATGCATAGTCTCATTTGTAAGGTCATCCATGTTGTCCACAAGCTGGCAATCCTCATAGCCCTCCATGTACCTTGGCGTGCTAAAGACATTAAATGTGATCTTGCCATCATTCAACTTCATGGTGCAATTGTCGTTCTCACAATCGATCACGACCCGTCTGGTGGCTAGGAATGGTCTCTCCAAGATGATGGGAGCATTCACATCAGCGTCGCACTTTAGGATGATAAAGTTTGTTGGGAAGAAAAACTTATCTACCCTAACTAGCACATCTTCAATTCTGCCCTCAGGTCAGATTTGAGATCAATCGGCTAACTAAAGAATTACTAATGTAGGCCCTGCTTTTCCCACCCCTAATCGTTTAAACATAGATTTCGACATTAGGTTTACACTTGCACCGTGATCACATAAAGCACAGCAAGTATATTTATGACCTATAGAGCATGAAATGGTGAAGCTATCAGGATCCTTTATCTTGGGTGGCAAATCACTCAGCACAGCCACGAACTCGCCCATGGTGGTGACAGTTTCAACATCATTCACCTTCCTCTTTTTGGTGATAATCTTCTTCAGAAACTTTACATAAATAGGCATCTAATCAATGGACTCCAGAAGTGGGACATTGATGTGCAACTATTTGAGCATCTCTAGAAATTTCTAATACTAGACGTCTTGTTTCTTAGCTTTCAACCTTTGTGGTAAAGGAGGTGGTGGTCTAGGCTCATCTTGTAGCTTGCTGGATAGAGGTGTATCCTCAGCTTTGTCTTCCTTGCCTTCAGTAGCAAGGTCACTCACTGTATCAGACATATGAGTTGATTCCTTTGGTGCAAGAACATTGATGGATGGCTTGTTTGGAGTAGTATCTACTAGAGAGCTTCCCTCAAACTTAGCTTCTGTCCTCAACTGCGTGCCACTACGAAGAGTAATGGCATTGCATTGCTCTATATTAAAGGCCTTAGTGACTTCAGTATCACTAAGTAAGCCGTCAGGTGGTCTCATTTTCAACATTTGGGCAATTTGCCTTACTTGAGTCTCAAGGGACCTTATCGAGGCGGTGTTATTTTTCATGATTGATTGGTGGTTTTATAACATGGCAGCCTGTGTTGTAAGCATGTCACTATGGTTCTTCAAGTGGGTTGTTTGATCCTACATAATGACATGGGCAGTTTCCATAAATGATTGATAAGAATTATCAAAAGAATTAGAATTGGAGTTAGAAGCTTCCTGGTTCTCCCTCTGAGTTTTTTGAAATCCAAGAGGTTCAATTAATGTGGATGGTTGTGCTCCTGAATTTCCATAAATTTGGATGGTATCGCCACCTTGGGTTGTAGGTGTTGGAGTAAGGATTGTTGTTTAACTTAGTGTTCCCTACATAGCATCAGATTCTTGTTGGTTTGGGTATTCGCTCGATAAATGTTCCCCATCACATTGCTCACAAGTGTATTGTACTACCTTTGCCTCACGGACATTGGAAGGTCCCTACATATTCTGGAGCAAGTTGGTGATGGTGGAGAGCGGAGCTGTGACAGTCTAGGACTCATCTAAATGAAGTGTTCCAGCTGCTTTAGGTCCAAGCCTCAATCTCCCTCGTGGGAACTGGGAGTCTGTGTTGGCTATCATGTCAAGTGTTTTGAAAGCCTCGTCAGGTTCTCTATCGATCAAGGTACCATTAGCTAACGAGTCAATCATTATCCTTGTGTGTGCATTGATGCCATTATAGAACGTCAAGACTTAAAGCCAATCTATAAATCCAAGGATCGAGCACTTCCACAGCAGGTCTTTGTATCTTTCCCATGCTTCATACATGGACTCATCATCATACTGTTGGAAAGAGATGATGTCGCTTCGCTCTGGGTGTACACGTTTGGTGGATCATATCTATGCAAAAATTTACTACACAAGTCATCCCAGGATGTGATAGATGTTGGGTCACGTCGGAACACCCTATGGCGCATCAAAAAAATTATTCGGCGATTACCACTAGAGATCTATGTACGAGGAACGAATCGGGGTGAATAAGGGTGAAGAATTACCTGTTTAAAATCTAGAATTCTGAATTTGGAGGAGATAGATATCCAATCACGATTCGACGATGTCAATTCATAAGCCGCAACGATAACGCTATGACCTCTACGTAGTTCACCCAATTGAAACGAGCATATAAAACTTTCTAAACTATTTAGAGGGTTTTTCCAAAAGCATTAATGATTGCTAGATCTTTCATGCCTTTATATAGCCTTTGAAATCCTAATTCAACTCATATTATAATTTCAATATATATATTATCCTAATTTAACTTTAATTAGGATTTCAATATATATTAAATATATATAATCCCAATTCAACTTAATTAGGATTTCAATATATATTAAATATATATAATCCTAATTCAACTTTAATTAGGATTTCAATATATATATAATCACAATTTAACTTAATTAGGATTTTAATATATATTAATATATAAAAATTAATATATATATATATATAAATCCCAATTCAACTTTAATTAGGATTTTAATATATATATATATTGATTTAAATTGAATTATATTATTTATATATATTAAAAGAGCCATAGTTACAATAATTATTTTCTTTTAATATTTATCCAATAGTTAAATTATATATATATATATTTCAAATATATATTATTTTAACTAAATTCGTGTACAACAAATTTGTACATATATAATTTATTTAATATATGCTCATTTCAACTGCGGGTGTGACCCTGTAGGTTCATGTAATGTTAGTAGTAAATATTAGAACATTTCTAATATTACAAATAATGAGTGACATCTAGCAATATGCTATTGTCACCTAAGTTACAAGAAATCATTATTCGAAATAACTTTTTCGTAATTAACTCTTTTTCATGTATTACATCTTTTCGTCATTTATATCTAGATTGGACACAAGTCATGGAACAGTCACACTTGTATAGTCCATCTAATATTTCTTGATATCTTGAGTAGACTATTATAAACGAATAACTATGATATCTCATATCAACTTATTCGAGCATGGCCATGTATTTCTAGTCTCACCCAATCAAGTGGCCTACGATATTACTCCTATTATGTAGGAGGGACAAATCCTATCTTGATCAACCATATCCCACTACATAGATTGTGATATATCAAGTATCAGTCTTTATAGAGTAGTCAGTTACGACACACGTTTGACTATATCAAAATATGTCACTCACGATGTTGAAATAATGATGATCTCAAGTATGAGGATCATACATGTAGTTATCACTATGAGCAATGTTGTGATTGTCACATGATAATCCAAGAAACATGCTCATAGCAGGTTAGTCCAGTATGTCGTTCTCTAACACATACTTATGTATTGATTTTAACATCTCCATGTCAATGACAACACTTTGTCATCAATCAACTACATATTAGTCTTAATACATTATTGTTGTCCATTCCCACAATAATTCTTGACTAAGAACATTTAAGAATAATCATATTATTCTAAGGACTTTATTATAATTCAGTTTATTTATGTATGCAGAATTGTAACTGAAAATAATAATGGCAATGTCTCTTTATAAATGAACAAGGTAAAAACAAATGTCATTTACAATCATCTTATGATTGGTCTTTGGGCATACTCTAACAATAGATCCTGCGAAGCAAGTCTTCAAACATGCTCTGGCTTGATCACGCAAGAAGAAAAGGAATAACTTGAGTCGCAAGGCATCGGTAGGTATGTCTGGCTGCCTGAAAAAATCACAGACTTCAAAGAAAGCTTGGATGTGCTCACGAGCGTCTTCTCATATGGATTCTCCAAATTGTCCAATGTTGTTGAGCATGTTGAACATAATGGGCTTTAGCTCAAAGGAGTCTATCCCTAGATCGGGTACCACAATCGGTGGATTAAGATTGTTGATAACGGGCTCAATGATATCTCTAATATGTCTTCTAGGCCTGGCAGGTGGTTGCCTATCTTGGCCACTAAGTTTCGCTCTAACATCTCCTTGTCCATCGATCGGAGGTACGTCGTTACATACGTTTTCAAGATTGTTCCATGGTGGTGGGTCATTTTCGTTCACCATCGTCTTATTCTCTTGTAGTAGTCTTCAAAAGGTTCTTTCGATCTCCAGATTTAATGGAAGAATAGGTTTATCGGTGGAACTTCTGGTCATGCACTGGAACACACCTAAGAATGAGAACAAAAAACAAAAACAAAAATTAATTGCAATAAAAATAAAAGTCCTAAGCGCAATTACAATGTAAGTATCAATTGCCAATCCCCGGTAACGACACCAAAAACTTGATGCTTGAAATATAGTGATGCACTTTAGAGCAAGTATACTCGTTGTGTCAAGTAATAAAGTGAGAGTAGAGTGTCAAACCCACGAGGATTGGATTGATAAATACGAGGTTATAGTACTTAAGGATGTGGTTGCAAGTAAAGGTGAATGTCGGTTTAAGTGAAAACTAATTAAACTAATCTAAAGATAGCAATAATAAAGACAAACAACTGCAGCGACTTAACGATTAATTATGGAGGTTGGGATTATTTCCAAGGATATATGTATGGTTATATAACTCAATGCTATAGCAAAGGGCGATACATGTCTACGTAAACCCTAAGGCGACGTGATTTTTTAATGGACTTCTGACTCTCTCGATGCCTAGAAGTTAATAACTTTGTAATTAAGGTGATACATATTTATGTTAACCCTAACCACTCTATTATTTGTTTAAGAACTCTCTTTTAGTTGTTGAAACCCTAAACTTATGTCTAAACCAGATTAGAACTAAGTTGAAAGCTTAGCCTCACTGCTCGTGTTTGTATAACTTAACTCTCTCGAATATTAAGCCACGTATCAATAGTTAACAGGACTCTCTCGAATAGCTCTTACAATTAACTACACATTAAGCACATGAACAAAATAGATGAAGATGAAAACAAATAAAGCATTTAATTAAAATAACCAAAACATATAATCCTGGGACGCAATAATCCCAACTAAAAAGTTTAGCTCATGTCTGAGCGTAAAACAACCATAATTAAAAGTATAGTATGGCAGTTTATCAAGAAAAGGAAAAGAAATAAGCTGAGCCTTCTTGACAAAACTCCCTCCACGATGTCCAACTGTGCTACATGCCTCCTCTCTCGATGGCTTCTTCGATGAGGAGAATCGTCTAGCTTCACCGTGGTGGTTCTCCACAAGCTCGAACTAGGACTATCGTCTAAATTGTGTTCTCTATCGATCGGCTACCTTTGAGTAATGTCCAAGTCTTCTTTATATAGGTGGTGAAACTAGGGCTTAAGTACCCTAAAGTGCACGGCTTTATTAAAGAAAGCCAATTGTTTCCCGCTTCATTAAATGTTGCGTATCTGGGAGAAAGTCCATGTGGGCAAAGAAAGATTCATCTCCAACTCTTTATACTTCGTCAGCTCCAGCCATGCAATCTACTCCTCTTTTGCTCCAGCTATCCTCTAGCATCCACTAGCATTCTGCACATACACCACAAAGCACCACCTTCCCGTGAAAAGCACCAATATATACGACAGTTTAAGCACAGGCGGTGTAACTCCCTATCTACATACAAATGTGTACATTCTAACCTAAATGCAACCTAAATGAGCTTAAAGACTTACAAAATACAAGGAATAATGGCATATAAAATAGAACATTTACGCACTCATCATGACTCATCATTGATCAAACCATGTCTAATAGTGTTCGATTTTTTCTTTCCGAAACTTCATTCCATTATGGAGTACCAGGAGGGTAAGTTGTGATACAATCCCGCATTCCTTAAGAAGTTCACCAAACTCTAAGCTTAAGTATTCTCCTTCTTGATCTGATCGAAGAGCCTTAATGATTTTTCCTAGTTGGTTTTGTACTTCATTTTTTAAATTCCTTAAAGTTTTCAAGGGCTTCAGATTTATGATGCATTAGGTAAATGTACTCATATCAACTGAAGTCATATGTGAAAGTAATTAAGTATTGAAACCCTTCTTTGGCTTGTGTATTCATTGGTCCACATACATCACTATGTATTAATCCTAATAAATCACGTGCTCGCTCATTTTTACCATTAAAATGAGCTTTGGTCATCTTTCCCAATAAGCAAGGCTCACATACATCAAATTTTTCAAAAACAAATGAATCCAAAAATCCATCTTTATGAAGTTTTGAAATACGTTTTTCACTTATGTGACCCAAGCGAAAATGCCAAAGATAAGTTTGATTAGAGTTATTTGTTTTTGAACTTTTCATATTTATGTTGTAAATGTAATTCTCTTGATCCAAAATATAGATTTCATTTATTAATTGTGTCACACTATAGAAAACATTGTCGAGATAAAAAAGAAAAACAATTATTCGTAATAATTATCTCAAAACCAATCTTGTCTAAGCAAGAAATCTAAATGACGTTTTTAGTCAAACTAAGCACAAAATAACAATCTTCTAAACATAAATTAAGTCCACTAGGCAACGATAAAGAATATGTTCCTATAGCTAATGCAGCAACTCTTGCTCCATTACCAACCCGTAGGTCCACATCTCATTTTCTCATATTTCTACTCTTTTGTAGTCCTTGTACAGATTTACAAATATGAGAACGATAACCGATATCCAATACCTAAGAAGTAGGTGTTGGTAAATTAATATCAATAACATAAATATCTGAGGCGGACGCTCCGCTTTCATTTGCCTTCTAACTTTTTCAAGATAAATGGGGCAACCCTTCTTTTGATAACATGTCTTATTATAATGAAAACATTTTTCTTTCAGTGACCTGTCAAGGAAGTTCGCGTCGTTCAACTTGTCATTCTCAAGGACCGATCACAATGATAACGAATTTGTATTTGCCATAATAAGTCTACAACAATAAAATATGAATTTTTTAGTATGTTTACCAAGTTTGATTATAAAAGGACTTTATACTCCTACTAATTTTATAAAAATTAATAACCCTCAAATATTAATGTCGAAAATACTTTCTGTAAAGCTTTTCTAGTGTGTAAGGATCCAAACTTCACATTCTCTTAAGTCGGGTTTGGCTTTTCCCTTAAGATTATGGTTTATCTAGGTAAGCAACATTTGTTAATTACATCTCATCTAACTCCTTCATTTGGTGAACAACTCTTGTTCATAATCATCTTATGATTATCCAAATAACTAGCTTTTAGGTTTCTAATGTAACACCCCATCCCTGGGTTAGCCGTAATCCGGTTCAAGAGCGTTACCAAAGCGAAAACAAAGCAAAAGATAGGTTACTTGTCGAACAAGTAACCTCAGTATACATGACTTACGACGCAAGTCACCTAAACGAAACAATACAAAACATACAATGTAAACCACATTAATCAAAACAAACATTCTAGCATGCTAATTTAGGTCCTAATTTGTTTCATTTCATACTTATATTCTAAGTTACCACTAACATATTTCAAGTTACCATTCCATTCAATACACATACATCATTCAAACAACAATAACAAGTGTGGCATACTTCACAATAGGTTACTATTAGACATGATTCAACTTTCATCCTTATTACAAGTTCATGTACCCTATTCGAATGATACAAGGTGGTCACTTAGTACATTTCAATTAGCTTACTTGCATTTCAAGATACTACTTATTCAACCAATTAACATGATCGATACAAGGCATCTCACTTACATTCTTATTACATATTCATACACCCTATTCGAATAGCTAAGTGTTCACTTAGTACATTTCATTTGTTTCTTTTTCAATCAAGTCATAACATTTCATGGCATCCTTAGCTAGTAACATTGATAATGCATGCTTGAACATACCTTAGCTCCAATACAAGCATTGTCGAATCATACCATGGTCACAAGAATGAATGCATGATCATACAATTTTGGTCTAGCATACGAATTATACAAGGTTTCATCAATCATTGAACTACGCATAATTTGCGCAGCATTATACTAACTTATATACATATCAACCAATTTATATACATAGTTTAAGTTATCAAAGTTGTTTACATGATAGGCCCAACAAAACATTACATTTACTAGTCTTAACAACACAACAAAATGCATGATCAAGGCTACCTATTACAAGTTCTAGTGCCACCAAACTAGGAGTATACAAAGAGTATGAAATCATACTTTCAAGCTTGCTTCAAACGTTGCTTCGAATTAAAGATATCCTCTTGAAAGTGTCCTTAATTTGTTATGGGAAGAATGAAGAGTAAAGTGGTAAGTACAAGTTATGTACTTAGTGAGGTAACAATAAGTCTAGCCAATTTCAAGTATACATATCCAAGATTACAAGTATTTCAAAGAATCAAAGTCATTATTACATGTCACATACTATTCAAATGATAGGGTAAACATAGGCAAGCTTCACATATCACACATTCAACATTGCAACATCCATCATGTATCCATAACATACTATTCGAATCATTGCTTAATAGACAAGCAATCAAAAACACCAAGTACCAAGTAGGCATTCTTGCACAATAACATAATCTATGCATTTCTTTCATGTGAAGTAACTAGTTGTACAATCATTCATGTTTATCTTTCAAGGCAAGGATGTTCATTCAAGAATCTTACAAAACAAGTAATGTTCACATACACATCCAAGGCAACAATTTTCATTTCAAGTTATTAGTTCATCTTATAACACCCTTGGTATTTAGTTCAATAGATAATCAAATCCTTAACAAAATGCACCGAAGTGCCAAAATGCACCGTAGTGCCAAAATGCACCGTCGTGCCAATATGCACCATAGTGCCAAAATGAGCTCAAGATTCTAAGGCATGCCCTCTTATATATCCAAACTAGCTACCGAGGTTGTTTGATTATCAATTTCCTTCAATCTTATTACCATTCATAAATCAATACATGATTATGCCATTCAAAGGCCAAGCCCTTAGGCTTATGGAGTCTTAACTCCCAAGACAAGTCTATTCATGCCATTCAAATGGCATGAATACAAAGTGGAACCATTGTTCATTTCATTTCAGCCAGCCATGTATATCAATCACAAACACATGCATATGTATGCAATATGTGTACCTTATTCTCCAAGCAAGCATGCCATTTCTTACCTTTGGCATAAGCAATGCAACATGACAAACATTTCAATACATTTGTTTAACACTCGAGTAAACAAATAGATCATGGCATCAAACAAGTTGTCATTCATATCATTCTTCCCTTAATTAGACAAATATGTATTAGGTCATGTTACATGGCAATGACATTGAATTAAGACAATAACAAGGTTGGTTAGGACCTAAGTCCCAACCCTAAGGATAGTTACACTCACAATACTCCTAGCTAATCACTTGTCTTGTATCCAAATCCCTTTGCATCTTGATTTGGGATGTCCACTCTTATCTTCCTCTTCCACAACTTGATGCCTTTGGTCTAGCAAGCATAACATATACAATTCATCAAAACATGCACATAATGTCACACATATATAGTAGCAATGTTACCACATTTGTACCTGACATTTAGCTACTGTTTTTATGCTTTCTTTTAAGCATTTCCTTACTTTTTCATCTTTATTTTGTTATTACCTCATTTTAGGACATAACTGGACAGATTACAATGTCCCAAAACTATTTTGGAAACAGTTTGCTTCTAGGTGCAAAAACAGACCCAAACTGCCCAGGACACTGCTGCCTGGCAGTTTGCACACTGTCTCTTTAAATGGTCATATCTTTTAATCCGTACGTCAGAATTTCGATTAATTTATACCGTTGGAAATTTAAAAAATTTTTATTTATGATCATATAAGGCTTGCATTTTAGTTCTTATCCAATTAATACATTTTATTGTTCAAAGACAGCGCATTTACACTGTCTGGACAGTTTGCACTGTCCAGCTATTTCTAATTACAGTTTCCAGCATAGGACCCAGTTTTCAGTTCTATTTTCACCTAATGAAAGTAGACATACTAAGGATCATGTCCCTAAAATTTCAGCCCTGAATTTGATCTATACAAATTTTGGTGAATTTTCAAAGTTATTGCCCAGAACAGAGCAATTCTGGGCAGATTGCACCTATTCACATTTTAATTCCTTAAATTTATTTTAACCAATGTTTTGGCCCTAGAATTAATTTCATATGAAATCCTAAACATTTTTAGTCAATGTTAATTCATTTTTCAAGGTAGCCAAAATAGATTAAGTTGGTTATGTTGCTTAATTTTGCATGTTTACACAATATGTTCTTACTAAAACAGTTTCTAAGCTATATGACTATGTTCATACTTTTATCTTTCTTTCCAACATTGGTTACTAACAATTTAACTTTTTTAACACCTTAATTACATTATCTAATCATGATCATATTCAATTCATTAGTTCCATAGCTCAATTACATGTTCTAACAATTCAATTCTTACATCGACATCTCATTTCAATTTTCCAGCAACCTCGCTTTGTTACACTATCACATACACATAATTTTCATCATAATACCTAGTGTTCATTCTCTAAATTTTCATGATTCGACAACAATTCAATCATCTAACCACATATTCAATAGTTAATTTCATCTAAAATCATCAAAATAGCCCAAGTCAACAAGTATAGTTGCCTATTCGATTGAACAAGAGTAGAATCATACTTACTTTGCTTCTAGCTTTAATTTCCTTACAAAATCCTATACATGCAAGCTTAATTTCCCTTCATCAATGGCTGATTTCTCAAACTCTCTCTCTCTCCCCAGTTTCCTCTTCCAAACGGCATAATGAAGAAATGGATGAAGATGACATCCCTTGTATTGGATTTATGAAATATCCAATATGACCCTTAATTAATCCTTATTATTAACTTAATCAAGGGCATTAGGGGAAATGAGAAATTTAGCATGCAATCATCATCTTTCTCATTTAATTCAACTAGGTCATTCTGAATTGGTCACAATTTTCTTTCAATCTTTTAATTAAGCCATTAACTAATCCAATTAGCCTAAATACATGTTCAATTGATTTAGTAATTTAGGAAATTGGTTCCAATTCTTCTTGGCTAAGATTTAGGATATTACAATTCTCAATTGACTTTACTTAATTCAAGATTTTTTTTTAACTATTTAGGAATTCTAAATAGTGGTAACATTCTAAGCCCTATTTAGGGGTGTTACATCTAATCCTATTAGAGTAACCTAGTTAAGTCTTTAACCAATATTACAACCAATGAATATCACTTGCTTATTATTCACGTTTGGTGAAGATATATACAAGTACCTTGTTTTAGCAGAACCTACATTGTATCGATCTAGACTTTAACGAGGGTTAACATTGGGAGGCAATAAAAGACTTAATATTTATTGAGGGATCTTGTGAATATTATCTCACCATTTAACATTTGATCTTATCAATTAACTAGCATGCATCTCATAAATTCATTTTATCACATGCATGAAAAGTAGCAAATATGAATGTAATAGTTATAGCCCATATCCTAAGGTCGCTCGTCCCAAGCCAATGGGAGAACCAAATTATTCTAAAGATAAAATCACTTCTCAAGCATCTTTTTGTCGGCCCATCCTTCTGTTCCTCTTGTCCATTCTTCTTAGTATAGATTACAATTTTAGAAACTCGTTTTACATACGAGGGAGTAAGATGAGAAGAGAATTACAATAGAAGTAGAGAGAGGCAAACACGCATACCGTATTTATAGAATCTTATAAATCAAACTAAATGGGCTATTGAGCTATAACCATGCATTCCAAACATCGTGCATAGCAATCATAACACACACTTGTTGCCTTTGTAAGGTTAAAGGGGGAAATTTAAAATTGCACGTATATTCTCTGTTGGGAAAAACCTCACGATTTGATAAGTTTTATCAACGCATTCGTGTTTGGGGGATTCTTAATCCATAAGGTTTTTCGTTGGGAACAACATGTGCAAAATACTACCAACCTTAAAACTCCATATTGAATATGTTAACAATTAACATATAATATTTCAAACCTATCGATAAAGATCTTGATTATTAACTCTTAATCATCGATCTTAGGAACATCTTTTAACTTGATTAACAAGTTAACCGTGATTGAAACGATTTGCTCGTACAAATATCATATATTCACTAAATAAATTGAAAAATAATATGTATCTCATACAATAACATCACCCAATTAATTAAAAACTTGAATTCGTATCGTACAAGTAGCTTTGATACCACTGTTGGGCCACGTCGGTACACTCCATGGCGCAATGGAAAAATTATCCGGCGATCACCACTAGAGATCCATGTATGAGGAACGAATCGGGGTGAAAAAAGTGTGAAGAATTACATGTTTAAAATCTGGAATTCTGAATTTGGAGAAGATAGATATCCAATCACGATTCCACGATGTAGATTCCTAAGTCGCAACGATAACGCTTCAACCTCTACATAGTTCACCTAGTTGAAACGAACATATAAAACAATCTAAACTATTTAGAGGATTTTTCCAAAAAGCATTAATGACTTCTAGATCTTTCATGCCTTTATATAGCCGTTGTAATCCTAATTCAACTCATATTAGGATTTCAATATATATATATATAATCTCAATTCAATTTAACTAGGATTTCAATATATATTAAATATATATAATCCCAGTTCAACTTAATTAGGATTTCAATATATATCTATATTAATATATATATCCTAATTCAACTTAACTAGGATTTCAATATATATATAATATATGTATGTATATATATAATCCTAATTCAACTTAATTGGGATTTCAATATATATCTATATTAATATGGGAAAAAGTTTGATACACTGGCTGTGTAAATTTTAGTTTACAACGTGCCTTTTAGGTTTAGAGGTTAGGGTTTTAGTTTAGGGTTTAAAGTTTAGGGGTTTAGGTTGTATGGTTTAGAATTCAAGGTTAGTGTTTAGAAATTAGTGTTCAGGGTTTAGTTTTTTAGGGTTAGGGATAGAAATTTAGGATTTGTGTTTTTATAGTGTAAATACACAGGCTTGTGTAAAATTAGTTTTACACAGCCTATGTATCAAAGTGTAAAACCTATGTTAATTTTGATATAACAAATATTTTTAAGGACTTAATTGTAAAGTACACAATTTTTAAAGTGTCCCAAACTGACAAATATTTTAAAGCATATTTGATTCTAAGTCAAAAACTTAAAGCCCTAAATTTTTCTAAGTGTTTTAAAGGCTAAACTATAGAAATACGCCTAGGCGTATCGATACGCCTCTGAGTGTATCGATACAATTTTTAGAATATTGGCCACTATAAGCATCTGTTTCGATATGGTTCCATCCGTATCGATACGGCCTTTATATGGACTAAGTATTTTGCTCAGGCGTTTCAATATGGTTACATCCGTTTTGATACGGCCTTCGTACTGGGTTTAAGATTTAAGCATAGCGTATCGATACGCCACTAAGCGTTTCAATACGCTTTAAAGATTTTCTCAAATATCAACATTTAATGACTTAGCCGTTGGAGTCAGTTATTGGGAAAGGCCATTTTTAAAATGTCGTTGGACCCATTTCGATACACCCTCAAGGCATACCAATACAAGTTCAGACAGTAGCTCAAGTGAGCAAAATTGCATCGATACGGCTTTGCCCGTACCGATACGCCTCTTTATTTTACACTGAGGTCCTACCGATATGCTTCCTCGCGCATCGATACGCCCCTGCATAAATTATACACAACAACTCTTTCTATTTGAGACAGGTATCAATACGGCTGTTCGTGTACCGATACAGGTAGTTGAAGAAGTGCATTTATGGAGGGAAAAGAGGAGCCAATGGCTATATTGATGACTTCAACCACCCAAACGGCTAGAAATCAATGAGAAGGTATAAAAGAAAGTCTCCAAAGCCTCAACAACAATTATTGAACAAATTTGCAACATCCAAGCAAAATCCAAAACCTTCTTGAGCTAAAAAGTCAAATACTTGTAACCTCAATTGAGTGTATTTTCATTGTTTTATCTTTTGTCAATTTGGGGAGTGTGATATATTGCAATTGGGCAAAAATCCACCTATTTGAGAGGTTATTTATTGTTTGCCTATTTCTCTTTGTAAAGAGTGAAGTGGATCAATCTTTAGATACAAAGATTGATCGTTTGTAACGGTTTCCTCCTAAGCCGAGAAAAGGGGAAGAATTATAGTTAGTGAATTGTTGAAATCCTCAGTAGGGTGTTGGGGTAGTCGATGTAGAGCTTGTTCGAAGCTTGAACCACTCTAAAATCCTTGTGTCTCCAATTTCCAAATTTCATTTTGCACCCTTCATTTTTTAAACTACCAATTCACCCCCTCTTGGTGATTTGTCATCAATTGATCAACTCAACACAAAGTTTTACCCTATTAACATATATAATCTCAATTCAACTTAATTAGGATTTCAATATATATTAATATATATGTTGAGATATAGATTTTGATATAATAAATTAAAAAATGTTTTGGACTAAATTGAAAAGAATTTAAAACATGTCTTAAGTCAAAACAACTTGAAAATAAGTTTGAGGAAGTTTAAAAAGGTTTTGAAGTGTTTTGAAACATTTTTAAGTAGCCAAATCTGTGATTTTAATATATTCATTTCAATACAGGTATACCTGTTTCGATACAGCTAAAGGTTTTTGCTACGAGTTTTTGAAACTGTCAAAACCCGTACCGATACAGGGTATGCCCGTATCAATACGGAGATGGGTCATTTCGATACACCCCTTTGGCATTTCGATATGCCTACGTGGCATATATCCCAATGACCAAAACCTCCAACGGTCATATTTCCAACAGCCTTTTAAATTGCATGTCGTACCGATACGCCTATAAGCGTATCGATACGCATCAGCTAACTAGAGCTCAACGGCTAGTTCTAAAGAAGGTCGTACTGATACGGTTACCCGCGTACCGATACGTACAGGCACAGAACTGCAATTAATGTGGAAAATAAAGACCCAAACGGCTCCAATTCAATTCCAATAGTCACTAACGGCTATGAACTCATTTGGGAGTATAAAAGGGACCTCCAAGCATCTTTGGATGACTAATGCTTCAACTTTTAACAACATTATGATCAAAGATTTGTCTTAGAGCTTAATTGTATATTCCTTTGTATAGACAACACTTGTGAGCTAAAATTGTCATATTTGCTCAAGTGTTTAGGTTTGGGTAAGAGCTTAAAGAGTGCAAACAAATACCTTGTGAGAGAAATTTTTGTTTGCTTATTTTCTTTCTCTTATAAAGAGTGTTTGGTTAATCTTTGGGTAGAAAGATTAACCGTTTGTAAGGGTTTCCTCCTAATCCTAGAAAAGGGGACGAATCAATTAATGAATTGGTTGGAAAATCCTTAGTGAGAGCTAAGGTAGTGGATGTAGGTGCTTGTTAGAAGCCCGAACCACTATAAATTCATCGTGTCATTCATTTTTCGGCCTCCACAAATCAATCACCCAAAAATCCAACTTCTCCACCACTTGGAAAGCATCGGTTGAAGGTGATCATCGAGCTCAACAATATATAATCCAAGTTCAACTTAATTAAGATTTTAATATATATATATATATATATATATATAAATCTCAATTTAGCTTTGATTAGGATTTCAATATATATCTATATATTAATTTAAATTGTATTATATTATTTATATATTAAAAGAGTCATAATTACAATAATTATTTTTCTTTTAATATTTATCTAACAGTTAAATTATATATATATCAAATATATATTAATTTAACTAAATTCGTGTACAATATATTTTTACATATATAATTCATTTAATATATCCTCATTTCAATCGTGGGTGTGACCCTATAGGTTCTTTGTAACATTAGTAGTAAATATCAGAACATTTCTAATATTACAAACAATGAGTGACATCTAGCAATATGTCATTGTCACCTAAGTTAGAAGAAATCATGATTCGACATAACCTCTTCGTGATTAACTCTTTTCATGTATTACATCCTATTGTCTTTATATCTCTATTGGACACAAGTCATGGAATAGTTACACTTGTATAGTCCATCTAATGTTTCTTGATATCTTAAGTAGACTATTATAAACGAGTAACTATGATATCTCATATCAACTCATTCGAGCATGGCCATGCATTTCTAGTCTCACTCGATCAAGTGGCCTATGATATTACTCATATATTGTAGGAGGGACAAATCCTATCTTGATCAACCATATCCCACTACATAGATTGTGACATATCCAATATCAGTCTTTATAGTGTAGTTAATTATGGCACACGTTTGACTATATCAAAATATGTCACTCACGATGTTAAAATAATGATGATCTCAAGTCTGAAGATCATACATGTAGTTAACGCTATGAACAATATTGTGAATGTCACATAATAATTCAAGAAACATTCTCATAGCGGGTCAGTCCAGTATGTCATTCTCTAACACATACTTATGTATTGATTTTGACATCTCCATGTCAATGACAACACTTTGTCATCAATCAACTAAAAATTATTCTTAATTATTGTTGTCCATGCCCATAATAATACTCGACTAAGGACATTTAAGAACAACTATATTATTCTAAGAACTTTATTATAATTCAGTTTATTTATGCACGAAAAATAGTAACTGAAAATAATAATGGCAATGCATCTATAATAAACAAGGTGAAATAAATATCATTTACAATCATCTTATGATTGGTCTTTGGGCATACTATAACAACTCAATGAGAGATGTCGAGTATGGGTGTACGTTGCTGAGGTTGTGTGACACCATGCGTCACCCAGAGAGAGAGAGTGTACATTCCCAAGGTTGTGTGACACCGAGCCTCACTCAAAGTGTACATTCCCGATGCTGCGTGACACTAGGCCTCACTCCAGGTTTGCGGTATGACTTGTGTGTTTCGCTTAGATGATTTGGTGGGATCCCGAGTATGGTTGGGCCTTGTGGGTCATGTATGATGATTGCTATATTGAGATCATGTGTTTAGGCGACCAGTGGTAGCGCCACGTGTTTATTTATCTCTTCTTTTGCTCGTACTAGCTTGCATGCTTATGTTTATGATTAGCATGAAGTATAGTAGAGTAGATGTGTACCACTGAGCTTTGTAAGCTCAGCACTCAGAATCGTTGTTTCCGTACGTAGGCTGATCGTTGGATTGTGGGTTGGGGAGCGCAATCAGTTCGAGATTCCAACATGTAGAGGTGTTCAGAGTACGATACTTGTGTTTAATGGGCTATGTATTCATAAGACCTTACGTGGTCGAGTTTGTAATTCTTACTTTTGAAATTGTATTAATCAAGTCAATGTTTAAATATTTATAAGTCAAAGTGGAGCTCCTTTGTAACGATTTTAAATTATTTATCTATGTTTTCAAGTATTAGATCTAAATGTTTTGGAAAAAACTTGTTTGGTCTAAACACAGTTCGAGAAATCTTATGGTTTTGGTTTGAGCTTGAGGCCCAAATTGTGACATCCAGGTCGGGGTGTTACACTAACCTATGTGAACCATTTAACAAATCGCCCTTCTTTAAAGTCTCGCTTCTAGCTTCCACACTAGTAAATAATAGTAATACCCTCGATCCTACAATCCACATAATCAAGAAGTCTGTTAAATCATGTTCTTTCAATTCTTTAGCCAAGGTTACCAAACCTATTGAACGCTGACGCCAACCACTACGCAACACTGAAAGACATCGACCTTTCTATCATCAATCACCCCTTGAACGCTCATATGTTATGGCTTTGCTTTGTGTGCCAGTTTGTTCTTAGTTTCTATTTTAGAACCCTGAATAATACCATATCGTTTACGTCACCACAATTGTGATTTCTCTATTCTCTGGGCAAATGACACTAAAATTCGTGATTAATACAACAAAAAACGTCAAGTTGATCCATCACTCTTCGTGCCTCCATCATCAAATCCATCCACACGAAGCCATATTGTGAACCATTTCTCGCTCTTTTACTCGATATGAACACATCAAGTACCTTTCTGTGACGATCAAATGCTTGCCAAAGCCCCTTCCAATGCAATCCCGCCGACATATTTGCCACAAATAGAGTCCACCCTCGCCGTCGAACGTTCTCAACCTCCATTAGAGTCCACCCTCATCGTCGCCGTTATTTTTACCAATACACAAATGATACAAACATAGATGCTCAATCCAATAATAGATTAAATTAAGATCTTACTTGCCGAATCGAATCAAGGCATGATTTGGTCACATGAATAAAAGCCATCCGATCTCGAATGAAACGTCGTTCAAATCCTTGTTCTTGAATCGTCGCTGCCATTTTTGAATGAAAGAGCAGAGGCCATTCGTCTTGAATCCTTATATGTCATTTTTTGTTCAAATAATTAAACAACTATCGAATATCAGTTAATTTTTTCAAATACTTTTATACAAACCACTAATCAAATCAGTTAATGCAATCCGCTATCATCTAAGTAATTCGCTAGTTACCAAACAAAGCCTCAAATAAAGATTTTTAGTTGTTTTATTTAAAAATTTATATAAAAATATAAACAAATAAAATATTATTATAATAATATTAATTATCATTTATAATAAGATTATTTTAATCATTATGTAACTGAGTTGAAATCTAATTAATCAATAACACTAATTCAATCAGACACATTTATATATAATATAAATAAAAAAGTTAATTTGAACTCATCGAGTGGTATTAGTGGATAAAAATGTTATCTCTACGTGATCCAGGTTTGGACAACATGCTTGTGTAGTATGCGCCTTATAATTATTTTGATTAAGTAGAGGTGAAATCGCATTCTCAAGGTAAATGTTAGAATTTGAACTCATACAATGAATAAATATTATATATAATCACGTGAAAAACAATTTATTAATAGCCAACAAAGACATCACTTTATTCATGCATTAAAGTCTTAAAAGTCTAAAGCACTATATTACGATTATCCATGTATTTAAAATGTTGTCGTGCCACTGTCTCCGTTGCGTAACTATATTTATATTGCAGCGAAATTTGGAATTAAATTTTGACCGACTTAACATTTAAGTGGGGTTTGGTCAAAGTAATTATAAGAAAATATAATGATGGAATTTTTGTAGATATATAAATAGTGTAAAATTTATTTGTATATAATTTTATCTATTTGATGTAATGTGTCATATCTAAAATTTAAAATTAGACAAAATTAAGATTTAGAATTTAAATAAATAGAATTATTTAACATAATTCATATATCAAATAATTAGTCATAATTATTCTTATAATAATAAAGAATTATAATTTCTTTTTATAAATAATTGGTTGGTAAAGTGTGTTTATTTCAATTTTATGGTGTCCTTTAATAAATTGAAGATTACGAATGGGGGTTTCAAATACAACTAACTCAGTGAAATTAATCAATTATAACAAAAACATGTTACAATTATATAACTAGGGGTGAGAATTAGGCGGAGAATATCTGAAAATCGTGAGAATTCAAATTGAAGGGATGAGAAATAACTGAAACCTTTACTTATGGGGATATGGACGAAGAAGTTTTATCACCGAATATCAAATGGGGATTGAGACGAGAATTGCTATATTCCAATCGTGGGGATAACCGAATCGTAACCGTATAAATAACTATGAGGGTCCCCAAAAAAAATCCGCAAAGATCTCGATATTTTACACAATTTTAAAAATATATAATTAACTTACATGTACCTGTATACCTACCTATTTTATTATCAATATTCCAGTCTATTAAGATATTTGTGTCTTTTGTTTAAACCTTATTAAGTTTTGGTGACCTCTCTAGTAATTTACCCTTTTTTTGTTAATTAAAAGTTTATAACATTGTTCTTCTTCAACCATATGTTTAAGTATATTGAGTATATGACTTATAAGTTGAAATTATCATATATTTTGGTTAGTAAAATAGCAAATTTTGTTTAACTTTTTGAGATTGAAATTCCTCGAAACTCGTGAGAATTCGATAGGTATGAGGATGAGGACAAAAAATCACCAAAACATGTAACGATGATTACCCGAAACCATACCCACAAGTATTGATGGCGAAATAAATAATGCAAAATTATCCCCGCACCGACCGATTCTCACCCCTATATATAAGTACAAACAATTACACATAAAATCCAAGTAGTATAATTTATTTTTATTTATAGTTAAATTATTTACAAAATTATTTTATTCACATAACTAAAAAATTTTAAAACAATAGTAATAGATGATGTACATCATCCAGATGACTCGAGTTCGAATAACAAGTATGCACAATATATGTACGTTATTAAAAGCTAAAAAATTAAACAGATACTACTTACTAATTATACTAGCATATTCAAAAAAAACTTTAAAAATGTTAATCATATTTTAAACGCTAAATATTAACTTTGTAAAAAGTTAACATTATTTAAACTCCTATTAATTATTTAATAATCAGCGGACTGGTTTGAACCTACCATCTTCCACTCCCAAATCCCTCCCATCACACACACGTTTATTTTTTGGTAACAGTTCATTTGGAAACACATATATATCAATTTATGCACTTTCACAGAAAAATTTTGATACACAGGTCGTGTAAACTTTAGTTTATACGTGTATTTTAGTTTTAGGATTTAGGGTTTTAGTTTAAGGGTTTAGGTTGTAGGGATTAGAATTTAAGATTAGTGTTTAGAATTTAGGGTATAAGGTTTAGGGTTTAATTTTTTAGAGTTAGATTAAGAATTTAAGATTTGGATTTTTATAGTATAAATATATAGGCTTGTATAAAATTAATTTTACACAGTCTGTGTATCAAAGTTTTAGCCTTTCCAAATAGGACATTAAAAGACAGATAATTGTTACTTGGTTTGCGACAACAATTTTAATTTAAAATTTTAAGATATTTCTAATTATAATCAAATTGCATTCGTAAATTAAATAAATTATATTTTTTGAATAGTCTCAAGGTAATTATAAAGTAATAAATGTTCATATATATACTTAACCTTTTAACAATGCACATACCTTGCAGACAAATACACCTTACAAATAAAATAATTTAAACTCGAATTTCTTAAAATAATTATCATTCGATTTTTCACTATAACCATTTGTTGGGTTCAAATAAATTACATATAAAATTTAATTAAAATACAATAAATATAATACAACAAGTGGCACCATTCTGTTGATATTTAGAGGTTAGCATTTAAGAAATGAATTAATAGATAGTTTCATTTTATATATTAAATCTTATTTAAAATTTGTTCGGATTAAATTAAATTTATAGAATTTAAATCAAATTAAATTAAATTTCAATTTCAATTTTTGAACAGTAATTTCTGTTTCAATTTAATTGTTAAGCTTTATGGTATTATTGTACTATATATACTAACAAAACAACGACAGCAGACCACACCCCTCTCTGCCACTTCCCAAACTCCCTCACCTCCACACATCAATACCAATTTTCCATTCAAAGAGTTCTTAAAGTCTTTCTCTTTGACACCCCCACACTTTCCATTTCTCCAAAGACTAGTCTGCTGGGATTTTCCTTTTGTTGTTGTAGTTAAAAGTTGTTCCTTTTCACAGTTTTCATGGCGTTGAATTTGGTTACTCCTCCTGATGTCAACTTTATCTCCTTCTTGGGTTCCACCAAGTCCAACTCCTTCCCCAAGCTATTTCCAGGTTTGTTTTTCCTCCCTCTCTGTTTGGTTTCCTTGAAACCTGAATAAATGATTCTTTTTTGTTTAGAACCTTGAAAATGCTTCTCTTTTGGCGTCTTGGGTTTGGATTTCGAATTTCAAAGATTGTTGTTTTTGTGAAATTTTGAAGGGGGTTCTGTTTTGAAGGACTGTGGAACCACGTTTTGGAGAAGAGTTCAATGTTCAGTTCAGGCTCCACAACCACCACCTGCATGGCCTGGACGAGCTTTTCCAGATCCCGGACGCAAGACTTGGGATGGCCCCAAGCCCATCTCCATCGTTGGTTCAACTGGTTCTATTGGAACTCAGGTGAAAAAAGGGGAAAATAAAATAAAAACAGAAACTTTTAACCTATTACTTTACATGTTAAGAAGTAACTTTTTGGCCTTTTTACTATTGAACTAATCTGGCCATGTGCCCTTGTAGATTTTTGCTCTAATTTTAGGCTTGCATGTTTTGTTTGGCACTTGATCAAGTTCTTTAGGCTCGTATATAATTTGGTGTTTTGTAGACGTTGGACATAGTTGCTGAGAATCCAGATAAATTCCGAGTTGTGGCACTTGCTGCTGGTTCAAATGTCACCCTTCTTGCTGATCAGGTAACTTTCAGTTTTACCGTGTTACAGCAACTTGTAAAGCATTATTTGTTTCGAACTTGCATATGACCATTCGGAGATGTCAAACACGGACTTGGGTAGCTTGATTCATGGACTAACACAATTTTGGTGTCATAAATCTCATATAAAGCGGTTTCAGCATATGTTTAAAAGTCTTGCTTATCGGTATACTAGAAGGCTGATAAATTTTGCTGAAAAAATTTAAAACATAATTTGAGTTTTTTGTTTAAATGAATAGGGACTACAACTTTGAGGGCTGATAATTTTTCTACTCATTACAGGTTAAGGCATTCAAACCTCATTTGGTTGCTGTTAGAAATGAATCTTTGGTAAGTGAACTAAAAGAGGCTTTAGCTGATATGGAAGAAAAGCCTGAAATTATTCCCGGGGAACAAGGTGTTATAGAGGTAGCCTGTCATATAATTCATTGTTTCTTTTACGTATCTAGATAAAACAACTTTTAGTATTTAGATGGTTTGGCTAAAAATTTTCCAGGTTGCTCGCCATCCGGATGCTGTCAGTGTAGTTACAGGGATAGTAGGCTGTGCCGGATTGAAGGTACACAGTCACACTGATATCGGCTGATATATTTCTGCTTTCTCTGTGTATTACTTTCTTTGCATCCACTAAACTAAGTATGTACAAGATATTATGAACTACGGTTTGCCGCCAACCATTAGAATCTGTTTTAGAAAGAGAAGCAAACAGTTTGTTGTTTATTAGTATATATTTTAGCTTTGCTAAAAATCTCATCTTTTGTTTTTGGTCTATTGTAGCCTACAGTTGCTGCAATAGAAGCAGGCAAAGATATTGCTTTGGCCAATAAAGAGACCTTGATCGCTGGTGGCCCCTTTGTCCTTCCTCTTGCTCACAAACATAACGTAAAAATCCTTCCAGCTGATTCCGAACATTCTGCCATATTTCAGGTATGGAACTATAACACGATGAGTAAGATTATATGAAAATTGCTAATAGTTAAGAATTCTTTTTCAATTATGTTGTTTTTGTATCAATAGTTGGGTGTCTTCACTCTTTCTTTGGTGTAACTTTTGTTGCATCTACTTGTTTGACTTGTCATTTATCGCTCTAACTCATTCTTCATAATTACAGACAAGCTCATAGAATCTTGTGTTTCTTACAGTGTATCCAGGGATTACCGGAGGGTGCACTTCGGCGTATTATTTTGACTGCCTCCGGTGGGGCTTTCAGGTGTATAATCATAATATAAGTTGTAATGATTTAGTCTATAAGTTGAAAGTCTGATATGGTGAACTGTTTACTCGCAGACATTTCCACACTTTCGTGCATAAATATGAACTTCCATTTTGAACAATTTGCTCACGTTGTTTCTCATAGGGATTGGCCTGTTGATAAATTAAAAGAAGTTAAAGTAGCTGATGCTTTGAAGCATCCTAACTGGAATATGGGGAAAAAGATTACTGTGGACTCTGCTACCCTTTTCAATAAGGTTTAGTTTTATCAAATGTCTCATTCAAAATTACAAGCATTGTACTTTTTAATATAGCATGTCATCGTTTAGATGTTACCCTGGTCTAAATTACTAGCATTAAGCGATTTCTCTGTTCGACAGGGTCTCGAAGTCATTGAAGCTCATTACCTATTTGGGGCTGAGTATGATGATATTGAGATAGTAATTCATCCGCAATCTATTATACATTCAATGGTTGAAACACAGGTTTTACTCTTAACTTATCCTGTTGGCTACTGCTTGGTGATGCCAGAAATATTACGTTATTCGCCATTCACCTTTTAGTGTGTGCCCTTGAATTGCAAGATACGGAGATGACATATTGAAATTTGATTTTCATTCCCCATTTTTATTTTTGCATTTTCTTATGTTTAAGGATTCATCAATGCTAGCTCAGTTGGGATGGCCGGATATGCGCTTGCCAATCCTCTACACTATGTCATGGCCAGAAAGAATTTACTGCTCTGAAATAACTTGGCCTCGCCTTGATCTTTGCAAGTAACTACCTTGTCTCCTTTCAAGATGTACTTCAGATTTGAGTTTTCAAACTTCAATTGGTTTCATCCGGTCTACATTTTACGATAACAATAATAATAGTTATAATGATAATAATAATCATAATGCTCATAACCCTGAATTTACCTTCAAAGTTAAATGGATTGCCACCATACTTGAGCTAAGTTGGTTGATGGATGACACAGGCTTGGTTCACTAACTTTTAAGGTTCCTGACAATGTGAAATATCCGTCCATGGGTCTTGCCTACGCGGCTGGAAGGGCTGGAGGCACCATGACTGGAGTTCTTAGTGCAGCTAACGAGAAAGCTGTGGAACTGTTTATCGATGAAAAGTACGTATTTTGTATTCCGATGTTATACTGTTAGCAAATGTGGCTTTCATTCTACAGTTCTTTTTCTGGGTTCTGGCTTTTAACTAATTTTTCCTGTGGATATCGGTGACTTGGAGCTAATAAATCTGTTACTGAATTTCAGGATCAGCTATTTGGACATTTTCAAGGTGGTCGAGTTAACTTGTGAGAAGCACCAAGAAGAACTTGTGGCCACTCCTTCCCTAGAGGAGATTATACATTATGACCTCTGGGCTCGAGACTATGCTGCCAGGGTGCAACAATCATCCGGATTGAGACCCGTTCCTGCATAAAACGGCTATAACGCTCCTCGATGATGATGACTCAGAAGTTGATTTATGCCGAAGGCTAGCTTTCTTGCAAAGATTTGGGGAGAATGGGTGGGGAGGCAGTGAGCAATTGTATCATACATTAATATAATTGAAGATGGTGATCCTTAATATCTCTCCCCAGTTTTAGTTGGATGTGGTCCAATTAAAGAATATCGAGCATGAGATGTTACATAAGGTTATCTAGTCTCCAATTTTATGGTAATTAATAAGAATTTGGATGCTCGAACTAAAGAATATTTCAACTAAACAAATTTATAAAATCTGCATATTAAGACAAGTCTAATGTTAAACAGGGTTCAATTGTCAGTGTTTTGCTTTGTTCTCGGTGTCATTAACATATACTGTGTCTTTGTATTGTAATAAGTTTCAAAATAAAGGCTGCATGAGTGAAAACTAAAATTTAGCGAGTCTACGGGCTCTTCAGGTGGCTGAGAGTTTAGAATGAGAACTTTGTGAAGAATTCTTATTTTCAGAATTTTATAACCCAGAAAACAGGGAGAGTAAATTGCATGTTGATTCATTTATCATTCATTGGCTTATAATTTTTATCACCGACTTCTCAAAAGTTAAAATGTGTTAGCTAGATTTACCGGACTATTATAAAATGATCACATGACTTGGTAAATTAGTACCATAACAGGCAACGCTAACTAATGGGTTTTCTGATAAGAAAAAATCACAAGATACAAGAAAAATTATTCGGAAAAAAAAAACTTCATTTTTATACACAATTAAAGTTCTAAAGGTAAAGTAATCTATTTAGAGTTTAAAGTTTAAAGAAGTTTCGGAATAAGGGTTTAGGACATCCAAATAAAAAAAAGTCTTAAACCCTACTAAATGAAAGCCTTGAAACTTCAAAATTTACCTTTTTATTTATAAAAAAAAAATTACAAATAGAAAGCTACATATACAAAACATGATTGGGCGTGGGGGCTATGCTTGAAAACGTGAAAGATGAAAATTTTATTAGTCAAACAGTTAAGATTCTCTCTACTTTGTAGCTAACTGTTGAGTTAATAAATTCTCCATCCTTTCTATCATTTGTGCCAAGCGGAGCAAAAGGGAAAAAAAATATGAATTAAGGATCACATCCAAGCTCCCCATCCAGGAAACATCTGACATAATCTCTCAGGATCAATAGCATCTTGAATCAGTTGTTGAACCTACATTACATATACCAAACATTTCACATTCAAGTCCATAGATTTAAGAATTAAGACCAGTAATGTGATAGCTGAAGAATACCTGCCCATGTACGCTTCTCATTTCACCTTCTTCATATCCATCCAACTTTTGTTTTACACGCAAGAGAGCACGCGCAGCATCCTTATTGCCTTCATATTCATCTTGGGTACCTTCTATACTCGTATCTAAATTGTAATCCGTTTCCTGTCAATGACCATGGTGACTCTATGCGTGAGAAAATATGAAACATTTCCAGAGACAGACGTTCAAGCAGTTCAGCCCAGATATTATTTAGATACAAGAGCTAGTTCTCTCAGGACTTCAACTCATCTATTGCTGAAATAATTAAGCTTGCATTTAGGAGCTTCAACTTCAGAAAATAAAATTGAATTTCAGAAACAGTCTAAAATGCACGATAAAACATAGGTATCAAAATTCCTATATAACTTTACACCGCCTGTATATAGAATATTTGTCCTTATATCAATTCTTAACTTTTTTTATCTAGAACCTGTGCATTTCATTCTTACCATTTACATAGCAAATGAAATCCAAATTCAAATTTTCAAATTCATGTTTCCAAACGGAGCATAAATATATTTGTGAATTCGAAATTCATTGAAATCCAAATTCAAAATTTCAAATTCATGTTTCCAAACGGAGCATAAATATATTTGTGAATTCGAAATTCACTTTTTATACCTTTCGAAATATTATCATATTAAATCTTTCCCATAATTTAGATTACAAATGAAATCCAGATAATGAAATTTCAAATTCATGTTTTCCAAGCATAGCATAAATTATTAAAAATTTATCAGCAAACCAAATAAAATATCATCACGAATTATGATCCCAAACTGCGTTTTAAAGAAGACTACCCCCAACGAACCGCAAATAGCGATCCCGTACCCGTTCCGCGAATCAAAGCGAACCGCGAATTAGGTAACAATGGGATAGATAACAAAGAGAAGAAAACTTATAGTTCTAGATGTTAGATCTAAGTACTAATTGTTACTTGTTACGAATGTAATACCAGAGTTTGACTTGTAGAAAGCGGAACCAAAGCCTAAAAATAGGGAAGGACCATGGATAAAGAAAGAACTCAAAAGTGCACAAGTGGGAAAACAATATTATTCGAGAAAATACCTTCTGACGCTGCAAAGCCTTCAGTGGTGATAAAGCCCACTTATAAAGAGGATCATGGATAAAAACCTGCAAAGCATTTTCATCATCAGGAAAGGATAATTAAAGAGGGAAAGTTATCCAAGATGAAGAAAGCCATACCTCGATAATAGTAATTAGAGCTTCTTTATTTGTTCGCATAACAGAAAGAGTTTCCTCACAGCATTTTCTGAAAACACCTTCCACTCCTGTAACACCCATGCCATCGATGATGTCTCTTGTTAGCCTGAATGGAACCTGGCACAATTAAAGGAATGGATGGTGAGAAATGCTAAAAGTTGATGACTCAAATAAAATAATTAAATCCTATATTTTCAAAAGAGATTGTACAATGTAAAACAATTGTGTTTCTTCCCATATTTAGTTGCTGAAATCTGGCCATTAATTTTCTGGTCCCAAGAGATATACAGAAAAACTAGAACGACCATCTCTCTCAAGCCAGACAAAACATAACTCATTTTCCATCTCTGAAACCTCAAATCAAACTGAGACCAATCACCTAAACAAAGAGAAGAATGGCAAGCTCTGAAATCTTCTTCAATAGAAAAAAGGTTGGTTCATGTTAATATGCATATTTAGGGAACCGTTCTTATCACATGACCGACAGGTCATATTACTTCAATGCATACACATCTCCAAGAAACCAAAATTGAGTTACCAAGGGTACAATGGTCCATTGCAGAAAATGTAACCACTCCCCTCACACCTCCCTGAAAACTGCGCTTCATGTGACCAAACTTTCTTCTGATCTATTAAACATCCATAATAAACAAAAGATCTAAAGAATCTAAAATGCAAACAGAAACTGATATTCTCAACTAAGGATTGTCTTTTTCAGGAACTGATTTGGTTGACTCAAATCAAGGAATTTTCTTAGATTATACAGAGCTTCTACAGCTATAGAATAGTTGTGTTTCTTCCCTTATTTAGTTGCTAAAATCTGGCCCTGGCAATTAATTTTCGGTTTATTCCTAAGAAAAAAATTCTCCTAAGCTTGTGTAGTTTAGTTTCCTAGGGTAGTGGCAATTGTACTGTATAAGTTGTAAAGTTTACTTCACAGAAATATGTCAGATTTCTTATTAATATTAGCAATAACTGAAAGAAACAATAGGAGAAAAAAATTGTTAAATTATGGTATAAGCTACCCTCTCTGGCGTCTTGAGCATTAATCCTTGTTCAAAAGCAACACCAAGATCAATGTGAACAACTTCTGCTGTGGTCTGGTCAATCAAAACATTCATAGTATGTCTATCTCCAAGGCCAACAATATAACCCACCTGAAACAAAAATGTTTTCAGTATTACAACATTTTGTGACAGCCTACATTGTTTTGAGGAGGAGTACTGAAATCGAAATTTAATTTGAATTGTTATTAATATTAAAGAAAACAGAAATTGTACGTTTTGGAACATAAATAAATAATTCAAAGAAAAGAAGTCCTTAAACATGATTTTCATGGAAATAAAACTGACCAAGAAACTTCCAAATGGGTGAATGTTTTCCGTTTTTCACCGACTCAGAAACGCTGAACAATTATCGAATGAATATCGAAGTGGAGTTTGTCATTAATATTAAAGAAAACAGAAATTGTACCTTTTGAAACATAAATAAATAATTCAAAGAAAAGAAGTCCTTAAACATGATTTCCATGGAAATAAAACTGACCAAGAATCTTCCAAATGGGTGAATGTTTTCCATTTTTCACCGACTGAGAAACACTGAACAATTATCTAATGAATATCGAAGTGGAGTTTGTCAATAGGGAGAGAAGAAAAGAACTTTGATTGTTGGGTACGGAACAACTGCCCATTTTTGGCACCCCAATGTTAAAAAAATATTTATCATGAACAGGATAGTGTCCTAGAAGCTTAAAAAATGAATAGTTGGATGGCATAACCGGGGGAAATAATTCTTAATGTTAACATGAACAGGACATTAACTATAATGCAGAGTAGAGTATGCCTACCATTGAACTAGCTGCTACACTTCGTGTGTATGCTAGTCTTTTCTCAAACCAATCGGATGGTTGAAGAAATCTTTCCAGAAAAAAGTAATGCATGACAGGTCTGCAAAAGGCCTCAAGTACATTAGTATCTGGGAACCATAGCAATTGAACAGTAGTTATCTTACAATCCAAAGTTCAAACCTGAAGCTCTCACAAACTTTCTGGAAGGCTTTGCGCTTGTCTTTTTCCTATCATCAAATAAAAACAATATCAGGTAGGTTTTCTTTTTCATCCGACTATATGGAGAAGAAGGATTATAGATGTTTCCTTCAGATTATTAGAACAATTAGAACTCACAGAAATAACCCAATTGATTATGCCAAAAGGGATAGAGCAGGGAAAGAAGGGATGGGAATACATTCTAAGCTGGTTAGAAATTTTACAGGAACAGAAATTAAACTGCTGTATTTAATGAAATAATAAAAGGGACAGGCAACTTGCATTTGACATGTGTTCTCGGCATTTTAAAAATGACCAGTCTCCTGCTCCATAGCAACCATGTGCACTGCCATTTCTATTGCTGAAAATTGATGATATTAGTCACTAAAGCTCCGGTCCTTAAATACAGAACTAGTTGTAGGTTAACAAACCTTCCTGTAAGATATTCTCCAAGAGGAAGCGTGCCATCAACCCATTCAATAACACCAGCACTTGGAGTGAAAGGAACAACCTAATTCATAAATAACAATGCATTTATAATTTTGAAAGGAAATATATCTTTGATTAAAATGGCACAAACATATGCACTTGTTGGTTAGCACGAGTAAAATAGAGTTATAATTCTATTAGGAGTTGTAATCTTATTCTAATAAAACTTTGATTTCTCCATGGTATCAGTCTAGACAGATCCTCTTTTCCATTAAAATTCTTCTTCTTCTCTGTCGACATCTCCTTTCTCCATGGCTGGATCAGATTCTTCCTCTGATGTTAGCACTCCTATGACCACTCGACAGGCTGATTTTTCATTATCCGATGCCTCTCTTTCTCCCATTACCTCCTACAAACTTAATGGGAACAACTACGTTCCATGGTCTCAATCTGTGAGGCTTTATATCACTGGTAGAAGAAAAGAATCCTATCTTTCTAATTCTCTGAAAATTCCAGAAAAAACTGATCCTACTTACAGCAATTGGTTAAGTGAAAATACCATGATCATGTCATGGTTGATCAACTCCATGATTCCTGAAGTAGGAGAAAACTTTATGCTCTATAAAACTGCTGCCGAAATCTGGAATGCTGCTCGAGATACATATTCAAGTATTGATAACACCTCAGAACTCTTTGGGGTGGAAAATCAAATCAAAGATCTTCGCCAAGGAGAGATGACTGTAGCTCAATATTTTGGGGTCTTGACTAAATGCTAGCAGCAAATTGATCTATATGAAGCTAGTGATTGGGAGTGTTCTGAAGATGTTATTTTTTACAATAGTCTAAAAAACCAGATGAGAATTTTCCAGTTTTTGTCTGGCATTCATGAGGAATATGATGGGGCCAAAAGCAGGATCTTGGCCACTAAACCCCTTCCCCAAGTTCGTGAAGCCTTCTCTGAAATAAGAAGAGAGGAAAGCAGGCGTTCCTTGATGGCACCAGCTGTCCAGCAGGCAGATTCTTCTGCACTCCTTACACAAAGGAGGGGGAGACCTTGGTGTGAACACTGCAAAAAGGTTGGCCATGTCATGGAACAGTGTTGGAAACTGCATGGGAAACCAGCCGAGTGGAAGCCTCCTCAATCCAAATTCAAGAAGGAGGCTCACCTTGCATCTCCCGCCAACTCTACCAAAGAGCCCTCCAGCAGCTTTAGCGAGCAGCGAGTTGAAGAGCTTCAACAACTTTTCAGCCAACTCATCATCTAAATCTTCTCCTAATGCCCTTATGACCACGTAGGTAGCATCTCTTGTTTGGCCACCAATAATTCTTTGTTTTGGATAGTAGATTCTGGGGGCTTGACCATATGACAGAAATCAAAGCCTTTTTCTACATTTAGCAATCACAAGTCCGCTTCCTCAATCGTAATAGCAGATGGTTCTCTATCCACAGATTAAAGGGAGTGGTTCAATTGATTAAAATCAGCTAGTGTTATCCGATGTTCTATATGTTCCCAATCTTGCTTGCAACCTTGCTATCCGTGAGTAAATTGGGGATGTTAATTGTGATGTTAATTTTGGGATTGTTGGTTGTGGTTTTCAGCACGGGACTCAAGAGGGTGATTGGCAAGAGCTAGGTTGTGCAATGGCTTATACTTACTTGATGTACTCCCTCTCGAATTCAATTTTTTCCACTTGCCTTGGACTTGATTTCCTCCACCAATTCGATTTCTAGTGAAATAATGCTATGGCATTATAGGTTAGGACATCCCAATTTTTTCTATCTTGCAAAGTTGTTTCCCAATTTATTTATAAATAAAAGTCCATCTTCTTTTAACTGTGAAGTGTGTCAAATGGCCAAACATACACGAAAACCATATGTTTCCTCTAAATTTAAACCTACTTCCCCATTTTCTATTATTCATAATGACATTTAGGGCCCTTCTAAAGTAAAAGGCATCTCTGGGTTTAGATGGTTTGTGCCTTTTATTGATGACTATTCTAGAGTCACTTGGACATTCTTGATGAGAGATAAATCTGATGTAGACACAATCTTTAGAAATTTCTATCAGATGATTGAAACCCAGTTTGAAAAACAAATTAAAATGGTGAGGAGTGATAATGGTAGTGAGTATCTTAGCAGGTCTCTTGGGTCTTTTTTTTAAAGAAAAAGGAATTTTGCATTTAACTTCATGTGTTAATACCCCTCAACAAAATGGAGTGGTTGAGCGAAAAAATAGACATCTTCTAGAGGTCACTAGGTCCCTCTTATTTTCGGCTAAAGCTCCTAAATATCTTTGGGGGAAGCTCTTCTTACTGCCACATACCTTATTAATCGGATGCCTAGCAAGACACTAGGATTCAAGGTACCTACTGAAACACTTTTATCTCACTTTCCAAATTTCAAACCATTATCCTCAGTTCTTCCTCATCGAGTCTTTGGATGCACAGCCTTTGTTCATGTGCATAACAGTAATCGGGGTAAACTTGATCCTAGGTCACTAAGATGTGTGTTTATAGGATACTCCTCGAGTCAGAAGGGCTACAAATGTTACTCCCCATCCCAAGGAAAAACCTACATATCCTTTGACGTCACCTTCTTCGAAAATCAACCTTATTTTGCAAGTACTGAAATTCAGGGGGAGAAATACAGGGAATTTCAGCCCTTACTTAACCTACAGCCTATCATCTCGTTGCCTATCCTTGATGAAAATCTCAATACTCGACAGTTTGTGTCCTCCTTGCCTTCTTTGCCTACCTATGATGAACCTATGACTGCTACACCTAGTAATCCTATTGAAATACCTTCTCCTCAGTCAAAAATTACCAGTCCTTATACAACACCTCCTCCAACACTTAAAACCACCTCAAAAACTCCACTCAAGGTGTATACAAGAAGGAAAGGACCTGTAACTGAAGAACAACCTAACATTTGCCAAGAGCCTGTTTTGGGTCCTGCTGCCGAGGAAATAAGAGGCAACATTATCCCACAAGACTCTTCCACTGTTGATTTAGATGACTTTCCTATTGCTATTAGAAAAGGGGTAAGGAAATGCACTGTTCATCCTATTAACAGATTCGTTGCTTATGGAAATTTATTGTCTGGTTTTAAAACCTTTACTGCTAGTATTGACAGTGTGAAGATTCTCAAGACAGTAAAGAAGCTTTTGAAAGTCCTGAATGGAGAAAAGCTGTTGAAGAGGAGGTTAGAGCATTGCAGAAGAATAACACCTGGAGTTTGACTAATCCGCCGAAAGGGAAAAGGGCTGTTGGGTGCAAATGGGTTTTTACTGTAAAGTACAAATCCGATGGGAGCATTGAAAGACACAAGGCAAGACTAGTTGCTAAAGGGTTCACTCAATCATATGGAGTGGACTATCAAGAAACTTTTGCACCAGTAGCCAAGCTAAACACCATTAGAGTGTTGTTTTCTGTGGCAGTTAATAGAGACTGGAAGTTGCATCAATTGGATATAAAAAATGCATTCCTAAACGGAAGACTTGAGGAAGAAGTGTACATGGAAATTCCACCAAGCTTGGGAGGAAAGGTGACAAAAGAGACAGTATGCAAGCTAAATAAATCACTCTATGGGTTGAAGCAGTCCCCTAGAGCATGGTTTGAGAGATTTGCGAAGGCTATGGTTCAAAATGGTTTCAAGCAAAGCCAAGCATACCATACTTTGTTTAGAAAGGTGGCATTCAATGGTAAGATGACTCTCTTAATTGTCTATGTTGATGATATGATTATCATTGGGGATGACATAGAAGGAATAGAGAAGCTCAAATCTGTTTTAGCAAAGGAGATCGAAACCAAGGACTTGGGAAGTCTTAGGTACTTCTTGGGAATGGAAGTTGCAAGATCAAAGGAAGGTTTGGTTATCAATCAAAGGAAGTATATCCTTGATCTACTCACAGAGACTGGAAAGTTTGGGTGTAGACCAGTTGACACTCCAATGGACCCAGGTTTGAAATTTGGTAAAGAAGATATGGGGAATCCTGTGAACAAGGAATCCTACCAAAGGTTGGTTGGAAAGTTGATTTATCTTTCACTCACTAGACCAGATATTGCATACTCAGTGGGCATAGTTGATTTATCTACGCACATGAGTGACCCCCGAGAAGAGCACTTAGAGGCTGTTAATAAGATCCTAAGGTACTTGAAGTTCACACCAGGATCTGGGCTTATTTTCAAGAAACACCAGGACAGAACAGTGAAAGAGTATACAGACTCAAGTTGGGCAGGTGAATTAACAGATAGGAGATCCGTAAGTGGTTATTGCACCTTTGTATGGGGTAATCTGGTTACTTGGAGAAGTAAAAAACAATCGGTTGTCTCTAGGAGTAGTGCTGAGGCAGAGTTTAGGGCAATGGCGCTTGGGATATGTGAAGGAATGTGGATTAAGAAGCTTCTGACTGAACTAGAGTTGGATGGAAGTTCACAGTTTGAAATTTATAGTGACAGCCAATCGGCAATGAGCATTGCAAGGAATCCTGTGCAACATGACAAGACCAAACATATTGAAATAGATAGACATTTTATCTATGAGAAGGTCAACAATGGGATTGTAAGGCTGAACTACATTCCTACCAAAGACCAGCTTGCGGATATCTTCACCAAGGCACTACCAAGAGCAACCTTTGATGTGCTTTCATCCAAACTGGGTGCATACAACATATACACGCCAGTTTGAGGGGGAGTGTTGGTTAGCACGAGTAAAATAGAGTTATAATTCTATTAGGAGTTGTAATCTTATCCTAGTAAAGTTATAATTCTATTAGGAGATGTAATCTTATCCTAAACTTTGTAAAGAGATAAAAGTCCTATCCTTGTAGTTAATTACTAAGGATAAAACTCCTTGTAAAAAGTCTTTAAAAAGACTTTCTGTTGTACATCGAAATTGACAGAGTAATACTAATAAAACTCTGATTTCTACAGCACTTAAATACAGAACTAGACAGCACTGGTATTCTTTTTTAATCCTCCACGAATTATTTGGTGAAAACACCATAGAGCCAAAAATTAAACGAAACCTTATATCATCATTCAAGTTCTTCAAGAAGAATCATCAACTTCCCTCTCTCTTCGGCCTCTCACTTAACCATTTTTTTCTTTTGTATGAGCTCTATCGCGAACAGTTGAAAGAACATCAAAACATGGTGAAATTGTGCAACTAATACACGGCAACCTAGCACATCTCTTACGAAAATCTAATTGGAAAAAAGAAAAGAACACAACATAATATGTTATGCAGTCATTAATATAAGTACCTTCCATGACAATATCAAATGTTCTTAAGTTTCAGAATTACAGAAAAGGAAAGGAAATTTATGAGCAATCATCATTTAAACCAAGATCTAAAAAATATGGAAAACAAGGCAATCCTTCGATACCAAACTGAAAATTAATCTTCAGCTAAACAAGTGTGATCTAATGTTTCATTCTCGCTATAGGAGAAATAAGAACATACCTTGTATGTACGTATGACTAATCTCCTTTTCCATGTATCACAGTGATTCTGTAGGAAAGTATTTACTAGTCCAAAAAACTGTTCCATAACCTAGAAAAAGTATTCACAAAGTTTACGTCTAATTTAAATAATGCATGACATGGGCTACCACCACAAAATAGAAAAAAGGTTCTTGCAACAATTTTAGAAGGGAAAAGGGAAGACATCACAACACGTTCACATATAAGACTAGTTTACTGAACTTTTACATGATGTTTATTAAGGCTATGAGCATCAACTCTAATATAAAATTGGAAAGACGCCCTAAATAAACTGACCTATATTTTCTGACCAAATAAACGACAGATTTAATGCTAAAGGGAGTGAAGTGGTAGATCTCTACAATGATATCTCAAGATTTTAAGTCTGATCAATATCTTAAGATTGACTGTGTCACCAAGATAATAAAACAGATGGACAGAAAATTCCTACAGCATCTTGTCTTAGGTCATCATTCCCACACTTTGCAAGCTGCTTGTATTTGTGACCATCAGAACCCAAGCATTCAACCACTTTTGGAGCATTTATACCATTCATTACCCTGCTTATCACATAAATAACAATTAGCAGCTATAGCTATTATATTGAAAAATATGAAGATCTAATCTCAAACAGCTAAAATTGCCAAACGCACATAACCGTATCTGCCAATCCTCTGAAGTATGGGAAAGAGCCTTCACAATATTTACAGCTACGGTCAACTGGAAAGCTGGCTGTCACTACAGGCACCTATCAAAATAGAAAGATCAACATTCAGCATCCCAATGGCAGAGCATTCAAGAAGTCAAAGTTGCACATCATGGTAAGAAGCAAAAACAAGGTAGCTGCTAAAGAAATATCTTTCCACAAAGGTTCAATAAAGGAAGAAAAACCGGTTAGAAACAACTGTCACAAAAAGCTGAATATGAACTATTTTACGTAACACTTACTTTCCAGTTACAACATGAACCAATCATGCGTTAAGAAGATCAAAAGTGAAATTAAGAAATTTTCTGAATTAAAAAAAAAAAAAACTCTGCTTTCAAATTCATATTCTACTTTTCAGTATGCTGGAAACATGATATAATCAGTTGTAATTAGAAAAATAAACTAGCATGAACATATCAGGATTCAGGAGTTATTGTCAATATATAGTTTCCTTAGATAGCACATTCTGATTTAGTTTCTTAGTTCTTCGACGCACATGATGCTTGAAACCAACAATCAGAGAGATGTCAAATAAAGGGAGCAAGAAAAGCTTAAACTTGGAAAAGCCATCAATTATTGAGGCTAAAAAGAGTCATTTATCCTAAAAGACATACCAAGCAGCTAGAAATTGCATGGAAAATCTCCAAACAGGGAAGGAGGTTCGAAAACAGGAAAAAATGAAACCAAGGATAAACCGATAAGCACACATGGCCACAACACAATTGAGCCAAGAAAAGCCTAAAGAACAAGGAGGGTTCAACAAAAAGAGATATGAAAGTTCAAAAACATATTAGGGACACCTCAAAGCAAAATTGTTCGTTTATGAACACCGAGAAAAATAGAGAAAAAAATTGGTCTATAAACATGTGTGTTGTAATTGCCTAATTGATGGAGGTATGTTTGAACTTTTTTTTGAGGAAAGAGGTATGTTTTAATTTGCATGGTGAAGTTGGGGCATGATTATACGTTTATAACTTGTTTAATATATTGAAGTATTTGGGACTATATAAAGATAATAGATTTGTTAAATTTTCTCAAACATATGTCCACCTTGATCTTTTTGACTATAGTTAATGAAAATATAACCCGAATGGCTAGCAATATTTTTAGCTAAGGAAGAGTGTAAAGTAGTAACACCAAACCTTTTGAATAGAAAGCAACAATTCAAAAGTTATGAATCAGAATAGTAGCACTTACGAGTTCCAGCTGTCGAACACTACGAATTTCTCTTGGCAGTTGTACCTTTCTACTGGTGTCCTATTGAGATTATTAATTAATTATTGTTGTGAAAATGAATCGTAGCCAACCGTAAAAAAAGAAATAACAAGCACTGGATATTTGGAGCATGCTATAAAAACCTCTCTCTTGGTCTCAAGCTCTGCAAGCTTGATATAGATCTCCACCATTTGTTTCATCTAACAAAGTAATGAAAAATAATGACAACAATTACAAAATAAAACAAGAAAACCCATTGAGAAGAACAAAAGACAATTATAATAAAAAGGAAAAAAAATCAAATCACCTGTCTGATAACAGGACCATGGTATGCTGATAACTCTTCCAAGAGATTTTCAGCAGCAAGTTTTTTATCCAAATCGACAACAAAAGAGTTCCTGCTTCGTTGTTTGTCCTTGATACGATCACCATTTGCAAGAGCTAGAAGCTAGCATCAAAACAGAAAGTTACAATATGTCGAACAAAAAAAGTATGAAACACATTTAGATAAAAAAATACATAGGCACTAAAATGTTACAAATAAGTTTCTCAGCACATACTGCTAGGATAGAAAGGTTATGTAGCACTTCAATTTTTGTTTCAACCACTGGAATAAATTCATATAGGAGCTTTATTTATTTATTATTTATTTTAAAGTTACTCAAATAATGACACAATGAATTCAGTTTCCCAACAAAATGCAGTAAGGTTGTTAAGATTACCAGGAAGATTGTATGGTAGGGATGATCAATGGCCATTTTCTTCACAAGAGAAACCAAGGCAAACTGCAAATGGATAATTTGATTAGAATGAAATTGAACTCCAGAGAAAATTGAGCAGTCCAAGAATTGTAAAACCTGAAAATTATTAGGCCCAGTTCCATCCCTAATGTTTCCCAGTCTTGAAGCTATTTGGTACACCAGTGGAACAAATTTATAAGTTTGAACCTGAAAATTCAAACATACAAAAGCTAAATAAAAATTTTGCTGAAAATATAATAGGTTACACTTCAACTACATGAACATCAGCCACGAGCGCAATACCTCATCAATTGTTTTAAGCAAGTTGTTGACAACATCTTGTCTACATGAAAGGCTGAACCACAATGATACAAGTCGAAACACCTAAAAGCACAAAGGTTAGTTTATGAAAAAAAAAATATTAGCTGTAATTATTTTACTGTTAGGGTGAAAAGTAGAAATGAAAAGTAGGATACATTCATGTAAGTACTAGTCTTTTAGATTCTAGATTCAGACCTTAATATACAAAAAATAAAACAGCAATGCAAATAACCAAAGCAATTGAAACTAACATTGTAATTTGTTTTATAATATGAACAAAACACTAGGATACAAGTGCATACCACTCTTACGTCATATTTGTCACCTATGACCAAGCAACGCTTATATCCCTCCAAAGCTAGGTTGAGAAAATTGTCTCTGTCATCCTGGGAGGCAAACAGAAGGATATAAAATATTATTTATAGGCTAGATTAAAGATAAATAAAGGCTGTGTGAAACAAATAAAAATAACACTAGATATGCCATGATTATAGATGACAGACTTATTACTATCATGCTATTTTATTATTTCAAAATTCAAACTTATTTATTAATATATAGACCTGTTAATGCATGGCTGGACGGCATTCAAAGTTATATATACTAGGGTTATAAATGAAGCTTTATTCCTATTCCTAGATTAAAACTCTAAAGATAAGTTATATCTTAACCATCCCTAGATTAAAACTTTAACCCTAGTATATATAAGTTATAAAATAGATTTGCAGCAACATCATCATCATTATTATTATTTAATTAATAGACTTCAAAACTGGAGGTTCACCGAACCCTATGTTCTATTAAGATTTGCAACTTCTATCTTACTCGTTTTTAAGTTTAGTGTATTGATTTGCTACTGTTTTCTTCCTAAACTGTACTGATAGAGCAAAGCAAAATATTTGTATATCTTTTCTCCAAAAAGTACTGAAGAAAGCTACATCAGATAACTTCTGGCTAACAATATATGTCGCTCAGCATATGTAGAAATGCATACTTAGATAGAACATGCCTCCTAAAAATGAAAAAGTAAATTAGTACCTGTAATTTCTGTGCTTCTTCCTTGTCCATTGCAAGTTGCTTTTGTAACTCTTGAATTTTCACTGAGTAGTCAATTTTGTCCCCCTAAAAAGTACCATCATCCAGGAGAAGGAAAATGAAAGCACTACATAGACTTTTAAACACCATAACAAGCAATTACATAACATGGCATAAAGTCGCCTCTAACAGAAACAGCATTGCAACATACCATTGTTGAGCCTTTTAGCCGTCGAATAAGGGCTTCTAGTTCTAATGTCTGCAGAGTCAATTTACACAAATTTTAGCAACACACTCTACTTGTATATATGCATGTTGTCAATTACTACCTTATGTTTTCTTAAACGCATTGCTGCTTGCCATTCATTGGAATTAAGTCTTTCCTCGTAACTTCTGAATAGTGCATCTGCATAATGTGCAAGGTGGAAATGAGTCTGACTTTGTCTTTCTGCAGACTTCTTGGCAGCAGTCTTGTGACCCTCAGCAAGTGACACTGCAGGTTTTAAATACTTCTCGAAAATAGTTCTTGAGCTATATTTTCATAGGAAACATTGGAGAAAGAAAATATAATCAATATTTAACATTGATTAAAAAGAAGAAAAGGAACAATTAATCCAAACTGAACAATTAATCCGAACGGAACAATCGTACTTGCTAGATCTAGTTTCTGCCAGCCACTTCCCGACCAATCGATATACATCTGAAGCCTCATTGTTCAACCGATAAGTTTGCAAGATAAATTTTCCAAGGCTGATGGCCATTTCATGTTGACCTTGAGCACGCAACAGCTTTGCTTCCTCAAGCTGCAATCATAAATGGAATGATTAATGTCATTTTTTCTTTTTATCTTGTTTCTGTTTTCTTTCTGTTCTACTTTGGGGTATAAAGGCCGGAGGCAATAAGCACGGAACTTTTAAGTGAACAACAAGGTACAGAACTAAAAGGGAAAAGTACGATATAGGGTAAGTATTTGAAGTTCATAGCTCTCACATGATGAAAAAAGTTATAAAGGATATATAATTAGAATTGTGGAGATGCAGTATCTAAATGTTGTTATCAGGAATTTTTATGTTTGGCAGTGATACAGAGAGAACATCTTTTAGAAGCTGAACCAACAGCTGAAGCAATTTAGAAAACCCAAAATGTTATTTTTACTGATACCAAAAGATAAGACCCAAAAAAAATTTTCATAGCTTGCCTCTGATTTAATAGAAAGTCGTAGTAAACCTAATGCTGAATAAAATCCTTTTAGGTAGCAGAGGCCACTGCTTTTTACCATCTAGTCTACCTATAAAAAAGATAAGTAATACAATTAAATCAGAAATGTAACCTAAGCAACAGCAGGGGGAAACTGCGAAAAAACTAAAAAGGTTGTGTATTTTGAATAACCAAATGGAATGTGAACTAGAACACATGTTGATATAAGCATCTTCCATTAAATTTAATTGTAAAGCAATACTGAAAGAATTAGGAAAAAATTACCCTTCCAAGCCAATATGCAGATGAACCTTGTTCTCCAGTTCGCACACAAAGAAACTTAAATTCATGCAATGCTGCAGCAGCTTGAGAAAATCGCGAGCCCTGCACCGAATTGAACAAATTAGATAAACATAATAGGGCAGGGTGGCCTAGTACTCTGAATGGTTATCATACCTTGCGATGAGTGGATGCAGACTGCAGAAGATGTTGCATTATACAGTCATGACAAATCAAGATTTGAAGTAGAACTCTCCTAAATGCAATAAATGGTTCTAACAAACTCATATGCAGCTGTGATTTTGTCAACATGGAGCTCCAGTCCTTATTCAGCCACGACAGCTATATTAAAAATTAAAAACATTGTAAATCTATGTTGGAAAGAAAATTTCCCTTCAATTCCACTGCAGAAAAGTTAGGAGAGCTATATTAATAGAATAAGTTGCAAGATTGGCTACAATCTTCTTCCAACAAGAAAGGAGTCGAGCAACATCTTTCACGGCAACAAATGACAAACCATAAAAGAATATTATCATAAAATGTTTCAAACTTTTTTCCATATGGCCCAAGCCTACCAAACACCACGATAAATAAGAATAGGACACATCATCTGAGTCAATCCCAATACCTTTGTCACTTAGGCACACAATCTTACAAGACCAACAAATTAACCTCAGTTTACCATTCACGCCAATTAGTATATCACTTCAACATCTCAGATGACGCACTAATCTCACAATCCATGGAATTATATTACATGGAAACAACCCACAGTTTTCATTTTCTTCTCTCCTTCTAGCCCTCAACTATAGAAGAATAGTGTAACCATGACATTGATGGGTCAAAACAGGCTTATTCAGTAAATAACCTACACTTGCGGACCAAATAATTTTCATCAAAAAGTTGTGTTTTATGATGAAAGGCAAGTAGACAGTCACCGCTGGTAACTCATTAAGTAGATTGCCGCAGGTACTGTATATGAAGTGCCGGAAGCAATACCTGATCCATTGTAGGGATTACAGGATCTGAAAACATTTTCTGCTTATGTTTCTGGAGTTCTATTCTTTCAAATGAAGATGTTGGCCAGCGCAATTCCCACGCTATACCAAGATGATACATGATCTGTAAGAAAAGATTGGTAATGTTAAAGGGACACAAAACTAAGAAGTGCAAGATTCCCTCCCACCCTGCAAGTCAACAGATGGGGCCACACAGCGTAGCACTGATTCAGAATTTCAATTTCTAAAGCATGTCAAAGACTCAAAGCTTTATAAAGAGTACTGCATGTGATTTACCATTTAAACCGATCATTAAACTGAACTTTACATTGTAAGTTATCCGAGAAGTGTTAGAGCTTGAAGGGGAGTGTAAGTTGACGAGTGTTAGAGTTTTTATTTAATGTGTAATTAGAGTTTATTCCTAATGAGTAGTTTAGATTTACTAGAAGTCTTATTTAAATTAGGAATGAGTATTATTTAAATTAAAGATAAAAGTATAGTTTTAGTTATATTAAAACTCTATATCAGCCTATTTAAAGGCTTACTCTGTATACATTTGATAATTAAGAATAATAAGAAAATACAGAGAAACACATTGTTCTCTCTGGAAAATATCTTGTTCATCTTCTTCAAAAAAACAAATCCCTAACCACCAATCACACACAAACCACCATCATTAATTGCATCTCCGGCCACCATGGCCCCTTTCTCACATACATTGCCCAAAAAGGTGAACCAACAGATAAAGAATGTCTGCTAGTAGATTCTAACTAACAGGGGGTGAGAAAAATGTCAGTTATCCGAATAAACCAAACCGATTTGACTGAATTTTTTAGCATTAGTCAGTTTTCGGTTAAGTTAGACTGAAAGCTCTGCTTTAAAAAAAAGTTCTGTCAGTTGTTGGTATAAATTTTCCAAATCAAATAAACCAACATCCAACCTAATACCTATAACCCAATAAACCATGGGTGTCAGATGTGAAGAGTATAATGCTTATCTGAGGGGTGAAGAAAATCTAAACCAACTGGATATTGTTTGGTTCAGTTACTTTGGATTTTGAAGATAAAGTTGGTTGGTATGATCAGTTACTTGAGACTCTCTCTTTCTGGATCAGAAGAGTTTGAGAAACAGGCAACCACAGCCAAGACAGTTGATTAAAAAAAAATCTCTTGGACTGACAATACTATATAATGATATTGGTTCAAAGCCTAAACCTGTTATAAGGAATTATTCCAGAATGCCTTTTGGGCCATGAGTAGTGTAACAATATTGAGGTACCTGAAACTTAATTATTGTTGAGTAGATCAACTCGGTGCTTTCCTCACTTGCACGAGAAACAGACCAAACAAGCTCCTTCAATTGAACAAACAAACAAGTGTGTCAATAGTTCATGCAAAGTCAAGCACCTAGCAAACTGGAACATATACGAAACTAGCACAACCTCTTTTGAAAGCTTCAACTTTCTCTGAAATTCATCAGAACCTCCCTCCTGCAATGCTCTCAGACAACTAGCATTCCACCAAGTGGAAACATAAGCATTGTATCAGGGGAAAAAATACATGAAAATATAGGTCAGCTCAATACTAAGGGCGTAAACATTTAGGTATTTGTTTCATAGTATAGCATCAAAATCTACTTAACTAGCAGTTAAGATTTAAAATCTAGACACTTCGACAATAATTGAGAACTCAGCACACAAGGGAAAGCCTACACTTGGAAGTGTGGACGATGCAAGAGTATAAAACATTTAAAGCCTCAGCCTTGGAACTCAAACTTTTAGAATTACAGATTTTCCCATGTGATACAGACAGAAACATAGTTTTCTTTCATTCTCTTGATAAAATCAGCTAGCAATTCCTCCATAAAATCAGCTCCGTATCCATAATTCATCAAAAATTTCGCCTTCCCTTTTGCTTTCTACTACAGATTTAACCACACAATGAATTTATCAAGTTTACTTTCATCTCATTCATTCTCCTGTCAATAGTATTATTTAGTGCAATTAATAACTCCTTTAAGGGCCTTTAAATTGACATACAGATTCATATGTAAAGTGACTGAGCAATCAAGAATTATTCATTTATATCTTCGGGAAAAACTGAACTAGATACTGCAGAAAAGAACAAAAGCAAAAATTTACAGAAAATGCCTTTTCTAAACAAGCATCCCGGTTATTGTGTGTTGATGTAAAAACAATGTAAATACAGAAATCAAGAATCAAAAATGAAAAAAAAAAATCAAAACAAATTACCAATGCAGATTCTCGTTGAAATGGTGAGTTTTAGCATGTTGCTCTGGAGATTGAGAACTAACTCCTGCAGAAAGTAAAGAGAAATCCCAGTTTCCTGCACGCCAAGCAGCTTCATACTGCAAATATTTCGTCAGGCAATGAGTGGGAAAGCGTGAGAAAACATTGCATCCATACAGAGACAAATTATGTATTTAATCAACCATCCAAACCAAAGAGAATAAATAATAATGTAATGAACCTGCAATTCTGTGAACTCTAAATCCTGCTGAAACTGACCCTTCCCAGAAGTTAATCCTTGGCAATACAGATCCAGCATGTGCCTACAACCAATTTGCTGTAAAGATCTAATCAACCCTTTGTAAGGTTTCCTCTTTGTCTCATCTTCCAATGTGGAAAGCGGAGGTTGAGACAAAGATTGGGTCTCTGCTAAGGTCAAAGTTCTGGAACTTCCATCCGTGTGAGCTGTGGCCTCAGATCGTACTTGTAAGTCATAATATTCAAGGGCCTTGTTCCAATTTCCCTCATGCTCAAAGGTAATAATTTGGGAGGTCAACTATTAAAAAAAAGAATTTAGATAACTGTTAAGAGAAACTTCTCCGCCTAAATGTATATGCAGGCAACAAAATTATAAAATCAACCTCATTTACAAACTTCTTATACTAATTCATACCAACTGGAAGCATTTCCAAAAATTGAATTGACAAACATTTAAATAAATAAATAAAGTCCAAATGTCAGAAACAAGTCGGAATAAATTTTCTACTAAGTTGACAAAAGGTTAGCTGATCTGGCACAAATTGATTAACTTTCACTCATAATGTTCCAGAAAAATCCACATTGGTAAATAATTTCTGAGATAATCGTTGGTGAATAGAACAAATACCATTAAGACATGCCGTATACTGAGATATCCTGTGTCACTACACTAATTAATTAATAAACATTGAACAGAAACCTAGAAACAAATCATAGGAACTAATTGAGTACAGAATGGACTAGGTAGACTAACTGTGTGTGACTGGATAATCCCATATAAGCTGTCTGGTTCATTTATTTGAGTGATTGATGAGATAAGAATTTCAATATGCTGCGGTAACTGCAGGGAAAGACAATAAAAGGGGAATTGTTAGAAGAGGTATTCCCCCATGGAAACCAAATGATAGAAACACTACCAACTAGTAAATCAAGTATATGAGTTCCATTATTCATTGTATTCTTTTACAAACTGACTACCAGAAACTGACCTTCATAGCATATATTCTGTGTGAGTATCCTATTTCCAAGTTTAAAAACACAAAGCAAAAATTTTTCTCTACAAATTACCATCTCAAGATTGGAAAAGTCGGGGCTCCCTAGGGTAAGGCCATGAAAATGTTCTTCACACCAATACTCCACATACATCATGGATGTAAAGTAAGAGCCACATATCTATAAAACATAAAACATTGTTTCAGAGAAAAGCACATAAATTCCAAAAAGAATATAAAAATAGAAAAAAATGGAATCAATTAAAAGGAAATGGAGCATGAAGATTCAGATACTCACGATTGCTGACCTAGCTACAATGAGATAATCAATAGAAAGCCAATATACCTGGAAAAATAATACATCATCTCAAAAAGAAAATCAAGGGAGCAACAAAGAATGGCTAAAATAAACCAAAGACATCCAAATTCCAGAACTAGAGCAGCAACTTATGGTAATGCAAACAAACCATTTCGACAATCAACTCTAGGTACAGTAAAAACTGCCGCTTAACTGACTTTCAATATCTCCATATCAATCTCCTTTGGACTATTCAACAAATCAATATTCCTTGTGTGAATATAGAAATCTTTAAACTTTGAGTAATGATAGTAGGTGATACACATCACACATGTTATCAGTTGGGACAAAATAGAACCTATTTAACAGCATTATGAGGGGACAAGCTAAAAGGTTCCACAGATGCTACTAATCATTACTACCAATAAGTTCAAATATTTCACCAATTCCAACTAGTTTGTGAAATCCTAATGAGCAGGACAAAGACCCAGTCAATACTTGTAGTATAACTCTCTCACCACATACATTAACAGAGCAGTGCTTCACCTCCGCCAGAGTAAGCTTATAGCTAACCATTGTTTTAAATAAACAAAAAGATTATTAAATTGCTCTTAGTAGACTTTTCTTGGCCCTACTCATAACCTCCACTATGAGAATGTTAGAAGCAAGAAACCAGCAACTGAAGGAGTTTGTTTCCGTCTCCGATTCCGATTCCGATTCCAATTTTGATTTTATTTTTATTTCCTGAAGTTTATTTATTAGCTATTCTGATTTTTATTTTATTTTCTTAAGTTTATCTATTAGCTTAAATAAAACTTTCCTAGTATGCTAGGAAATTAGGGTTGCTCTTATTGAAACTCTATTTAAGAGAAAATTTACCAAGGAATAAAACAAGTTGAATTTCACTAAATTGAGGTAGGCTACTCCCTTAGAGTTCAAGGTCAGCAACTCCCTTAGTGTTCCATCACCATAGGCAAAACTAGGAGTCGAAACAAGAGCAACAGCCCTTCTTTAGAATCTGAATTTCGCATTCATCATCCAGTAACTCGATCCCAGAGAACACGGCAATGATAACATTATGACGGAAAATTTCAGCTTGTAGCACGAAACAATAAACAAGCAAAGGAATGCTAAAAATGTGTGCACCATTTCTTATATCAAACTTTTATCTTCTTATCAAGCCAATTAAAAAATAAGTAATTCTTTTCAAGATGCCCAAGTTGCAAACACAAGTCCTATGATTACAAGAGCCTAAAAGAGTTGAACTGAACAAAAGCTGGAACATAAAAACAAAATGGCTCACTGATCACGTAATCCTCCAAATTGTATATGGGTCTACTAAATATGCAAAGGCGTAAAATGCAGTCCTGGTATGTTTATGCACATTATAAGTGAAAAGCAAACCTTGTCCCATGAAGATGTTGTCATGGTCATTGCACTCAATGTAGCCGCTGAATCTCTAGGTTTCACTGAGGAATGGGATTTTGAGCTAAAACTAGAAGGCTTAGAATGCTGCAAAATCATAACGAAACTATCAGTAGATTATAAATAGCTTTCATAACCACGCATACATCAGATACGTTACCATAAATCAAATGTTAAGTCCCAAAGTATTGATGCTGACAAGCAAAAACTGTCATATATCGATAGGTTACATTTTGACTACAGATATGATATTCAATATTCTCATAAAAAGTTCACTTGCTAGCATGGCAGTTCAGCTTTAACTCTTAGTGGCACCAATGCACAAAATGTTTCACCTCATAGACCTGTCTTACAGGATTCAGCAGTACGCAAAAACAATAAGAATTCCTATATTAGGAGCTGATAAAATAATTACTGTAGAAAGTAGTAAAAACAGAAGAGAAAGTTTGTGAAAACAGAAGAGAAAGTTTCTGTTTCTTTTCGAATGAATAATAGGTTACAACATAGAACTCTTTTATAGAGTCCTTGAGGATTTAACTCTAACTAGGACTCCTTACAATAGAAGACTTCTTAGATAACTCTTAATCCTTATCCTACTAATAGATAACTCTTGATCTTTTACATAACTTACAAGACTTTTACATTACATACAACTCTATACATATCGTGTTATCCTACAATTACATAGTTTTTCCACTCTTTCCATTAAATCAAAAGTTTTACACCAATGTTTTTCAATCTAGGATTTCCCGTCAACTTTAAGAAATTATCCCTCTTCAGCCTCATTAAATTGTAGATTGGTAACATAAGAATAAGCTACAATAATAAAATCATAATGATATGCTATCTTGAATGAATTGGTGTAAAAATCATTTAAATAATATAAGTAAAAGGAAATTATATTATTCATTAATTTTTAAATTTTAAGACGGGCATCCAACCTACACCAATTGGCAATAGGAGAAGTGCTCTAGTTATTTTGTGTGTGTTTAGATTACATTTGTTTTGACAGATGACGGGTCTCTTTTATCACCAGTTCTAGTACTTCATGTAGATTGTAAATATATTTTTATGTATTTTTAGTCCTAGTAAATAACTAAATAGCTAAGTCTTATCTAACTTAGTGATAAGTTAAATCTTATCTTATCTTATCTTATCTAAATTTAAATTTCTAATCTTTTAAATAATAGATAGAGATAGAGTCATACTTAGCTAGGATTATTGTAATTTAGTCCTATAAAAGGGACTCACTTCTTTTCTGTAAATCATGAATTAAAACGGAGAAAACATTTATTCTCTGCTACAAAACCTCTATTATTTACATGGTATCAGTTTGGGTTTTTTAGATCCTCTAAAATCTTGCGCAATGCATACTACTTCCACATCAAAAATCAGTTCAAGATCTGAACTGAATGCTTGTCTTGCTGATCAGCCTACAACATCCAGTATTCCGCATGGTAGTATTTCATTTCTCTCCAACACTACTCAAATTCTATGGATAGTGGATTTTGGTGCTACTGATCATATAACAGGAAACAAAGATGTGTTTTTGACTCTTACAAAACAGCATCACAAGAAGCATGTGAAGACTGCAAATGGGTCATTGACTAAGGTGGAAGGGACTGGAACAGTCTTTCTTAATAAGGATATTGTGCTAAACTCTGTCCTTTATATTCCTGATTTACAATGCAATCTTTTATCTGTTAGCAGATTGTGTAGTGATTTGCAGTGCTATACTAAATTCAGTTTGCATGGATGTATTTTTCAGGAAATGGATTCGGAGAAAGTAATTTGCAGTGCTAAGCTGTGTAGTGGACTATACATCATTGAAGGCCAAGCACTTCCCAAGGGACAAGTCCTACCAAGTTGCACTCTCAATTCTGTTTGTTTTTCCTCCCAAATTTCTAGTTTAAGTTCCAATGAAATTTTGTTATGGCATTTTCGCCTTGAACATCCTAATTTTTCTTATCTCCAAAAATTGTTTCCCAAATTATTCATTCATAAAAATCCATCATCTTTTACTTGTGATATACGCCAGATTGCAAAACATATTCGAAACCCTTATCCTCAATCATCTTACACACCATCTCAACCATTTTCCCTCATCCATAATGACATTTGGGGCCCTTCTAAAGTTAAGAATATTACTGGGAGTAGGTGGTTTGTATCCTTTATTGATAATCATTCTAGAACTACATGGGCGTATTTAATGAAGGATAAATCTGAAACTGAGGGTATATTTAGAAATTCTATATGCTGATTGAAACTCAATTTCGCAGCAAAATTCAAATTTTGAAAACTGACAATGGGAGTGAATTTTTTACTACTACTTTGGGAAATTTTCTTCGAGAGCGAGGTATTATACACATTAGTTCTTGTGTGGATACTCCACAGCAAAATGGAGTGGCTGAGAGGAAGAATAGACACCTTTTAGAGGTTGCTAGATCATTGTTGTTTTCTTCTAATGTTCCTAAGCATTTTTGGGGAGAAGCCTTGCTTACTTCTACATACCTCATTAATAGACTACCCAGTAAAGTATTAAAATTTCAAACTCCTAAGGAAGTTCTTCTTAAACAGTTTCCTTCTTTTAAACTTGTGTCTTGTACATTACCTACTAAAATTATTTGGGTGTTCTGCTTTTGTTCATATCTATAAGCAGTTTCGAAGTAAATTGGATCCAAGGGCTGTCAAGTGTATTTTTCTTGGGTATTCTCCTCTTCAGAAGGTTATAAATGTTATTCCCCTGTCACTCGTAAATTTTATGTTTCTATGGATGTTACCTTTCATGAATTACAACCTTTTTTCTCAAATTCTGAAATCCAGAGGGAGAGTTTGGATGAATTTCAGCCACAACCAGTCCAGCTACCTATATATATTCCTACATCCACCATAAACCGTCCTATATGTACCAAAGACATTCCTTTATCCACCACAAATGTTCCTACATCCATAACAGATCCTATTCTTCCAATACTCCATGCAGAACCCGCATCTCCAATACCAGATTCACTACCTAAAACTCCACAAAAGCCTTCTTCAAAAACTCAACTTGGGACAAAGGAACTAAGTGTCTATACAAGGAAGAAAAGGCTTACTTCACAGAAAACTACACAGCTTAGGACTGCTCAAGAACTGGAACCAATTCCATTATCCCTAGAGGATGAAGAAGGTATGGAATCTGTGAGTAATGATATTATTATCCCTTCAATTGATACATCTGATCTACCTATTGCTCAAAGGAAAGGTGTCAGGAAATGTACCAGTCATCCGATACAAAAGTACGTGGCTTATGGGAAGCTGATGCCTTCATTTAGAGCCTTCACTGCCAGAATTGATAAGGTGCATATTCCTCAATCTGTACATGAAGCCTTGAAAGATCCAAAATGGAAGAAGGCTGTAGAAGATGAGATCAAGGCACTGGAAGCAAACAAAACCTGGGTTATGACTGATTTACCACCTGGAAAAAGGGCAGTGGGCTGTAAATGGGTATTTACAGTCAAATATAATGCCGATGGGAGCATAGAAAGGTTCAAGGCTAGACTGGTGGCGAAGGGATTCACTCAGTCTTATGGGATTGACTACCAAGAGACATTCGCACCAGTGGCAAAACTTAATACCGTGAGAGTTTTATTATCTCTTGCTGCAAATCAAGAATGGCCACTTCACCAGCTTGATATCAAAAATGCATTCCTGAATGGAACTCTAGAAGAAGAGGTGTACATGCAAAAACCACCTGGTTTAAATGAAGACTCAAATTCTGGTCAGGTATGTAAACTACAGAAATCATTATATGGTCTCAAACAATCACCTCGGGCTTGGTTTGATAGATTTACTAAAGCCATTCTAAAATTCGGTTATCTACAATGTCAAACTGACCATACTTTGTTTGTCAAAACTTCTCATGAGAACAAAAAGGCTATCTTAATAGTCTATGTTGATGATATAATCGTCACAGGTGATGATTCTATGGAAATCAGAAAGTTAAAAGAGTTTTTGGCAACTGAATTTGAAACTAAAGATTTGGGTTACTTGAGATACTTTCTAGGAATGGAAGTGGCTAGATCAAGCACCGGAATTGTAATCAATCAAAGGAAATACATTCTAGGCTTGCTTTCAGAAACTGGAATGTTGGGGTGCAAGCTAGCTGAGACACCTATGGAGTATAATCTGAAATTCAGAATTGATGACAAAGGAATTCCAGTGGACAAAGAACACTATCAAAGACTGGTAGGTAAGCTGATTTACTTGTCAATTACAAGACCAGACATTGCTTATTCTGTTAGCATTGTAAATCAGTTCATGAATGACCCTAGAGAGGAACACTTAGAGGCAGTAACCAAAATCTTGAGATATTTAAAGATGACACCAGGTCATGGACTGATTTTTTCTAAGAATGAGTCCAGAAAAATGGAAGTCTTCACAGAACTGACTAGTAAAAGATCCACTAGTGGATATTGTACTCGAGTTTGGGGGAATCTAGTGACATGGAGGAGCAAGAAACAATCAGTGGTCTCAAGGAGCAGTGTAGAAGCTGAATTTCGCGCATTGGCACTTGGGATTTGTGAAGGAATTTGGATACAAAGACTCTTGACCGAATTACAAATGAATCACAGTGAACAATTTGAACTTCATTGTGATAGCCAGTCAGCAATCAGCATTGCAAAGAATCCAGTTCACCATGACAGGACCAAACACGTGGAACTAGACCGTCACTTCATCTCAGAAAAGGTTACTAATGGAACAGTCAAGCTCAACTTTGTTCCAACTCACAAACAGCTAGCTGATGTACTCACCAAGGCACTTCCAAGAACCACCTTTGATGAGCTTACATCCAAGCTGGGACTCTACAACATATACTCACCAGCTTGAGGGGGAGTGTAAATTGTAAATATATTTTTATGTATTTTTAGTCCTAGTAAATAACTAAATAGCTAAGTCTTATCTAACTTAGTGATAAGTTAAATCTTATCTTATCTAAATTTAAATTTCTAATCTTTTAAATAATAGATAGAGATAGAGTCATACTTAGCTAGGATTGTTGTAATTTAGTCTTATAAAAGGAACTCACTTCTTTTCTGTAAATCATGAATTAAAACAGAGAAAATATTTATTCTCTGCTACAAAACCTCTATTATTTACACTTCATCTCATGTGTAGGCCAGCATCAGATCCAAACAGGAGGAAATCTGAAAAATGTACCTTAGAATTTTCCTTCCTTAACGGCCCCGAAGATCTTTCCAGAACATAACAAGATCGAAGCTCATTAAGGGCATTCAGCCAAACTTGTATAGACTTTATCAACTTATTCGACTCCACAAATATATACTCCTGAACCTGCACATTGAACAAAACAAAAATTCCAATTTGGTGTTTTCAGTTAAGATCATACATTGCAAATTAGGCAACAACGTAAGAAAGACATCACAGTACTACCAGCACTGATATCTAAAACTAACATAAAGGGAATTTAGAAACCATTACAAATCATACTATCATGTCCGCAAAATAAAAACTAAAAAAAGGAGTTATAAGCAACAGAAACAAGAGTACTCTCAGAGGAAATTTAAAACTAAAATATAAATTTCAAAAGGACTAAAATAGTCCATTTGTGTATTACATATCCTCCATGAATGAATGATGGTCAACCAACTGCACAGCAAAAACCAACATCTCATGCATTCAATACATGCATCCATCTGTACATCCATAGATTGCAAAGACACTTCACTTAATTGTCATTTGTTCTCTACAACGCATGCATCTTGTTCCTCATGTTTGCGATCAAGCAACCAGGCGATTATGGGAACGCCAGAAATATTTGTCTTACCTTTATTCTTGGAACAACCTATGACATCCGATAGCTCAGCTTGTCAAAGGGAGACTGAAACCTTTAGGACTCGTTAAACAAGAGACCAAGATCTTGTAGGGTTTTTGGTGAACTTCTGACTTAACTTTTTATTCATGCATAACCTATGTAAGTTATAAGATAGATTTATCTTGTATATACTAGTGTTTTAATTTAAGACTAACTCTTATCTTCTATGTAGATAAAGATAGAGAGGCTAGAGTAGTTTAAATGTGTTGAGACTCTTTGTAACTAAGTCTTGTATAAAGTATAGTAACTTGTACTTTTTTCGAATTATTATGAAATAATAGAGAATTCTTTTCTTCTCTGGAAAATACCTATTCACTACATGGTATCAGATTAGGTTGTCGATCCTACAACAACCCTAGCGAAGGATGGATTCTCAAAACACCTCCGAGACTGCAAAACAGATCACTAACTCCAACAGTGCCCATGAAAGTAGCCTTTCCTTTGCAAATCTGACTGGCAAAAATACTGTTACTACATGGATTGTGGATTCAGGGGCTAGTGACCACATGACAGGAAAGTTGAAGCTTTTTCAGACCTTCAAATCAATAGATTCTCACTATCACATAAGAACAATAGACAGTTCTCTCTCTCCTGTTGAAGGGAGGGTTCTGTCGAGATAAACAGGGATATTACACTGAGATCTGTACTTTATGTTCCTCATCTAGCCTGCAATCTACTTTCAGTTAGTAAATTTAATACAGATCTACAATGCAGCACTCAGTTTGACTCCAATGTTTGTGAATTTCTAGATTTGAGCTCGGGAAAGGTGCTTGGCAGAGCTAGGCTGAGTGGAGGTCTTTATATTCTTGAAGAAAACATGCCTTCCAAGACAAAAACCTACTCAGGTTATCTATCTAAAATCGATTTTATCCCACCAAAACAATCTAATTCTTCTGATGGTATCATGCTATGCCACTTTCGATTAGGTCACCCTAGTTTCTTTTACCTTGCAAAATTGTTCCCTAAGTTGTTTATCATGAAGAGTCCTGAACATTTTTCTTGTGACATTTGTCAATTTGCCAAGCAAACAAAAAGTGTTTATCATCCTTCTCCATATAAATCTTCTAAACCTTTTTTCATAATTCATAGTGACATTTGGGGCCTTTCAAGAGTTCAGAGTCTAAATGGGTTTAGGTGGTTCATCTCTTTCATTGATGATCATTCTAGGACCACATGGACCTTTCTTATGAGAGCAAAATCAGAGGCTGGTGAAATATTTAAAAAATTCCACACAATGGTTGAAAATCAGATCCAAAGTAAAATTCAAATTCTTAAATCTAACACTGGCAGTGAGTACTTTACTCAAACACTAGGATCTTTCTTTAAAGAAAAAAGGATTGTCCATATTACATCTTGTGTTAATACACCTCAGCAAAATGGGATGGCTGAGAGAAAAAACATACACCTTCTAGAAGTCACTAGGTATTTATTATTTCCTACTAGTGCTCCTAAATATCTTTGGGGGGAAGTTCTCTTGACTGCTACATACTTAATAAATAGGATGTCCAGCAAAACACTGAAATTTCAATGTCCAAGGGATGTGTTTCTTAAAAGCTTTTCACACATTCTACCACTAAGTGTTTTTGGATGTACTGCTTTTGTTTATAATAATGATGCATCCAGGTCTAAGTTGGATCCTAGAGCCCTTAGGTGTGTCACATTTCTATGGATGTCACATGCTTTTGTTTATAATAATGATGCATTCAGGGGGGAGATTTTAGATGAATTTCAGATCCTTAAATTTTTTTTGAAACTCTTCCTCCATCAGCAGCCTTACCCCAAACAGAAACCATTTTACCAGCAGTCTTACCCTAAACAAAAACCATTTTACCCATTATACCTTCCTCACCACAGAGTCCCAAGTCCCAATCAGCAACTTCTTCAAGCTCAATCCCTCAAATTCCACCTAGTCCCAAAACACCAAATTTATCTACCTCTTCTTCACTACCTTTAACTCCACCAAAAATCACTCAAACCAAAAAAGGAGAACTGAGTGTTTACAAAAGAAGACAGAAACCTGTCCTGGAAGCTCCTATTCAATCTAGAAACTGCCAAGAGCTGGAACCAAGCTTGAATACATCAGAAAGTCAAGAAGGTAATGAATTTGTTCCTAATGAAGTACCTAGTCCATTGATTGATACTAGTGATATGCCAATTGCTCAAAGAAAAGGAGTGAGGAAATGCACTAGTCACCCAATTCAAAAGTTTGTTCCATATGGGAAATTAATGCCTTGTTTTAAGACTTTTACAGCAAATGTTGATAGTATCCATATTCCAGAAACAGTGGAAGAAGCATTGAAGGACGTGAAGTGGAGAAAAGCAGTAGAAGAGGAACTCAAGGCACTTGAGAACAATAATACTTGGGTCATAGTTGATCCCCCAAAAGGAAAGACACCAGTAGGCTGCAAATGGGTATTCACAGTGAAGTATAAGGCAGATGGCAGTATCGAGAGATACAAGGCTAGATTGGAGGCCAAAGGTTTCATTCAATCTTATGGAGTGTACTACCAAGAAACTTTTGCTCCAGTGGCAAAGTTGAACACCGTAAGAGTGTTGGTATCCTTAGCAGTAAATAAAGATTGGGTACTTCATCAGCTAGACATCAAGAATGCATTCTTGAATCGGAATTTAGAAAAGGAGGTATACATGTATATTTCACCAGGTGTAAAGGAAAATTCAAGAAAACAGAAAGTTTGCAGATTATTGAAGTCTATATGGCCTAAAGCAGTCACCTAGGGTCTGGTTTGACAGATTTACAAAGGTAATTGTTCAAGATGGTTATAAGCAATGCCAATCAGATCATACTTTATTTGTAAAAACCACATCAAACAAGAAAAAGGCATTGTTAATTGTCTACATAGATGATATCATCATAACAGGAGATGATCTCATTGAAATAGATAGATTAAAAGGGTTGTTGGCAAATGAGTTTGAGACCAAGGACTTGGGAACCTTAAGATACTTCTTAGGCATGGAGGTTGCGAGATCAAAGGAAGGATTAGTCATCAATTAAAGAAAGTATATCCTAGATTTACTTTTAGAGACTGGAATGACTGGATGCAGGCCCTGCAAAAACTCCTATGGAAGCAAACTTAAAGCTGAAAAAGGAAGAAATGCGAAGCCCTGTGAACAAAGAGCAGTATCAGAGATTAGTAGGTAAACTAATCTACTTATCCCTCACTAGAACAAATATAGCATTCTCTGTCAGTATAGTGAGTCAATATATGAATCACCCTAGAGAAGAACATTTAGAGGCTGAGCAGAATTTTGAAGTATCTGAAAATAACTCCTGGACATGGGTTAATTTTCAGAAAAAAATGAAGATAGGTCAGAAAAAACTTTTTCATATGCAATTTGGGCAGGAGAACTAGCTGACAGAAGGTCTACTACTAGATATTGTTCAATTGTTTGGGGGAACCTAGTGACCTGGAGAAGCAAGAAGCAGGCAGTGGTTTCCAGAAGCAGTGCTGAGGCTGAGTTTAGGGCTTTGCACATGGAATTTGTGAAGGAATCAGGTTACAAAGACTATTGACTGAACTGGGATTTTGTTACAACAAACACTTTGAGCTACAAAGTGACAGTCAGTTTGCTATAAGTATTGCTAAAATCCCAGTTCACCATGAGAGAACAAAACATGTCGAAATTGATAGACATTTCATTTCTAAAAAGGTGAATGATGGGCTGGTGAAACTGAGTTTTGTTCCTACGAAAGGTCAACTGGCAGATATTCTCACTAAGGCACTTCCAAGAGTTACCTTTGACGAAATTACATCCAAGCTAGGTCTTTACAACATCTACTCCCCAGCTTGATGGGGAGTGTAAGTTATAAGATAGATTTATCTTGTATATACTAGTGTTTTAATTACATCCAAGCTAGGTCTTTGCAACATCTACACCCCAACTTGAGGGGGAGTGTAAGTTATAAGATAGATTTATCTTGTATATACTAGTGTTTTAATTTAAGACTAACTCTTATCTTCTATGTAGATAAAGATAGAGGCTAGAGTAGTTTAAATGTGTTGAGACTCTTTGAAACTAAGTCTTGTATAAATCATAGTAACTTGCACTTTTTTCGAATTATTATGAAATAACAGAGAATTTTTTTTCTTCTCTGAAGAATACCTATTCTCTTCAACCTCTTCATATAGAGGGTACAAAGTTTACATGAAATAAAAGACTTCAACTAAAATATAATTGTAAAAGCATGCCTAATGTGAATAAAACATAATAGAAAGGACTACAAACAAAACATTGCAGAAAATAACATTCCATTCTCCTAAAAATAAGCAAGTAAATTCACGATAAACTCCTTTGCTTGCATCCGTAATAACCATACTCTTCTCATTACATCGTAAAATGTACTTTTTCCATCCCAAGCTTTTTCCTATTGCAATACCCATACCAAACTATGCCTTAATTTGATTTTTCAATTACTCATTCACTTTACAAACAATAGTATCGAAATGCTTGAGCTCGAGTATTTAAAACTAAAGTCACATATCATGTAAAGCCTTGTATTCAACTGTTTCATATATTTAATTTTTCTAGATAAAAAACACAGCATGCCTGCTTCATACTCTAGTGCTCACCCTGAAAAATGTATACAGCTTGTCATACTCTATTACTATAATACAGTCTTAGAGCTATTGTCTGCCCTAATGACAGTGAATTAGCAATCTAACACGTGATACAGAAAAATATACATTAAGAACGTAAGGGCTAGGCAAAACAAAAACCTTGGCAAAAAAAAAGCAGAAAGGAAAATTAGTAAAACATCAATCTTGCTTAACAAAAACTCCCATTAAAAGTTTAATAGGCAACCTGGTTAGAAATAAAATTCTGATCAATATCCTTTCTTCCAACTAAATTGACAACTACACTGGGCAAAAGAAGCTCTGCAACTTCTGGTTTCAGCAGCACAACATCCTGACATAATCTTAACATAGCACATTGAGCAATTAGGAATTTTAGCACACTATCAACAGAGTGGAATTAGAATTATGAATTTATAAGGTTACATTTCAGAGCCTAAATTTGGATATCCAATTTTAAGATTTGATTTAAATGCAGGAAATGGAAATTATTGTTTGGCTAAAAATAGGATTCAAAAAGGATTTAAAACAATCTTAAGATTTGGAAAGCAAAAAGATTTTAGCTGGGTGAATTTGACAAATCTAAAAATTATTTGAAACCATAGATGTTAATGTCTTTAAAAATCCAAGTGGGTTAAAATCAAAGTCGACATTTTAAAACCATTCCCGGACCACATTTAAACTTTATAACCCAAATATCTCTAATGTGGATTTCCAAACGTACCATAAAACATTTATAGAGATGCCAGAAAATAGTACCTTAGGATCACATCATTGCAGTAGCCAACTAATGAGTATACAAGTGGACATATCCACTTCTCAAAAGTTTTACCATGTGTCTCCCAAGTGGTAGACTTCTCTAGATAAATGTCTTCAGCTGTAATAACATAGAATGACCCATTATATAGTTAAAGGCTAAAGAACATAGATAAAGGAAAACCAAAAACCAACAGAACACTTATATTATTATCCAGGACTGAAATCAAGCAAAACGTTAAAACAAAAAAATTAAATATGGCAGCTTCAGGCTTCAGCTAACCAAAACAGAATGCATCCCAAATGTTAGTTCCCTAGAAGGAATTGTCTAGCACTTAGCCTAAGCCTATTAATAGCATGATTTTGGATCTACCTGTACAAGAGCATACTACTCCCTTGATTGTTTTCTTTACAGTTGCACACTTGCACTTCAATTTCATGATAATAATACTTCTTTTAATGAAAAGAGAAAGTTCTAGGCATGTAACGAACACGAACGAGCGTATGTTCATGTTTGTTCGTTTAATTTTAACCGAACAAATGAACGAACACGAACAACTAAACGAACATTATTTCTTGTTTGTGCTCGTTTGTTAAGGAATGTAGCTTGTTCGTGTTCGTTCGTTAAAATGATAAACGAACGCAAACGAATACAAACGAACAAACATAAAATGACATATGTGAATAAGTTTAAACGAACAAACATGTGAATAAATTTAATTTTTTTAAAATATAATACTTTTGTTATGAAAAAAATAAATATAAATGGATATATGTAAATAAATTTAAGCGAACATTAACGAATGAACATAAATGAACGTTTACCAAATGTTCACGAACGTAAATGAATGAACAAGCCCTTTGTTCTTGTTCGTTCATCTAATTAAACAAACAGAAAATCTTGTTCATGTTCGTTCGTTTAATAAATAAACGAACTTCCCGTCGAACGGTTCACAAACGGTTAGCTGAAAGTTTGGTTCGTTTACAGCCCTAGAAAGTGTTAGTTGTAAATATTTAACTTAGAGTTTGTTATTTACAATAGATAAACTAAAGTAGATTAGTTTAAGTTTAACTCTATCCTATTAGATAGGAGTTGTAACTTAGAGAACTTCTAACTAGAGTAAGACTCTTTGTATCAAGTCTTTAAAAGACTTACATGTAAATGATGTCGATAAGAATAATATTCTCTGAGAAAACACACTGGTTTTCATCAGATTAGGTGTATCGATCCCTACCATAAAATCGAGCACTAGCAGCCATGACTACTCCTACAGACAACACTTCTAGCACCAGTCAGCTTCAATCTGTTGCAGGTGCTTCCTCTTCTTCAAGCATTGCTGATTCTAGCCTTGCCATAACAGCCCATGAAGGTACAAAAGGGAGTCTTTCTTTTGCAGCACTGGTAGCTAATACAGCTGCACCAACATGGATTATAAACTCTAGAGCCTCTGATCACATGACTGGCAACAAAGAGTTATTTCAAAATTTTCAAAATGCATCTCCTAGATCCTCTATCAGGACAACAAATGGTTCTTTATCCCCTATTACAGGAAGTGGTTCTGTTGTTATCAATAAAGATATCGTATTACATTCAGTTCTTTATGTACCCGATTTGGCTTGCAATCTTCTTTCTGTCAGTAAGCTATCTAAGGACTTGAAGTGTGTCACTAAGTTTTCTTTTGATACTTGTGAATTGCAGGCAATGGGCTCGGGAAGGACGATTGGCAATGCTAGGCTGTATGGTGGGCTCTATGTGCTTCACGGAGAGCAATGTCTTTTTCCCACTGCAAATTTTAGTAGCCTTCCTTCTTCTTTAGTTTCAGATTTTGTTTCCGAAAAACAAAATGATGCTATGCTATGGCATTATAGGTTAGGCCATCCCAATTTTTACAAACTTTAGGTGAATTTCAGCCTTCAACTTTTTCACAACATGATCAGCTTCCTTCTTTAGAGTTTCCCTCGACGCCATCTCCCAATCTTTTGCCACCAGCTGTACAAAGCACTTCCACAAATCCTACCACACCTCCAGCAAGTCCTATATCTCCTACAGTAATTCCTCAAACTACCCAAACTCCACATCTTGAGAGAAAACAATTGAGTGTCTACAAAAGGAGAAGAAAAACCATTCCGGAGACCATTATACAGTCTGACATTTGCCAAGAGCTGCAACTAAGTTCGATTGCCTCTGAAAATAATGAAGGTAATGAAGATAAAGGAGGTAATGAACTATCTCAAGCTGATAATGAATTATCTCAAGCTGATTTACCACCTATGGATCATGATGATTTACCAATTGCTAAGAGAAAGGGTGTGAGACAGTGTACGAAACATCCTATACAAAGATTTGTAGCATATGGGAAATTAATGCCTTCTTTTAAAGCTTTTTCAGCCAGCTTGGATCAAGTGCAAATTCCATAAAATATAGAGGAGGCTCTCGAGAATCCTAGATGGAAGAAAGCAGTAGAAAAGGAAATTGAAGCACTGAGGAAGATTGGGACTTGGACTATGGTTGATCTGCCACAAGGAAAGAAGCCTGTGGGTGTTTGCAGTCAAATATAACTCTGATGGCAGCATTGAAAAATACAAGGCCAGACTTGTGGCCAAGGATTTTACTCAGACATATGGGATTGACTACAAGGAAACCTTTGCTCCTGTGGCCAAACTCAACACTGTGAGGGTTCTGCTTAGCTTGGCTGTCAATGAAGGATGGGGACTTCATCAACTAGACATAAAAAATGCCTTCTTAAATGGAAGTCTAGAAGAAGAAGTCTACATGAAGGTTCCTCCAAGCATGAAGAAAGATGTGGAAGACAAGAGAGTGTGCAAGCTGGAAAAATCCCTCTATGGCCTAAAGCAATCACCAAGGGCCTGGTTTGAGAGATTTACCAAGGACATTGTGAAAAATGGCTATAAGCAGTGCCAAGCTGATCATACACTGTTCATTAAGGTAACACATTCCAAGAAAAAAGTTATCTTAATTGTGTACGTAGATGATATTATTATCACTGGTGATGACCTTAGTAAAATTGAAGAGTCTTCTGAGCAGTGAATTTGAGACAAAAGACTTGGGAAGTCTGAGATATTTCCTTGGCATGGAGGTTGCTAGATCAAGCAAAGGACTTGTAATTAATCAAAGAAAATATGTCTTGGACTTACTATCCGAGACTGGAATGTTGGGATGCAAGCCTGCAGAAACCCCAATGGAGACAAACTTGAACCTCAGAAAGGAGGAAATGGGAGCTCAAGTAGATAGGGAACAATATCAAAGGTTGGTTGGAAAACTTTTATATCTGTCATTAACAAGACCAGATATAGGTTTTTCTGTTAGCATCATAGGCCAACACATGACAGACCCTAGAGAGGAGCATCTTGAGGCTGCTTACAGAATACTAAGGTATTTAAAAATGACTCCGGGACATGGATTAATCTTCAGGAAAACTAAAGACAAAACAGTGAAGGTCTTCACAGATTCAAGCTGGGCTGGTGAGCTGACTGACAGAAGATCTACCAGTGGCTACTGCTCATTCGTATGGGGGAATTTGGTAACTTGGAGAAGCAAGAAACAATCTGTTGTTTCTAGGAGTAGTAGCCAAGTATAGAGCTTTAGCACTAGGATTATGCGAGGGTATTTGGCTACAGTGGCTGCTAAAAGAGTTGGAGCTAAATCAAGGTGAAAATTTTGAGATTCTATGTGATAATCAATCTGCCATTAAAATTGCTAAAAATCCAGTCCACCATGATCGAACAAAACATGTGGAAATTGACAGACACTTCATATCGGAAAAGGTCAATGATGGAGTAGCCGATTTATCCTATATACCTTCTCAAGTTCAACTAGCTAACGTGCTCACCAAAGCACTTCCAAAAGCAACATTTGATGAGTTCACATCCAAGCTGGGACTATACAATGTATACTCACCAGCTTGAGGGGGAGTGTTAGTTGTAAATATTTAATTTGTTATTTACAATAGATAAACTAAAGTAGTTTAGTTTAACTCTATCCTATTAGATAGGAGTTGTAACTTAGAGAACTTCAAACTAGAGTAAGACTCTTTGTATCAAGTCTTTCAAAGACTTGCCTGTAAATGATGTCGATAAGAATAATATTCTCTGAGAAAACACACTGGTTTTCATCAGATTTCGCAAAACTGTTTTCATCAGATTTCACAGAAAGTTCATTTGCATTTTAAAAAGCAATCACTGATCATCCAATGCCCCCAAATAAAAGTTTACAGTGATGAAAATATTAATTTCTTCATCTGATAAAGTCAAAATATAGCCAGAACTATATGATAATTATAACAATAATAATAAACCTACAAGATAAGATTCATTCAACATGCAAAGTCTACTCAAACTTTTTTAAACAAAGAGAAACAAATTTCAATTATTTAGCCATGCACTACCTTTAAACTTCTTTTCCAGATCCACTAACATCTTTTCCACCAGCTCACAATTAATGCCTTTAGAGTGAACCTGCAGGAGAGAAAGATTTGTATGACCCTTTCATAAAACAAAATGGTGTATCTGGATAATGAAAGGGGCATATCATCATTGCAGGAGACTATCAGCAGCAGCAGCCAGTTAAGTACAACAGATATGCAAAAGAGAAGAATTGTAAGCATTCAAATTTTATTAAAATGCAGCCGCATCTCTATCCAACTCAAGCACAAGTGACCATATACTTCATACATCTGACTTAAGCATGCTTCAGTTGTAGAGTAATGCTTCTTGTAAAAGGATAGGGAGCTACTCCATTCTAATCCGAGTTCAATCATAGTATCATACACAGCAATAACATGTACAAATGGAGCAGCACCTATGACATTAAAGTATTCAACCCAATGTATACCTAACAAAAGCATTTTCATAAATTGTTTCTAACAGAAGGCAACTGAGCTTTGGCACAGCAGCACCTTCAGATGCATCATAATTAAATAACAGGTAACACTATTTAACTAACAGGTATTGGAGGTCAAGATCAGATTCAAGTCCAAACATCCCCCTCCAGCCTTGTGAAGTTAGATGGTCAGTAACATTCTCATGGTAGTCTAGGGATTAGACAGCGACAAAAAGAGCAACCTTCTAATTTGACAGAAATTTCAACTTGGATAAAACTTCCAAATATCAAGGACATGCCATTTTCAACCTAAACAAGACAATGAAACTGATGTGGATTGAGATCGTTAAGAAGTCAGTTATCCCTGGGGGAAACACGGCCACAATATGATTCCAAATAGCCTTGCTAAAATGAAGTAAAATCAAGGGAAATATGTTCCTCCTATCCTAAATCATAAGCAAACAAAACAGAGAATAGAGCGCTTACCTCGATCAAAGATCTTTCATTAGAATCAAATGATAGCATAGCTTTTTGACCCCTTTCAGTAGACAGTATTCCCTATAGGAAAAGTGAGTAAAAGAAATAAACAAGATTCAATTTTTACCATCAAAGAAGTTAAAATAATATTTTCAAAAGTGTGTGTGGGGTGTAAAAGAGAGATAGAGAGTCAGAGAACAAATTAAAAGAATACTGACCAAAAGTCAAAGATAATTATGAGAGGAAATAGAATCAATCCCAGTGACTTTCCCACAATAACAAGTAAAATGGGAGATCCAACTACTTTATGAGAATTACGTCCAAGCGATTATTTAATGAACTTACCATCACCAAATATTTTACTATCCTAACAAGATCACACACCTTTCCCTGGTCCTATCCCCTCAGAATTTATCTTCAGTCATAATTTATAAATGCATCAGCAGTTGATATTCTCCAGTTAAGGTTCGAATTAATTTTGTAGCCAATATAGCAAGTTCATAGAATTTATGTTATCATTACTGCTTACCTAGTCAAAGAAAATGCTGATAAAAAACAGAGATAAAAGAATTCATCGAATAGAACTTTTAAATGGAAACTTTACCATAAAATAGAGGCAAACATATCTTTATGAACTCACCCGTAGAGTGTGTGACGTTATATCAACTATTTTAACAGAATCATCCATTAAGTATTTCTTCAAAACTTTCAAAAGTGCAATCAGAAGCTCCTCAGACACACTAGACCCCATGGAAAATATAATTTCAGAAGCACCATTATGACTTAGGGATCCACGGCCATGCATATGGTTGGAGTCTCCAGGGAGATGAAAAACAACAGAGTGTGGATCTCCAATGCCAACCTACAACCACAATCAAAGAGGGGGGACATGTAAGGTCTCACATAAAGCAACAGAGACTGAAGGTTTAAGCCAATCTAATATAAATACCCTGGATATTAAATCAGAGACCAATCCTCTAATCCTACTTGAATCATCAGAAGCACACATGCGAACAAGTGTCCAAACTGCATGCACAATTTCTCCATCACCATGCCAATATGTATCATCAACAAAATCTTCAGTAATCTTGCCTCCCTGAAATGTTTCCCCTGCAAGTAGCTTCTTGTGCAGTGCTTGTAGACTGCAAGGGCCAAGTAAACATGAAGCATCTTAACAGCAGCAGCATATTACAGATTCAACTGAATCCATTCTAAATTTCTAATTCTAGAATGCAACAGCTTTAAGCATTTTGAAAGCAATCAGTTTATAAAATTTTAACTTCCTAAAGTATAGGCAGTGATTTAGTAGTAGGAGGTTTCTATTTTCTTCAATTTGAAGAACCAACAGCATGGAAATGTATGTTTTGAAACGACATCAACCTCCATGAAAGCAATCTTGGTGGAAGGTAGCAAGACCTCTTCACAATCTGAGAACAAGCAGAAGAAAAAGGGAGAAAAAGAACAAGAAAACTACGGTGAGGAAATCACTCAACCACACATATAATGATACATTGATTTAGCTTGAATTCATTCAGTCTTACCTTCAATAAATGGTCTCTTGGACAGTATGCTCGGCACAAATCCTGGTGGAAGTTTCTTATTCCATCAAAGATGTCGATTTCAGGAAAGGGTTCCAATTCCTGAAATAGAATACCCAATAAATACGTTAATGGACATGTAGCTTCCAAAAGTTCTAAGAGAACCATAAAACTTTCTGCCTCTTGGCTTAGCATACATATCATACAAAACAATATGTGTATCTGGAAAACTTCATAACAGTCCAATTAAGGTATAATTATAGAGCCTCCACTTCACAGTAGGAAGTCAAAGATGCTTACTCTAATATAGTCATAAAGAGATGGATCAGAATCCACTGTTAGCTCAAGAAGCAAAGACAAAACAAGAGATGATCCAGATGCAGAAGGTTGCCCATCAGCTTCAAGAGGAATGCAACATGCCACCAACTTTGATACCAAAAACTGCAAAAGTAAACAACTTGAGAATAGAGATTTCGTCAAGTTAATAAATTGCAAGCTTTGAATGGTTCAGAAAATAAAATACCTGGAGTTGTTCACCAAGCATGCCCAAAGTTTCCTTAGATGGGTTGTTTTTAAAATTTTTGAGTAAGGAAGAAATTATACGACAGCATTGATCTTGTAAGACATGACAACCAAGAAATTGCCCAATCAAATTGAAAAGATAACTGCATTAACTCAAAAATGATTCAAATGAGAATTCAATTCATTAAAGCACAGAACTTTAAATCATTGTGGTACAAGCCATGACTAGTATGTAATTCTATAATAGACTGATATTGTTCCAAAACCTCAAACAACATTTCTGAGAAGCCAAGCACCAAAAAACACAACTAAACTTGGCAAAAGATGCCTGAGAGAAATCAATCTTCACACAACCCCATTATTGGATAATAAAAAAATCCAAAGAAAAGACCAAAAACATAAATATTTTCCACTTTATAAACATTTTTTTGAAGGAAGGGTTATATATATATAGATTTCATTAGCCCTGAATAACATCATCAAGTACAAATGGTTCAACACAAGGACACATGGAATCAAAGTGCCCATTGGGCTAGTTTATGTGCGACAACATTAGCATTCCGTCGAATGAATTTTATTTAATTATGATCATTTAACACAAGTATGCCAGGCTTGAGAAGACTACAATATAGGTAAAATTGTCTTTGAGCAAGTGCACAACTACTCTGCAGAGCAACTGCGAGGGAGGATGTTTTAAGCAATAGAAATATGGGAGACATAGTGTAGAAAGTAGTGAAAACAGAAAAGAAAGTTTCTGTTTATTCGAATGAATCACATAGGTTACAACATAGAACTCTTTTATAGAGTCCTTGAGGATTTAACTCTAACTAGGACTCCTAACAATAGAAGACTTCTTAGATAACTCTTAATCCTTATCCTACTAATAGATAACTCTTAATCTTTTACATGACTTACAAGACTTTTACATTACATACAACTCTTAGACATACATATCGTATTATCCTACACTCCCCCTCAAGCTGGAGAGTATACGTTGTATAGTCCCAGCTTGGATAAGAACTCATCAAAAATTGATTTGGGTAAAGCTTTTGTAAGTACATCAGCTAGCTGTCCTTCTGTAGGAATATATAACAAATAAGCTATCCCATTGTTAACCTTTTCCGAAATAAAATGCTTGTCTATTTCAACATGTTTTGTTCTGTCATGTTGAATCGGATTCCTAGCAATTTGAATTGCTGATTGGTTATCACACAAGATCTCAAACTTATTTTCTTGGTCATGTTTAACTCCTCAAGAACTTAAGTAGCCAAATTCCTTCACACATTCCTAGTGCCAAAGCTCGAATTTTGCCTCTGACCGCTTTATAGACAACTGATTGCTTCTTACTTCTCCAAGTTACGAGATTTCCCCAAACAAAAGTACAAAGAGCAATCTGGTTGATCTTCTTTCGATGAGTTCTCCATTGACTAGAGTTAGTGAATACTTTCACAGATCTATCTCGTGTCTTCTTAAACAATAAACCATGTCCAGAGTCTTCTTCAAGTACACGGATTACGCTTTGTCGCTGCCATGTGTTCTTCATTTGGATTGGTCATACGCTGACTTATCACATTAATCGAAAAGCAATGTCCAGTCCGGTTAGTGATAGATAGATCAATTTTCCCACTAATCTCTGAAACCTTTCTTTGTCAACTAAAGAGCCTGTTTCATTAGTAAATTTCAAGCTGCCTCCATTGGTGTATCTCTTTGGTTTACACCCTAGCATTCCACTTCATCTAGTAGATCAAGGACATACTTCCTCCGATTTATCACCAACCCCTTACTTGACCTAGCAACCTCCATGCCCAAAAAATCTAAGCTTCCCCAAGTCTTTTTTGTTTCAAACTCTCTATTCGAGAAGATTCTTCAAGCGACTAATTTCTTCATCATCATCCCTGTCAAGATTATGTCATCCACATAAACAATCAAGATAACCCTTTTATTTTTTTGAAGTTACCTTAATAAAGAGTGTATGATCAGCTAGTGATTTGCATGTATCCATTCTTGAATAATAACCCTGTAAACTGTCAAACCACGCTCGAGGAGATTGCTTTAGGCCATAAAGTGACTTGTTGAGCTTACAAATTTTCTGATTTCCTTCAACTGATTTCAGACCAGGTGGAATCTTCATATAAACTTCCTCCTCTAACTTCCCATTAAGAAATGCATTCTTGACATCCAGTTGGTGTAGATTCCAATCATTGTTGACAGCAAGACTTAACAAAACTCGAATAGTGTTGAGTTTTGCCACTAGAGCAAAGGTTTCAGTATAATCAATCCCATAGGTCTGTGTATATCCTTTAGCCACGAGCCTTGCTTTATATCTCTGCAAACTGCCATCAGAGTTATATTTCACAGAAAAGACCCATTTACAACCGACAGGTTTTTTACCTTGGGGAAGATCCATTATTGTCTAGGTACCATTTTTCTCAAGTGCACTAATTTCTTCTTCAACAGCCCTTCTCCACTTAGGATGCTTTAGTGCCTCATCAATAGTTGTAGGAACTTCTTTTTCATCTAAACTTGCTTAAAAGCTTTAAAGGATGGCATCAATGAGCTGTAAGCAACAAACTTCTGGATAGGATGTTTAGTGCACTGTCTAACTCTTTTTCTAATAGCAATAGGAAAATCAACCAGATTAGGAGTAGTAGACTTACTGATTACATTTCCTTCATCTTCCATATTGGCAATTGGACTCAAATCCAATTCTCGGCAAGTGTCAGATTGCAAGATGGCCTCAGGTATAGTTTTCTTTCTCCTTGTATAGGTCAAAAGTTGTTTGGGAGGAGTAGGTGTTTTGGAAGGATATTGAGAAGTTGTTGGTGTTTGTGAAGAGATTGGTAAAGGAGATACAAGTGAGAAATCTGAGGGTGTTGTAGGCAACAAGGACGGATTTGTGGATGAAAAGTCTGAAGGTATAGAAACAATAGGAGAGATTACCTGATGTTGGTAGGAAGGCTGAAGATCATCCCAATTCTCCCCCTGAGTTGCAGCCGTAGTAAAGTAAGGGTCCTGTTCAAAAAAGGTAAGATTCATAGTAACAAAAAATTCCCGGCAAAACACAACCAAAAGCATTAAAAATTGTGGGACAATTTAAATCTGTTGAAAGCTTGCTAACAGATATCAGGTTGCAGGCAAGATTAGGAACAAATAAGACATCATGGAGCAACAGATTTTCATTAATACTAATAGAACCACAGCCCTGAATTAGAGAAAGTGAGCCATCAGCCAGCTTTAATCGATCTACCGTAAGAAGATGTCATGTATTGAAGGAACAATTCCTTGTTACCAGTCATATGGTCAAATGCCCCAGAGTCGATGATCCACGTTGGAGTAAGTTGTGTGGATAATAGGGCTGTAGGAAAGGAGTTACCTTCAGTTTCTTTCATGGCCGATTTGCCTCACCGGGGCTTGCAAACTTTCCAAACAATTTACGAGATCTTCGATCTGTCCTTGGTAAAACTTGTGACACTCGAGGCGAAGCCGATGGGGTGTGTGTCTCTAGAAGACCTTGGCTTTCAATCGACCGGTTTACCATGAAGCTTCCAAAGACACTTCTCCTTGGAATGGCCTGGTTTCTTGCAATGATCACACCAGGGCCTGCCTTTTTCTAGTAGAAGTTGTCTCGAGTGAGAAGAGCGAGATCCTTCATGGGAAGAATATTCGGGAGCATCACATTGCGCCGCTTTTCCTCCTTCTTAATCTGCAAAAAAAACTCTCTAATCGAAGGAAGAGGGCTGCCAAGAATCCTACTACGAACTGCATCTAATTCTTTATTTAATCCATGAAGAAATCGGAAAATTCTGCGTTGTGCGGTAATTTTCCAGAGCAGCAGATCTCTTGGTGTCTCCCATTCATTCTGTTCATAAAGATCTATTTGCTGCCAAAAAGCATTTAGTGTGTTGTAGTATAGAGTGACTGACATTCCTTCTTGTTTGAGAACCGAAGCGACCTTCAATCCCATATTACGAGATGTTATCTGTACTCGAATATGTTTCTTGGACAGCCCTCCAGATTTCAAATTTTGTTTGGTAAAGGAGAAAGTTCCCGCCTACACTAGGGGTCATAGAATTGAGCAACCAGGACATCACACGGCTATTTTCCTGCATCCATTTGGTATAACCAGCAGCGGTGGCGCAGTCTGTTCAACCTCCCCGTGAGATAGCCCAATTTGCCTCGTCCTGAGATAAAAATCTTAACAGATTGAGACCATTCCAAATAATTATTGCCATTCAGTCGATGACAAGTAATAACAAGGCTGGAAGTTTCATTGAGATCATCAGAATCAGAAAAAATTTCTGGTGAAGAAATAATTTCAGTAGAGGAAGAAGAAGAAGAATTGGCCATCGACTAGGGTTTAATTTAGAGGATCGAAACCCAAGCTGATACCATGTAGAAAGTAGTGAAAACAGAAGAGAAAGTTTCTGTTTATTCGAATGAATCACATAGGTTACAACATAGAAATCTTTTATAGAGTCCTTGAGGATTTAACTCTAACTAGGACTCCTAACAATAGAAGACTTCTTAGATAACTCTTAATCCTTATCCTACTAATAGATAACTCTTAATCTTTTACATGACTTACAAGACTTTTACATTACATACAACTCTTAGACATACATATCGTATTATCCTACACATAGCAATAGTTCAGAAGATAAAAGTCCACTGTCCAAACATCCTAGAATTGTAAGCAATTAAACATAAGAATTCAAATATGGTATTTCACCATTAAATCCATAGAAAAAGCTAAATGGAGAGAAAGAAAAGAAAACATAAAACTTAAGACAAATCCTGAATCCACAATTAACCAACCAAACATCCAATACTTAGTTTATATATATATATATATAATTGTTTACAACAATAAAGGGGGAATTCCACACAAACCTGACCCCTACTACCATCCTAGTTTGCATGGAATTCCACACAAAATTATGATTTGTTTTATATATAAACAATATGTATAACAATTGTTTTTATAGCTTATTCTCAGACACTACAATAGCAAAACTAATCACAACCACCGATTGTTATACATAAAATAGATCTTCAAATTTTTTGGATCAAACACAAGCAAAGGAATGAAAAAATCTCATACAACACCTATATATGGACTATATGCAACCAATTAAGGAAAGCATAGGACAAGTTCCACTTATTGCAAGAAAAAAAAAGTTAGAAATTCATGTCTCACACATACACATACAACTTTGATTACGTCATTAAGTTTTTTATTGCAACTCACTTGAAAGTACTTGAAAGCGCAGCTCTATGTCCAAGAATGGTTATAAGCACCTCTATGGAAGCTAACCGATGACATCTGTGTCTGTGATGAATAGCTGCTGCAATTTTGTAATGCATTTCTACAATAAACTGCAAAATTACAATAAATGTGAGAAAATGACAGATATTACAAAAGCTAATCATTGAAAACTCCTTGAACAGAAATGCTTATTATAAGAAAGCATCATCACCATGAAAACTCTGTCAGGACGAAAAATATTAATCTTGTCAATAACACTAATACTCGCACAGTGAACATCCCTACATGAGTCAAAGAAGATTTTTTTTCATAAAACAAAGTGACGTTAACATAATGAATAATAAATAAAAAGCAATAAGAATGTAACAGACATTTCCAAAAATCCATCAACAACTGTTTGAATTGCCCGGGCAATATTATCCCTGGAGAAAAAGGGAATAATAGGATCTGATGCACAAGATGCAAGAGAAAGAATATGACTGACAATAGACACCTACAAACACACAAAAAAAGAGGTAAAAGTCAAATGTTAGATTTGATGTGATCATGATACATGATCATAGAACATTTGTCCTGAAATTTAAAATGATTTACAATAAATGAGGCTTCATAAACGAATGCATGCCTAAAATGCACTGAATGTATAATTGCAGGAGCTATGTGTTTGAACCAGACATAACACTCTGCAAAAATACTGTCCAAATGAACTTATCAAAAACTACTCTCATTTGAAAATGCTTTTTGAATGTAAGTCATTGTTTACTCTGTATTCACTACCTACTAACCCATTTGGTTTTAGTTATCACTGTCAGACCTATACATACAGATGAGTATAGAATGGTGTTATCCCACATCAAATTTGCAGACATACGTTCAAATTGTCCCCCTCCACATGTTATCAATTGGTTCTAGATCGTACTATTTATTTTTGCTATGGTCAAACAGTACAATGAATCATCTTGAATTACCAGAAAAATCTTGAGGAACTGTTACTGATGAATACATATTACAATAATAAAGTATATGAAATAACAAAAATTTCCTGCAAATGATCTTACACAGTGGAACATGGTCAAATTGTCCACCTAAGTTGTTATTAGAAACCACCAGATTTATCGTGGAACATAGGTTACATACCATATTTTTCTTGATGAGTTTATCTCTTTCACTCTCAGAAATCTCAGCAAAACGCAGAATAGAATACTGAAGAACCATTGCTCCCTTCTCAAAACCAGAGCTCTTACTGCAATGCAGTGTCATACAAACTGAAAAAATCGGCACAAAATGATCTTTAACCATAACAGGCAAAGGTTGGCCAGCAATCTGAAATCAACTAATCATGTCAATAAAACAAATTATAGTATTTAAGTAGAAAAGGGAATAGATAACATCAAGAGACTAGCATGTATACAACAAAACCTATATCAGATTGACCAAAGACCACCTACAAACCTTAATTTCTTGCTAGAGAGAAGAAAATATTGATTAGTAACATTTCTCTACTATCACTACGTAGCTGTAACTATAAACCTTGAGATGTCGTTAATTATTCAAACCAGAAAGGTAACGGGACAAGGAATTTGCTCATACCTTAGAAACCCAATTGAGGTTAGAGTCGTCCTCGTGAATAAATAAAGCTGGAAGAAGCCAATGGAAACAATATTGCAAGAAATAACTAGGTTCAGCATCTAATACAAAAAGTTGCCGTATCTGCAAAGAATAACCACCAATGGTCAGAAAATGTTTAGATTCATAACGAAAACAAAATGGAGAAAAAGGGAAAAGGATCATTGTATATAAAAATAATAAGGAACATACAAAAATAAGGATGCAGAACACGCTTTTCACATTTATTAATTGAAAGAAAATCAACCTTAATAGAAAGATCTTTGCCAAGTTACAACACATAATCAATGTAATTGATTGTAGTCATGCAACTGGATGAGTTAATCAGAACAGATGAAACATCAAATCATTCAGTGACTTCTACAGTTCATCAGAGTATTAACATACAGGACAAGAGAAAGAGAGAATTCAAACCAAGCCGAATTAGTAACATTTAGCAACATTTTTAAATAACATTAAAAAAACCATTACCTTAGAAAATGAGATAAAAAGTTTTAAATAATTTTGAGATTGGCCATAACTAAAAGCACAAATACTGCTAAAACAATGAATACAACATAGGAGTTGTGAAAAGAGATACTCGATTGACTATAGAAGACTCCACTTATAGTGTTAGTTAGATATATATGTGTGTGTGTAATGGGTATGTTACCTCCAAAAGAGCAGTTATGCTGACACCACAAGCAACCCAACAAAATAAAATGGATCCAATAAGTTCATCCAAGTACTGCAAAAGAAATTTTTTTGGCAAAGTTAAAGCCAAATAAAGCCGCAGATAGTTAGGAAATTTAAATAACTTCCAGCAAACAAAACCCAGAAATCAACCAGCTAAAACCCTGATCAATCTTTCCATCGATTGCTTTACAAAGGGGGTCCATAAAGAGGGGCATTTCCACAGGGAAAAACCTCCTCAAGGAATATAAATCACAGCCATCACTGTTTCACATCAACAATCTTAGTTCATTAAAAGGAAGGGATTCCACTCACCTTCATTCTCGACATATACTGTAGCTTTCTCGATAGATTATCAAGTGCTGCTTTTACTAATTCCCTGAAGCAAAAAGATTGCTACTCAACAGAATAAAACTATGTTGGTAAAAATCGCAAAAGAATTAAGAATAGAATATTGTACCTCTGACAAGGATCCATGGCAGAAACTGCACACATCATGAAAACTGCCTGTGTATTAAATGAATACAACCTTTATGTCTATCTAAATTGCATATTTAATTAACACATTCAATCCTATACAAACTGTAGAATTGTAAGAAATTCTCTCTTATTCTTATTCATAAGAAATATAGGAATATATATACATAGTATCACTTTGTATTCTAGGTAACTAAATATCCTATAATAAACACAGTAGATACAGCCCTAAAGAATATCTCTAAAAGTAGCCTACTAAAAGATAACTTACCCTAATTAACAGATACAGACTTTAATACATAATATATTCCCACTCTAATACATATTAACCTACACTCCCCCTCAAACTGGTGTGTATGTGTTGTATACACCCAGTTTGGATAAAAAACCATCGAAAGTCACTCTTGGAAGTGCCTTGGTGAAGACGTCAGTAATTTGACTAGTGGTAGGAATGTAGCTAAGCTTCACAGTCCCATACCTTCTCATAGATGAAATGTCTATCTATTTCAATATGTTTAGTTCTGTCGTGTTGTACTGGATTCCTAGCAATACTCATTGCTGATTGGCTGTCACTGTAAATTTCAAATTCTGATTTTTTATCCAATTCTAGTTCAGTGATGAGTTTTTATCCAATTCTAGTTCAGTGATGAGTTTTTAAATCCATATTCCTTCACATATTCCAAGGGCCATTGCTCTAAACTCTGCCTCTGCACTGCTTCTAGATATCACAACCTGCTTTTTACTTCTCCAAGTGACCAAGTTGCCCCATACAAATGTACAATAGCCACTTACAGATCTTCTATCTGTTAATTCACCTGCCCAGCTTGAGTCTGTGTAAATCTTTACTGTTCTGTTCTGATTTTTCCAGAAAATAAGTCCAGATCCTGGTGTAAATTTCAAGTACCTTAGGATCCTATTTACTGCTTCCATGTGCTCTTCTCGAGGATCACTCATGTGTTGGCTCACTATGCTCACTAAATACATAAGGTCAGGTCTAGTAAGTTATAGATAAATCAGTTTTCCTACCAGCCTTTGGTAGGATTCTTTGTTCACAGGATTCCCCATTCCATCTTTACTAAATTTCAAACCTGGTTCCGTTGGAGTGTCGGCTGGTCTACACTCAAGCATCCTAGTTTCTGTAAGTAGATCTAGGATGTATTTCCTTTGGTTGATGACCAACCCTTCATTAGATCTCACTACCTCCATTCCCAAGAAGTATCTAAGACTCCCCAGGTCCTTAGTTTCTGTAATTAGATCTAGGATGTATTTCTTTTGCTTCCTCCACTCAGGATTTTCGAAAGCTTCTTCCATTGTCTTGGGAATTTGTACACTGTCAATGCTGGTTGTAAAAGCTTTAAAACCATATAACAATTTTCCATAGGCCACAAATCTGTTAATAGGATGAGTAGTACATTTCCTTACCCCTTTCTAATAGCAATAGGAAAATCATCTAAATTAACAGTAGTAGACTCTTGAGTGACACTATTACCTCCGGTCTCCACAGCAGCAGGACTCAGAACTAGCTCTTGGCAAGTGTTAGGCTGACTAACAGCTACAGGGAGAGTTCTTTTCTTCCTTGTATAAACATTGAGTTGTTTGTCTGCAAGTTGAGGAGTCATAAGGTTTGGGGATATATGTGGTACAGCTTTAAGAGTTGGAGGAGGTGTTGTATAAGGGCTGGACATTTTTGACGGATAAGGTATATCTACTGGATTATAAGGGGCAGCAATCACAGCTTCATTCGAAGGGCCAGGTTGTTGTGGAGCAACAGTGGTTTCATCAACAAGGATATGCTTTTAGTAAGTGGTTTCATCAACAAGGATAGGCAACAGTGGTTTCATCAACAATGATGCAAAAGAGATTCTGTAGGAACCTTGAACCCTAGAGTTTTGCTTGGCATCCTATTGATGAGGTAGGTTGCAGTAAGAAGAGCATCCCCAAAGATACTTAGGAGCATTAGCAGAAAACAAGAGAGATCGTGTGACTTCTAGGAGATGTCTATTTTTTCTTTCAGCCACACCATTTTGCTGAGGGGTGTTGACACAAGAGGTGAGATGAAAAATTCCTTTCTCCCTAAAAAAATACCCAAGAGACTTGCTAAGATACTCACTCCCATTATCACTCCTCAAAATTTTAATTTGAGTGGCAAACTGAATTTGGATCATCTTATAAAAAATTTTAAAATTTTGGTCAATTTCATATTTTCTTTCATTAAAAATGTCCAAGTTGTCCTAGAGTAATCATCTATGAAGGACACGAACCACCTAGATCCTGAAATGCTCTTAACCTTAGAAGGGCCCCAAATATCACTATGTATAATCGAAAATGGGGAAGTAGGTTTAAATGGGGAAGACACATATGGTTGTCGAGTATGTTTAGCCATTTGACACACTTCACAGGTAAAAGAAGAAGGATTTTTATTGATAAATAACTTGGGAAACAACTTTTTAAGATAAAAGAAATTGGGATGTCCCAATCGAAAATGCCACATCGTCACATCATTGGAAAGCAAACTGGAAGATAAAACTGAAGTATGAAGGCCACTGGAACAAGGAGAATTCGAAGAGGGTAAAGCATCAAGGATATATAAGCCATTACACAGCCTAGCACTGCCAATCACCATTCTCGAGCCCTATTCCTGAAACACAGAACCAGCAGCCCCAAAGTGAACATCACAGTTAACATCCTTAACCAATTTACTGACAGACAACAAATTGCAAGTCAGGTTAGGAACATAGAGGACATTAGAAAGTACTATTTTTCCACTTAATCAAATTGAACCTCTTCCTACCACTTTGGATAGGGAACCGTCAGCAATCTTGATTGAGGAAGTAGAACTGTGGCTGGAAAAAGAATGGAAAAGACTGGGATTCCCTGTCATATGGTCAGAAGCACCAGAATCCACTATCCTTGAAGGAATTGACTGGTTGCAAAGAGGAAATGCTACCTTCAGTTGCTGTCAAGGCAGTAGTGGGAGGTGTAGATGATAGGCGACTAAAAAGTTGCTGGAGTTCTTCAATCTGTTGTTGGCTAAAGCTACTGGGCGAACTTTCAGGAGAAGCAAGATGGGCCTCTTTCTGAAATCTAGATTTAGGAGGCTTCCAATCTGCTGGTTTCCCATGCAACTTCCAACAATTTTCCATCACATGTCTAGCCTTTTTGCAATGCGTACACCAAGGTCTCCCCCTTTTTAGTAAGCCTCCAGAGGTTGAGTGGGTAAGAAGAGCAGAAACATCTGTCTGAGAAACTGGTGGCACCATCAGGGAACACCTGCCTTCCTCCCTCCTAATTTCTGAAAAAGCTTCTCGAACAAGAGGAAGTGGCTTAGTGGCCAAAATTCTGCCTCTGGCACCATCAAATTCTCCATTCAGTCCAGAAAGGAACTAGAAGTCTTCTCTGATTTTTAATCTTATTGTAGAAACTGATGTCATCAGTACATTTCCATCATTTGCCTCACATAAATCAATTTGCTGCCAGCACTTAGTGAGAACACCAAAATATTGGGCAACATTCAGATCTCCTCGTCTGAGATCTTTGATCTGATTCTCAACGCCAAAAAGTTCCAATGTGTTATCAACACTGGAGTATGTGTCTCGGGCTGCACTCCAAATTTCAACTGCAATCTTGTAGAGCATAAAATTTTCTCCAATCTCAGGGACCATGGAGTTGATTAACCAGGAGTTGAATAACCAGGACATGATCATGGTGTTTTCACTCAACCAGTTAGAGTAGGCTGGATTAGACTCATCAGGAATAGACTCTGAGTCTAAGAGATAGGAAGCTTTTCTTCTTCCTGTAATATACAGCTGGACTGATTGGGACCAAGGAAGGTAATTGTTGCCATTGAGTTTATAGGATGTGATTGTGGAAAGAGAGGTATCTGACAGTGGGAAATCAGAAGAACGAGTGTTGTTTTGAGAACTAACTTCTGAAGTATCGGGTTCCATGGAGAATGATTAAATCGATCGATGGAGGAAAAAACCAGAAAAAAAAGGAGAGGAGAGGATCAACCTAAACCGATACCATATAGAATTGTAAGAAATTCTCTCTTATTCTTATTCATAAGAAATATAGGAATATATATACATAGTATCACTTTGTATTCTAGGTAACTAAATATCCTATAATAAACACAGTAGATACAACCCTAAAGAATATCTCTAAAAGTAGCCTACTAAAAGATAACTTACCCTAATTAACAGATACAGACTTTAATACATAATATATTAACACTCTAATAAGTATTAACCTACACAAACTGTTCAAGAAATGCAGGTGCTAAAGTAACAAACCAAAATCATGTCACACCTGTAGCTCAATATTCTCACTATGCAAAGCTAACTGCATAAGGGTAATAATAACAGTTTCAACTTTTTGACGGGGCTGTGGAGCAACGGCAAGAACTTCCTGGGCTGTAACAAGCTTTTCTTTGGAGTAAAAGACCAACTCAATGCCAAAGCTAGAACTGCAGGAACAGCCAAGAAACAGTTACACTTTGATGTGTTTCTTTTTTTATATGATTAAAGATCACTAAATACATGTTAATGGAGGGGGAAGAAAGTGATTGAAGAGAACTACAGAACCTACATATAATAGTATGTCTTAATTAGAATTATATAGTAATACTAAATACCCTTCTCACTAATTCCTTAACTGAACCAATATAAGACAGAACTATAATGTGCTTGGGGAAAACTTATTCTTTTCCTTTCAGATAATGTACATCAAAAACTTAGCCTTTTGACAGTAATTCCAATGTTCAGAATGGAAGAAAAAAAAGATGCTTAGAAAGAATTTTTTTAACAGTACCCTTATTAGCAAATTCCAGAGAACACGTCCAGTCAGCATGAAACTTTATCAAAACTTTTTCCACACAAAACAACTACATATGTTCAAATGAGTACTGAATTAATAAAAAAATACCCCACACATTAACTTCCAGGTATCTTAGGCACATAAAAACATGAGCCTTTTTTCCTATTGCTAATTGGTTTTAGGTTTCATTGAGATAATTTACACCACATAAAAACAAAGGCAACATATAAAGACGAGGATGTCTATCATAACATTATGGTGCTAAAACACAATAATATAAAGATGAAGGTAGCAATGTCAGCAACTGCAACAATAGAACTTTACCAGAATTAAAACCAATACTTCTCAACTAAAAGAAAAAGAAAAACATTTTCGGACTCAAATTCTCAAAATAATTGGCATGTGCATTACAATAACAACAAAGTTGAAAACTAAGAACTATAGAAACCATTATATAATAAATTTAAATGTTAAATTAGGGGTATCTTCGCCACTTAAATATAACAAGGGCCTATCAACCAAATGCTAATTTGTTTTAGGGTGGATGCACAAAGTGGGGGTATATAATTGGAGGCATCTATCCCCGCTCATTAGTCACCCGGTTAAAGATCTATTATGCCTACAATGCAAAATTCATGTCACATGATAGGACCATTACGACTACATGTGAAGTTCATGTCATGTTACAGGGAGAGTATTGAATTGGTCATTAAAAGAAATCAACATGTATTAACTTGGGGTATCTTGGGGAGATAAATATAACAATGGCCTATCAAAGTATTGCCAAATCATTTTAGGTAGGATGTTCGTCTTAACGATTAACAAGTGTTAACCACCGTATATTGATATATTCCAACACAAACTCAAATAAACTTCCTGGTTAGCTGAGCCTTTCACAAAATTAAAAGCACCTCAAGAAACTCACCAAATATCATGAAAGAGCTCTCTGTGGCCATCCCAGGTCTGGAAAAGAACACCAATGTTCCTACTTAGGAAGAACCTAACTCGATAATCATGATCATGGAGCATGGAAAGCAGCTTTTCGATCATTGTCTGTAGATGGTTTATGAATCAGCAAAAGTGCCCCATGTAGTGGCATGTGGAGAAAGAAAGAGAAACTGAATCAATCAGTTCAATTAAAAAAAATTCAAAAAGGAAAATAATATTCTCTGATGTCCTAAAACCAGTGTTGTCAAGGGCAATAGACACACAAAAGGCGCTAAGAACTCCATATAGCCCGAGGAGCAAGACACAAAAAATTGTTCAGCCGAGTAAAATGAGGTGTCCATGTTGAAATAAATATATATATGAAAAATTTATGGAGCATATGAAAATAAAATAAGAAATAAACTAATAAAGTAAATGCAACCTATCCAATTAATTAAAGCATATTTAATTTTTTAAAAAAAACATAAATTATGATAATAATAATAATAATAATAATAATAATTTATTTTAATTTTTTAAAATTTTAAAATAATATAATATTTTCAAATTTAACATGAGTCATAAATTTAAATATAAACAGATTGATAAAACTCACATTATAATAAAGTATTTTTTATAAAAATAATGACATCTTTTTAGAGATATACTTCATTCATTCATTAGTAAAAAGGCATAGTATTAATAGCTAGGGGAAAAAGTAAAACGGCACAGTTTAAACAATAAGAGATTTCTAGATTGAAGAATGCTAAAGTATTCAGGAGAAACCGATGAGCGAGCTTCTTCTGTAGTATAGTCTTTTCCTGCTTTTCTGGATTTGCATTATCTTCCTCTTTAAATTTTGATTCATTTTCTTTCCCTTTTTCTCTCTAAAAATATTATATTATGTTTGGCCTGGGAAAACTAAAATCAGCTTCTTCTTTTCAAATTTTCAACCTTATCTTTTTGGGGATGTTGACCTCATTGAACTAATTTTCTTTTTCTGTCCCCTTGCTTTGAGAAGCCCAAGGTACACTAAAGCGCCAAAAGGCGAGCACCCCTTTAAACCCACCCAGTCTGAGCATGTCTGAAGCTTAATCCTCATTTTTTACTACGCCTTGACAACACTGCCTAAAACTAAGAAAACAGTGATGAAAATTGAAAACTATAACTTCAAAAAACTGAAAGGTTAATGGATGCACCTTGAGGATTTCGAAAGGATATTTATCGAAAACATATATTAACCACCGTATTTTGAATGTTTTCAAGGATTTAAACCACTAAAATTGCATATGTCCAGGAAGCAGAAATACTAGAGTGAAAATTATTAAATGTGATTTCCATTTTAAAAAATAGCTCCCTAAATGCCTAATTAAAGTGATTCAAAATGTTTCTCAATTCTCATCCAGGAGTACCTTCACAGTGCTGATGACCTACATGTGTTTACATTTTCCACATCATTTTTAAGTAAGAAAAACAATAACACCACTACATTTTTTTTCATCTACTTTTAACACGTACTTTTGTATCTGATCTAAGACAGGGAAGGAAGAGGGGAACTATATAAGGGAAGGATAAAAAAATAATCACCTGGCCAATCTCGGGACTGAGTAATATAAAATTGCAAATGCAGTCAATTAGTTTAACTCGACCAAAACAATCAAGAAGACCAAATTCCGCAACTTTGCTGATCAGCTTCCCAAGATACACCAACGACTGCAATGAAATATCAAGCAAAAACAAATGGTTGGAACATAATCTCCAGCTCAATATCATCATCACAACGTAGTGTTGAATAATATATTATGTTTGCAACAAAAAGGAACAATATCTGAACGCAAAATTTTAGATATGGAGTTGGAAACTTTGTCAAAGCAGCATGTCCACAATAAGAAAAGTATTCATGTCACTTGATGAGAGCACATTACCATAATCATCGGTTATGGCACTAGAAAAGGTGAAAATAGCAGGTTAAAATCAAAATGCAATTACAATTATTCATCCAAACTGAGAACTTATGATTTTTTATAACACCTGGTATAAAATTATATTAATCTTATCCGAAAAAGAAAAGGCAATGTCACCCCAGAAACCCATAAAATGTTGATTCCCCATTTTAAGCAGGGCTGTGTGAGTCATTTCAGGTTTCATCTTCCAGTTAGCTTCAGGCTGTTAAGGTTTCAATTGGTAATCTTTTCAAGTTAATTTGGAATGGCTTTTACATTTACTGATCTGCTAGCAAAGAGAAATCAAGTCCAGCTCAGTCTTGAATTTAGGTTGACATAGTTCAAGATCAGTTTGGTTCAAAAATAGCATAAGATATCTGAAAACAATATACAAGGTTGGATAGCCATTTATTAATCAATGAAGAAACTGCGGCATATTTCACTCAAATCCAAACAGACTGCACTATTCAAATTGTGGATGTAATATGAGGCAAAACTAGAAATTCACCTGAAAACACAAACTCTTCCCAACAATCATCATTTTTCTTTTTTTCAAATTACACAAAATAAAATTCTAAAATACCTGTTTAGGTTCTCTTTCTTCCGAATATACGGCACCATGCTTATCCTTTTCAAAGTTCAAAGATACAAGGGTATCAAGCAAACAACCAATAGCAGCTAGAACGTTAAAACTATCAAGCTTCTGAATAACTTGCACTTCGATCCTGTTATCTATTAAATTGACCTAGAGTAGGAAAAAAATGTTAGATAGAACGAAAGGCGAGATAAAAATAAACAGGGAAAGGAAGACACTACTGAAAGGGCAAGAGCATTAAACAGGCTGCCATTGTTTCTGTTACAAATTCTTTTACGGGGATCATTATTAATTCTACATAATCGTCAGCCAAACATTTTTCATACCAGATCTGTCAGCTTTGAAGAATATAATGAGTCGAAATGCCGACAAATATTGTACAAAATAATGTCATACACCTGAATGCATTGGAAAGTCAAACTATAATTAAAAAATAGAGAAAACCAGTTAAATTGCAGATAACACATGATGAAAAACATGCAGAATAATACTACTACACTCTTGCATACCTTCAAGTCAAGTTCTTTTCCCATGAGGTTTAATAGGACATCCCATGTTTTATCATGCACAGCCGAGAAAAAGCTTGAGATTAGTGATACCATTCCCAACTTCAACTCCACTGCAGAGGAAGATCCACTGGAGGGAGTTTTTCCGCTAGATATCTTAATATTTACATCTTTGCCATCCTCATTTAGATCGAAGAAATCCATGTCCATGAACCTACTTTTATTGCTATCCGCATGATTTGAGATTTGTATGGAAGAATCAGACCCAGAAGAATCTGATAATATCTCAGACTGAAGATCAGTTACACTTTCAGTATATTCATCATACAGTTTAGCAAATTCCTTCAGAAGACTCTTTAGGGATTGCTTTACAGAACCATCAAGTACAACATCCAGCGCATCTCCGTCTCTCCTTTGTGTGAAAAGGGGCCCAAGAACAAAGCTCTTAAATGAAACAACAATAGCACTTTTTTGGTTCAAGTTGGAAGTAGAGCCTAAAACTCCAAGAGATCTGGAATCACTTTTGTTTTCTTGAAAAACATTAACAGCATAATTCAGCAATTTCAACAAAAACTGGCCCAATTTTGAGAGAAATGGTGAAACTTCTCTATTCCTGGCATAAACAATCCATGAAAAGCAATTAATAAATGAGGGAAGGAGGAAAGGAATAAATGATGAAAAAAGATAAGTAGTTCATTAAAAAAAAATTCTTTTTAGACTTTTGAACTGCAAATAAAAATATAAAGAGAAAAAGGCATAAACTTGTAAAGGAGCAAGAAACGCCATAGCCAAAACTTGCTATAATCTGTAGAAAATAGGTATTTCCAGCCAAGAATTATGTGGAAAACAGAAGAGATTTATAAACTCTGTGTGTTTCGATGTACAATAGGTGAGTCTATTTATAGACTCTTTACAAAGAGGTTTGTACTAGGTAGTTAACTTCTAGGATAGAATTTTCTCTTTATCACTTATCCTATACAAGATAGATTTAATTTAAAATTTAAACTACTAGTTAGGATATATTTACAACTCTTATTTATCTACAAACACTAACAACACGCCACTAACCAACACTCCCCCTCAAACTGGAGAGTATATATTGTACACTCCCAGTTTGGATATGAACTCCTCAAATGTCACTCTTGGTAGTGCCTTTGTTAATATATCAGCAAGTTGGTTCTTTGTAGGCACATAGTGTAACTTCACGGTACCACTATTAACTTTCTCGTAAATGAAATGCCTGTCAATTTCAACATGCTTAGTTCTGTCATGTTGAACTGGGTTTTTCGCAATACTAATTGCTGATAGGCTGTCACTAAACACTTCGAAGGATCTATCTTCATCCAGCTCCAGCTCAATTAGGAGCCTTTTTAGCCACATGCCTTCACAGATTCCAAGTGCCACAGCCCTGTACTCTGATTCTGCACTGCTTCTTGACACCACAGTCTGTTTCTTGCTCCGCCATGTGACCAGATTTCCCCACACGAAAGAACAATAGCCACTAACAGACTTTCTGTCAGTTAATTCTCCTGCCCAGCTTGAGTCAGTGTAAACTTTCACTGATCTGTCTTGACTTTTCTTGAAGATAAGCCCAAAACCAGGAGTGTACTTTAAATACCTCAGTATTCTATTAACAGCTTCTAATTGTTCTTCCTTGGGATTATTCATATACTGGCTCACTATACTTACAGAGTATGCTATGTCAGGCCTTGTAAGTGACAGGTAGATCAATTTACCAACAAGTCTTTGGTAGGATTCTTTATTAACTGGACTACCACCATCTTCTCTACTGAACTTCAAGTTCGGGTCCATTGGAGTGTCTGCTGGCTTACACCCAAGCATTCCAGTTTCTGAGAGTAGGTCCAAGATGTACTTTCTTTGGTTTATGACTATCCCTTCAGATGATCTTGCCACCTCCATCCCCAAGAAATATCTTAAACTTCCCAAGTCTTTTGTTTCAAACTCCTTTGCCAGATCGGCTTTCAGCTTTCCGATTTCTTCAGTATTATCACCTGTAATAATCATGTCATCAACGTAGACTATTAGAAAAGTCTTTCTACCATCTGATGCAACCTTCTTGAAAAGAGTATGATCTGCCTGACATTGTTTGTAACCGTTCCCTACCATAGCTTTTGCAAACCTATCAAACCATGCCCTTGGGGAATGTTTTAGTCCATACAACGATTTGTTTAATTTACAAACCTTCTGGTTTGCTTCCTGAGCCTCCAATCCAGGTGGGATTTGCATGTATACCTCCTCCTCGAGATTTCCATTTAAAAAGGCATTTTTAATATCCAATTGGTGCAATTTCCAGTCCTGATTTACAGCTAGGGACAATAGCCTCTAATGGTGTTTATCTTTGCCACAGGAGCAAATGTTTCTTGGTAATCAACTCCATATGACTGAGTAAAGCCTTTTGCCACCAGCCTTGCCTTGAACCGTTCTATGCTCACATCTGAGTGGTATTTCACTGTGAATACCCATTTACACCCAATCACCTTTTTCCCTTCAGGTAGTTTGGTTAGGCTCCAGGTATTATTCTTCTGCAGTGCACTAATTTCTTCCTCAACAGCTTTTCTCCAATCTGGATTCTCAAACGCCTCATTAACTGTCCTTGGAATCCTTATGCTGTCAATATTTTCTGTAAATGCCTTGAAACCAGACATTAGTTTTCCATAGGCAACAAATCTTTCAATAGGATGACTAATACATTTTCTCACTCCCTTTCTTTGGGCAATGGGAAGATCATCGATATCAATAGAGACAGGAATTTGAGAGGGATCATTACCTGTTTCTTCCTCAATGACAGCAGGACTAAGTTCCAGTTCTCGGCAAGCAATAGGCTGAGTAATAGCTTCTGTGATAGTCTTTCTTTTCCTTGTATAAACACTCAGAGGTTTGCTTTCAGGTTGTGAGGTCATAGGTTGCTGAGGTGCGTTCGGTGTAGACTCGGGTGTAGAAATAGGTGTAGTATGAGAGCGAGGAGTTTTAGGAGCTGGTGAAGACAAGCTAGAAATAGGTGTAGTATGAGAGCGAGGAGTTTTAGGAGCTGGTGAAGACAAGCTTACTGGATTTTCAGTAGTTATAGTAGCCTGGTTTTGGTTCAACAAAGTGTTATCAACAACAAGTAAGAAAGAAATAGGAGAGATGAACTGTAGTGAGCTAGATTCTTTGAAATTCTCTAAAATTCTCCCCTGAATTTAGTACTAGTAAAATAGGGTTGAGTTTCAAAAAATGTAACATCACAAGAGACATAAAATTTATGTGTAAGAGGTAGTAACATCTCAAAGCCCTTCATCTAGTAGAGTATCCAACAAACACACATTTAATCGACCTAGGATCAAGCTTTCCTCTTTTTGTTGTTCATGCACATGGACAAAAACTGTAAACCAAATACCCAAAAAGGAAGAAGAGAAGACATGGATTTAAAATGAGGAAAATAAGATGACAAAATGTCCCTAGGAATTTTAAACCCAATTGGTTTACTAGGCATACGATTTATCAAGTAGGTAGCAGTCAAAAGAGCTTCCCCAAAGATATTTAGGCGCATTGGCGGAAAATAAAAGAGATCTTGTGACCTCAAGTAAGTGTTTATTTTTTCTCTCAGCTACCCCGTTCTGTTGTGGAGTATTGACACATGATGTAATATGGAAGATACCCTTTTCTCAAAAAAAAAACCTAGAGATTGACTAAGGTATTCACTCCCATTATCACTTTTTAGAATTTTTATCTTGCAAGTAAATTGATTTTCCACCATTGTATAAAAATTCTTAAATATTGTTGCATCCTCAGATTTTTCTCTCATTAGGTAAGTCTAAGTAGTTCGAGAATGATCATCTATAAAAGAAATGAACCATCTATACCCATTAATGGTTTTAACCTTAGAAGGGCCCCAAATGTCACTATGGACTATAGAGAAAGGAGAAGTAGGTTTAAATGGAGATGAAACATAAGAGTGTCTTGTGTGTTTGGCAATCTGGCATGTATCACAATGAAAGTAAGATGGTTTTTTACTAAGAAATAGTTTGGGAAACAATTTAGCAAGGTAAAAGAAATTGGGATGTCCTAACCTAAAATGCCACAGCATGAGTTCACTAGATAACAAAGAATTGGAAAAAGTAAACTGGAGACAACTCGAAACAGCTTGTTGATAAGGTGAGAAGCCATCAAGGATGAAGAGACCATTACTTAGCCTAGCACTGCCAATCACCATCTCGAGCCCTGTGCCTGAGAAACACAACCATGCATCCCAAAATTAGCACTACATTGAAATTCACTAACCATCCTACTAACAAAGAGTAGATTGCAGGTGAGGTTAGGCACATAGAGAACATTGTTTAATACTAAGGACTCGGTTATAGGAATAGAACCACTCCCTTTTACTACTGAAAGAGATCCATCTGTTGTTTTGATTGAGGAGGCAGATTGTAAATGCTTATAGTATGTAAATAAGCTTAGATTCTCTGTCATATGATCAGAGGCACCAGAATCTACAATCCAGTTATGGGAATACAAAGTAGTCAAACACGAAATACTACCATCAGTGGTAGTGAAGGCTGCAGGCTCAATTTTAGAAGACATTTAGCTGAAAAACTTGTGAAGTTCTACGAGCCGCTGCTTACTAATGTGACTAGATCGAACCTAAACTAATACCATGTAGAAAATAGGTATTTCCAGCCAAGAATTATATGGAAAACAGAAGAGATTTATAAACTCTGTGTGTTTCGATGTACAATAGGTGAGTCTATTTATATACTCTTTACAAAGAGGTTTATACTAGGTAGTTAACTTCTAGGATAGAATTTTATCTCTTTATCACTTATTCTATACAAGATAGATTTAATTTAAAATTTAAACTACTAGTTAGGATATATTTACAACTCTTATTTATCTACAAACACTAACAACACGCCACTAACCAACATAATCCTAGTTAAATACCTTTAAAAAATTGTTTTCGTTTTTCAAACAAAAAAAATGTTTGCAACCATAAAATCGACACTATAACAGAGAGAGAGTCAAAACAAGAGGACACATTCAATGGAGAAAACATAGAAAGAGAACAAGAAAAATTGACTAGAACACAGTCATGGAAAACTTAACAAAATAATTCACTCAAATGGTGAACTTACAGAAAATACTGATTAACTCACCTAGCAACTGATCAACCATGTCTAGAATAAAAAGCTAAAAGAAATTGGTCATCTCCACAGTAGACAAGGTCAAATAAAATTTTTCACAGGAGAAAACACAAGATTCACAAACGCTTGCCACCTAAGTAAAAATTAAGATTTTGCCAAAGTTAAACAAAGTGTAAATCACTTAGTTGTTAAGATAATAGGATTCCTACTTATAGGGATCAAAGATCAACAATTTATGTGTCAAATTTGTACAGAAGTTTCAAGATTTTGGGGACTTCTCATTTGGTGAAACTGGATACTAGTTGCGGGAAAACTAGGTGACATATTTTTACAGTGATAGGCTGCAGACTCAATTTTTTGGGCACAACGGTAGGACAAACATCTAGAATTTTAAGGAATACATTCAGGAATCCAAGATTTAAGAAGGGCTTAATTCGAAGGATGCAATAGTAGTGAGACAATAGAGAGCTTTGTTTAATAAAGAATGAAACAATTAAAGAAATAAAATAAACTGGATGGGTTAAAACCATCAAGGCAACCATGCCCTCAAGCCAATCAAATGAAAACAAAAGATTGGAAATTATAGAAAATCTCTTGAACAACTCCTTGACTTGCAAGTACTGAGACTTTACATATGACATAATACTCTTAGAAACTCCTAGAAACACTGAACCAAATTAAAAAAAAACTTCCAAAGTTTTAATTATGTCTCTCCTACAAAGTAATTTAAATTGCATGAACAAACAATGCATTGATTAAAATTCACTGAGAAATATACTTCTTTTTTACATCAGAACATACAAATGAGTCGTAATCTCTTGAAAGGTCCAACTCCATGCAAGCTTGTCAGGCTACCATGGACTTGGGACTGCCCACCATATATATTGTACTTAAACATTGTTTTGACATAGCACGGTACACCATACAGGTACTGAAAATTGATTCATTAATTAAAAATCTAAAGGAATGCATGATTGAACCTGCTGCTAAGTCGAAAGGCCTTTGGTATCATACAAAGGAGTCACAGGGCCTTAAGGCTTATGATACTAGAGAAAGACCAAGAATATGTTTTAAGTTTCTTCAAGACAACATATAACAAATAATCCCACCTAATTGGTGCATTCCGAACATATATAAAAAAAAAAAGCAAAGCAAAGCAAAGCTGATGAAGACAAGTTTTAAGAAGATAATACAAACCTAGTTAAATATAATCCATAAATTAAATTGCACAGTAGAGCACAAATGAAGAAGATATCAGACAAAGGCTTCTTTTCAACCTTGAGATCTGCTAAAAGTCCAAAAATACAGGTCTCCATTTCATGCATAAGTGGCTCTCTCAACTGTCGAGGAAGACAAAAACTTTGCTGGAACTGATATGGGGAAACCTGAAATTTTATAAAAATTAACAAAAATAATAATATATAAACCTGAATACGAAGAATGCATTTAATAATAACAGCCTATCACCTGAATCTTTGAATCCAAATCAATTTTTGCAAGAACTTCAATAGAACATTCAAAATTTTCAAGCTGCTTTTCATGATCATATTCATCAATCTATAGACACGATCCAAATTTAAATTATCAGAGAAAACAACACATAGTATAAGATTCAGACATCAAGCCACAAGAAGAAATGTCAACCATCACCACAACATACCTTGATCCAATCATCTGCAAACTTGGTAGCTTCCACAAAAGACTGTAACAAGTGAATTTCTTTGTAACACTGAGTAAAGGGTTCACACCCAGCACAAAGAGCATAAACTGCTGCTGGTAACAATAATACCATGCGCTCATTTAGTAAGGAAGGTTCCTGCATTCCAAAAATAAAGATAACTTAAGAGTTAAAATAACATAGCCTATTCTGCTGCAAATGAATAGCTTAAAAGGTGCCAAACTAACCACATATAAGGATATCTGATTATATATTCATTCTCAACAGCCAAGAAAATATACAAACCACCACAAAGTTCTACACAAAACAAACTTCTCAATTCAAAATTTCTAATAATCATGGACTCCAAAAAAGATTTACCAAACTGAATTGTAGCTCAAGCTTGAGTGCATAAAACTTGAGCACTGTTCAAATAACCAACTTGTAATTGAACTCTAAAAATAGACAATTTGCATAACCCTAAAAAGGATCCAATGGAAGCAGGAAAGTTGAACTGCAGCAATAAATACATTACAAGAAAAAGAGGCCTGTGGGAATCCCCAAAACATCCCACCTATTATGCCTACTATAAAATGGCTTCAGGAGGGTGAAACAAAACATAAAATCACTCGCCTAATTAAATTAAAGAAAGTCAGACACAGTAATGGAAAATGGCCAAGGGTATTATTGTTTCCATTTCCAAGTGGCAATATGCTTCAAAGCTGAGAGACTCAGCCACGCAAAATCAACAAATTTAACTTAAGAGCGACTTCAGATCAAACAATTATATTTCTACTAACTCCTAAAAATGGAGGTTCTCAGAAACGAGACTCAACAACATTTCTAGGAGTCACTGCCACCTCATTAAACAAGAACTGATCTCAACTTCCAACAACCAAAAAGAAAAATAGCTCTCCTTGTCTCGAAAAAAAAATGACTCCAACTCTAACCTTAACCTAAAACAGTAATCTAACATTTGGTTCACTAAATGGATTAGGGGGCGAATGAAATAGTCATTAGATTGAAATATAATAGAAAGGGAGAATGTAATTTGATTCACTGGACGGGTTATGGAATACAGGAGGAATATTATTAAGATGTTTGGTTGATTAAGATGTTAATGAAGAAGGAATAGACAAAAAAGAATCGCTCTGCCCTTCAATTTAATTATAACATTTTTCTTACAGAAATTAATTTATCATATAATCAGTAATGAAACATTATAAATTTATGTAAATTATGTATTTAAAGATGTGATATTTACCAGAATAGCATATTTTTAAAATAAATTTTGAGGGTTTTTTACCAGAGGTTGAGATTGATGTTTCCAGGTTTCTTTTTTTCTTTTCTGCTAATATTTACTCTTAAAAGCTTAAAATTTCTTATTCCAGGAGAAATTGCTTGAGAAATGAAAGAAAATCTGGCAAAGGAACAGTAGAAAGAGAAAGAAAGAAAGAAAATTATATAATACAAAATACATATGATATGTAAGGGTAAAATCGTCCTAAAAGTCTTTTATTACTTGCAACGGGGAGAATCAACCAAACTTGCATATCTGCTCAACACAAAATAAGGAATAGAATAGCCATTCCTCCTAACCAAGCATGGTGTTAGCAAGAAAAAACATATAAACAGTAGTCTGAAGCTTCTACCTACTATGCTAACTCAAAAGGGCAACAACTAACATCAAAAATCATGCCAAATAAAGGACAGCAGTGGTATAGGAATCAAGAGCAAACATACATTCCAGCTAAGAGAGCCCAAAGTTTCTCTTAGAAGATACTTCCGGAGATGTAAAATGTCCCTAATGTCGCCCTGCAAAAATCAAATGGCCAAAACAATACAATAAAACTTTTAGACTTAATAACATTTCTAGCATTTGTTCAAAGTTCCCTTAATTCATATCCCAACACCCATTCCCAACGTGTGCACACACAAAAAACTGACATGCCAGCTTGAATTTGAAATAAAAAAGGTGATCAATTCTAGTTTATTCAACCAAATTGGCAAGATTCTTCTACTTGTGTGTTTCTTTTCAAAAGGTGGCTATTTAGATAAATTATTATACCTAGAATTTTAAGGGAAGACAGAAAACTCCATGCTTACAATTGGAGCGAAAAAAGCAACTAGTAGGTACACGAATGAAAAAAAAAGTGTGATAAGTTAAAAATAACACATAAATATGCCTACCATCACATACTGACAGTGAAAGCAATTGTAAGGTAACAATTCCAAATCCAACAGGAACCAGTTTGAGGGACTTACCTGAGATCCCTTCCGAGAAAAATAACATGCAATGAAGTACAGAGTACACCTGAAAAGATATCAATGCCAGACAATTAAATAAAATAATAACATCAAACGTAGACTTGAAATCGGGTTCCATCAGAAAGAGAAATGGAGGAAGAAAGGGCGAGATTTTAAAGTATCAACCGGGATTATTAATCAGTTCCTTTATCAACACTTCAGCAGTTAGCTTTCTGACTTGCACATAAAGATTCAAATTTAGTAACTACATCCTATTTTACTTGGTATTTTAATTGACAAATGATGACCTTAATATCCATTGCATGAAGTAGAAAAAAGTTGCAATTGAAACCATATATAGACAAAAATAAATCGCATCAAGCTTCTCATTGGCATTCAATATTTTCAAAATTAACTCAGCAAGTTTAGACCCATAACTTTTTCGATATGGCATTGAAGGGTTTTCGTATCGGGCATAAAGAAAATGCCGGCGCGTCAAATATGAGTTTAGGAAGGGTTGATGAATGGGACATGGAAGTCAAGTTGGTGATAAGTTCAGAAGGTTTGATGCAGAGGACAAGGAAAAGATATTGGTAGAAGCCGCCATGATTTAATTTTGTTATGGTAAAGGTCTACCTTCGTATCAGCCATAGAGTCACTAACTGTTTAGCAGCAATTGTTTTACCCCTTCCTTCACGTAGATGTGTTTGGTTTTAGCAATAATTTCATGAATCTGCTGCAACATATGACCTATAATCTGTTCTATCTTCTTGCTTGTCACTCTACCAAACATTGTTATGCCATTGTCGAGGATCATTGGCTCTAAATACTAAATGTTACAATCATACCAAATTGTAATGGTCATATGTTTTGGATTGATAGTGGAACTCGCCGACGGGAATTCCGGGCCTTAGACTCATTAGAGAGAATCTTAAATTTAGTAAAAATTGATAAAGAAATTCTGACAACTTTATTTCTTCCAATTGGCCTTTTAAATAGAGGTTACATAGTTCAAATAAAAGACTTCCTAAAGCTAGTCTCCAACTAAGGAAAGACTTCTAACATAAGATATTCATAAATAAGATCTCCTAATACTTTTCCTAATAAAATACTACAAAGCTGATCGCCTAAGAAAATCGCCTAGTAAAATACTAAGAAATTGATCTTCTAATTGACACAAATAGTGTTCCTCTCCTTCCTTGACTCCACACGTAATATTTAGCAAAGAAACTCGCCTAAGAAAGCTTTTTTAGAACACAATGAGCTAGAACTTATTTACCTTTCCATTTAAGCCTCTTAATGAAAAATATTTTCATCGGGTTAAAAGTAGATAGAACTTACAATGAAGGCATCCCTTTAAATAATCGAAGATCCCACGCATCATGAGGCACAACACATGTGTTTGACAAATCCTAAAGGCAAAATCATGTGTAAACCAAATAAAAACATTTAAATAAGGCGGGAATGCTAGACTAATTTAGGGCATTAAAATTAAATAAAAATACAATGCCCTCTTACTAACTAATAGGCCATTAGTCTGTAGAATAACACTCACATTTGAAATAATGCTTCCAAGGAGCGCCAGTGCAGCATCCACCTGCATAAATACACAAATTAATATCCAAGCAGAAGCTCAAAAGGCAAATAAATCACAAATAAAAAAATGTTTGATAAAGATATCAACTTCATTTTGGGACATAACCCTTATAGAAATGTGAGGGTAAAAATAAATAAGTATTTCCAAACACAAATTCTCTTCCTTCCAGCATACAATATAATTTTTTTAACAGTACCTACACCTAGGGGAGGGGAAGGGGGAATGCTCCTACTGGGTATTGATCCCAGGACCTAGGAAGGGGAGAGGGATGTCAACTGGGAGGCTTTAACCATCTGCTCCAACATTAGTTGACGCATACAATATAATTTTGAAATTAAAGGACTACACGGATTTGATGTCCTTTTTAGCTAAAAAACCATTGGACATGAAGGATATATAAACTCAACATAATTCTACTTCATAACACCTAGGAAATCAAACAAGACCAAAACTTAGTGGAAACCCCAAAAAAGTAAAAGTAGTTACTTTAGTGCAAAACAAGTTCTCCAACTAGTTCTAAAGGCTGACTAAACCAATCACTAAATAAATGGTGGCAGTTTCAAACTAGTATGACTAGCATTATGGTATTATGAAGACACATCATGTAGCTGATAATTACATTGTAGAATTTAGAACTTTTATAGTAGTTCATATACAGGTAAATAAAATGAATTGGGTATTCCTGTGTTATTTTTCATAGAGTACTTTACCAAGCTGCCTGTAAAGCAACAATAGATCCAAGGAGGATTGCAGAAAGATGTAGACTAGAGAAAAGCTTTTATAAAACAAGAGGGTTTGTCAAAACATAAAGCAGATCCTTGATAGATTTATGTTAGGTATAGAAACTTCAGAAAATACGTTTATTAAGTAGGAAGAACTAACATTTCTTAGCTGAACCAAGAAAGGTAATGAAGTATTGGTTTTTTACACAACAAAAGAAAATGTTTCACCCTTTTTCCTGTATAAGTGACATAACTAAGTCACAGAACAGGCTACCGTTGATTTCTACTAATCCATCTAGACATGCGTCCAGCCACTCCCCTTAAATTGAAAGATTCGCTTGATTCATAAAGAAATGTATAGCCATTAACTTTTAGGAAGAAAAAATAGTACAAGGCACCAGACATTTGAATTGTGATTGCAGTCAGTCACTTCTCATATATCGCAGTTACAGATTTAATGGACAAAATAACAACTTTAAAAAATTAGCATCCCATTGCGCACGGTTTTTGAGTATTTTGAAGGAAAGCTTTAAAAAATAAAATTATTTACTTGTTAGTCTGCTTAATAAATAATAATACATGATCGGAAGTTTATGGCTATTTATTTGATGAGAGATTGTGTTTTTAACCATGTTTTGAGTTTTACATGATATGCTTCAATGGCTTAAAAATCATGGCTTGAATCAAGATAAAATCTAAAGAGGTATGTTTCTTCAATATGTTTATATTGAGATCAATTTTTATTTACGTTATTCTATAAACGAGAGTTTATATTTTTAACCGTATTTTGAGTTTTACATGTTCTTAAATGGCTTGGAAAGAGACATGGCATAAAGAGATTATGAGAAGTTGTCTTGGTCATTTGCTATGTCTTCATTGTCCTCAAGAGGAAAACCAATATTGGTAAACTCTATTGTTATTTTTATTATTTAAATTACAATTTTAAAGTGCGGTGAATCAAGGTGATTTTGAATCTGCAAGAAGACTATTATAAAGTCTATATTTGCTCGAAAGCAATAATTTTTCTATGACGAAAAACTCGACTATAGATTTCTCCCAAGTTCAAGTTACGAAAATTCGTATTGATCCAAAAAAAATTATGGGAGGCATTCCCTGAAGTGAATGCAAGCATGATGTTTATTCCATGCGATTATCAATGATGAAGATATGTTAATAAAAACATACTCGACTTTTCACGCAAATAATGTTGTCCTCAGACACAATATCGTGAAAAAAAAAGTTTTAAAGGCCCACTGGCTCCACTCCATTCCCTGAAATGAATATGAGATTATATTATGGAAAGAACAAAGATCACATTAATAGTTGTGTTCGCGATTGAAGCTATGAATATAGACATGGAAAATATGGTCATTTTAAGAATACTCATACCCACTAGTAGTGAGGTTATAAGGATGACAAGAGTAATAAAGATCATTCTAAGGAAGTGAAATCCTTTTTATTACCAATGTGGCATTATAAACTATTGGTCTCGTACTTATCGTACGCTGAAAAATCAACAATCATTGATTGATAAATAAAAGAAAATGGAAGCAAATTTTGTTTGCGAAAATAAAGAAGATAATATTGGTCCAACTCATTTGGACGTTGTTGATTTCCTTATAACCCTTGAAAGAAATATATCGTCTTCTAATTATTCTCATAACCTTGAATAGAATTATTGATCTTTTAATTTATTTTATTTTATATTTATTTACTTTACTCATTAATTATTTGTGCTTTATATATTAATTTAATGTCGAAAGTATATTCTTTAATTAGTTAATATGTTATCTGTTTTTGTTGGTTTAATCCAAATATATTGGCTGGACCTCCCGTTCTGTGAGGCTACTAGTCTCAAAGGAGGTTTCTAAAGGACCTTGTGAACTGGTTTAACAATGCCGCATACGAGGATTAAATCTTTTTTTATGTTGGTTTGTATGTATATATATATATATATATATATATATTATGACATTTATTTATTTTGTTTCACATGATTACTTGTCAAATACAATCTATGGTGACGATTTTTGCTCAGCAGAAGCATAAGATATATTTTCTCATTTAAATGCAAGGGAATAATGTGAGTACTATATCTCAAAGTACTGAAAATATTGATGCTCCAGAAGAGCAATAAGTTCTTGAGAGAAAGTACATTATGAAAAGTGCAGCATTGCGAATATTGTAATAGTTATCGTTAATGGTAATGATAGCGTCACCACTAGAAGTGGAATTTTAAGAGAGCAATATGAGTTCGCAAAATAATCCTTCGGGAATTATAGATAACATATGTTATCAATTGGCGTTTGAAATAAACCAATCTAGATATAAGTTTTGGTAGCCAAAAAGTCAGTTGAAAGCTCAAGAAGAGTTATATATTGCTACCAAAAGAATAATTTCCGTTGAAAGCTCTGAGAGAGCTAAATATATTCATATTCAACGGAACAATGTTTGGTGGACAATGTATTATCAAATTTCAAAGAAACTTGTATTTCAAAATTTGTACCACACATGTACAAGTGAGATTGAATCACATGTTATGGTAAACAAGAAGTTTATAAATTCAGAGATATATACACATGTATATATAGTTGGCATGATGTATATATAGTTGGCAGGATTGGTTAGACCATCCTAATCAATAATGATGTGAAAGCTATTGGGATTTATATGCACATTTATTAAAATAACCTGAAGTTCTTGTGGTGCTTGTTCTCAAAGGAATTGATTAAATTCCACTTACTAAAAGAACACGAAGTTCTTGTGTTGCTTGTTCTTAAAGGAAATGATTAAGATCTCACTTACCAAAAGAACTTGAAGTTCTTGTACTAAAGTTGAGATTGCATGTCTTGTATATCTGAATGAAATATGGGTCAATTTATCCACAAATGTGGAAAGTTTTATATGATTTTAGTAGATGCATCTACATTGTTTTATCAACTTACAACCAGAAGTTTGTGACATTGATTATAAAAGGATTCAGATTATGCAGTTAGACTATTCGTTTTGCAAAAGCTAGTGGGTTTATATTTTAGGCTATATCAGTTGTTACAAAGCCTATTGATTATGAAAAAATATAGTTTAGCAAAATTTTAATTGGATGCCTCCTCTTTAATAGCTAAACTATGATAACAAAACTATCTCTATGATATTTCATATATAGCAGCACTTATACGCATCAAGCCAACGAGTTATAATAAACTATCCGTTATTATTGGTTTTGGTTAAAAGCCATACATTTCCCATTTTATAATTTTTGAATATGCGATATGAATTGCTCCACCACAACATACAAAATGGGTAAATAAAAAGGGTTGAGAATATATATTGAGTACGAGTCTTCTTTTATGTTTAAATTCTTAAACATTAATTGGAGAATCATTTATGAGATGATTTTTTTCTCAACATCAAGGGAGAAAATAATCAGCTGGATAAAGAAGGAAATGAATTATCATTATTTAGATCCTCGAATATGAACTAAAAGTTCATAAGATAATTCAAGTTATTGTATGTCAACTGCCAGACATATTTACTGACCTAATGAGAGTAATCAAGTCTCATATACCAGCTGGAAATGCTCTAAATTTGAATACATGTTAGATCGAATGGATGTAAATCATGCCTGGAGCATGATAGTTGAAACTGGATCCAATGATCAAAATTCTCGTAAATGAAAAGTAGTATAAGATGGTCATATATTAGAGGCGGGTGCTCCTGAAGAGACCCAAGACATAACTAATAATAGAACTCTTGAAGAGTTTTAGGTACCTGAAATAAATATTGAAATCTTGAAGAGATCTCGATGAGTTATGTCACTACGAGAATGGAACTGAAATAGAAAAGTTGTCGACAATGATTTTTCAAACAATGTTTCTATAGAAGTAAATGAACAAATAAGGATCATGTATAGAAATCTATTCAAAAGTATAGATATTGAATTGGCCAATGTAGAAAGACGCTTTGAACTTCTAAAAAAGAAGTATTTGGACCAACAGTTCAAACACCTACAGGTGTAATGCAAGTGAGGCACAAATAAGTAGTCGTAAATACGACTTGAATTATGATTTATGAAGAGTTTTAATTACTTCATGGTGGGTGCAATTACTTTGGCAGTTATAAAATATTTTATATGCATCTAATCATTTTGTGGATCCTTATAAAAGGAAATTTATCATTGACAGATTTAAAATGCGAGAAGCATTTGGAAATTTTCAAGAAAATTTATTTAGATATGCCCCTTGAATATTTATATTTTGATGCATTTGATATAATCGCCTTAGTGAGTACTAATTGAGGAAATACTGTAAGAATGATCATATTTCCTTATGTATTTTATAAAGGAGTTTGGATCAAGATTTATTATGATAATTTGAATATCATTAGAACTCTTGAAGAGCTTCAAATTGGAAACTCATGAAGAGCTTTCAAAGTATTTAATGAAAGAATTTGAGAAAAAAATTGAGATGTGGTTTTGTCTTGACCTAAAGATCAAGCAGATGTGTTTTTGTCTATGAATGGACATAAGCTGAAAGAATCTTAAAGAAGATTCAATATGGATAAAGCACATCTATTGAGTATCCCAATAATTGTAAGATTGTTGGATGTGAATAAAGATAATTATATATTTTCTTGGTCTTGAAGCACCATATATTAGTTGGTCAAGAAATATCCATGAATATACAAAGATCATTACCTTTAGCTCTTCAAACATTTGCCGATGCCTCCTCAAATCATGTAGAAATAATTGTTACGTACGAGGCAAGCCAAAAATGTGTTTGGCTAAGATCATTGACCCAACACATCCAGAAGATATGTGATTTACTTTCACAAGATATGATACAAAGCTATCTTGTGTAGAGATAATGCAAGGTGGATACATCATGGATATATCATTGAACATATTACTCCTAAGTTTCATCCCTCACGATCTTTAGAAAAATAGTATTCAAGATTGAATTACGAATATTCAAAGATTTTATGTGATATTTTCATGAGGGGGAGTAAATACGCGTTGCACTTTTTTCCCTTAACCGAGGTTTTGTCCCAATGGGTTTTCTTGATAAGGTTTTTAATGAGGCAACATGTTACGCGTATCAAATATGTGTGTACTCTTTTTCCTTCACTAAAGATTTTTTTTCCATGGGGTTTTTATCTTAGTAAGGTTTTAACGAGGCACATTATCTTCATGGATATCCAAGGGGGAGTGTTATGAATATCTTTATTTATAGTGGATATCCATATATTAAATGAGACTTTAATGTGCTTTATTATTAGGGTTTAATACCCATTGAAAGATATATAGAGTTTAGAGAAAGCATTGTACACAACCCTACTTTGAGAATATAATACAAGTCTCTCTCTTTGTCTCACATCTTGTTCATGTTCATCTATTTATAACAACATTAAAATGTTATAAATCTATGCTTAATATAGATGTCCATTTAACTCCCATATGTTTAGTTCTTCTAACCCAAATAAGTGTCCTAGTAAAAAGTGAATGATGTTCATTCTAGGAGACACGGATTTAAATCATTTTGTTTACAAGGTGTATGCGCACTTGTTCAGGTGAGTAAAATCCGATTCAAAAAAATTAAAAAGTTATAAAATGAAATTTTAATAGCTCGAATTTTTAGTAATTACTGGATCAAAATTTTTAAGTTCGAGTCGAATCTATCAACTTTGTCTAGTATAGGGGCGTATCTATTAAACCAGCATCCCATTTTTTTAAGAAGCCAGTCTAGTTTAGTATGTATCTTCAAGAAAAAAAAGTTTAGTTTAGTATGTAAAGGTGGAAATGAAAATTGCATACCCATTTGAAGAAAAAAATAGTTTGGACCCTATTTTTTAAATCTTAGATCCGTCTTTGGTCTAATATATGTATATCACATATGAAAAATATATATAAATGTATATTGTATATGGTCATAGAAGGTCGTTAAATTAGAATCAATTAGCACCATAACATAATGAGTGTTTATAAATAAATTTAAACAAAAACTCGAAATGCTCGACTTGACTTGACTCGGATCAACAAATTTTCAAATAAAGTGTGAGTCATAAAATAAGTCTCGTCAACTCGACTAACTAATTTTTTTTACTCAACTCGTTTGTATGCTCACCTCTATTAATATGCATGATAAGGGAAAAACTTCAAGACACAAACCATGTAAACTTCAGTTTACACGGTCCTTTTAATTTTAAGGGTTAGTATTATAGTTTAGGGTTTGAATGTTAGGGGTTTAGGGTTTAGAATTTAAGGTTAGTGTTTAAAATTTAAGGTTTAGGGTTACACGAACCGTGTATCAAATTTTTACCCTACATGATAATGATCCACAAATAATGGAAAGACCACTCTCCCTTCTCATATTGTATTCTATATTTTCATTTTAGTTCTTACTACACATTATGTAGTTTTACAACATGTTAATAATATGGTACGATGAACAATCAATGCAAGATGGCTAAGAAGGAGTGAATTACCAATTTAAAAAATTGGTAGAAGCGAAAAGTAAGGACGCAATAATTTAGAGTGTTCAACCTTCTCAATAAGGTTTACATTCACTACCTTAGCTATCCACACTAAGGATTTTTCAAATTCATTATATTTGCTTTCTTTTTTAGGCTCAAGAGATAACCTTACAACTCCCTTAAAGTTTATACTCAAAACCTTAAAAACTCTCACAAAGAAAAATACAAAATGATAACAAACTGAAAGGTTATAACTCCTTTAAGGTTTATACTCAAAACCTTAAGAACTCTCACAAAGAAAAATACAAAATGATAGCAAACTGAAAATCCCTCTCAAGGTAAAATGTTTTCACAATTATAGGCTCACTAAAACCCCAACACTTGAATAAAAAGAATTACAATAAGAACTCTCAAGTGGGTTTACAAGATTTGACAATGAAGGCTTAAAGATTGTTGGATGTGTACTTGAATGCTTTAGACTTGTTGAATAGTTGTTGTTGAAGCTTTGGATACTTGATTTTTATACCCCACATTGATTTTTAGCCGTTTGGGTGATTGGAATATTGATTATAGTTGTTGGGCTGCATTTTCCCCACAATAAAGTGTTGTACGGCAACATTGGATATCGGTACTCGAGCACTCGTGTCGGTACCTACCATAAAAAGAAAGAGCTGTTGTAATAAAGAGGTATCGATACGCAGGAAGCCGTATCGATGCAGAGTGTCTATTTTACAAAGGGTATCGGTACGATCAAAGTCGTATCGATACCGATTTTGCTCACTGGAATTCTTGAAAGTTTTGCACAAAAAGTCGTATCAATACGCCTATAGAGTATCGGTACGCATAATCGTTTTTCAAAACTTATGATTCAAATAAACTGACAAGGAAACGGTCAAAAAATTAAATGCAAAATTCTATAAAATCTTTATGGGAAAAACTTTGATACACAGGCCGTGTAAACTTTAGGTTACAAGTGCCTTTTAGTTTTAGGGTTAGGGTTTAAAGTTTAGGGGTTTAGGTTGTAGGGTTAAGAATTTAACGTTAGTGTTTAGAATTTAGGGTTTAATTTTTAGGGTTAGGTTAGGAAGTTAGGATTTGGGTTTTTATAGTGTAAATACACAGGCTTATGTAAAATTAGTTTTACACAGCCTGTGTATCAAAGTTTTACCCAATCTTTATCCCCGTACCGTACACTATAAGTCGTACCCATACTCATAAGCAAATTTGGTTTCCATGTTTAAAGAGGCGTACCGATATGCGATTAGCCGTATCGGTACCCTATAGTCATTAAGCAAAAATCAGTTTTCCAATAGCGAAAACTCATACTGATACGACCTAAGGTGTATCGGTACTCTTGTACCAAATTGATTATTTAGAGTACCAAAACACTTAAAAATATTTGGGTTTAAGGTTTTAACTTAGAAATTATTTTAAGTTCAAATGCTTGTCAATTGGTGAGTCTTTAAATTTTTTTATCTTTTTTACAAACTAGTCATTGATATATCAAAATCAAATATAAGTCTCGCTCATTTATCTTGGTAATTTTGTGATTCTCAACAAATATTTCAATTTGATATTGACAATTATATATACCTAAGTTTGGTATATTTTACTTGTTTATATATAATGATAAAATCACACAAAATAAAACAAAAACGTGTGCATCATTACAAAATTTCGCTCCCACCTAAATGGATGAAAAATAGTATAACATGACACGAGAGCTTCAAACTCAAATTATTATGAAAGATTGTTGTTGTTTCATAATTACTTATTTAAAGTTACAATTCTTATTGAGGTGTTTTTTAAACTTGTCTCATGAATCAATTACGACTTTTAATCATTAAACTCAAAATATTATGAGCAAACCTTTTTTTGGAAAAAAAAACACATATTTTCAGTGTTAAATTTGATGATAAAACCATTGTTTCACCCTATTATGAAGATTTCAGAAATACAATAGTAAGGGAAGAGAGAATAATTATGAGATGTTAAGATCATTAACAATAAAGCATCACCAACAAAATTTAAATTATTAAAAGCTGGACAAGAAGCTAGCAATAGCCACTTAAGGATGTAAGGAATACATTGCTAAAAGTATTAGATTTTAGTTCCATGTTACTGCTGTCTGTAGCGTTCTCTAGCTATGCAAAATGTGGTGGGTCTATTTAATTCAAGTTTTCTTCAAGACGATCGATGGCAGCCCCGAGACCACTCTTTGCTTCTCCCATTTCTCTTGAATCTTTAGCAGTCGTGTTCCCTTTATTCGCTTTCTCTACAAGCTTCAAGTGGAGCCAACCTGTCACAAAATGCAACTTCCATATTACATGCCCAGCCCCGACCCTATAAATTAGCTTTTCCGTCTTTTAAACTTCCTATGCTAACAATATAACATCACAAAATGCAATCCGATTCCTTTATTGTCACCTTTAAAGGTTTTTATGGTAACATTGAGTCATGACTGAATGACTTGGCAGAATTTTGCAAAAACATTTTACATAGACTGATATCTCCACCTCTCCTTATCAAACTAACATTCTCCTTATAGTGACTTGCAAATTTTGAAAATGGGCAACTGATTAAACGACAGTTACATAACGGCCCATTGAAGACAATCATTTAACTGCTGATTCACGAACATATCAATACGAAATTATAATGTGCTAATTAATTACCAAGAGGAAAACATAAAGCTGCTCCAAGAACTGAAACTAGCACCACGTTCCTTGCACGCCATTTAAGTGACCCGGGCACTGCAGATATCAACCAATAAAGAAAAGGAAGAAGATAAATACAGACGAGGATCATATATTATCCTTGTTCTGTTTCCAAGGTTCCAATTTCAACTGAAAAAGAAGTTAATTATAGAGGTCAACTGTATTGGAACTTATAGGAAAATTATTGAATTTAGTAAGGTATGGATTATTACTAATTAGACCAAAGGTTGCAGCAGTTGCAGAACCAACACCAACAACATTGAATACATCATGGACACCCCGTTTCTCAGCCAACAAATTCTGTAAACCATAGAATCCAGCAGTGAAAATTCCAAGTCGAATTCCACCTACAATTGAGCCACGAGTGACTCGGATAAACCTTTTTTCCATTGCATCTCGCATCAACCGGTACTGCTCTCTTTTATCTGGAGTGCTGCCAAGCTTCAACATTACTTCTGCATCTTTGCTCTAACAAAGAATTCCCAAGTTTCAATAAAAAAACATTGTAGAATAAGGACAAAAACATGAATTAACTATTGACATGGACATAATTGATCTCAAAAGAAACCCAAAAACATAAACATAAGCAGCTTTGAAGGAAGAAAGTGCAATCACTTGATTGCAACTAAAGAAAACAATTGCTAGGATTGTAAACACACCCACAACATACAAATTATATCACATTCAAACATTCTTGCAACTTCCTATGAACCAAATTGAAGATCTTTCTATACCAAAAAAAGAACAACCACATGATTGCAACAACAAAAAACAATTGCAGGAAAGTGAACATCTCCATTGTATTACAAATTATATCATACAACATAGGTACAGACACATACATGTACACAAATTATATCACATTCATACATTCTTACAACTACCTATGCATCAAATTGAAGGGTTTTTTTATACAAACAAAAAACTTACAACTGAAGCAGCAGCTTCCTTACTACCTCCATATAACATGCCCGCAAACACTCCAATGACAGTGGTTGTGCCCCAGTTTACAGTTCCAGCTAATCGTTCTGTTCTCTGATTTCAAAACCCAGAAGTTAGTTTATAACATTTTTAGCCATAATATCAGCTATAACTTCTTCAAAACAAGAATCGATCAAATATCAAACAAATTCATGCCGATAAGTCAAGATAATCAAAGCACCGAGAATAAATTAGATCGTAGTAGAAATCAAGAGAACATATAATTGCAAAATGAGCAGCTCTAATTATAATATCATAAGCACCTCGTAGAAACGGGAAAATGGGTTTTCATCTTTTTTTAAAAACATAAATCACTTGGTTCATTGAATTGTATTGAAACTAACTTGATTGGATCGAAGTATTAGTTATAAATCAAGAGTATGTCATATTTACAATATGAAAGAAGAATACCAATCAAATTAAAAGAAAGAAAAAACCTTACATTTGAGTGGTTTTTAATTTTCCTTTCTTTTTCAATTTTATATATTTTTAATAAATTAAAATTATTTTACTTTGATCCAACCCAAAATTATTAAAAAACTGACTAGCTTGGAATAAATATACATTAAATTATTAAAAATTTAAATTATCATAATTTTCAAAAAAAAAAAGTATTTTTAATTTTCCTTTCTTTTTCAATTTTATATATTTTTTAAGAATAACTTCATAAATAAAAACTTTTTTTTTATTTTTTTCTAAATAAAAAAATTTTTTAAGGATTTTTTTTTTGGAATAATAAAGACAAACAAAGCAACTAGCTGCTTATAGTGTTGCGCAGGTTTTGCTTATCACGATCAAGTGCATCCAAAGTAGGGATGGCAACCGAATGTGAATACCCTTTCTTTATATTTATTTAGAACTTTTATATTTATCACTTACCCGCTTTTCAATGTGGGTATCATTTTTTAAATCTACACCCGCTTAAGTGAGTATATTCTCAAATCTATCTCCACACCCACTACCTAACTTGGTGCCCACCACCCAACCTGTACCTGCTCGTACCTACTTGGCAAGTAACTACTAATATCGAATTATGTAAAAATAAACCATAAACTTATGTAAAGAAGAGTAAAACTTTGCATGTTTTATTGATTGATCAAGTGCATATATATAACATTTACACATGTATAAATTTAATTATAGCTAACTAACTAACTATTGCTAACTTAACTAAATCACATTTATACCGATATAAATTTTACTTAACTACATCTATATATTTAACTAATCACGGTAGACAATTGTAAAGAACGTTTATACCCTAAAATTTGGTTAAATTATAAGGCACACCCTTTAAAATCTTAGGGTTTACAGAATAAGCTGTGAACTTATTCTTAAATTCATAATAATCCAAAATTCATATGGTGGGTAGTTAGTGAACAAGACGGGTGGATGCAGGGTGGGGCGGGAGGATGCAATGCATGTAAGGTCTTAAATCCATCACCTACCTACTACTTACGACGAGTATGACTTTTTACATTCACACCCGCCTACTACCCACCAAACTCATACTCATTCCCATCACAACTGGGGCGGGTATGGTGCGAAATCCGCAAAAAAAGTACCCGTCTGCTTTCCCTACATCCAAGACTGCAGTTGACTTGACACCCTCCCCTTGATTTGATTTCGGCCGGATATAATAAAAATATAATTTGATTTCGACCCAACCCCGAATTTTTAATAAAAAACCGATTAAACCCAATTCGCCGCGAAGGAAGTTAAAAAATATATTAAATGTAATATATACAAATATAATAAATATAAATACATTATAAATAAACCGGGTCGGGGAATTTTCATCCTAAACCCGAACCCGACCCAAATTTTTTAAAAATTTGACCCGAAAATTGAAAATTCAAAAAATAAATCCAACCCTACAGTATCGGATCGAAACCCACCAGATTTGAATTTTTTTTCCATCCTAAGTCGTGGATTCAAAACTCATTATAAGTAATTTTCCTCCTTCCCTAGATAAAAATTGTTCAGAAAAAATACTGCAGTTGCGGATCAAGAAATAGTGGATATTCAGGAAGTACTTCCCAAGCTAGCTTTGCCATCAAATCAGCAGCTGAATTTCTTTCGCGCCGAACATGATTGAATTTAATCTTCCAGTTCCGGTTGTTCATGTCAACAAGGTTAGGTAGCATCAAAGGAACTATCCGTCTCAATAAGAACTTGGGAATTAACCCAAACTCCAAGCCGTTGCTAAACCTTCATAAATACAAAATAGTTCTGCTTCCAATATCGAGCACGCCCCAACGGCCTTTGTAAAGCCAAACCACCAATTAAGATTCGCACCTCGCCCAACACCACCACAAGTAGCTGCCCCTGATCTTGCATTCCACGCCCCATCAGTAATATCCATATGGAGGATTTTTTAATTTAGTATACTTGAATATGTCATTTTTTAATAGAATTTCCGGATGGACAAATGTGATGGATGGTTTATAATCTTAGCTATCAAACTAAACAAACAAATTCTCCCAGTATCAAAAGGATAATCGAGTACAAATTTAACTTTTAAGGGTTAAAATAAAATGTAACAAGACCTGTTTAAATGCAGCAAATATCACTTTTTGGCATCCATAATCGAAGAAGCCGGTCATAAAACGAGCAAGTAGCCACAGTCGTACTCTTCATTTTGCCTCCCGGTAACATTTTCGCTCTCTGCCAGTCTGCCCCGTATGCAAGTGAGCCATGCTGACTGCAAGCTTCGACAACTTCCGGTTTCTTGTCTCCGATCTTGACGATTGCAAACCCGTTATGCATACAAGCCGCCAAGACCAGGCCTGATACAAAAGGATGGTGCTTGATTCTCCAAACTCCTCCTCCAAGACAAATTGAAGCTTCACTCACTGGTCTTGAGATGGACCTTAGATCCCATACCCTCAGGTACTCATCATAGCTACCTGTAAGTATGGTATTTGGGTCAGTGGGGCTCTTGGCAATGCAACAAACTCCCATCTTATGGACCTTGGAGTTCTGGAAAACCCTCTCGGACGGACTATGCCGTATATCCCAACAACTGAATTTGCAGTCATCCGACCCTGTATATACTAATTGTGGTTGATGAATGTCAAAGCAAGTTGTCCAAAGCTCAAAGTCATGTGCCTTCCACTCTTGTAATTTTTCTATTCCAGGCTCTGCAATATTAACTATGGAAACAGAACCATCAGAAAGTCCGACCGAGATAGATGTGGCCAATGGGTTCCAATCCAGGAAAAGGCACATGGAGGAGCTGATTCTTTCACCACTGACTTCATTAAGAAAGCCTCCTGCATTGAAGATAGATACATCCAAGGATTTTTTTCTAACAATGTCAACTTAAAAATTTAGAGCAAAAAACAAGAGGTCGAATACAAATACTAAAAATGGTTTGGAGCAGTCCTAAATTTGCAATTGAATTAACGTTATCAAATGGAAGAACTTAGAATGACAATCCAACATAATGCTGAAATAAACTCTTTACCTCTATTAGCATTTACACATGCTCACATGACATAGCATAGAATATATTTGATCAAAGAGGTAATACTGTGCTTTTCATGGCCATTATTAACTCAAAAAAACTGGTGAAAGTCAGATAACTAAAGCATCAATGATTGGGGTACAGTTCAGTTCACTTGAGCCACAGAAAAATTCTAGCATTTTCATAGAGGTTTTATTAGACGCACAGAACCTTTTGAAACAATTTTCCACTAGCCCCATGTGAGCAAAAGTTTAAGGAGTTGCAGAAAATAGATGGCAAACAGGACTGCACCAGTATTAGCATGCTTTTGCACTAATTTAAATTAGAAAAAAATATTAGTGTATGCTCTGCTGCTAATTTAAATTAGAAAGAAATTCAAATAGAAGTTTGTATGATCTAAATTATTCCGACTCTTCATTTGTATAGAAGTACTCATGTCTGACATTCGTATTCAACAAATAATCAGACATAGGTATGGGGATATGACCTTCTAAAGATCCTCCAAATACATGAAAAAACCTAGAAAAAATTCAACATACTTGTGCTATAAGCATACTCACATCTGACACACACACTTGTCCACGTATTATAGCATATAATTAGTTTGTATACATGCAATAACTAGCTCTAGGGTAAAAATCAATTCATTAATTCAATCAAGTACCTTATATATTTCCTCGTTCGTGGGATTATTGATCATTACCTACCCTATAATTACTTCCTCGATCTTGATTGCTATGTATTAAACAACATGAACACACAAATACTACAGCATAAAAGGCATGTTGTTTGTTTTCACAAACTAATTCAATAATCGTGTCTTCGATATGACAAGGTGTTTTTTTGGTGCTTGTTTGCATAACTTATGACAACATGGAACTCCAAGCATAGTAAAGTGAGTTTCAAAATCATGAATTACTTACAGTGATGAAAACAAGATTAAGAAAAATTCATACAATGCTACATAACATGAAACATACCTCTGGGTTTCTCTTCATTAGAGGAAACCTCTAAATTATAGATTCTCAAGTACCCATCAGCATCAGCTTGAGCAAGGAGAGGACCCGCATTGCTTCCAACTGTGCTCCACTTAATATCAAAAATCCCAGCAGTATCCACGCGATGAAACAACTCGAGATTACCCTTTTCGGCATTAACATCGAATAATGAAATACTGCCAGCTCGGGTTGGTTGCTCGCCTTCTTGCAGGGTGTACGTTGAAGCCGCCAGCACATGTTGGTAACCATCGTGGGGGCAAAACTCAACGGCATCAGCATTGCCTTCCAAATAGCAATGAGCCACGTCCATTGCTCGGCTGGGCATTTCATCAAGCAGGTTATAAGCACACAATTTCAAATTAATTTATTTCCCCATTGAAACAAAGAAGAAAAGGCATTTGCATATTCTTCGAGGACAAATGGGAAATTTTAAAGAATAAGAAAACTACCTTAGTTGAGTATTTGCTTAGTTTGAAGTTTTGGAATTTGAAAGTTCTGTGATCGTTTCAACCAGAAAGTAGGCCTAAGTGCCAAACCCGGCAAGTATGTATATTGAATTCTAGTTGATTTTTCTAAGGTAAAATATAATCCCTCGTTCCACTAAAATTATCATATTTTTCTAGTCAAATACTCGTCTATAGTTTATTTAAATATTTTAATTAATTAAAATTTATAAAAAAATATTTTTTAAAACTACATAATTCAAGCTTTTCAAAATATTTTTTTTATATTTTTATCAATAATAAGTTTTAAATTATAAGAGATCAAAGTTAAAAAACTTGACTAAAAAAATGGGAGTAATACATTTCACTTAATTATAGATTTAGTTAGAGGTGGCAAACAGGTCATTCGGTTCGAGTTCGGTTCGGGTCATTTTAATTCGGGTTATTCGAGTCTGATTACATTCGGTTTAAGTTCGGTTGGGGTCTAGTTCGATTTTAGTTTGAGTCTATGCTGAATTCGGGTCGGGTCGGGTCGGTTGATTTTTGGAACGATTGGCTTTCAATTCGGTTGATTTTGGGTCGGGTCAAAGTCGGGTTAATGGGAGATCGATCAGTTTTAGTTGAGTTTTTAGGCCGAGTTAGATTTTTCCACCTTATATATGACTTTGTATAGTATGTATGTATATTTGGCTTTTTGGTGAATTGTACGACAGTTCACATCTCATATTTCTTTATTTATTTTAATATATTTTCTTCGATTCAGGTTACTTTCGCTTCGGGTGAAATCGGTTCGAGACCATTTGCTTCGGTTGAAAATCGATTCAAGGCCATTTTTTGTTCAACTAAGATTCAAATCAGTTTCAATTTATTTCGAATTTCAGATCAAATTTATGTCATAATGTACGGGTCTGAGGTCAAATTTATCATATTTAGATTTAGTAAATGATGTCACTTTTCTTTTAAGATTTTAACCATCACTTACCAAATTAAAATTTCGAGATAATCATGTCTCTTAATTACAAGTTTGATAATAAATATTGTTTTTTTAATTAATAATTTAATTATTTTTTTGACATCAGGTCACTTTACCGTTAAAATTGAAAGAAATGACTTGATATAATACATACACATTTAGATATTTTGGTTCTGATGCAAAAATAATGTAATGAATTTAATTCTTCGTATTTAAAAAGTGACTATTTTTAATAACAAACAACGTTAAGGTCATAATGGATAAATTAAGCATCATCCATTTTATCTTTAGACTTTATGGTCTAATTATTTTTAAGCTTAATCGTCAAATAGGTGCCTAAACTATGTCCTTTTTTTAGTTAGGTGCCCAAATTATTTTTCGGGCCAAATTGAGACCTAAAGTTTCATTATGTGACCCATTTAAGGTTCGCTATTAATTTCCACCGTTAAAGAACACGTGTTATTTCCTGAAAATTTCAAAAATTATATTAAAAATAAATAAAATTACTTAATTTTAAGAAATTCTCTAAGTTTTACAGATTTCACAAAACAACCCCCAATTTCCAAAATCCCCAACTCTCCAAAACCTAAATCCCAATTTGGGTCGATTCCGCCGCCGCCCACCACATTGGTCGCCGGACCATCACAACCATTTCCCCCACCACCCCGTCGTCGGAAATAGACCGACGTCGTGCGAATCGTCAAAATTGTCGAATGGTTCTTTTAAATGATTTGCGACGAACGGCGGCTGGAGGGGCGACAAACGGCGTGTGGGTTGTTCGGGGAGGAGAGGTCGCTTCATTTCGTTGTCGACAATACGGCCAACGCCGACGGGAGTGGTCGAATTTGGGAGATTTAGGTATTTGGGGACTATTTTGGGAATATTTGAAAATTTCAGGACATATTTTTTTATTTTGTTTTATTTATTTTTAATATGACTTTTGAAATTTTCAAGAGATGACATGTATCCTTTAACGGAAAAAATTAATGGCGAACCTTAAATGGGTCACGGAATGAAACTATAGGTTCCAATTTGGCCCAAAAAATAGATTGAGCATCTAACTGGAAAATGATATAATTTAGACACCTATTTGCCTATTAAGCCTACTTTTTAAAACTTTGTTAGTTTTAAAGATAAATAACCTAACTTTTGTCATAATTTCATCATAGTCCCGCATCTAAATATAGATCACCTAAATAAGGACTACAAAATCATTAATAGCATGAATAAATTATCTCTTTAATGATTTATTTTAATTTTGTCTCAATAAAAATACCAAAACTCTAAAATATGATATCTTTAAAAAACTTTGTTGACTTTTTAGTAATTTTAAGGTGATTACAAAATTTTTAACCTTTTGGTAAGACACATACCTATATACAAAGTTGATCGACCCGAAATTCCTAAAAAGATCATCATTTTATTCTCCATTGAACTACTCGGTGAATTTATTGACTTAATTTATAATTTTGATGGATTCATTAATTTCATTTAACTATACTTGTTTTTACCAAGACGAGGAGGTAAACGAGTCGAGTTTGAATAGTGTTGAGTTTGATTCGGCTTGTTCAGAACTTGAGTTGAGTTCGAGCCTAATAGTGCTGTGTTCGACTAGACTTGTTAAGAACTTGAGTCGAGTCCAATTGAGTCGACCAAGTTAAAGTCGAGTACTCGCGATTTGTCTCATCATATTCACAATAATAATAATAATAATAATTGTGGAGTGAATTTATTCAACAACAACAATAATTAGTAGTATTATTGAATAAAATACATTTTAATTCACTTTATTTTTTAAAAAATTAAAAATTAGTATATTATATTTTCGATTAGCTCGTGGGCTTTTCGAGTCACGTGTCGAGTAGCTCAACTCATTAAGAACTCAAACAAAGTTCAAACTCGAGTCAAATCTAATTGAATTAAACTTTTAATCTTGGACTTGAATAGCTCCAATCTATCCCGTCTCATTTACGCCCTAACCGAGACCACATATATTGTCAAAAACGAGTGTTATCTACATAAATAGGTCGGCGAGTTGAGCGTACAACATGTTTATGTTGCGACTAAAAAAGGGTAAAATTCAAAACTAGTCAAGAACCTAAAAAGTTAGACTTTTTGATAACATTTTAGGTTAAATTTTTCGTAATTTTTGACAAGTTTCGATACTTAAAAAATAAGTTTCGATACTTTATCTAGAACCTAAAATGTTTTGAAAAAGAAAGTATCAAAATTTGTCAAACATCACGAAAAAACTAACCTAAAATGTTATCTAAATATCTAACATTTTAAATTTTTTGATAAATTTCGAAACTTATTATCTTCTACCGGCACCTAAACTCACCAAAATAAAAATATAGATAAATAGATAAATAAAAATTTTATTTTAATAAAAATGCCATTTTTAAAACCATAAATTAATTGGAAATTTTACGGGAGGGTTCGATTACTTCTATCTTGGCAGTTTCTTGCTCTTCAATCCAAACTCCTTTTTTTTTTGTTGTTGAAAATCTTCAATCCAAACTCAAAAGTCGAAGAAAGCCAATGGCAGCCTCAGCGATGGTGTCGGAACAGAAACCCTCCGCGGAGCCCCCGCCCCCCGCCACGAGGTCCGAACTCGGAAAGTACCTCCCGATGGACCCTCCCACGGGTGCCGACGAGGACGATCTGTACACGAGGCTGAAATCCCTTCAAAGGCAGTTGGAGTTCATAGACATCCAAGAAGAGTACGTGAAGGACGAGCAGAAGAATCTCAAGAGAGAGCTTTTGAGGGCTCAGGAGGAAGTCAAGCGAATCCAGTCGGTGCCTTTGGTCATTGGCCAGTTCATGGAGATGGTCAATCAGAACAACGGAATCGTCGGCTCCACCACCGGCTCCAATTATTATGTCCGGATTTTGAGTACCATTAATAGAGAGCTGTTAAAGCCCTCGGCTTCGGTGGCTCTGCACCGACACTCCAATGCTCTTGTCGACGTATTGCCTCCCGAGGCCGATTCCAGTATTTCTCTGCTTAGCCAGTCTGAGAAGCCCGATGTTACTTACAATGTCAGTTTCTTTATCTTTTTCTAATGCACACGCACATCTTTTTTTGAAGTTTACAGGGTTTTCAATTTGCGAAGCGATGATTGATTTCCTGTTGCCTTAATTCTTGTGTTGATTTGTTTGGGTCTATAATGATAATAATCAAAACTAGGGTTGCTTGTATGTCACAATCGGAGAATATGAGATTTTGGGTTTGATCATTAGATAGGGTTAGTTTGTTAAAAAAAATGTCTGCAAACTGCAGCCTTAATGGCAAAATAAGAAGAATTGAATGGTGTTTGAATTTGAGAGCTACCATATGGTAGGCATTGCACCTTTCACGAGTTCCTTTGTATTGACTTATTGGATTGTAGTTGGAATGCTAACTGGAGTAAATTCAGCCTGCCACATGGGGAAATTGCCTTAATTGTTTTCTTTCTGTATCCTTTATTGATTACCAGCAGTCAATATATTGTCCTGTCCACTATAGATCTTTATGTGACAAAGAATGTGATTGTGAGCTTAATAACTAAAATAGGCTTAAATTTTCCAGGGATGGCCAAAACTTTTGTTTGCCTTGCTTGTTCTCAAATATGGGTTTAAGTGAGACTCTCATGCATGCAAGCTATGCAAATTCAACTAAAAAAATCGAATTCGAATCGGTAAATATCAAGTCGAGCTTGACCTATTGTGCAAGTCAAATTTGAGCATCTTAATACTTGCTTCAAACAACTCACAAGTCCATTTGAGCTTTTTATCTTTAATATATATTTTAAATATTCAAAATTGGACATGCAAAAGCTTAATTTGAGCTTAAGCTCGAGTGGTGATAATTGAGTAAGCAAGCTTAATCAAGCTGAGCTCAAGTTTAGAAAATTATACTCAATCTAGCTTGAGTCGAGTATCGAGCCAAGAGTTTTAAAGTAAGCTTGTGCCCGTCATTGATCGGACTCAGTCAGCTCAGCTAGACTACAGCTCTATTCTTGAATAATTAAATAGTTAGGGCTCCTGAAAAACCATGTTAGCTGAAACTGATGTGTTTGGCACTGAATTTGTGCCACTATCTGTAGTTTCTTAAACTTAACATGTAGCATGAGTTGAAGGATATTGTATTAAAACAAGCCATAAGGCTTTTGCCCTATTTTGAGTTGTGGATAAGATTCTCGAGGTTTAGTCCTCTTCTGTATTGTAGTACACCAAAGACTCTCAGAGTACATATCTTTCTTTCTCAGAATAAAAATGACAATTGTTAGGTTTTGATGGTTGTTTCTGGTACCGAGACTTTGTTCTCTTCTATTCACTTAGGATATCGGAGGTTGCGACATTCAAAAGCAGGAAATCCGTGAGGCAGTGGAGTTACCGTTGACTCATCATGAGCTTTACAAGCAGATTGGGATAGACCCTCCTCGAGGTGTTTTACTCTATGGTCCCCCTGGTACTGGTAAAACCATGCTTGCAAAGGCTGTCGCTAACCATACAACTGCAGCCTTCATTAGAGTTGTTGGATCCGAATTTGTTCAAAAGTATTTGGGCGAGGTAAGGCTACATTCCTTGTTACTGATCCTGTTATTTATTGTCAGTTCTTTCCTTCTGTTTGGTGGATAATAAAACTTGAACATTGTTTCTGTTTCAGGGCCCACGGATGGTTCGTGATGTCTTCCGTCTTGCTAAAGAGAATGCTCCTGCTATTATCTTTATTGATGAGGTGGACGCCATTGCTACTGCTAGGTTTGATGCCCAAACCGGAGCTGATAGAGAAGTTCAGCGAATCCTCATGGAACTTCTGAATCAGGTATTTACGACTTCAGAAATTTCTTGACATGATTCAGCACAGTATAGTATCGATCAAAATGTTTGAGGAAGTTGATATTTAAATTTACTTAACATCTTTCTCTAAACTATTTCTAGATGGACGGATTTGACCAGACTGTGAATGTTAAGGTCATTATGGCAACCAATCGAGCAGACACTTTGGACCCTGCACTTCTTCGTCCTGGAAGGCTTGATCGAAAGATTGAGTTCCCTTTGCCTGATAGAAGGCAGAAGAGGCTTGTTTTCCAGGCAAGTAAACAATATGTGTGCCAATGCCTATGTGATTATTGTCATTAGTACTTTTCAGTGTGATTTGTGATTGTTTCTAGTAGTTGTGTATTTCCCTTTTGTTCCATTTGCATTTTGTTTTGTCGGCTCTGTTTAAGGTGATGTTTTACCTTGCCAGGTTTGCACTGCTAAAATGAACCTAAGCGATGAGGTTGACTTGGAGGATTATGTTAGTCGACCTGATAAAATTAGTGCTGCCGAGGTTGGTTGTGGCATACTATCTATCACATTGTCCTATGCGTCTCTCTCAATAGATTTGGGTATAAATTATTTTCACTCATCACTCAGAATGCGTGTTGGATTCATACAGATTGCAGCCATCTGTCAGGAAGCCGGAATGCATGCCGTCCGCAAGAACCGATATGTCATACTTCCCAAGGACTTCGAAAAGGGTTACAGAACAAATGTGAAGAAACCTGACGCTGACTTTGAGTTTTATAAATGATTACTGAACATCGAGTATGGATATGGAAAATGGGATGGATGGCATTTTTCAAGAGATTAGTGAATGGTGATGCCGAAGCTGATGTAAAAATCAATCATAAGTTAGAAACCGTTGCTTTATTTATGTGTTGTGGCTATATTCTTTTTATGGACATAAATCGAACTTGTTTGCGATTGTTTGGTTCACAGCCTTGAACTTCCAAATCCATGGAAAAAAGTTGAAACTCGGTCATGACCCTGACAATATTACAAATTAAGGATATCATATACAAAAGCTCAGCTCATTTCTACTCACAATTTATGATACATGAATCGAAAGCCTGCATAATATAGTGGTTCTCTACTATTACCCCAATCCCTTAGACGAAAATAGATTTTTACATTTAAGTACATCTCTGTTCTCCTTTTGATAGATTTTAATTGAGAAATCTCATTAGCTTAATGTTCCATTATCACAGTTTAAGTAACAAAAATCGAAAAAACTGAAAATCAATATCAATGAGGTTTAAGCTTCACAAGTTTATATATGATGGTTATCCGAATTCAACTGCACTTGATTTCTATTTAATTTATAAGGCTAGATACAAGTACATGAGAGACCAAAAAAATTATTTCACACTCTATATAATACTAACATTTAAAGTATTTGAAATACAAATTATGTTTTGAAATTTTTAAAAATTATTATTTTTCTACTCTTCTAATACTAAATTTTAATGAATGGAATATTTCATAAACTTGATTGTTGATAAAACCATGCATGACCACAAAACGGAAACTTTGAATGCGGCGACACCTGCGCATGAAAATATGTCGACATTTTGGATACAGAATATAAAATCTATATTTTCTTTCCCTTGTCTCCTCCATCTTCCTCTCCTTTTCTGGGAATCTCTGTTTATACGACGATCTGTCGAAATCCTCTGACTCTCCCTGAATTTATTTTAGGTAAATTGTCCTTTGCTGAAACGTACGATACCATTGTTGGTTTCATTCTCGGTTTTCTTCTGCGTTTTCATCTTTGACTGATCAATCAGGGAGTAATTTGTTGTTCGTTTCTTTTGTAATTTTTTGGCCATGGATCCTAAATTTATTACATTCTATTAGGATTTTAAGATCATGGGAATGGAAAGATGATGAATTCGGTTATTTTTAACGTATGTAAGAATGTGTTTGCGCCCGCGCGCGCGTTTCTGATTCTTCATTTCTCTCTTTCAAAGATGCCTTGTATCTGATATAAAGCTTTTTTTTTCTCCTTTTCGATTGGGCTACATTCTCAGGATAATGGGTAGTTTTTGAAGGATAAGCGAGATTTGTATGTATTGTAGTATTCTAATGCAAATGTGTAATCTAAGGATTGATGCTTTAAATGTGTATTGCCAAGTGAAATATTGGAGAAGTTAAGGCCTTTTTTTTATATCCGTTTATGAAAATGATCACAAAATTCTTGCTTTCAGCATTGTAGGATTGTATATTGATTTATGAATCAAAATCAATGCTAGAAGAATAGGAAAATTGTTGATTCATGAGATGGGTTTAATGTGTTTTATGGTTAGAGGATTTGTGACACCTATAAGCAGCATTTGAAGTTTTTGCCCTTTTTTTTTGTTTTTCAGTGTTCCAAACTAAGAATTTTATATGTTAGATTTGCAGCAGTATCAATATCTATGGATTACTG